>CM065486.1:14473850-15673850 GCA_032873175.1 Leptopilina drosophilae
ATTTTCAAGAAAAAATTATATCGAAACGATTTTGAATCGAAATTTTAATTACTTTTAGCGTTTACACGCTTTCAGATTCAAGAAGAGAAATTTTGCTTGCTGTAAAGAAAAAAGAAATATTCAAGAATTAGGATACGAAACACAATTTTCAAGAAAGAATTATTTCGAAACGATTTGAAATCGAAATTTTAAATACTTTTCGCGTCTTCGCGCTTTTATATTTGAGAAGAGACATATTGTTTGCTGTAAAGAATAAAGAAATATTCAAGAATTAGGATACAAAACACAATTTTCAAGAAAGAATTATTTCGAAACGATTTTGAATCGAAATTTTAAATACTTTTCGCGTCTTCGCGCTTTTATATTTGAGAAGAGACATATTGTTTGCTGTAAAGAATAAAGAAGTATTTAAGAATTAGGATACGAAACACAATTTTCAAGAAAGAATTATTTCAAAACGATTTTGAATCGAAATTTTAAATACTTTTCGCGTCTTCGCGCTTTTAGATTCGAGAAGAGAAATTCTGCTTGCTGTAAAGAAAGATGAAATATTTAAGAATTAGGATACGAAACACAATTTTCAAGAAAGCATTGTAGGATTGAACGAACTAACCTTATTATGAAGAAAAAGCTGATGCAAACGAAGATGATTCCAATATTGGCCGATTATAAGATCTGGCAAATGTTGAAGAGGTCGCAGACCAACCAGCTGCTCTGCGAATGACTTCTATGTTAACTCCCTTACGAGCTGCTTCTGACGTTGCAGCATGCCGAGTGCTGTGTGCTGAAAATATGGTTGTATCTACACCAGATTTCTCCAACGTTACTCGAATCCAACGACTAACTGATTGTGATGTCGCTGGGTGGTGTGGTTTTTTGTATGTAAGAAGTAGTTGGCCTGTATTCGAACCCCTTAGTTCGGATGTCCTCTGAATATAACATTTAAGTGCTGACGCTGCGCATATTTGCGGTCTTCCCGAATAGGTTGGTATTTCCAGTATGAGTTGATATTTGCTTTTGCCTGTCGTTTTAATCGGTTCTGTTATTTTAATCAACAGCGGGTCTTTATCGATACTGATATTTTCTAGTTGTATGAGCGTCAGCGTTTGCACTCGATGAGCAGTGACTAGTGCCAGTAACATCACTAGTTTTTTTGTTAAGTCTTGTAAAGAAAACTGTTCATTAGGCTGCCATGCAGCTAGTTTATCCAAGACTAGTTTTGGATCCCAAGTAACGTCATACTTATATCGTCAAGGCCTCAAGACAGAAATTCCTTTAAAAAATCTAGACACACTTGCGTCTCTGCCAACATCGTTTCCCATGAGGAGGGAAATTGCGGCTCGATAAATATTAGCAGTACTAAACGATTTCCTGTCCTTTAAGGTTTCTGTGAAAAACTTCAAGACTTGAGGCGTTGAACTGCGATAGAACAAGATATCTTCCCTACGGAAAAAATTTCACCACAGTTTGATAGGCTTCGAATACTGCTTTAGAGTACCCGAACTGATTGATTGCAGCATCACTTCAGCTGCTTCATCTGTTGCTCCTGACATCCTGAACGCTTCGCTGATAACTTCGCTGCTACCAGGGAAAGAGTTTGATGTAGCGGGTGGATTTTCCTGTGGGGGGAAGATAAAAGATTAGTATTGGGTTTAAAGATAATTGGTTTGCTGATTGTCATTGAGATGAAGAGAGGGTACCAGGGTTGCGTGGGCCATAAGGGAACAACAACAACTCCCTCAGCCTCATCTACTTGTATTTTTTGTAATACACTGTGACGTGGATTTTTAATATCCCCGTCATAATCATAATTACGGGATTCGCCGAAAACTTATTTCCTTTTTTTTTACCTACAATAAAGAATCGAGAATTAACAAAATGAGAAACTTTTTCTTAAACGTTTATTAAAAATTAATCAACCAAGCTCGGACTCAAAATGCACATCTTGTAAGAAATTAATTTTGAATCATCCTTGTAAATATCTTCTCTATCATTTGATTGGTAGGAACAGCAACGATTTTTTTTTATTGTAAGAAGTTATATTTTCTTGTTGGAACGAGAAGAGGCACACTTCTGGAAAATATAATGATTGTATTTAAATTCAAAAAAAATACCGAACAAACCGCGACAAGAATCCAGTCGATCAAAATGTATTATCGAAGACGAATTGCTGAACAACCAGGCCAAAGGAAAGTATCGAGAGCGATATTGGTGCTGCCATCTTCATGCCACAGGGCGTACCATAGTGGGCATGAACGAGTCTCGGTGCACGAGGCCGGCACGTCACGAAGGTTGGGTCAGTTCGAGCTTGGTACTAAAGACGCGAAGTACACGCTTTCCTCCGGATTTTCTTTTGCCGTTAAAAATAAGTAGATTAAAAGAAAAGATGGAGTACTTAACAGTGATCGCCAAATTAAAAGGTCAGTGATCATCCTCACTACGTCTGGCTGACGCTTCCTGGACTACCAGGTTCACCAGGAGGCTGGAAGATCGACTGGTTTCACCAGCCATTGTAACGACGCCAGAAGTGCGGATTCTCTCTCTTTCTATTTGTGAATTGTGATAATTAATAAATTTAAAAATACAATAAGTCGCATTGAACTTTGTAGTTTGAATTAATTTGTTTTCGAGTCAGTGCCTTTTCTCTTTCCTCACCACGAAAATTCACGCCCTTGAGATATTTATCAAGTAAAGTTTGTGCGTTAAATTGTGAGCTCGGTAAACGAGCTAGCCCTGGAGTGCTCACAATTTTACACTACGGCTGCGGAGGTCCGGGTAGAATTCCTACCTGGCGCTGGAGAAGTCCTCCTAAACGGATCGCCATTGGCCGTGTATAAGTTCAAAGTGTGGAACTTATACACTCATCTTCGAAGAAATACCCTCGCCGCCATTTTTGCAACACTTTTCTCAGTGGGGTTTTCCACTTACCTCGTGGCGAGAAAAAGTGTTACAACAGTGGCGCCCAACAGCAGGTTCGGGTAAGGTTAGAGAAGAGTGACGAGTGTCTGTATTCTGAAATCACGGTAGAAAAGTGACAGGCTGAAATTTTCCTAAAGGCACGAAAGAGTGAAAGAAAACAGAAACATTTCAAAACGAAAATAAACAAACCCGTAAATGTCTAGTGAAATAAAATAAAAAGAAGTAAAAAGGAAATGTTGGAAAAGTTAAAACCTCTTTTTGTTTATTTTGGACTAGAATGAGAATCCGTGCTGCTGGTGAGTACAATAAATAATTATTCTATTGTCAAAATATTTTTTTCTTTTCTTTGTAGATCGTGTACCGACTTTTCAGAATAATCATATTTATTTTATCTTGATTGAAAAAGTGGCGAGAAAAAGTGTTACAACACGTATAATTATTGAGAAAGGGGGAAAAGCATAGAAGCGACGATCTCTTCAATTCACAGTAAATGCATCAACATTTATTGAGTCCGGATCTCTTTACCACGACACATAATTCTTGCACTTAGCGTTTATTCTTGAAGCAAAAAGATCTATTTCAAAAGAACCAAAAACATGTTTAATTTCTAGAAATGCCCACGAAGCTAACTCCCATTCCGTCTCTTGCGGTAATATCCTTGATCCTTGGTCAGCTTCTTTATTTTCTTTTGACGGTAAATATGATGCAAAAATCCAAATTTCCCGTTCTTCACACGAAGTCCATATCTGTCTAGACAATTGCGTAAGATGCGGGTATTGAATACCACCCATTCTGTTGACATATGATATTCCTACCGTGTTATCCATTCTGAGTAGAATTTCACAATTATACTCCCGCTTGGTAAAACATTTCAATCCGAGATAGGCTGCAATTAGCTCAAGGGCGTTTATATGATATTTTTTCTCGTTAACGCTCCATAAGCCATGAACTTTTTCGCCATTGCAATAGGCTCCCCAGCCTGTCAATGACGCGTCTGTAAACACCTCCTTTTTGAATTTAAATTCTCTGATTGGATTATGTGAGGATTTTATTGATGTTTTCCACCATTCCAGGTCCGGTTTTACCATTTTGGATAGATTCATTCTTGATCTGTAATTTTGATCTATCTGCTCCAAAGCTAAAAATTTTTATCGTTCCAGTTGCTTGGTATACAACCAACCATATTTTATAGCAGGACAAGCAGCAACGAGTGTTCCAATCAATCTCGCCAATTCCTCTATTTTATATATTTTATTTTCTTTGAACTTACATATTAACTGTAAAATAGAGTCACGCTTTTTATCCGTTAATTGAACTTGATACTTTACGCTATCAAGTATAAACCCGAGGAATATACATCTTTGAGCAGGTGCGAGTTGACTTTTGTTATTACTTACTATGAATCCGAGAGACTGTAACAGATTTCTTGTTATCATTACATGTCGCCTGCACTCTTCCTCCGACTTAGCAATGATGAAAATATCATCTAGATAAATGACAAGAATGATTCCTAGATTTCTCAAAATTTGCACAATGGAGCTTGAGCAGTTTTGTGAATGTATATGGAGCCGTGCATAATCCAAATGGTAAACTATTAAATTCAAATAATTCGTCTCTGAAAGAAAAACGGAGAAATTTTCGATGTTCCTCATTAATTGGAATCATAAGGTAAGCGTCC
This sequence comes from Leptopilina drosophilae, assembly GCA_032873175.1. Classification (NCBI taxonomy): domain Eukaryota; kingdom Metazoa; phylum Arthropoda; class Insecta; order Hymenoptera; family Figitidae; genus Leptopilina; species Leptopilina drosophilae. The sequence continues at coordinate 14,478,448 of CM065486.1, forward strand.
TGAAGATCTAAAACAGACATAAAGCATCCCCTGAAAATTAGTCGTAACGCGATTTTTAAATCTTCGATTTTGAAATGTGAGGTGGACAGATAAGTATTTAATTTCTTTAAATTAAATATGAAGCGATCTTCTCCGCTCGTCTTAGGTCTTAAAAAATATGAGGATAAGAACTGATTATGGCACGGTTTACATTTTGATACAGCTCCAATTTTCCGTAATCTGGATATAGTTTTATATGTTCTAATCTCCTCTTCTTCCGTCATAAGAGGCGAATTTGGAACCGAATATTGTTTCGGTTCAGTGTCAAATGGCAATTTGTAACCCATAATACAATTTATTATGAATTGATCGTTCGTCACTTCTAACCATTTATTTAGAAAAAATTTTAGGCGACCCGCCGTTTCACTTACCATTATTTTTTCCGATGCTGAGGGATTGGGTTCTTCGAATTCCGAGGTGGTCGGCGGCCCCCTACCTTCCGGCTCTGCTGCGAGTAGTAGTTCCTCCTGGAGGGGGCTTTTCAGCTTAAATTATTTCTCTGCCCAGTTGACGTAGATGACTTATCCTTATTTTGGTAAAAACCTTTCGATGAAGTTTGCGGTAATTTAGCAATGTCCTTGACAGATTTTTCAATTTCTTTGGCCGATTTAAGTTTCTCGACAAGTCCTTCACCGAACAAAAAAGTGTCCACACCGGTATTATCTGCAATCGATTTTAGACGTAGACTGAAAGAGGGGATAATGAATGATCTCCTCGTCATCGACAACTCGTGTTGTATATCCGTAAGTAATCTACCAACGTCACTTATGATTTCAAATAGCAGTGTAATTTCTGTTAATTCGACCAGTTTCGATGTCTTTCTTGACTTCAATATTATTGTAAGTACTTTACCTACTGCGCTGATCGCTGCGCCTAACTGAGTTTGAGAAAGTACCTGATAATGGTCTTTCTTCAGAGCCGTTGTGCCCATTGCTGATTTAATTTCGTCGTTAAGACGAGGCGCACTCATTGTCCGACAGTTGTCAGCAGGTTCGAATTTTTTAATCAGTTCCTGGCGGGTCTCTTTTGACAATCCGGTTTGCAATATTTTTGTCCATAATTCCGCAATGGAATCATGGATGGCAGCACTATATGACGTGTCTGCTGGAGCGCCATCTTCCAACAAGTTTATCAATTCTTGTTCTTCAGTTACCGACTGAGTGGCGTTGTTTGTCTTCTGCTATAATTTGGGCTAGGCGTTTCTCGCGGATAACGCTCGTTGCCATGTCTATCCAGGTTTATAGATTCACGATGCACATGTCGACGCTCTCGATCGCGCTTTGTTTGCTCGTGCGACGAACTTCTCGAGTTGCGTTCAGCACTATCCTGTCTCATATCCTCGTGCGGCGATCCTCTCGGGGTACGCTCGACACTAGATCTCCGGGCGTGAGAAGAATCTCCTTGAGAGTCGTCAGTTGAGCTTGGCGATGTCGGACTTCTTCTCCTGCGTGAACGATGGCGCTTCATCTTTTTCATATTTTTCTTTATTTTCTTATAATCCCGCTCAAGTTTTCTCTTTGAATGCTTCTTCTTCTTCTTCCTTCGATGTAAGTCTTCTTCGGATGATGAAGATCCAGTCGTAGCACTCATTTTTCCTTTTTTTCACTTTTACACGATGTATAGCGGAACGCACAGAAACACGTAATGGCGACAGGAAAGGAAACGACGAAAGGCGACTAAGGGACACCTACTGGTGGCGCCAAAAAACTTTGATTTTGAAATTACTGTGGCGGACAATCAGTACCACGGTACTCCGTATATTAATCTAGAGGACGAGACAGTGTAATACAATTATTTTGAAACGGTTTTGAAACGAAGTTTTTGTTTGAGCATATTTGACTTCGGCCAATGGCCGCGACAGCTTCTCCCCCCGGCCTGTCTTAGCCCTTAGGGTGGGAGAACATTAACCGAAGAAGGAAGGAACCTTCTTACAGTTAGTTGTTCACGTGACATTCTCCAGTGATTATCAAAATCAAAGTGTAAATTCTGTTCTGTGTTTTCGTTCATTAATTGTTTCGTATCGTTCATGTAAGTTTGTATATCAGTTAACATAAAAATTATTGCTGAGCAGCCTAATTGAAGCAAAGTCTTGTATTATCATTTCACCTAACCATAAAACTAATTTCTGTTGCCAATTCCTGAACAAACTGGTCCTTCGAGCCGGATGGGTAGGTCACGAGGGCATTTAAACCTTTAACCTACTCTTATGGTAGCGCGAATTCAATTAGACTGCTCTTTAAACTTAATTACTATTCACTTTATTCTTAATTAAATATTCTTCCCTTCACGATTTGTGTCTTCTTTGTTTTGCTTTGTTTATAAATTCATTTGTCGCCCTCGAGTCAACCACGGATTCGACCTGCAAAACAACAAAGACTCCTGTGACTTGTATAGTCTTCGATTCTCACCTCTGACCAGTGCTTTCTTTCTGTCGCCTTCGAGTCTACCTCGGGTTCGATATGAAAACTGACGCCCCTTCTTTCTGTCGCCTTCGAGTCTACCTCGGGTTCGATATGAAAACTGACCCCCCTTTGTTCTGTTGCCTTCGAGATTGACTCGAATTCGACATGAAAATTGGTGCCCCACCTTTTGACACCTTCGAGGATACCTCAGGTTCAATTCAAACTAATAACATTGTTGCAATTTGACCATGTCTTCGAGTCTTGCCTCAGACAGAAAATCCTCTTGTCACCTTCGAGATTAGCTTTGGGTCGACAACGTAGCGTTCATGTATTTTTATTTCAGATTGAGATAATTTCATTGGGTCTTGACAATTGTCTCCTAATTGAGGAGAATCATAACAATGTCGTCCCTCCTCACTGCTCAACAATCCTTGGTGACTCTTATCACACAATTCGTTGATGCCACCCTCAACACTGAATCTGGTACATGGACTCGAGGGATGTTAGAGAGTCGTCTCGAACTACTCCGGAGTTACTGGAACCGACTACAATCAAATCATCTCGAACTTGTTGGCAAAGGACGACTTGCAGGAGACCCTTATTTCACCGAAACTATCTATGAGCACACAGAATCCGCAGTACTAGGAGCCTTTAGCCACATTCATGACGAACGTGCCCGATTATGTTCTACACAGCTGGAGGTTCAACGCCCGGTGCCTGTAGTTAACCAATTGCCTCGTGTAAATCTCCCAAACTTCAGTGGAGCTCAGAAAGACTGGGAGCCGTTCCGTGACCTTTATATAGCCCTTGTCCACACAAACTTATCGTTGAGCGACGTTCAAAAGTTGTGTTATCTGAAAGCTGCTCTTCAAGGGGAAGCCAAAGCAGCGTTGGACAGCGTGTCGGTTACTGACGCTAACTATCAAACGGCTTGGCGTCTCCTTCTGAGTCGTTACAACAATAAGCGAATCCTTGTTCAGGAAAACTTATCGACACTTCTTTCCATCAATGAGTTAAAAAAGGAGAGCGCGGCTGACCTCCAAACTCTGCTTGACACAGTCAATCAGAAGAGAGAATCATTACGACATCTCGACCGTCCTGTTGAGCATTGGAACGATTGGTTTGTTTTTCTTGCTGCTCGCGGTATGGACTCTCGGACTCGACGTGATTGGGAGTACGAACTTCGCGGTGAGGATAGGATTCCAACATTCAGTGATGTCCAATCATTCTTACAACGGAAGGTGTGGGTTCTCAAAGCTACAGAAACAAACAGCGCGGAAAAATCTCATACTTCGTCACAAAACTCTCGAACCCAAAAATCTAACTCTCGTGGAAGTACTCGACTGATAGCAGTGTCCACTTCTAAAGGATCATGCAGTCTTTGCAGCGAGCAACACTATGTGGGTCATTGTGGCGAGTTCAAGAAACAAAAACCTGAGCAGAGAATAAAAGCCGTTACCCAATTAAAACTTTGTTACAACTGCCTACGGAGCGGGCATGTGGCGCAGCAATGCTCCTCTAAATCCAGGTGCCAAGAATGTAAGGCAGCGCACCATACACTCCTACACCGATCATCCAATCTTAAACGGCCCAATACTTACCAGACTCACTCCAATGAAAAGAAATCTAGAATGGGAGACTTTCCTTCTCCAAATCCTGAAGAAACTTCATCTACGGCATGACTAACATTGCTAGCCACCGCTCTTGTCTCAGTGGAAGCCAGCAACGGTTCACAAAGTCGGGCCCGAGTTCTGATTGATCCAGGATCCGAAGCAAGTTTCGTCTCAAACATTCTGGTTCGTCGTTTGGGTTTGATGCAACGCGTCACGAACGTCCCTATCAGTTCTATTGACGGTTGTAAGATGGAGACTGTACGGGGAAGTGTTACTCTCCATCTGCATTCTATACCGACGTCGGCATCTATTGAAGTCCAAGCACTGGTCCTTCGTTCCATGTCAATAACAACTCCTCAAAAGAATACCGCGAGATTAGAATGGCCTCACTTAAAGGGAATCAATCTCGCTGATCCTGAGTTCAACAAACCTCAAAGCATTGAGATCCTCTTAGGCGCTGACGTATACGGATCACTTCTCCTTAAAGGTCTTCGTCGGGGACAAAGAGGCGACCCTATAGCTCAGCAGACGATATTCGGATGGATAATCCTTGGTCCAGTTGGGGACTCTTTCTCCGTTCCACAAGTTCCAGAGACACGCTCGCTATCAAAAGTTGTGTCGATCTTGATGATGGATCATCGTAATGACCTATCCGTTAACATCGAGCGATTTTGGACGCAGGAGGAGATTCCAATTCGACCTCCTCCATCTCTTCAAGAAGAGGAATGTGAACGTCAATTCCAGGAAAGTGTTCGACGCGATGTAAATGGGAAGTACATTGTTCGGCTCCCCAAAAAATCGTTGCAGTCGTCGCAACTAGGAGAATCCTTAAGCACAGCCCAGAAAGTTCTTCGATCGATGCTTCTTCGCATGACAAAAGATCCTTCTCTAGCTAAAGAGTATACAAACTTCATGCAAAAATATGAGCAACTTGGACACATGCGTCCTGTTCCTCCTTCAGCACCTGCGCTCTCCGATCCACCTCCGTATTATGTCCCTCATCACGCTATCTGGCAGGATGCCGATGGAAAACCGAAACTACGAGTTGTATTCAACGCCTCTCGATCGACAACGTCAGGACTATCTGTTAACCAAGTAGTACACACTGGACCTAAACTTCAAGTTAGCTTGTGTGCAGTGATAATGCGGTGGCGTTTTTTCCGTGTAGCTTTTGGTGCTGACATCGAGATGATGTATCGGATGATCTGGGTCGACGACCGTGACGTGGATTATCAGCGGATAGTTTGGAAACGACCTGAGGACAGTCACGTCACTCATTTCCAGTTGCTAACCCTGACCTACGGAATGTCCAGTTCTCCTTACTTGGCTCTCCGCACTATGCAGCAGCTCGCATCTGATGAGGAATCACGCTTTCCAGATGCCGCACGCATCCTCCGCAAAAACACCTACGTTGATGACGTCTACAGTGGAGCAGATGATGAACAGACCGCCGCTCAGCGCAGAGATCAACTGATTTCCATGTTATCCACTGCGGGATTGCATTTAAGGAAATGGGTGTCGAATTACCCACCTTTGTTGCAGGAGATCCCTGAATGCAACCGACTTCGCCCGCATTGGAGACACTTTGAGACCGACGGACCTACTAACACGCTAGGCATTGCATGGGACCCCGTACGTGATGAATTTCGCTTTCGCCCTCCCATTATAGACTTCGAAGAGAAAATCACAAAGCGAAATGTTTTGTCTGCCATCGCTCGGCTGTTTGATCCTGTTGGCTGGCTCTCTCCGATTGTAATCATCGCAAAGGTATTGATGCAAGATCTGTGGCGCGCTAACCTTGACTGGGATGAACCGCTCCCGAACGCACTCTCTCAACGATGGATCGTTTTTAAAAGCCAACTCTCATCGATATCCGACATTCGATGCTCACGCTGGTTAGGAACTCTGCAACATCACTCTTACGAAATCCATGGTTTCGGTGATGCCAGCAAAACAGCTTATGCTGCAACCGTCTTCCTACGAATCCAAACACATGAAAACATCATGTCTCGCTTACTAACGGCAAAAACTCGAGTGGCCCCTGTAAAGACATTGACGATTCCACGTTTGGAGCTCTGCGCAGCAGTCTTGCTCGTGCGTCTAGTCAAGAGTGTCATCGACGAACTTGGGCTCTTCCACTGCCCTGTTTTTCTTTGGTCTGATTCACAAAACGTTTTGTATTGGATTAATACGCCTGATCCCTCCCGCTGGCCGACCTTTGTCGCCAACAGAGTTTCGGAAATTCAACGGACGCTTCCAGAAGCTACGTGGCGCCACGTCTCGACCAAGGAAAATCCATCAGATATTGCTACCCGCGGAGTCGATCCCAAATCCCTCGCTGGTTTGAAACTTTGGTGGGAAGGACCTGAATGGCTTCCACAGTGCATTGACAGCTGGCCGTCAATCACATCCTTTAATGAACAACAACCAATTGAACTGGATGTCAATCCACCCTTAATTGATGTCCGAGCAGCTTTCCTTGAAACTCATCCTGATCCCTTTAGTCGATTTTCTACTCTCACCCGTCTAACGAGAGTTATTGCTCGATGCTTACGATGGAAATTGCTATTAAAACCCGTGGCCGAACGCCAAGCTTATCTTCAACAATGTCTCCTTCCTGAAGAATTGCAACGCGCCTTTCTCTGCTGCGTCTACTGGACTCAGAAATGTCACTTCAAAAACGAGTTGCAAATTCTGAAACAAAACAGAGAACTTCCACGACGAAACCCATTCACCAAATTGTTCCCCTTTATTGATGCATCAAACATATTAAGGGTTGGCGGTCGACTAGCAAATTCCACCTTGCCATACGATCAGAAACATCCTGTAGTGATACCAGGAAGTAGTATTCTTGCTGAGTTGATTATCGACTGGGCACATAAAGCAGCACTTCATGGTGGATTTCAGCTCACTTACTCCTATGCCATCCGCCGAGCTTGGATTGTTCGTGGAAGAGTACGCGTCAAGAGGCACTTGAGAAACTGTGTCATCTGCGCCCGTACAAAAGTTCAGAAAGCCAGTCAGCTGATGGGTCAGCTTCCTGTCGAGAGAGTAACCGCTTCTCGCCCCTTTCTGAAGTGCGGTGTTGACTATGCGGGACCCTTCGCTTTAAAACCCACGAAAGGACGAGGATATCGCACTGTAAAGGGATACATCGCTCTTTTCATTTGCTTGAGCACCAAGGCCGTCCATTTGGAAGTCGTAGGGGATCTCACCACGGCCACATTTCTGGGTGCTCTCCATCGCTTCGTCAGTCGTCGGGGTCTTCCGAAGGAAATATGGAGCGACAACGCCACCACCTTTCATGGCGCGGACGCTGAGCTGAGAGCGATGTTTCGAGAGGCAGAACTCAACTGGACTGATGTGCAAAATGAGTTGGCAAACAAGAGAATCGCTTGGCGTTTTATTCCCCCTTCTGCCCCTCACTTCGGAGGGTTGTGGGAGGCCGGTGTCAAATCTGCCAAATCTCATCTGAAGCGAACTATAGGCGTTCGAGCTCTGACCTACGAAGAGATGACGACCCTCACTGTTCAAATCGAAATGTGCATGAATTCACGCCCTTTGATTCCAGTTCTCGGTGAGCCAGAAGATCTAGATGTTCTCACTCCGGGACACGCACTCATAGGTGCCCCATTGTCCGCGCTACCCGATTCCCTGGATCTAGATCAGATCTCTGACCGTGACACACATTGGGATCTTGTTAAAAGGTTTCGCGATCTCTTTTGGGTGCGCTGGGCGCGGGAATACATTCACACCCTCCAGCAGCGGTTTAAGTGGACTCAAAAGAAAGAGAATTTGAAACTCGGGGACTTGGTGATAATTAATGATTCCTCCCTCATCAAATCAAATCGATGGCCATTGGGAAGGATTGTCAATGTGTTCCCAGGGCCTGATGGTCTAGTACGCGCAGCCAAAGTTCGAACCGCCAGCGGAACCTACGACAGACCGATCCACAAACTGTGTCTTCTACCAACTTCGAAAGACCAAACTTGAGTGTCGAAAACCCCTTCTGTCATGGCGGGCGGCAGGGCCCACATCATTACCAAATAGCACAGTTTGCTAAGATTTCGTTTACAAAAAAACGAGGCGAGCGGGATGTTTGAGCATATTTGACTTCGGCCAATGGCCGCGACAGCTTCTCCCCCCGGCCTGTCTTAGCCCTTAGGGTGGGAGAACATTAACCGAAGAAGGAAGGAACCTTCTTACAGTTAGTTGTTCACGTGACATTCTCCAGTGATTATCAAAATCAAAGTGTAAATTCTGTTCTGTGTTTTCGTTCATTAATTGTTTCGTTTCGTTCATGTAAGTTTGTATATCAGTTAACATAAAAATTATTGCTGAGCAGCCTAATTGAAGCAAAGTCTTGTATTATCATTTCACCTAACCATAAAACTAATTTCTGTTGCCAATTCCTGAACAGTTTTGAATACTTTTCGCGTCTTCGTGCTTTTAAATTCGAGAAGAAAATTCTACTTGCTGTAAAGAATAAAGAAATATTTAAGAATTAGGATACGAAACACAATTTTCAAGAAAGCGTTATTTCGATACGATTTTAAATTGGAGTTTTTGAATACTTTTCGCGTCTTTGCGCTTTCAGATTCGAGAAGAGAAACTCTGCTTGCTGTAAAGAAAAAAGAAATATTCAAGAATTAGGATACGAAACACAATTTTCAAGAATGAATTATTTCAAAACGATTTTGAAACAAAAATTTTAATTTTTTCGCGTTTTCGCGCTTTCAGATTTGAGAAGAGAAATTCTGCTTGCTGTAAAGAAAGAAGAAATATTTAAGAATTAGGATACGAAACACAATTTTCAAGAAAGCATTATTTCGATACGTTTTTAAATCGGAGTTTTTGAATAATTTTCGCGTCATTGTGCTTTCAAATTCGAGAAGAGAAATTCTGCTTGCTGTAAAGAAAAAAGAAATATGGTGAAGATAAAATTCGATCAATAGGAAGGTATCAAACATAAAAAGGCTTATGTCATATTTAAAGTTGCGACGTTTCGATGGTGTGGTTTACCATCCTCTTCAGGCTAATTTATTTAATAAAACACCAAAATTAGAAATTACATTAAATAATAAATAACACAATTATATAAAAATTATAGTTCCTGAATATTGCAATTTAAAATACATTGCAACTAGTCAAGATTAAAAAATTAAATATAAACATAAAATTAAATAAATAAATAACACGTAAATGGTAACGGACGAGCACACAACGAATGCTGTCATTTCGATACAACGATCAAGTCAAACTGAAATTAAATATAAGAAAAAGACATCTCTGCTGAAATATGAAGTCAATGAACTTAAAAGTAAACACGTGCGATAAACTCATGGCATCGGTTTTGAATTAATCTCCTAATAAGAGGAAAATAAGTTTTATTCAGAAAACAAGTGTTTTCTTTTTTATTAATAGTAAAATTATTACTCAAAATGTGTATCATTTCAGAAATCGATCGTTTTTTATATTTTGGTTCGCGATCGAGTATAGTAGCATTACTCCAGTCAAAATCATAATTAAAGTTTAAATGATGTGCACGTACCACTGATGTGTCATTTTTGTTATTCTTATGTTCGTTGATACGGACTTTCAATGGACGCTTAGTTTGACCTATATAATTCGCTGGACAATCTTTACACTTAAATTTATAAACAACATTCGTTCCTTGCCATTTTTCGGTCGTATCTTTACCCAATTTTACAACTGATTTCAAATTTTTATTAACAATTGGGATAGAATGAATATTATATGACTTCAAAATTTTTGACAATTCAGTGTAATTACAATTATTGAAAGGTAAACAAACTCTAGGGGTTTGTTTATATAACTCTGAACGATTTTTTTTGGCAATCGAATCTATGTTAGAAAATATAATTTTATTTAATCGAGATTTAATATATTTTTCAAATAAGGAAGTAGGGTAGTCATTATTTAAAAGAATTTGCTTAACCTTCACTAAATTGTCATTGTGAAACAAAGTGTGAGAAAGAAGAATCGCTCGATCTATAAGATTGTATACAATGTTTATTTTTTGTTGAATTGGATGATTTGAAAAGTAATTAATAAGTCTACCAGAGAAAGTAGACTTTTGGTACCAGTTACAAATAATTTTGTTACTATCAACACATAAAGTTATATCAAGAAAATTAATTTTTTTATCAACTTGCAGTTCATGAGTAAATTGTAAATTTTTGTTATACGAATTAAAAACGGACAAAACTAGATCAACACAATCCTTGTGAACACATAAAATTGTATCATCAACATATCTATAATAAAAAAGTGGTACACAATTATATCTAGTTTTCAAAACATTAAGGCAATCACTTTTCAAATCATCCATAACAATATCGGCGAAGAATGGAGAAATGGGTGAACCCATTGGAGTGCCATCGATTTGTTTATAAAATTTTTTATTAAAAACAAAGAACGTGTTATTAAAAAGAAATTTTGTGCATTTAATAACTTCAGAGAATGGCATTTTACAATTTGTAAGCGATGTGCATCTACGCTCAAAACCATCAATAACCAAATTAAGCGGTACTTTAGTAAACAAAGAACAAACATCAAGAGACATTAAAACGAAATCATCCGGAATTATTATATTGTCCAATTTTTTAATGAGATCAAAGCTATTATTAAGATGAGAATTTGGAACAGTAATGTGTGGTTTTAATTGATTGTACAGAAGTTTTGCAAGAAAATGTGTTGGACTATTAATTAAAAAAACAATTGGACGAAGAGGCACATCTTTCTTATGGACTTTAGGAAGACCATAAAACTTTGGTAAAACTATGTCAGTTAGTGTCAATTGATTGTTGTGATGTTTATAATTTAAAAAGTCGTTGTCATTGAGCGATTTAAGAATTTTTGACGTTTTTTCCTTTAGTTCTGACAATGGATTTTTTGAAAGAACAGTGTACGTAGAAGAATCAGACAGAAGGTCATTAGCCTTCTCGAAGTAAACAGATTTATATAGGCAAACGGTTAAATTGCCCTTGTCAGAAATAGTAAACATGATGTCTTCATTTTCTTTTAGAAATTTTTTTGTGACAATTAACTTTTTATTTATGTTCCTCTCATTGATGGAAATATGTGGAACCTTATTTAAATTTGAAGAGAGATTATTTGAAATTTTGTCTCTTATTTCATTCTTAATATAATTACTAATATTTAAACTATTAATAGAATATTCTACATTTTTGATTGTATCAATTACTTTATCTTTAGAGATGTCATTATTTGAACAGTAATTTGGTCCTAGTGATACAATGTCAATAACATCATTAGGCAAACTTTTGTTAGTGAGATTTTTTACCTAATGATGTTTATCTGATCTTTGAGTAGATGGTTGAGATTTTTTTATTAAACAATTAAATTTTTTAAGAAATTTAGCCATGAGTTTATCGCATGTGTTTACTTTTAAGTTCAATGACTTCATATTTCAGCAGAGATGGCTTTTTCTTATATTTAATCAGTGTTGCCAACGATATGGAAATTTCCCGGAATACGGGAAATTTTGACTATAATGGGAAATTTTACGGGAAATGGATAAATTACTGGAAATTCCGGGAAATTCTTTAATAGAACACAAATTTTAATGATTTTTAACTAAAATAAAATTTTAGAAACTTTTATTGGCAAAACCAATCAAATTTGTTTTATCGGCATGAAAAAATATGTCCGTCGACGGGTCTGTGAATGTGCCCTTAGCTTTTTTATGTGCGAGCGCCATTCACATTTAGTGCATTGCAGTCGGTGTATTCGTTGGTTTATGGTATTTTGTCCGAAGATGTAATATAAATAGCGCTTGAATGTGAATTAGAATTTCGAAATAAAAATTTAGAGTTGAAATATATATATTTTAAAAATGGATGGATAGATTCTAAAAATTGACAAAAATGATTCTCAATTACCTTCTTCGACAGTAGGTATATATGAATCAAAAGAACAAAAAGTGAGGTTATGAACCTTTATAGAATAGTTTTGTTTACATTCTGATATATTATTACTTGTAAATAGACATAAATAATATTGTAATATTTATGTTTTTATTGATATATAGTTTTGTTTATTTAATCATTTACTTTTTTATAAAAAATAAATAACTTTAATAATAAGTATGTTTATTTTATTCTATAAAGGAAAAACCAATAGAAAAATCTGATTCATCGACTAATAAAAATTCAGTTTCAATCATGTCGCAATCGTCAGCTTCTGAATTTGAAAGTCAAGAACATAATGAAAATGATGACGATTTATACGAAAGTGAGTATGGCGATGGAAGTTCAATTCAAAGTGAAGAAATGAGTGATGTAGCAGCACAGGACACGGATAGAACACTTACTCAAGAAAATAAGAGAAAGAGATCCGCTGAAAATTCGACACAACGAAAACATGATTCTAAAAAACCAAGAAAGGAATATAAAAAATTGTTCTGCAATTCATGGTTGACAGAGTTCGAATGGTTGGAAAAATCCAAAATGAAAAGCATGTCTGGCGATGACATCGCATATTGCAAAGTTTGTCAACAGAACATATCAGCACACAAAACAGCGGTCGTACGCCACTCTAAGTCAGAAAAACATAAAAAATTTAACCATAACTGTTACAAATAAAAAAATCGATGAGAATAGCAAATCAATAAATTTGAAAAACTCTGTAAAAAGAGCAGAATTGAAATTGACAGGACTTCTAGCTGTGGGTCATTTACCATTTTCATTAATGGATGTTTTAACTCGCCTACGTGGTGATATTTTTCCCGATTCAGAGATTGCCAAACAACTATCTTTGCGAAGGACAAAGTCGACAGCGATGATGACTAAGTCTTTGGGACAGAATTTTCGAGAAAACTTGTTCGATACACTTCGAAAAGCGGGAAACTTTTTTTCCATAATTATGGATGAGCAAACGGATCTCGGCACAGCTAAGCAATGTGCTTTTACAGTTATTTATTATGATTATTTGAATTACAAAGTGCAAACGAGATTTTTGGACATGGTAGAATTACCAAGTGGCACCGCGAAAAATTTGTGCAATTGTCTATTGAACGTTGTGAAGAGTAAGAAAATACCACTCGAAAACCTAGTTGGCTATTCTTCAGATACTACCAATGTTATGTTCGGAGTTAACCATTCAGTGATCACATTGCTACAAGAGCAATCGACAGATATCCTTTTTGTTAAATGTACTTGTCACAGTTCACATTTGGCTGTCAGCAAGGCTTGTCTTCAATTGCCCCGATCTATCGAAGATTTAGTGCGAAATATAGGTTCTCATTTTAGCAGAAGCGCACTAAGGCGCGATGACTTCAAAGAATTTCAGATTTTTTTGGTACCGAAATTCATCAAATTTTGACTAAATCTAACACTCGGTGGTTATCGTTGAAACAATGCGTAGATAGAGTCTTAGAGCAGTATGCCGCATTGGTACCTTATTTTACTGAACTGGCTGTGAATGATCCATCAAAAACGACAGATGAAATGATAAGATCTTTGTCAAATCAATTTACAATCGTCTATTTGGAATTCTTATCTTACGCTATAGGTTTAATGAGTGAGTTTAACATGCTTTTCCAATCCAATAGTCCTTTGCTTCATAGGCTAGAACCAGAGGTTGAAAAATTAATCAAAACGATTTGCAGCAATTATCTGGAAATAAATTACGTGAAAAATGCTGCGAATATGTACGAAATTGATCACAAAAATAAATTAATGTTCGTTGAAAATAAGAACATATATTTAGGTCTTCTCGCAAACGACAGTATTCGTGAATTAGAAAAAATCGAGAGATTCCAATAAGAGATTTAGATGCTTTTTATTCTTCCATTCGAAACTTTTACATCGTTCTCGTTTCTGAACTTAAGAATCGATACCAATTTCAGGATCCAGTGTTTCAGATCATAAAAATTGTGGATCCTCAATTTGCCCAATCTCTTCGAATCAAATCTTTACAAAATGTTTTTGTCAGATTTCCTGTTTTAAGACGTTTTGTAGATCCACAAAAATTGGACCAAGAATGGCGTTTGCATGGCCTGAATCACAAAGAGTACGAACTAGATTCTTCACTCTCCGCTGAAGATTACTGGTGTAAAGTTTTCCAATTAACAAATGCATCAAACTCTAAAATATTTAATAATTTAGAGAAAATTATCGGACTCCTTTTAGTTTTGCCCTTCTCAAATGCCTCAGTTGAACGATTGTTCAGCCAGGTTAAGTTAACCAAAACACTTCACAGGAATAAATTAAAAAATGAAACATTAAATTCTATTTTGTCCACAAGAGAAGGAATTGAAGAAGCTGGCGGCATCATAAATTTCAACCCAACCGCTGGAATGTTAAATGCACGACTTTGGAACTAATTTTATTTGTAAAACATGTATAAATAATAAATTAAAAGTTTTAAGTAAATTTAAAATTTAATTCTTATTTTTAAAATAATAAATTAAGAGTTTTAAGTAAATTTGAAATTTAATTCAAATTTTTTAAATTAGAAAACATAAAAATTTATAATCCGAATATAAATAATGATAATAATAATATTTAAAAAAATAATAATCTTATTTTAGGGCTTATAATATATAAGATTACATTGCGGGAAATTTCATAGAAATTTAAGAAACTTGTCAGGGAAAAATCGGGAATTTCTTAGTACTATTACGGGAAGTTGAGGGCGCTCACTCTGGCAACACTGTTGTTTATTTACTTTATTTTATGTTTATATTTAATTTTTTAATCTTGACTAGTTGCAATATATTTTAAATTGTAATATTCAGGTACTATAATTTTTATATAATTGTGTTATTTATTATTTAATGTAATTTATTAATTTTGGTGTTTTATTAAATAAATTACCTGAAGAGGATGGTAAACCACACCATCGAAACGTCGCAACTTTAAATATGACATAAGCCTTTTTATGTTTGATACCTTCCTATTGATCGAATTTTATCTTCACCAAATTACACATTCGGAAGGGAATTTTCTTTTGAATTAACCCCTTCGTGCCTCCGGTACATATATGTACCACGTACAAAATATGTTATAACTCTTATGCATTTCAACGAAATAACAAATAGTTTGGCTTGATTTATTCACTAGGGTTACTATTACATGTAAAAAAATAATAAATGACATATAACAATAATAATTATTATAAACAATAGGTATAATGTTAAGAAAAATACTTTTTTTCAAAGTTGCTTATATTTGCTCGAAACTCATCACTTGGGGGTTTTTGGGGTCGCTGATTCCGAATCTGAAGTCAGATTTCCAAAATTCAAAATGGCGGATCCAATATGGCGGACTTTTTTTTTAATTGCTTATATTTGTTTGAAACTCACCACTTGGGGGTTTTCGAGGTCGCTGATTACGAATCTGAGGTCAGATTTCCAAAATTCAAAATGGCAATATTCAAAAATTAATTACTCGAAAATAAAAAAAACGATTTTCTGGAAATTAAGTATTTCGTCAGAAAAAATCTCAGCTTTCTTTTTAAAATAAAATATAAAAGAAAAAAATGATCCAAAGATGAGAAAAGTGAAAATATATTTTTATTTTTTCAAAATTTGTGACAAAATAACAAATTTTTTGAAAATATTTTATGCCATTCGAAAGCTAATGAAAAAAACTAAAAAAAACAATATAGCAACTTTTTTAAAAATTGCTTCTTTTCAGAATAATAAATATTCAAAGTAGAGTGGGTCACGCAAAAGTTCATAATTTTTACCCCCTCCCCCTCGGATAATTTTTTATAAAATTCAAAAATATTTGGTGAACAAATTACTAACCTATAGGACATATCATAAAGAAAATTGAAAAAAATGACATATCAACATTTATAAAATTTTCTTTATTCTAAATATACTACCTCAAAAACCCCAAAGTTATCAGTTTCGAACTAATCCAATTAAGTTTTCAAAACAGCATCCGCCATATTGGATCCGCCATTTTGAAATTTGGAAATCTGACCTCAGATTCGGAATCAGCGACCCCAACAACCCCCAAGGGGTAAGTTTCGAGCAAATATAAGCAATTAAAAAAAAAGTCCGCCATATTGGATCAGCCATTTTGAATTTTGGAAATCTGACCTCAGATTCGGAATCAGCGACCCCAAAAACCCCCAAGGGGTAAGTTTCATCAAAATCCATCCACTGGTTTCTTGGGGGGCACGAAAGGGTTAAAAAAGAAATATTAAAGAATTAGGATACGAAACACAATTTTCATGAAAGAATTATTTTGAAACGATTTTGAAACAAAATTTTTAATTTTTTCGCGTTTTCGCGCTTTTAGATTTGCGAAAAGACATTCTGCTTGCTGTAAAGAATAAAGAAATATTTAAGAATTAGGATACGAAACACTATTTTGAAGAAAGAATTATTTCCAAACGATTTTAAAACAAATTTTTAAATACTTTTCGCGTCTTCGCGCTTTCAGATTCGAGAAGAGAAATTCTGCTTGCTGTAAAGAAAAAAGAAATATTCAAGAATTAGGATACGAATCACAATTTTCAAGAAAGAATTATTACGAAACGATTTTGAAACAAAATTTTAAATACTTTTAGCGTCTTCGCGCTTTCAGATAAAAAAGACAAATTCTACTTGTTGTAAAGAAGAAAGAAGTACTAGCAGAGCTACGCGCGCTATATTTCTACTTTTATTTAGGAAACATACTAGGTCAACACCCTTTCATACAAAAGTACTCTTAAATCTAAGAAGAACAAAAAATCTGTTGATTAATTTACGCTTATTACTTATTACATGATCACATATCAGTTTCTAGTTAATGTTATGTTTCGCAATGCTGCTGTGAATCTATTGACACTATTGTCAAAAAAGTTTATTTTACTCGAGATTAAATTAGCCTCTCTAGTAATTGAGGAGCCGGGAAGAAGAACTCGCCGAGCGCGCGAACGTATTCTCTAACATCAGTCGGGGAGCAGTGAGCGCCTCTGGGCCTCTCACTGCTACCCGACTGGTATTAACGCATGCGTTGGAGCTCTCGGCGCGTTCTTCTTTCCGGCTCCTCAATTCTATCAATCAATGAGTTATTACAATTTTTTAAATATTATTATATTAACTAGCTAAAATAACGCGCGCTAAAGCGCGCGTGAAGTTTCTTTTTCATTGACATTAAAAAAAAAAAAATTTCAATTATTCAGAAGAATTTTATTCAAAATCACTATTTTTCTAAATATATTCAGGAAAATCACGAAAAAGTCAGAAAATTTTGTCAAATGTACAGAAACAATATTCAATTTCGAAAATTCTTAAGAAAACTCTAAATGTTATATTCCTCATTATTAAAAAGATTTTCAATCAAACTTTACAGATTTTAAATACAATTCAGGTTTATGAAAAACTTTAATAATTCAAATTCTTATAAAATTTGTTATATTTTTACATTTCATTCATTATTAAAAATAATAATGGATTTATGGATGAATTTTACTTAAAACACTAAAAAAAAAATTGAATTTTGGAAAAATTATAAATGATTGCAAATACTCAATAATATATAATATTATTATTTATGTTCAATGATAAAAAAAAACATAATGATTAAATTTTGGTGAAATTCTTTATGAAAATTGAATTTTAAGAAACATCCAATTAGTATTTAATAAATTGTTTATTTTTATAGTTGGATAGTTGATTTCTTGTAGAATTTTCTAATAAATTGAAAAATTAATTTCAGTTAAAATTTTGGATCAAAATTGAATATCATATTCAAAAATATTTATTTATTAGAGAATTCTGAGAGAATTTATTTGTTGGACCCTGGAAGTAAACATTTTCTTAAACAATTGAGCTTTATCAACAATTTTTTTTTTTAAATAATGAATGAATACTTTTGAAAATTTGTAATGAATTTTTTTTATAATTGCATTTTAGAGAAATTTGATGAAAATGTACATATTAAAATAATTGAACTTTGGAAATGGATTTTGTTGGTTATAAAGATAATTTAAATTTTAAAGGGAATTTTTGGCAATTTAGGAATATAATTGGATTTTTGCAAAAAAAAAAAAAAAAAAAAATTTATATTACGTTTAAAAATAATTGAATTCATCAAAGTAATTCGTAAGGTGTCAATTCACGGAAAATTTTTTTTACGGAATTTTTTTTCACGGAAAAACAAAAAACGGTTGAATCTTAATTTGAGGGAAATAATAAAAAAACCTTAAATTCTATTCTTGTTAATTTATAATGATTAATTATTTTTTAAATTATACATCTTTTTATTAATACGCGTTAAATTCTAATCAATAAAAATACAGAAAAATAAATGCGTACAACAAATTTAAGGTTAGTTGAAATTTTATTTTCATTAAATATTTTTATTTTGAATAAAGTGCAGAATAATTTTCATTAATTATTGAAATAATTAAATTTAATTAATTAAATTTAATAAATTAAATTAAAATGAAATGAAAAATAATAATTAAATAATAAATAAAATAAAATAATTACAATAATTATTTATTTAATATTCTTTTAAGATATTTTTTTAAATCACTCTCATACATTAAAGAAAATTTAATATTCTTCAAACAAAACATTTAACTCTTATTGTAATTTATTTATTAAAATTTAAAAAATTGTGCAAGTATTCAATTATTATTTGAATTGTTCCTTTTAAATTAATTATTTTTAAAGATTAAAAATACAACAAAAATTATCTTCTTTGAAATTACACAAAACTAAATTTTTTTTCAATGTCATTTTATTAAAAAATTTCGTTTGCCGTTTTCTAATTTGTAATTTTGTTTCCAAATAATTCGCAATTTTACGAATTTAATTTTTGCTTACAATCAAGAACAAATTTGTATAGACGTTCCTATAAAATATGGACCCATTTTGAAATTTTTTTTTATTATCTATATGGTTTCATACATTAAATTATGCAGTTCATTAATTTATCGGTAATTTAAGTGTTTAATTTAATTGCTTCTTAAGAAAAAACTAAAAAGGCCACTTTGTCGGTTCCTTGTAAACCCACAAAGCAGCGTAACTTTCCTAAAAAAGTATTTATAATTTCCTCGCAAACTTCGAAATATTTACTTGCAAAGTTTAGTAAAAATTTCGTAAAGATTTAAATGTCTCATTTCAATAAATGTTTAGCATGAAATTTTCAGGAAAGTTTTACCTTACTTTTTCGGTTATAAGAGAGATGTCGAAAAATTTATTTAAATGTTCAGGAGAGTTTTAAGCTATAAATTTTTAGGAAAAATATCAGGGATGTTACAATGTTTGGAAAACCTGGAAATGTCAGGGAATTTTATTTTGTATGGAAAAGTCAAGAAAAAATGAGAAAACACCTGGAAAATAATTGTTTTTTTTAAATTATGTTAATTTTTGGCGAATTTTACAATGAAAAAGTAGCCTTTGGTACTTGTTCCGCTGCACTCTCTATAATTGAATCAGTAAAATTTAACTGATTTTCTTTAACTCTATTCTGGTGATTTAAATCAGTGAAATCTCACTGAGGACCAATTAAAAATTATTGAAATTTCAGTCATATTTTATGATCCCCAAATTTTGAACGTTCAAATGAACGAAATATTTTTTATTGCAGATATTTTTATAAATTACTAATCAGGAAAACATTAAAAATACTGAAGTTTTATGTTTAGAAACTCAGTAATTAATTTTTTTTGAATAGTGACGCAAAGTAATTGCAATAAAAATTTAATTTATAGAAGAAATAAATAAATTTCATTCATTTGAACGTTCAAAACTTTAGGATCTTCATATTTTCACCTAATTAAAAAAATGTTATTGTTATAATTTATTTTTAAAAAATCGCTTTTTATTTCAATTGTTATAAATATTTATACTGCTCTCTAAATTTTAATTAATTTAAAATAATTAAATTGATAATAAAAAATCAGTCACTAATGTAAATAATGTAAATAAATTTTAACAAATAGGATTTTCAAAGTATTTTAATTTAATAATTGATAAGTAATTGAATTTTTAAAAAAAGTCATATTCTAATGTATTCACGTTTTTTAGTTCGAAAATTAATAATTAAAATTTTTATTAGTTAATTTAAAATAAACATACGCTTAAATTTTTTTTAATAAAATTGAATTTTTGCAAAGTTTTTTTTAATGCGTTGAAAAATAAGGTTTTTGAAATGTTTTAATGTCTAATAAAACAATAGTTTCAAGATAATAGAATTAAAAAAAATTAATTGATAATTTTTGAATAAATTAAAATTTATTTACATTTCATATTATTTGAGACCTATAAAAGTCAGGGAATTTTATTCGAGAAAAATTATAGCAACTCTGAAATTTTACGATAAACATTTCTTATTGAAGTGAAACATTTATTTCTTTACTCAATTTTGACTAAACTTTGCAAAGAAGTTTTGAAGTTTGAAGCTTCAACCTTTTGTGACTGCTAATAAATGGAAACAACAAATTGTTGAAAAATAATTAAAATGAATTTGTAATCCTTTACATTTTTTGCATGGGACTAAAATAATTTGAGAATTTCAGATTTTTTATTAGAATATGTATTATTATTTTTAACGTATTTTTGAATTTTAAGTTTTATTAAGTAGTGCATAAACGACGCTTCGATATAAACAATAAGAATAAAAGAAAACATTCTTTTATTTATTTTATATTTTTATGTTTACTTTTGTGATGTATTGTTGGGTGAGATGGTTATTAATTAATTTTATTAAAAATTTTTCATGTTAATGTTAAAAAATTTAAGAAATATTTTTAAAAAATTAAAAATGTCTGAGAAGAAAGTAATAATTGATCTAATTGACATTAGAGATAGAGATCTATTTGTAGCTTGAGTCGAAAGTTACAATAAAATGACATTGATTAACGATTGGATTCAGTGCAGTATTTGAAATTTTCGGCTACATGAAAACTGCACTAAATCCCATGATGAATGTTCAAAATGTGACTAGAATAAGAGGAAAGTAATTTGAACCCTAGTTTGCTTTTGTCTAATACATTGTACTTATTTATAGGGGTAAATTACTTGTAATATTTGGAAAATTTTGAGAAGTATATTATTATTTTAATATTAAAAATAATAATCGTTAAAAGAAAAAATACTCTGTAAATCTGAAAAAGCGAAATTCCACTATTTCACAGCGATAAGTATACAGCTAATTTAAAAAACGTATACACGTCAATTAAACAGTAAAATTTCACTAACTGACAGCGTATACTCAGATAGCACAACATTTTGCAGAAAGTTTGCGTTGCAAACTTCGCAAATTTACATGCAAGTTTGCAGCAAATTGGCAAATGTTCGCATTGTGCAAAGTTTGCGGAGCAAACTTACAGAAAACTTGCGTGGCAAGGTTAATTAAAATGTCTGCGCAGTTGTTTTCTGTGACATATAGAGCTGCGCATTACCTTTTTTCATCTTTCCTGGGAGGGAGGGTAAAATTTGACTAAATATGTGCATTTTGAATACAACAAAATTTTTTTGGAAATTTTTTAAGTTTTCAGAAAGTTTGCTGCAAGCTTGTTACAACTTGTCTGCAAGTTTTCTGGGAAAACTTTGAGCAAGTTTGCTCCGCAAACTTCACACAAGGCGGACATTTGCCAATTTGCCACAAATCTGGGTATACGCTAATTTGAATCAGTTGTATGATTTTTGCTATTCTTTAGATTTAGAAAGTATGAAATTTAGTAAATTTCTATTATTTACTTGATTTATACACCTGTCTGACTTACATACATAGCTATACAAGTGTTTTTACATTTCGTAATTTTCACTTTTAAGATGAAAAGTCAATTGATCTTAAATTTTTCTCCTGGAATTATTCCAAGTAGGAAGAAACGTTTAAAAATAACAGAAATTTACAACTTTCACAAAGAACTTACAAAATAGTCTCATATCAATAATTTCTCGTAGACTAAAAAAAATATTTTCAATAAAATAACATTAAAAAAAAATTTAGTTTTGAGTAATTTCAAAGAAGATAATTTTTGTTGTATTTTTAATCTTTAAAAATAAAAAAAGTATTTTCAATAAAATGACATTGAAAAAAAATTTAGTTTTGAGTAACTTCAAAGAAGATAATTTTTGTTGTATTTTTAATCTTTAAAAATAATTAATTTAAAAGGAACAATTCAAATAATAATTGAATACTTGCACAATTTTTTCAATTTTAATAAATAAATTACAATAAGAGTTAAATGTTTTGCTTGAAGAATATTAAATTTTCTTTAATTTATGAGAGTGATTTAAAAAAATATCATAAAAGAATATTAAATAAATAATTATTGTAATTATTTTATTTTATTTATTATTTAATTATTATTTTTCATTTCATTTTAATTTAATTTATTAAATTTAATTAATTAATTTAATTATTTCAATAATTAATGAAAATTATTCTGCACTTTATTCAAAATAAAAATATTTAATGAAAATAAAATTTTAACTAACCTTGAATTTGTTGTACGCATTTATTTTTCTGTATTTTTATTGATTAGAATTTAACGCGTATTAATAAAAAGATGTATAATTTAAAAAATAATTAACCATTATAAATTAACAAGAATAGAATTTAAGGTTTTTTCACAATTTCCCTGAAATTAAGATTCAACCGTTTTTTGTTTTTCCGTGAAAAAAAATTCCGTAAAAAAAATTTTCCGTGAATTGACACCTTACGATTTTATTGAAATTTGTTTTAAAATAATTGAATTGTTTTGTGAAATTTTATTGAAGAAAATACGTATTCAATTTTTTTAATATTCTCGTCGAAATTTCAATTATTTTAAAAATTGTTAACAAAATTTTTGGCAAAATTCAATAATTAAAGAAAATTTTAATAAAGTTCTTTGCAAAAGTTCAATTATTAAAAAAAAAAAAATTTATTATTTGCAAATTATTATTATTATTATTATTATTATTTTAATATTATTATTATGTATTATTAATTACAAATTTTTTTTGTAAAATTTTTTTCTCTTAAAAATATTATTAAAAATCGTCAAACGAAATCAATTCTTTCGTATTATTAATGTGGTAATAAAAATGTTATTAAAAAAAAAAAATATGGAAAATTTCCAATTTTTTTAAACTGAAAAAAAAAAAAAATTTGAGGAACTTTCAAATAAATAAATGCGTGACAACCCTGATCAAGTCTTTAATAAATTTCTCAAGCAAAACAAAAAATAAAATAAAAATATTTCTGCCCAAAAGGCAGAATAAGAATAATCTTAAGACATTTAAATTATTTGAAAGTAACTGAAAATATTATTAGAAATTGGGGTATCTAAAAAAATTGCTTATTAAAATAAAAAAAAAAAAATTATTTTATTTATTTATTTTTTTTTACTTAAAACTTGTATTTTGTTTATAAATTGTCACTGAGAAGCAGAAAATATGCAAAATATTTTGTTATTTTAATTTCCCAACTATTTTTTTTAATTTAAAAAAAAAATGGAAAGAATAATATCCTAGTCTTAAAATATTTGTTACATAGTGCTAATTTTTCTGGGAAAAGAGAGAAATATGGAAAAATATAATAAATAATTTTTGTAAATTAATAAAAATAGTTCAGTATTATTTGAAAAATAAAAATAATATTTCTAATAAAATAAATAAAAACCTATTATTAAATTTAAAAAGTAAGAAAAAAAAATTATTATATATATAAAGAAAAATAATATTATCTATCAAAAATTCAAAACATATAAAAAGAAAAACAAAAGCATAATCATGACTAACTTCAAGTGTGGACAGACTGGACAGAATGAATGAATGAATACGACGATTATTATAGTTAACTAGCTAAAATAACGCGCGCTAAAGCGCGCGTGAAGTTTCTTTTTCATTGACATTAAAAAAAAAAAAAATTTCAATTATTCAGAAGAATTTTATTCAAAATCACTATTTTTCTAAATATATTCAGGAAAATCACGAAAAAGTCAGAAAATTTTGTCAAATGTACAGAAACAATATTCAATTTCGAAAATTCTTAAGAAAACTCTAAATGTTATATTCCTCATTATTGAAAAGATTTTCAATCAAACTTTACAGATTTTAAATACAATTCAGGTTTATGAAAAACTTTAATAATTTAAATTCTTATAAAATTTGTTATATTTTTACATTTCATTCATTATTAAAAATAATAATGGATTTATGGATGAATTTTACTTAAAACACTAAAAAAAAAAAAATTGAATTTTGGAAAAATTATAAATGATTGCAAATACTCAATAATATATAATATTATTATTTATGTTCAATGATAAAAAAAAAAACATAATGATTAAATTTTGGTGAAATTCTTTATGAAAATTGAATTTTAAGAAACATCCAATTAGTATTTAATAAATTGTTTATTTTTATAGTTGGATAGTTGATTTCTTGTAGAATTTTCTAATAAATTGAAAAATTAATTTCAGTTAAAATTTTGGATCAAAATTGAATATCATATTCAAAAATATTTATTTATTAGAGAATTCTGAGAGAATTTATTTGTTGGACCCTGGAAGTAAATATTTTCTTAAACAATTGAGCTTTATCAACAAATTTTTTTTTTAAATAATGAATGAATGCTTTTGAAAATTTGTAATGAATTTTTTTTATAATTGCATTTTAGAGAAATTTTATGAAAATGTACATATTAAAATAATTGAACTTTGGAAATGGATTTTGTTGGTTATAAAGATAATTTAAATTTTAAAGGGAATTTTTGGCAATTTAGGAATATAATTGGATTTTTGCAAAAAAAAAAAAAAAAAAAAAAAAAATTTATATTACGTTTAAAAATAATTGAATTCATCAAAGTAATTCGTAAGGTGTCAATTCACGGAAAATTTTTTTTACGGAATTTTTTTTCACGGAAAAACAAAAAACGGTTGAATCTGAATTTGAGGGAAATAATGAAAAAACCTTAAATTCTATTCTTGTTAATTTATAATGGTTAATTATTTTTTAAATTATACATCTTTTTATTAATACGCGTTAAATTCTAATCAATAAAAATACAGAAAAATAAATGCGTACAACAAATTTAAGGTTAGTTAAAATTTTATTTTCATTAAATATTTTTATTTTGAATAAAGTGCAGAATAATTTTCATTAATTATTGAAATAATTAAATTTAATAAATTAAATTAAAATGAAATGAAAAATAATAATTAAATAATAAATAAAATAAAATAATTACAATAATTATTTATTTAATATTCTTTTAAGATATTTTTTTAAATCACTCTCATACATTAAAGAAAATTTAATATTCTTCAAACAAAACATTTAACTCTTATTGTAATTTATTTATTAAAATTTAAAAAATTGTGCAAGTATTCAATTATTATTTGAATTGTTCCTTTTAAATTAATTATTTTTAAAGATTAAAAATACAACAAAAATTATCTTCTTTGAAATTACACAAAACTAAATTTTTTTTCAATGTCATTTTATTAAAAAATTTCGTTTGCCGTTTTCTAATTTGTAATTTTGTTTCTAAATAATTCGCAATTTTACGAATTTAATTTTTGCTTACAATCAAGAACAAATTTGTATAGACGTTCCTATAAAATATGGACCCATTTTGAAATTTTTTTTTATTATCTATATGGTTTCATACATTAAATTATGCAGTTCATTAATTTATCGGTAATTTAAGTGTTTAATTTAATTGCTTCTTAAGAAAAAACTAAAAAGGCCACTTTGTCGGTTCCTTGTAAACCCACAAAGCAGCGTAACTTTCCTAAAAAAGTATTTATAATTTCCTCGCAAACTTCGAAATATTTACTTGCAAAGTTTAGTAAAAATTTCGTAAAGATTTAAATGTCTCATTTCAATAAATGTTTAGCATAAAATTTTCAGGAAAGTTTTACCTTACTTTTTCGGTTATAAGAGACATGTCGAAAAATTTATTTAAATGTTCAGGAGAGTTTTAAGCTATAAATTTTTAGGAAAAATATCAGGGATGTAAGAATGTTTGGAAAACCTGGAAATGTCAGGGAATTTTATTTTGTATGGAAAAGTCAAGAAAAAATGAGAAAACACCTGGAAAATAATTGTTTTTTTAAATTATGTTAATTTTTGGCGAATTTTACAATGAAGAAGTAGCCTTTGGTACTTGTTACGCTGCACTCTCTATAATTGAATCAGTAAAATTTAACTGATTTTCTTTAACTCTATTCTGGTGATTTAAATCAGTGAAATCTCACTGAGGACCAATTAAAAATGATTGAAATTTCAGTCATATTTTATGATCCCCAAATTTTGAACGTTCAAATGAACGAAATATTTTTTATTGCAGATATTTTTATAAATTACTAATCAGGAAAACATTAAAAATACTGAAGTTTTATGTTTAGAAACTCAGTAATTAATTTTTTTTGAATAGTGACGCAAAGTAATTGCAATAAAAATTTAATTTATAGAAGAAATAATTAAATTTCATTTATTTGAACGTTCAAAACTTTAGGATCTTCATATTTTCACCTAATTAAAAAAATGTTATTGTTATAATTTATTTTTAAAAAATCGCTTTTTATTTCAATTGTTATAAATATTTATACTGCTCTCTAAATTTTAATTAATTTAAAATAATTAAATTGATAATAAAAAATCAGTCACTAATGTAAATAATGTAAATAAATTTTAACTAATAGGATTTTGAAAGTATTTTAATTTAATAATTGATAAGTAATTGAATTTTTAAAAAAAGTCATATTCTAATGTATTCACGTTTTTTAGTTCGAAAATTAATAATTAAAATTTTTATTAGTTAATTTAAAATAAACATACGCTTAAATTTTTTTTAATAAAATTGAATTTTTGCAAAGTTTTTTTTAATGTTGAAAAATAAGGTTTTTGAAATGTTTTAATGTCTAATAAAACAATAGTTTCAAGATAATAGAATTAAAAAAAAATTAATTGATAATTTTTGAATAAATTAAAATTTATTTACATTTCATATTATTTGAGACCTATAAAAGTCAGGGAATTTTATTCGAGAAAAATTATAGCAACTCTGAAATTTTACGATAAACATTTCTTATTGAAGTAAAACATTTATTTCTTTACTCAATTTTGACTAAACTTTGCAAAGAAGTTTTGAAGTTTGAAGCTTCAACCTTTTGTGACTGCTAATAAATGGAAACAACAAATTGTTGAAAAATAATTAAAATGAATTTGTAATCCTTTACATTTTTTGCATGGGACTAAAATAATTTGAGAATTTCAGATTTTTTATTAGAATATGTATTATTATTTTTAACGTATTTTTGAATTTTAAGTTTTATTAAGTAGTGCATAAACGACGCTTCGATATAAACAATAAGAATAAAAGAAAACATTCTTTTATTTATTTTATATTTTTATGTTTACTTTTGTGATGTATTGTTGGGTGAGATGGTTATTAATTAATTTTATTAAAAAATTTTTCATGTTAATGTTAAAAAATTTAAGAAATATTTTAAAAAAATTAAAAATGTCTGAGAAGAAAGTAATAATTGATCTAATTGACATTAGAGATAGAGATCTATTTGTAGCTTG
This sequence comes from Leptopilina drosophilae, assembly GCA_032873175.1. Classification (NCBI taxonomy): domain Eukaryota; kingdom Metazoa; phylum Arthropoda; class Insecta; order Hymenoptera; family Figitidae; genus Leptopilina; species Leptopilina drosophilae. Next base: position 14,506,026 of record CM065486.1, read on the forward strand.
AGTCGAAAGTTACAATAAAATTACATTGATTAACGATTGGATTCAGTGCAGTATTTGAAATTTTCGGCTACATGAAAACTGCACTAAATCCCATGATGAATGTTCAAAATGTGACTAGAATAAGAGGAAAGTAATTTGAACCCTAGTTTGCTTTTGTCTAATACATTGTACTTATTTATAGGGGTAAATTACTTGTAATATTTGGAAAATTTTGAGAAGTATATTATTATTTTAATATTAAAAATAATAATCGTTAAAAGAAAAAATACTCTGTAAATCTGAAAAAGCGAAATTCCACTATTTCACAGCGATAAGTATACAGCTAATTTAAAAAACGTATATACACGTTAATTAAACAGTAAAATTTCACTAACTGACAGCGTATACTCAGATAGCACAACATTTTGCAGAAAGTTTGCGTTGCAAACTTCGCAAATTTACATGCAAGTTTGCAGCAAATTGGCAAATGTTCTCATTGTGCAAAGTTTGCGGAGCAAACTTACAGAAAACTTGCGTGGCAAGGTTAATTAAAATGTCTGCGCAGTAGTTTTCTGTGACATATAGAGCTGCGCATTACCTTTTTTCATCTTTCCTGGGAGGGAGGGTAAAATTTGACTAAATATGTGCATTTTGAATACAACAAAATTTTTTTGGAAATTTTTTAAGTTTTCAGAAAGTTTTCAGAAAGTTTGCTGCAAGCTTGTTACAACTTGTCTGCAAGTTTTCTGGGAAAACTTTGAGCAAGTTTGCTCCGCAAACTTGACACAAGGCGGACATTTGCCAATTTGCCACAAATCTGGGTATACGCTAATTTGAATCAGTTGTATGATTTTTGCTATTTTTTAGATTTAGAAAGTATGAAATTTAGTAAATTTCTATTATTTATTTGATTTATACACCTGTCTGACTTACATACATGGCTATACAAGTGTTTTTACATTTCGTAATTTTCACTTTTAAGATGAAAAGTCAATTGATCTTAAATTTTTCTCCTGGAATTATTCCAGGTAGGAAGAAACGTTTAAAAATAACAGAAATTTACAACTTTCACAAAGAACTTACAAAATAGTCTCATATCAATAATTTCTCGTAGACTAAAAAAAATATTTTCAATAAAATAACATTGAAAAAAAATTTAGTTTTGAGTAATTTCAAAGAAGATAATTTTTGTTGTATTTTTAATCTTTAAAAATAAAAAAAGTATTTTCAATAAAATGACATTGAAAAAAAATTTAGTTTTGAGTAATTTCAAAGAAGATAATTTTTGTTGTATTTTTAATCTTTAAAAATAATTAATTTAAAAGGAACAATTCAAATAATAATTGAATACTTGCACAATTTTTTCAATTTTAATAAATAAATTACAATAAGAGTTAAATGTTTTGCTTGAAGAATATTAAATTTTCTTTAATTTATGAGAGTGATTTAAAAAAATATCATAAAAGAATATTAAATAAATAATTATTGTAATTATTTTATTTTATTTATTATTTAATTATTATTTTTCATTTCATTTTAATTTAATTTATTAAATTTAATTAATTAATTTAATTATTTCAATAATTAATGAAAATTATTCTGCACTTTATTCAAAATAAAAATATTTAATGAAAATAAAATTTTAACTAACCTTGAATTTGTTGTACGCATTTATTTTTCTGTATTTTTATTGATTAGAATTTAACGCGTATTAATAAAAAGATGTATAATTTAAAAAATAATTAACCATTATAAATTAACAAGAATAGAATTTAAGGTTTTTTCACAATTTCCCTGAAATTAAGATTCAACCGTTTTTTGTTTTTCCGTGAAAAAAAATTCCGTAAAAAAATTTTCCGTGAATTGACACCTTACGATTTTATTGAAATTTGTTTTAAAATAATTGAATTGTTTTGTGAAATTTTATTGAAGAAAATACGTATTCAATTTTTTTAATATTCTCGTCGAAATTTTTTATTATTTTAAAAATTGTTAACAAAATTTTTGGCTAAATTCAATAATTAAAGAAAATTTTAATAAAGTTCTTTGCAAAAGTTCAATTATTAAAAAAAAAAATTTATTATTTGCAAATTATTATTATTATTATTATTATTATTATTATTATTATTTTAATATTATTATTATGTATTATTAATTACAAATTTTTTTTGTAAAATTTTTTTCTCTTAAAAATATTATTAAAAATCGTCAAACGAAATCAATTCTTTCGTATTATTAATGTGGTAAGAAAAATGTTATTAAAAAAAAAAATATGTAAAATTTCCAATTTTTTTAAACTGAAAAAAAAAATTTGAGGAACTTTCAAATAAATAAATGCGTGACAACCCTGATCAAGTCTTTAATAAATTTCTCAAGCAAAACAAATAATAAAATAAAAATATTTCTGCCCAAAAGGCAGAATAAGAATAATCTTAAGACATTTAAATTATTTGAAAGTAACTGAAAATATTATTAGAAATTGGGGTATCTAAAAAAATTGCTTATTAAAATAAAAAAAAAAAATTATTTTATTTATTTATTTTTTTTTACTTAAAACTTGTACTTTGTTTATAAATTGTCACTGAGAAGCAGAAAATATGCAAAATATTTTGTTATTTTAATTTCCCAACTATTTTTTTTAATTTAAAAAAAAAAAATGGAAAGAATAATATCCTAGTCTTAAAATATTTGTTACATAGGAGTCAAAACACGCCAAGTGAGCTCCCCTTCAGACATTTTTTCACCAAATTTAATGAAACTTGGTAGAAACATTGTACTAATAGAGTAGATGAAATTTGCCAAATTTCGTTAATAATTAATAACGGGTTGCCTAGTAACAGGGTGTCAAAATTTAACATTTTTATCGAAACGCAAAATTTCAAAAATTTCTATCTCTTATACTATTGACCGTACGAAAAAATTGTTTATATGTTTTTTGTAGTATTTTTATCAAACTTTTCGAAAAAAATAGTTTCACTTAAAAATTTTTTTTTTTTGAAAAATTGTATTATTTTTTTTAAACAATTAACATTTTTTATGCTTTATCCACGCGAAAATTGTTTCTTTTTTACATAAATAAATACTTTGGAATCATAGGTTTAAGAATCTGAAAAAAATCCCACTGCCCGACATTTGCTTAATAGCAAAGATATATTGTTTATTGCTCGACGCGCTCCCGTGACGAGCTCCTCCCGGCACTGCGCGAGATAATAATAACCAAATTATTACATTAAGCTTTATATTGCATTGGATTCCAATTTGTGGATAAGATCTTGCATTCGTGGGTATATTTTAAGATTTTTATTGACTTAATGGTGTTTTATATGGTGTTTTAAAAAATTTTGTTTCCGTGCAAACGTGCAATTATGCTTTTTTTATTTAGCGGGTTGCAGCACTGTTGGCGATTATTCATTTTTGATGTAAATGCATAATACACAATAAAACTGCACTAAATCAAATAAACTCCGTAAAATCGTAAAAAACGTTTTAATTTAAATGAAACATACAATTAATATAAAAAAACATTAAGTAAAACTGCGAGTAAGATTTAAGTTACAACAATGCAACTAACAAGTTTTAACAAGTCTCAGTAATGTCATACAAGTCATTGCACGTTTGCACGGAAACAAAATTTTTTAAAACACCATATAAAACACCATTAAGTCAATAAAAATCTTAAAATATACCCACGAATGCAAGATCTTATCCACAAATTGGAATCCAATGCAATATAAAGCTTAATGTAATAATTTGGTTATTATTATCTCGCGCAGTGCCGGGAGGAGCTCGTCACGGGAGCGCGTCGAGCAATAAACAATATACGTTTGCTATTAAGCAAATGTCGGGCAGTGGAATTTTTTTTCAGATTCTTAAACCTATGATTCCAACGTATTTATTTATGTAAAAAAGAAACAATTTTCGCGTGGATAAAGCATAAAAAATGTTAATTGTTTTAAAAAAATAATACAATTTTTCAAAAAAAAAAATTTTTTAAGTGAAACTATTTTTTTCGAAAAGTTTGATAAAAATACTACAAAAAACATATAAACAATTTTTTCGTACGGTCAATAGTATAAGAGATAGAAATTTTTGAAATTTTGTGTTTCGATAAAAATGTTAAATTTTGACACCCTGTTACTAGGCAACCCGTTATTAATTATTAACGAAATTTGGCAAATTTCATCTACTCTATTAGTTCAATGTTTCTACCAAGTTTCATTAAATTTGGTGAAAAAATGTCTGAAGGGGTGCTCACTTGGCGTGTTTTGACTCATAGTGCTAATTTTTCTGGGAAAAGAGAGAAATATGGAAAAATATAATAAATAATTTTTGTAAATTAATAAAAATAGTTCAGTATTATTTGAAAAATAAAAATAATATTTCTAATAAAATAAATAAAAACCTATTATTAAATTTAAAAAGTAAGAAAAAAAAATTATTATATATATAAAGAAAAATAATATTATCTATCAAAAATTCAAAACATATAAAAAGAAAAACAAAAGCATAATCATGACTAACTTCAAGTGTGGACAGACTGGACAGAATGAATGAATGAATACGACGATTATTATAGTTAATTACAATAAGAGTTTTGCTTAAAGAATATTAAATTTTCTTTAATGTATGAGAGTGATTTTAAAAAAATATCTTAAAAGAATATTAAATAAATAATTATTGTAATTATTTTATTTTATTTATTATTTAATTATTATTTATCATTTCATATTAATTTAATTTATTAAATTTAATTATTTCAATAATTAATGAAAATTATTCTGCACTTTATTCAAAATAAAAATATTTAATGAAAATAAAATTTTAACTAACCTTGAATTTGTTGTACGCATTTATTTTTCTGTATTTTTATTGATTAGAATTTAACGCGTACTAATAAAAAGATGTATAATTTAAAAAATAATTAACCATTATAAATTAACAAGAATAGAATTTAAGGTTTTTTTACAATTTCCCTGAAATTAAGATTCAACCGTTTTTTGTTTTTCCGTGAAAAAAAAATTCCGTAAAATAAAATTTCCGTGAATTGACACCTTACGTAGATATGAAAAGGAAACAAATGAGTATTTTATTATGCTGCATTAGAGTTTTTGTTTATTTTTATTGTTTTAAGAATATATTTATTGGCTTGCTATAAAAAGCTGTCTTATTCAAAATGCCATGAATAATCTTACGCGGAATCGTAAGATAAGACGAATGGAACGCTATTCACTTCCATCTGATCCGGAAGATTCAGATGCTGATACAGAGGATGAAGCTGAAATCAATCAAGAAGATGATACAGATTCATCTAGTGAGGATGAAGATATTATTGAAAATAGTATTGCTCATGACAATTGGACTAAGAGTACCATAAATTTCAACGATATGGATAATTTTGATGATGAACCACGTATTGCTGTAGAAATGAACAAGCACAGTAAAGAATTGGATTTAAAAAAATTTTTTTTTCAGTGAAGATATTTTGAAAATGATTGTTGAACAAAGTAACTTATATCTCCATCAGAAAGGGGTCAGTTCCAATAAGTACAGTTACGATTTAACGGTTTCAGAGCTTTGTGCTTGGCTTGGTATTGTGATAATGATGGGTATACATCGTTTGCCACAATTAGAAATTTATTGGAGTACTGATCCGGCATTACGAGTCGACTTTATAGCTAAAATAATGCCTCGGGACAGATTCAAAAAATAACAGAAGTTATCCATCTGAATGATAACAAAAAAGCTCCTGCAAAAGGTCACCTAAACTTTGACAGACACTTCAAACTCTCCCCTCTCATTGATCATCTCAATAAAAGAATAAAAGAGGTTTATAAGCCCTCGAAAATTTTCTCAATTGACGAATCAATGATTCCTTTCCAGGGACGGTCTTGCATGAAACAGTATATGCCGATGAAACCGATAAAGCGAGGATACAAAGTATGGTGTTTAGCAGATTCGAAAACATCCTACATTTTAAAGTTCAAAGTTTATACCGGAAAAGCGACTGATGCAAAAGAATCTCAGGACCCTCTTGGGGAGCGCGTAGTCTTGAAATTGAGTCAGGATATTCAAGGCACCAAATCACTAATTGCTTTCGACAACTTCTTCACTTCAGTGAATCTGATAAAAGAACTTTATAATAAAGGTATATATTCAGTTGGAACAGTACGTGCGAATAGAAAAGGATTACCTGACATGATGAAGGATAAGACAAAAATGAAACGAGGAGAGTTTGACTTTAGAATGAACGGATGCATTTGAGCATTCAAATGGATGGATGCAAAGAATGTGACACTTTTGTCTTTAGCTCATAGTCCTGAAACAGTAAGTTCAGTAAAAAGAACCCAAAAAAATGGGAAAAAATTGATGTACCTTGCCCACTTGCTGTAGCAACTTATAATAAGATAATGGGTGGAGTTGACGGCTTCGACCAAAAGAAACAAGTCTACAGCGTGGGAAGGCGATCAAAAAAATGGTGAGACAGAATTTTGTATTTCTTGATTGATTTGGCTGTAGTGAATTCTTTCACTCTTTACAAAATTCAAAAAGCTTCGAATATTGATCAGCTGACCTTCCGTTTGAGTTTAGCCAAACAACTTATGTCAAAATTTCATCACAAGAAAGATAATGCTTCAGAGTTCAAATGTCCAGTTCAAAAAAAGAGGAAAACTTTTGATATAGGTTGTGGCATTGTTGGCGACCATATGCCAGATGTTACCTCAACTCGTCGACGATGTGTATTTTGCAGCACAAAAGAAAACGAAAAGCGTTCTAATGTTATTTGCACATCATGTAATGTCGTATTATGTGTTGGACAGTGTTTTAGAAAATATCACGGGAAGTAAGTATCCAATGCAATTTCCGACCATGCATAGCAAGAAATGTGTTATAATAGGGCTACTGGCGAAGATTCACTCCGAAGGAGTTTCAACAATAGGCACTAAAAGGCTAGTCCAAACCCAAGTTCAAGTTTCCATACAATCCCATTAGTAAATGGGATTGGTTTCACACTTGTACTAGCCTTTTTACACCTATTGTAGAAGCTCCTTAAAAATCTAACGCGCTACATACGGAACATCTAAGGTAGTGTGGAAGTCCGTTATTAGACATCTGCACTTCACATGCACATGAAATTCGTATTCAGCGACCCCAAAAACCCCCGAGTACCAAGTTTCAAGCAAATCGCTTTAGATTTTAAAAAAGTCGTCCGCCATATTGGATCCGCCATCTTGAATTTTGAAAAACTAACATCAGATTCGTAATCAGCGACCCCAAAAACCCCCGAGTACCAAGTTTCAAGCAAATCGCTTTAGATTTTAAAAAAAGTCGTCCGCCATATTGGATCCGCCATCTTGAATTTTGAAAAACTAACATCAGATTCGTAATCAGCGACCCCAAAAACTCCCGAGTACCAAGTTTCAAGCAAATCTAAAATGTTTTAAAAATTCGTAATTTTTAATAATTTTTAATAATTATTTATAGTTTTTATTAAAAAATAGGAAATTTTAGGCATAATTTTGTTTACATAATTTTAAAGCTCTATCCTTCCTGAAAAAAACGCACCAAGGTTGAATGAAAAATATTAATTTTCTTGGAAGTTATTGAGGTTTTTGTAGGTGAGACATATATGTCCCAGGGGCGTTAAAGGGTTAACAGAATATTTAAATACACTTTGACTATCTGGTTTACCACCACATGAATTACATTTACGAATACATTCAGTTGTAATGCTAATTAGGAATATGAGTATTAATGAAGGACTATGTAATGGTTCAAGATTGTTAATTTTAGATCTATTGAATAATGTTATTAAATGTCAAATATTAACAGGTGACAAAGCTAGAAATATTGTTTTTTTGCATCGTGTTACATTACATTGCGATAAAGTTTATCCGTTTACATTTAAAAGATGTCAATTTCCTATTAAATTAACATTTGCTATGACTATAAATAAGTTTCAGTGACAAACTTTTTACAAAATTGCAATAGATTTAAGAAAAGATGTTTTCAATCATGGACAATTATACGTAGCGTTGTCTAGAGTACGTTCTTTTTCATCAATAAAAGTTTATTTAGGAAATCAAAGAAGTTACAAAAATATAAAAAATTATATATTTCGGGAAATTTTGGAATAATTTGTGTTAAACTATTAATAATATTCTGTTTTCATATATAGTCACTATCCTTAGAGAATTTATATTTTGTAACTATAGCATGTCTAGCACTCAGTAAAGTCAGAGAAAAGTTAGGGGATTTCTATAATTTTAATTTTCTATTATTTAAAGTAAATGTTCAGTATAAAAAAATTAATTCTTTTCTTCATTTCAGATAAACTTTTTACTCTAAAAAATTAGGAATTATAAAGTGATTATTTTTATTCTATTATTGTCATCATTTTAAAATTATTATTTTAAAATTTTTATTTTAATTTCCTGGGATATCCTGAATTCACTGGTGTTATGGGGGATTGAAGAAAAAAATAATATAAATAATTCTTATACTGTGCTTTTCCACGTAAAAGCGTCCGTGCGTCACTATTCTAAATCGACTCTCCCAAAGAAAACAGTGGTATCAAAAATTTTCTAAAACAGAGTGTATTAAGTATATTTTACGTTTCTAGAATGTCGTATCTTAAAATGGCTTTATTCTGCTTTACCGACAATATTTTTTTGTTACGTCCATACTGCAGTGTACATACCATCCACAGGAATCTACACTGCAAAAAGTAGTGCAAAATGTCTAGGCGTATATTTTGTTATGAGAATAAGTTTCACATTTTCATTAGAAAAATACGACAGCTGATTTTTGTAATGTGATTTTAATCTTTTAATTGTTAATTTTAACGAGCATTAAATGAAGAAAACATAAATGCATACAGTGTATGCAAGTATATGTAAGTTGCCGTGACAGTCTTTATTGAGCATAGAAGAAACGTTCGCCGTAAACCTTGTCAACTGCTTTCACAACGCATATTCTGCGATTCTGCATATTATTCCTAACCTAAAAGAACTGTCAATAATCGACAAATTTAAGTGAAAATACTTATATAGTTGCAAGGTGTAAATAATCGGAATAAATAATGACGGACGATTGTCAGTGTAAGTATATACATTTATAATGTACAATATAATTTTTTTATTTTGATGCACATATTTAAAAATATTTTTATGAATAAGTTGTGTAAATAATAACAAATATAAACGAATATCGAAATTTTTTTGAATTATATATACAGTATTATTTTAATGTATATTTATTATTCGTATATTTGTATGAATAATAACAAATATTAATATTATATCTAAATTTTTAGAATTATTACACAATCACAATTTTCTCATAAAATATTATAAATAGCTCCATCTCAACATTTTATATAGAAATCAAAATATACCAACTTTTTTTAAATTAAATTAGTTTTCTTCACATCAAACTTTAATGAATAAATAAAGATAATGAAAATAAAAAGTACAATTAACTACAATGTTTAATGGTATTAATAAAACAATAATAAAATGTTATGTTTACGGCAGATTTATCTTGATTAAACATTTTCTTTTTTTTTATTTAAAGTAGGAGGTGATGGAATACTTGCATTAAAAATTGATTCTCTTTGTTTATTTTTAATTCAAAATTTTAAAACATTATCTATTATTTTTAACTTCTTAAATATCTTTCTTCATATCGCGTCACATGTTAAATAGCAATATATTTTTGTATTAAAATTTCTAAAAAATGAAAATTACACTTTTAATTAATAATTTCGTATTATATTAAAGGAAAAATAAGTTTAGAACGAGGTTTAATTTACGAAAATTTTTTGCTAAGTAGAAATGTATATAAAACCTTTCCACGGCCAAATAGGAAATTAATTTGCTTTTGTATCTCAAATTTTTTTCAAATAGTTTCTTTCTTTTAGAGCTTGTTGAAATGAGCTACCATGATTTTTTCAATTTTTTTCATAAAGCGATTTAAGATATACTGATTTTTTGAAGTCACGTTTTTTACGTAGGTAATTTTTTTTAAATGCTTATAACTCGGACAAAAATTTATCAAAATGGACCCTCTTTTTACAAAAATTTTTATTTTTATACGCAATTTTTAACCCTTAATCTGTCGCATGGTGAAAAGTTTCCTCACCCAGTTTCTTTTTTTATTTATAACTTTTAAAATACAAAAAATTATAATTTCATATTCTCAGTAACTTTCACAAAACTCTTTTTCTTTACTTAAAAAAAATTTTTGTGTTTTTATTTATTTAAGGTTTTATGTAATTGAATTTTTAAGCAGCAAATGTCAAGAATTTTGGACGCAAAGTGAGTAAACTTCTCACCGTGCGACTGACCGCGTATACTCGATTTCATTTGTCATTAATTTTATATTTAAATAATTAACAGAAAATGAAAGTTAATTTTTCTTGCAATAGGTTGTTTAGACATTATAATGAACATTCCAAAAAAAATTTGTCATTTTATAACAATTTTTGATTAATTTACGATGGGTGAGAAGTTTCCTCACCTGCGACGGATCGCGTTACAAAAAAAGATGCGACGAATGGAGGGTTAATGAAAATACGAAAAAAAATTTAACCAATTTACGATAAGATTTTTAAATTTTTATAATAAAATTTCATTTTTAACAATGTTAAAAATTAAATCTTGTACATAATTTATACTAAATTAACAAAAGAAGTGTCTTATTTTGATCTATTTTTAGTGTTTCAGATATCAAAAAAGTCTGAAAAACAAATGTCTTTCGTGTCTAAAATGCTAGAGCTTCTTAAAATACGAAATCTATTTTTGTAGTGTTATTGATAATTAAATAATATATACTTTAATATTCCTTAAAATTCAATTTGATGAAAGTAAGTGATAAAATTTGTTTTTTTAGATCCAGTATTTGATTTCTCTACAGAAGCAATGAGTCAAAAATCTGCTAGAAGGCTGTCATTTGAAGAACCAGGTGATTTAATAAATATATAAATATAAGTTACTTAAATTTTGAAATAAAAAGATACTAAGATTGAAAGAAAGTCCATATGTCTTATTGACTCACATTAATTATTTCATTTACATGTTTTTCTTGTAGATCCAGTTTCGGATTATGAATCAAATAATGATTCTGAAGATGAACCATTAGCTGAACCTTTGGTTAATCGATCGGGAATCAGAGATTCACGATATTCAGACTCATCTTTCCTTTTATGCAACAACCATTCATCTAGGAATAATGACGTTCAAGCAGAATCATTTTCTTCTGACACTCAAATGAACGAAAAAGAAGTAGAATTTACAGAACACTATAATATCGAAGCCAAGCCACAAAAAAGAAAAGTTGTTTGGACAGTAGAGAAGGAAGAACCTGTAAGAAAACGACGTAAGCAGCCTGAAAAGTGGATTGATAATGTAGCTAAAACTGCCAAAGATAAAGGCGAGTCTTACGTAAATAGAGCTCAGAAAACTATCTCTGCAAAATCTTTAGGTCCCGGCTGTTCAAAAAATTGCAGATTAAAATGTCACAATCGAATCACAACAATACAACGATACGAAGTATTCAGGTATTTTTGGAATTTAAAAGAACAAATTCGCAAATGGAATTTTATAATAAAGCACACTGAAATTAGCCATGTAAAATCTCATACAACGCACTGGGACAGTCGAAGAAATAAAACTCGAAAATATTTCTTAAATATAAATAATGAAAAAGTTTCTGTCTGCAAGCAAATGTTTATGGAAACCTTAGCAATAAATGATAGCTGGATTAGAACTGCTTTTAACAAAATAAATAACGAAGGAATGATTTCCCCTGATAAAAGAGGAAAACATTCGAAACGGTCTCAACTTGCAGAATTAAAAACACAAAAGTTAAAATTAGTAGTTAAAGAACACGTTAATATGTTCAATCGAGTCCCGTCACATTATAACCGCCAAAATAGTTAAAGGGAATATTTAAGAGATGGACTATCTATCAGCAAAATGCATAAAATGTATAAGGAATGGTGGTTATCGAAGGATAAAACTGACGAGGAAAATTTAATTCCAATTGCTACAGAACGCCAATATCGTGACGTTGTTAACACAGAATTTAATATTGGATTTTATAAGTCGAAAAAAGATCAATGTGATACATGCGTGACGTGGAAAAATGCTACTGAAGAAGAAAAGAAGAAATTGCAGAAAAATTTTGAAGACCATATTAATAATAAAACACTTGCTCGCAATTGGAAAGAAATGGATAAACTTGAAGCTAAATCAAATGAAAAAATTTGTATGGCGTGTTTCGATCTGCAGAAAATTTTGAATATACCACAAGGACAAAGTTCTGCTTTTTCTTATAAAAGAGCGCTTTCAGTATATAATTTTACAGTTTTTGATTGCTCGCGATACAACGGTTTTTGCTACATTTGGAATGAGACAATAGCGAAAAAAGGCTCTACTGAGGTTGCTAGTTGTTTACTTTTATTTATTGATCATATGAACAAATTAGGCGTTAAAGATTTCAGGTTTTATTCAGATAATTGTGGAGCTCAGAACAGAAACAGATATATATTCGAAATGTACTTGATGGCAGCTGTAAAATTCGAAGTAAAAATCACTCATCGTTTTCTTGAAAAAGGACACACTCAAAATGAGGGTGATTCTGTTCACAGCACAATCGAAAGAAATAGTCGACGGCAAGAAATTTATTCTCTGGAAGAATGGTGTTCTGTTATCAAGACTGCAAAAACTGGAAAACATCCTTATGTTGTAACTGAAATCACGCAAGACCAGATTTTTAACGTAAAAGATATCATAAAAGATCAAAACTGGGCAACTGATGACCAAGAAAGAAAAGTTGCATGGTCGAAGATTCGCGAACTGAATGTCGATTTTCGAAAACCTTTCCAGGTTAACTTTCGATATGATTTTGAAGGCATTGAACACACTATGTTTATTAACAAAAATAGGCAATTGGTAAATTTAAAAACACTACAGCTGCAAAAAGCTTATGATTCCACAATTCCGGTACCAATTTTAAAAGTCAAAGATTTGTTAAGTTTGTGCAATAACGGAACTATCCCAACAAAATACCATGACTTCTATAAAAACTTAGTTCCTCATTAAAATAATGAAAATGAGGTAGAAAATACCGATTATGTTGAGTAAACTGGTAAAATGTTTAAAAAGTTTATAAGAAATATAATTTATTTATTTGAAACTAAGTGCAACAGTTTTAAAAACTTGTTATTGTTTGCTTTATTAAAATTCTATTTGTCTCTAAGTATGTTTAAATGTTTATAAATAAATAATAAACGCATTTCTATATTCTTGTTTCAACAAAAAGTGTTTAATGCTTGTACCATTTCAACAATTTGGTTGTCATCAAAATTAGTATCTACTATTACAATTCTACGTCTATTTCATTAAATTTGCAAAATTGAATTTTAATCGTGATAAATTGTTACGTATATTACTAATGTTTAATGTAATTTCACGCTTCTTATGTTTTTACAATTGTTTCTTTTTTCTATACTATTGTATTAATGTTTTCAAAATTACTGATTGTATAGTAATTAAAAGTAAAAGCGTAAAGTGGAAATTTAAAAAGTTTATAATTAATTTTTTAATTCATTTCCCAATTATTATTAATAATTTTTGTATTATTTCATTCATTTTGTCCGCTATTTAAATAGATATTTTATTGATTTTAATTTTTTACTTTTTTTGGTTCGAGTTTTGTAATGAGGTATAAATTGTAAACATTAATAATATAGAGAATAAACAAATTATTTCCTTTATTTTTTTATAAAAACTTTAAATATTTTAAAAATTGGCATTGAGAAAGAAATATTGTACAAATTTTTTTCCTCCTTTTAAAAAGAAAACAATTTATTCTAATAATGTAAAAATAATAATTGAACAATTTGGATCTTGCAAATTCTTTTGTTTACTTTCTTTAAAAAAAAATTTTGTTATATATTGTTTTCTGACTAATTGACATTCAATATTTTCTTTCTTTTATTTCTACAAAAAATTCAAAAATTGGTTTACAAAATACGACATATAATTAACAAATGGTTATAAAAACTTTCATAGTTTCTTCTTTTTCAAATTACTTATTTTATTCATACAGATTAAAAATATTCTGATAATAATTGTCTTCGAATGTTTAAAATGCTTAAATTCTCTTTTTATTATTATACTATTATTGATAATTAACCAACTTTACATTTTTTAAAAGAGCTTCTTTTAAATTGTTTGTTTTAAAAATTATTTTTTTTTAATACACGTCTTATTAAAACAATTTTATTTCCAGTTTTATCATTTAAATAGTAATTAATATAAAAATGAATAAAACTGGAGCCTAATTACTTTATATCAAAAGCAATATTCCTACGCCTGACGGGAACTATTTTTTAACCAAGAACATGATCGGTAAAGCAGAATGAAGCCATTTTAAGATACGACATTCTAGAAAGGTAAAATATACTTAATACACTTTGTTTTAGGAAATTTTTGATACCACTGTTTTCTTCGGGAGAGTCGAAATAGGCTGTATTTTTTTCTAATCTAATTATTATTAAAATTATTTTATTTTAATTTTGATGCATTAAGCTTAATTAATAAAGAAAATATAAAGTACATTAAGGATAGGTGGGAGAAAAAATGGTTTCGTGATCGATACTACTCATGTTCTAAATTAGATTTAATTAATATAACATGACCTTGAATCAGTTTACTGTAAAGTTTAGTAATTATAGGTATGTTGTGTTTTGTAGAATTTTTTATATCCTATCCTAAAAATATAAATATAACGTTTTAAATTAATCATTTTCACAAAGTTGCCATAGAAAAAGGAAGAAAATATAGGGCGCGCGTAGCGCGCTGTTTTAGAGACTAGCAGGGCTGCCGGTGACTCACTTTTCTCACTGTTACTAACTTTTTTTCAGGTCACTCACTATTACTCACTTTTTAAAAAAAACTCACTTTTCTCACTATTTTTTGTAAAATACCTTATTTCTCAATTTAAAAAAAATAAATTTTATTTAAGGGCAAGTCCAAGTTGAAAAATGTAAACAAACAAAACAGTAAACAAACCAAACCCTAAAATCGCAATTGTTTGAGAGCATTTATTACCATAAAAATTAACATTTTTACTCTTTCTATACAAAAATAGTAAATTAGGGTGTCAAAGTTTTCAATAAAACCACATTTTTGACTATGAGTAGAGAAAGGTAGATTATGCGACTACATAATTTTTTAAAATCGAGTAGAAACATTATAATATTATGTTAATTCATGTTTTAAACCTTTAACAACATGTTCCTAGAGCGCACAATATTTCACAATTTTTACTGATTGCATAATTTTACTCTTTTTGCATAATGATCGCATAATAGGCTAAAAAATTCCAAAATAGTGTTTTTTTAACTAAGCAATGTAAAAAAAAATTTCAGTTTCTTTATTTTTTAAATAAAATAATAAATAGGTAAGTTTTTAAACCACGTTATTAAATTTTAGTTTTAAAATTTAAGATTTATTATAAATTCTAAAAGAGATGTACTTACATCTCTTAAAATAAAATAAGAGTAACAAATGTTACTAAAAATTTAGATAATATTTTTATAAGTTACTTTTAGCTTTTATTGTTGGTTGTGATTATTATACGATTCAATCATAGAATATCAGAAAAATATGAAATATAAAATTTTCAAAAACGTTTTACGCTACATTTTCGCTTATAATAGAGTTGTCGAAAATGTAATTTAAATCATCAGGAAAGTTTGAAGCTAAATTTTTGGTAAAATTTGACTATAAACATTTATTGAAGTGCGAGAAAAATAAACATGACTGGGTGCTGTCCAGACAGGAATGGTTCCTGTCCAAAAAAAAACAATTGAGTTTGGCAGCTGTCAGTGCTGTTTGGACATGAACGATTAATGTCCAGACATTACTGATTCCTTTATAGACAAGAATAGTTCCTGTCCAGAAAGCAAAGAGTACTGTCTAATTACAAAAATTTTTTTGACAGGAACCACTCCTGTCTAGACAGTACCCAGTCATGTTTATTTTTCTCAGTGTGGGACATTTAAGGGGACTTTCTGGTTTGGAATAGACAAAAAATACACTTTTTTAAACTTTTATTGTGAAAAAAGTATTACAGTTTTTCCCAAAATTCTTTTTGGACATTGTTACACATTACGTGGTGGTGTCTTCCAAAAGGTACCTTTTTCGGGGAGTAACTTTCCAAATGACCTCATAAATTATACCTCATAGACCTCATAAATTAAAAATTCAAACTGGATTCTGTTCATAAGTATTTGTTCTAGGTAAAAAATCTAAAAAACGATTTTTAAATGTATTTTTTAATATTTTATAAACATTTTACTTAAAAAATCGCAAAACCGCTACGTTTTAGGGTGAATTTACCCCCGCATAAAAAAGGGGGTTTGACTGTGAAATCGGTTTGGTAGATTTCGAGAAAAGTTACTCCCCGTTTAAAGTTTTCATGTAATGTGTACCTCTACTACAGTCCGTTAAGAAACGGACATAAAAATTGCTATAACTTTTTTCTTTCGCATATTTTTTCATAATTGTTTTAGGAAAGTAATTTTATGATACTAAGGAACATTTTAAAGCAAAAAAAGAAAAATCGATTTTCTTAAAATCCTAAACCAGAAAGTCCCCTTAAATCTTTGCACAATTTTCACTAAAGTTTGCAAGTAAATTTTTCAAAGTTTGCAAGTATGTAAATCTTTTATAAATTTTTAGGAAAGTTTTGGTGCTGTGTAGAAATACTCATAGTCAAATATGGTTTCATTGCAGACTTTGACACTCAATTTTGCGATTTTCGTTAAGAAAGTTTAAAAAAAATAAAAATTAATGGTAAAAGTATTAAATATCTATACCTATTATTTATTAAATTGAGAAGAAAATTGATATTACATATTGATTATTAATTTAAATCTTCAAAAATATGCCAAAATTAACCTCACTTTTACTCACTATTTTATTTGTAAATTCACTATTTACTCACTTTTTTCAATCAAAAACTTATTTTTTTCACTATTTTTAACCTCTAAGTACGCTGGCAGCCCTGGACTAGTACTATTAAAAAAAATTATGTCTGTCTGTCTGTGTGCACCCTATTTTTGTGCGCGCATCACGGGTAAACAGATTGACCGATTAGAACAAAATTTTGCAGTCTTTTAGGTATTAGTCCAACTTAAAATCTTAGCCATATTAGGTTAAAAAATATGAAGTGGAACAAAAGTTATGGTTTTTTTTCAAAAAATCAAAAAAATAAATTTTTTTTATTTTTTGTCAGAAGAATACAACATTACGCGCAATATATTTTTGACATAAGTACAACTCATTTATACAATAAAATTTGAAAATTTAAAAATAAACTCTAATTTATAAAATAAAACCAAATTTTTTAATTCGAAAATTTTTTTTCAATTTTTTTTGTTGATTGTTTTATTTTATTTATTTTATATTTAAGTCACGATAATTTTACTTCCGATAAATATCATTTTATTATTAGAAGTGTGAAAATAATTATTATGCAATTTGTGAAATAAATAAATAATAGCATTTTTTTTGTTGGCGATGATATTTTGACAACTTCAACTGATCATTTGACAACTTCAATTTAATAGATTATTGTCAAAACGTTTGCCAGCTGTGAAATAATACGAATTCATTTTATTGTTATTGCAAAAGCTGTGTGAGGCAATCACAAAACAAAAATATTATTCTTTAATTGAAAAATAATTCAAAATAAAAAACTAATCTGTTGGAGACAAATAAAAAGGATTATTTTTCAGGTATTATAAATATTTTAATATACTAGAAAAATTCGTTAATATTAAATTTGATGCCATTTTTGTTTATATTCTATAATGATTTTTATTATTATTTGGATATTTTATTTTAATTTGTATATAGTTATTATTGTAAAACAACCTAATTCGATATTTTAATATTACCAAAGAGTAATAATATTAAGGTTAATTTAACATTACAAATTACAAAAATTAATAATTGAATAAAATAATTATTGATCGAATATCACTAAAAAAAGTAAATTGTTTTATATTTTTAACGTATATTTCTATTTATTTTCGTATTTATTAAATCAATTATTTTTAATTTAGTATTTACTTTTTTAAATTCTAAAATTAATTAAATGTTAAAAGGATTTTTTATTTTAATTGTTTCTAACCTTGCTTATTTTAATTGTAATTACATTTTTTAAAAATGTTTTATTTAGTGTCCTGTTTTTTATCTTTTGTTAAAGTTTAAAATGAGATAAATAATTTTATAATATTACATAAACAAATACTTTGAATTATAATATATAAATTAATAGAAAATATTTCAAAATAAATATTAAAAATTATTATTAAATTAAATAAATTATTATTAAAATAAAAAATAACAAACGTTACGATGTAACCTAACATAAAATTAATTAAATTAATTAAAAACTATTTCTTGACCCTTAAACTATTTGTTTTGCTTAAACTAATTTTCTAAAATAATTAGCACTACGGTCTCCTCCAAATTCCTTCAAAACCTACGCTCGGTTGAAAAATGATACCCCGAGATATCACGAAGCATAAGCTTACATCAGCACCGCACCGGAAACGAAGTTGGGCTATTTAAGCGCTTTATTACAACTAGAAATAAAATACTAGTTGAGAAAAATTTATGATTTTCAGGAACTCTTTAAAATAATATTATTATAATTTTTTTATATATATCTTACGAACAATTTTTACCCTGGAATATCCTTGGATATCCCGTATATTTTGATTTGAATGTCGTGGGAATTGCTTGCGGATATCCTGGAATATCTTGCATGTTCTTGGTTTGAATGTTATATACATTCATATAGGGATATCATTGGATATCCCACTTATTTTAGTTCAAAAAAAATTTTTTTTATACAATTATACACGGATATCCTTGGATATCCCCTGTATTTTATTTAAATATTATGGGCATTTATATGTGGATATCCTTGAATATCCTAATTAATTTATTTAAATATTATATGCATTTATATATGGATATCTATGGATATCCTTGGATATCCCAATTATTTTAGTTTTAATATTATGGGCATTTATATGTGGAAATATCCTAATTATTCTGTTGAATTATTGTGCGCATTTATCTATGGATATCCCTGGATATTCCGTTTGTTTTTGTTTGAATAGTGTAGAAGTTGGTTGTGGATATTTTTGTATAACGATGTAAGAATTTGTATATTGAGATTGTTATCGCCGGAATATTAGATGATCGAATATCCAGGATTATCCGGAATTTTCACCAATGCAAATACGTATGAAAAATTTATATGTTAAGATACGCATAAATATTATAAGTGAGAAAGAATATTTTATTACAAATCTGAATGCAAATTAATGGAAACAAAATAGTAATTTTGTTGTACATTGCTTTCGAACCTATACATCTTTGGATGGCTGTAGCAACACACACGCATACATATTCCTTAAGACATCACTAGCATAGCGGCACGCACACATGCATTCTACATATTGTACAGACCACTCATACATAGTTGGCCTCTACTCGTTGCTTCTTCTTCTTCGTTCCATCCTTCCCTCTTCCCCTAGGCCCCATGTGCTTTCAAACAAACGCACGTGCAACGATTCGAATAAAATATTATTTCCTTTTAAACTTAACAAAATAAAGGGAAATTATTTATTCAAAACTATTTTCCCCATTCAAAATTATGAGGTGTTTCTGAGATTATTGAACAATTATAACCAGAGCACCAGCACTAATTATTAGTGCAATTATTAGTGCAATATTATTAATAAATAATTAAGTTATTTATTAATAATAGCAATAAATAATTTTTTTTTATCAATTTTTATTAATTATTAATTTTTTTTATTATTAAATTTTTTTTTTACTTTTGGAATTATTCGAAAATAATAATTCCGGAAAAGTATCAAATTTCACTTTTCTAGCCTGCTAAACAAACGCACGTGCGATGACTTGAATTAAATATTATTTCTTTTCAAGTTCAACTAAATAAAAGGAAAATTTTTAAATTTTGTCACATACTCCAAAGTTATATGGTGTTTCTTAGTTATTGAACAATTATAACTAGAACACCAGCACTAATTTTAGTGCAATTTATTTATGATTATAAATAATCATAATTACATTTTTGAAATAATAATAACAACAATAAACAATTTATTGTTTTATTTTATTTTTTTTTATATATTTATTTTTTTTTACTTTTGGAATTATTTGAAAATAATAATTCCAGAAAAATATCAAATTTTCCTGACAGCTTTCCGTTCTCACGCTAAGCGTGAGATTCGCAAGTCAGCAAAATCTTCTTGACCAATGGGCCTTAAATTCCAACCCTACTTCTACTCCCACAACCACCTCTTCTAATCCCAATTCTTCCCCCAGATTTAGAAGCAAGGACTAGAGGAGCAATTAACATTTTCAAAATTCGTAGTACAACTTTTGCTCTCTCAGTAAGCTCCTCGTGGAGGCATAAACGGAGTGCAAAACGCCGGGACGCGCCCGTCTGTTAATCGACCCTCATTTCGAAGGACCACTACAAGATAGTGTCCAGCTTTGAGACAGACGAAAATAAATAAAAAGGTAAAAGCTTCACGAAAGTGAAGCCCGACCAAAATTAATTATTTTCGTTGTTTCAAAATTAAAATTTTTAAATTTGAATAAATGTTAATAGTTAAAATCACGTGTAAAGTTTAAAAATTCACAAACTAAAATTTGAGCAGGAATTGAAATTTAATTCAGTGCGTGTGTGTTGAATTTAAATTTCCCTCCCTCAATTCGTGAGTTGATTTGTGCGTGTGTGGTGCTCAGGCCGCCCAAATTTGAGAGGCCTAGCAGCAGAAAAAAAAGGATATTTTCGCCCGTCGAGTATCTCAAAACTCGGCGGTAAGATAAGACACCGTAGGATTAATTGTCAAGGAGATTGAGTGAGTAGTTGTATCGTTCCATTTTATAACTTCTTTTATATCTTTCTGTAAACTCGTCTGTTTAAAATTGTAATAAATTGTGAATTTACATTTCCAAATTTTCTGTCTCCTTATTGTCTTTCAACTTTCTTTTCATATTAAATCCTCAAACTATTTAATTAAAAAAAATTCAAAACGATGTTGCTTGGTGAATCCTTTTAAAAGAGATAAACGGACCCCATAAAATAAAAACAGGACCATCCGTCCCTGGCAGCTTGATTTCCTCCAACGAACCTCCGCAGGCGCGCGGTAAATTTAATTTCATCGCTCGACATAAAAAATTTATTCTTCGGATTTTTTAAATTCTGGGTTATCTTTCTTGATCTTAATAAATTAAAATAGTAATAATTTTCGGTTCGTAACAAGCTGATGGTGGCAGCGGTGGGATCTTTCTCACGTATTTGCCCGGCCCCATTTTGAATTTTCAAAAAAAGAAATTTTTTGAAAAAAAAAATTTTTTTTGTTGGTTTCTTCTTTGTTTTATCTTATTCAATTCTTAATAATTTCGAATTTATAATTTTTCCTACGTGTGAAATTGATTAAGGAGGAATCTTTTTGGTGTCAGTTTAAGTTTTAAAGAAATCACAAGTAAATATCTTTTAAGATTTTCCTTGTACTTTTATTGTTTAACTGGTAGTGAGTAGTATGTGATGACCCTATTTTAACTATGGGGGCTCCAGAACCTCATTTAAGGTTATTCTGAATTTCTACTGACGGGAGAAGAATTTTCTTTTCTTAATTTTCAGGAAAATTCTAAGGTAATTTATATTTTGTTCCTCTTTCAAAGTGTTAAAATTCATTATACTGTTTTCAGTGGCATTGAATTTTTTTTTGGTAAAGGGAAAATTAGTTCTCTTTATTGTCAACTCGAATTAAAAAGAAACTGAAAACGAAAGTTCTATTGAGAATAAGATTTTCTCTTTCAGTTTCATAATTGAACTGGTAGTGAGTAGTATGTGACGACCCTATTTTAATAGTGGGGACTCCAGAACCTCATTTAAGGTTTAACCAAAGTTTCTGTCAATGGAGAGAACAGATGTTGGCTATTTAATTTTTTTTCTTTTCTCAAAAAGAATATTTATTGATGGAAGAATAATTTTCTTTAATGTCAGTTTAAGTTTGAAATAGAAATTGAAAAGAAAATTTAGTAGAATTTTCTTTTAGTTTCACCACTTGACTAAAGGTGAAAAGTATGTGATGACCCTATTTTTATAGTGGGGGCTCCAGAAATTCATTCAAGGTTAAGTTAGAATTTTCACTGACGAAAGAAGGTTGCTTTGTTCTCCGTTAATTTTCTTTAATTTATAATCTCTCTCTTCAACATCTTAATTTAATTTTGACTTTAATTGGCTTGGAAGAATTAAGAAGAGAAAATAATTTTCTTTAATTAATTTTTCCTGTTTCACTAAAAGTGAGTAGTATGTGGTGACCCTATTTCTATAGTGGGGGCTCCAGAACCTCATTTAAGGTTTAACCAAGGTTTCTGTCAACAAAGAGAAAAGGTGTTGGTTATTATTAATTTTCGACAAAATTAATTTTCTTTAATGTCAGTCTAAATATAAAATAGAAATTGATAAGAAGATTTAGTAGGATTTTCTTTTAGTTTCACTACTTGACTAGAAGTGAAAAGTATGTGACGACCCTATTTTTATAGTGGGGGCTCCAGAAATTCGTTTAAGGTCGAGCTAGAATTTTACTGACGAAAGTGGATTAATTTTCTTTTACTTTTATACTCTTTAACTTGGTTGTCTTCCTATAACATTTATTTTCCCTTACTATTTAACTTATTTCAGTTTATCTTAATTCTTTCCTTAGTTTAAAATGTTTTGCAATGCCTCATAAATGTAGAGACGTTTACGGAGGAAAGAAACTAAGGAATTTGATAAGAATTAAAAACTACACAAAAATAGAAGAAAACCTTCTAAGTGAGAAAAATTTAAATAAACGTATAGCAGCAAGACGCAAACCAGAAAATCAAGTTGAAACCTCGTCGGAAAATTCGGAAGACACCTTTGCCTCATGGGAAGAATTCTATGATTGCGTCGAACAATTGTTGAAAGCGAATACAGAGAGCTATAGAGGAAATCTGGGACTTAAAACGGAGGGAAGTCGACGGCGAGATTCCTCCACCCCCGGGAGTTATCCCAATAGAAGTAGTTAAAATACGAAGAGCCTTAGAAGAAATCTGGAACTTAAAACGTCTTAGACCTTAAAGTTTGATTTTTCTACAAATGACAGAAATATACTATTTTGTCAAGTACAGTAATAAATTTCCCATATCGGACCCAGAGTTGCTGACTCAACGTGAACTAAGCAGTATTCCTATTTCTTTCCTTACATCTGCTGTATAGTTTCAGTAGTGCCGAAAAATCAATTAAGAATCCGTAGCATAGAAACTACGAAACAGTCCCATGTTTCCTCGTTTAGCCTCGGTAGCGCCCGGTTTCTCCCCGGATCAGTGGTCCGAACTAAATGAGCAATTGGAAAATTTAGAGGTCTACTATCAACAATTATTCGTACACCATCTTGCCTTGCGGTGTAGGGTTAAGCGCTTAGAGAAACGAAATAGATTTACTTCATCATGGGTAGCTGCACTTGCTGACTCTCACGCCAATAACACAGAGAATTTGATTGCTCTCCAAGAAAAGGTTACCATTCAACAGAACAATATAGACGAACTGACGTCACAACTTTTAAGATTGACAATCGACTAAAACCTTTCCATGGCCCCAGAATGGAATAACGTTTACTTTCCAAATTCAGACGAAAGCATCAATAGACTGTACAGAAAAATATTTTTCTTTATGACAGAAAGCATTAAATTGGACAGGTGTAACTACTTATTAGAATTGAAAATCGGATATTTAGAAAATCAAACAGCCCTAAACCTAGAAGAAGTGAGAGCCGTCAATAGCAGAGTCACGCAGCTACCAACCTCAATCGCGCAACTAGAAATAGAAATGAGGAATCTAAGTCTAACAGAAAAATGAATTCTAATACGCTATCTCCTTACTGTCCAACTTAAACTAAAATTACGAAGGGGATAAATAATCGAATTGTCATTGATTTTTCAGAAATAAACAAAACTTTTGTTAGCGAGCAAACTTTAAAAAACAGGATTAGGAACATTTTCTCCCGATTACTTCGAAGCAGCAATTAGCGAGAAAAATTCGCGGTGGCGACACAGCTCGCGAATTTTAAAGATTGCCAAGCAACATCCTTTTGCTAGTGTACATAAGCTAATATTTAACTAACCACGAATTTACCAACCAAACATGTCTACCGGTGGTGGTGGTGGAAACCTCAACCCTAATAGATCTATCCATGTAGGGGGAGAAGTGCCAAATTTAGGACCCCATCCTGCACCGTTAGACAACACCAATAATGTCGTTACAGTGCTCGAGCAAATGTCTGTGCAATCTAATTCGCAAAACATTCCCTTATTTGACGGCCGCCAACCCCCTCTGAAAGATTTCTTACAGGAAATAGAAAACAGTGCCGCGTTCATACCTGAGGTGTCAGAGCCTGGTTTTCTTAAGGCCGTATTGAGCAAATTAAGAGGTTCAGCCCGGGATAGTGTCCGTGGACTGCGTTTCAACGGCATCAATGAACTCGTGGAACACCTGAGAAAACGGTTTGCGTCCTCGAAGAAGTACCAGTGGTATTTAGACAATATAATGACCATTAGGCTCAAACAGACTGAGACAGTGAGTGACTATCATGATAGGTTAAGAGGACTAATAAGTGGTGCAAAACACGCATTAGAATTGAAGTATAACAAGGTATATCGTGAAGTATTTCAAAATGAAGTCGGTGCCAATGAACGTGGACATGAAGTTTCTGAAAGTGAAATCATCATGCAACCAGTCGTTGAAAACGCGTTCCGTGCCTTTGTTAGGGGCTTACCCGACGAAATGTCGACCTTCGTTGACACACGTAACCCCAGAAATCTCGACGAGACCTATGAGCATGCACTTTATGCGGAAGAGCGCTGCAATTATGCAGAAAGATCTAGGGCATCCTCTTACCACATTACACGCGCAGACGACAGGGCTCGATCCCCTAGTCCCTATACCCGACAGGTAGAAGGACATGTCTCGATGGAAAAAAGGAAAAGTGATAGTAATAAGGAAAGCGGTGGCGCCAGATCTAATCGAAGCCAACCCACAGGGATGATGCAATTCACCACAGAACAACTGGCAGAATTTTACAAATCAATGATGCCATCGTTTGCTCAACCAATGGCTTATGCGCCACCTGTCCAGCAGATGCCGTATCAGCAGCCGCCGACGTATGCTGCACCTTACGTGCCGGCACAGCCCCAACAACAATACCAACAGTACAGGGTACCGAAACAAAGCTATAGACCAAGCACTACCCCTCCTCGCTCAGCCTCACCAGGCCCACAAGTAAACCCGAGTTTCCAAAAACCGGATTTAAACTTTCAACAGACTCGACGCTCCGACGCGGCCCCGAGTCAAACTCCCCAGCGTCAGAGAACCGTCCACTTTGCTCCGGACCAAGTTGGATCCGTAGAGCAAAGTCCAGGGGAGAGGACTCCCCAGTAGTTCAATTAGATGCACCTGAGTTCAAAGAAACAAAGGTGAACTTCCTTGTTGACCCCGGCTCTGACACGAATTTAATTAAAGCCAATATTTTGAAACCCGAGCTCACACTTGATCGAAGCAAGTGCACTGAGATTACGGGTATTACCAATCATTCGGTCCCAACATTGGGAACTGTCGAGGTTACAGTCCTCAATGTTCCGATCGAATTCCAAGTTGTAAAAAGTAGCTTTCCGATCTCTACATCTGGAATTCTGGGAAGGCCGTTCTTGCGTCAGGAACAAGCTCAACTTTCCTTTAGACATAATGCTCTTGTAACCATTACAAACCCGGTGACTCCTATTCCATTTGTGGACCGCGAATCACTGGAAGCTAGAGAAAAGTTGAGACCTCAAATCAAACCATTCGCGAAAATACTAAGAATTAAAGCTCGAACTAGAAAACCAATAGCGATCGATGTGCTCAACCCGGAGTTGAAAGAAGGCTATCTCCCGCGCATGCAGTCCCCAGGAGGTGTCTACCTGGGAGAAGCCCTAGTTTCAAGTAAAGATGGTGTATGCCATGCGATGGCCATTAACACCACTGAGGATGACATTGACTTACGAATAGAACCACAGAAGCTCATTCCATTTGACTTTTGTAAATTTCCCGGAGAAGAATTTTCTGATTCCGACATACCTCTCACTTGACGCCGGAGTGTAAAGACATGGTAAATCGATGGGCGGAAGACTTTTCTGACATATTCCATCTTAATGGAGAAATGCTCACTTGTACACACATGGTACAGCATAGAATTCCGACCATCGATGACCAAGTGATCCGAAAGAAACAATACAGGTCTCCTAACGAGGCCTTGGAGCAAATAGATGCGCAGCTCTTAAAACAATTCAATAGTGGGATAATAGGTCATTCTAATTCTGATTATAATTCCCCACTACTGATTGTGCCGAAAAAACTCGACGCTTCAGGAGAAAAGAAGTGGAGGGTTGTAATCGATTATAGAGCCCTAAATGAGAAGGTAATTGGAGACGCTTTTCCATTGCCAAATATTAGTGGAATTCTTGATCGCTTGGGAAAAGCCAGATTCTTCACCGTATTTGATTTGGCAAGCGGGTTTCACCAAGTTGAGACACATCCCGATGACCGACACAAAACGGCGTTCTCTTCGAGAAACGGTCACTATGAGTATCACAGGATGCCCATGGGTATAAAGAATGCTCCTCCCACTTTTCAACGATTACTTAATAGTGTACTAAGTAGCATGCTCGATACTGAGGCATTTGTCTATTTAGATGACATTATCATTTATTCGGACACACTTGAAGAGCATGATGTTAGAGCCCGGCGGCTTTTTGCTAAGCTTCGGGAAGCAAATCTAAAACTTCAACCTGACAAGTGTGAGTTTTTGAAAACGGAAGTGGCGTACCTTGGGCACATTATTAGCGGAAATGGCGTCAAACCTAACCCCAACAAGATTGAAGCCATTAAAAATTTCCCTAAACCTAAGACGCAAAAAGACATCAGAAGTTTCTTAGGGCTATCCGGATATTATCGCCGTTTTATCAAGGACTACGCTAAATTAGCTAAACCCCTATCGGAGTTGTTAAAGAAGGACGTAAAG
Source organism: Leptopilina drosophilae (assembly GCA_032873175.1). Taxonomy (NCBI): domain Eukaryota; kingdom Metazoa; phylum Arthropoda; class Insecta; order Hymenoptera; family Figitidae; genus Leptopilina; species Leptopilina drosophilae. The sequence goes on from CM065486.1 coordinate 14,533,216, forward strand.
TGGGAATGGGGTGAATCACAGTGTAAAAGCTTTTTAAGACTAAGAAAATACTTGTGTCGCAAACCTATTCTGCAATACCCAGATTTCCAACAAAGATTCAAGTTAACCACTGACGCCTCAGAATATGCTGTAGGGGCAATGCTAACTCAAGAAGTAGACGGCATAGATTTACCTATAAGTTACTTCTCAAAGGTCCTTAATAAAAACGAACTAAACTATCCCAAAGCCGAAAGAGAATGCTTAGCGGTATTAAAACGAGGCGTCCACGCGCCAGAAAATCCAACCCAAGAAAGAAAAGGAAGCATTGTGCCACGCCGTCTACAATCTAGGAATTCCTCCAGTGAAAACACAGTGAAGTGCGCGGAACCAGTGAGCCCTTTCTTGAAATTAAAAATCCCTTTCTGCGACCCAACAACCCCATCTTCAGCGTCTGAAACGTCTGGTGACGAAAAACCCATAAGTGGTGTGGCGGACGCTAACGATCATTATAATAAATTAATTTACTTTTGTAATTTTGAAACAATTTAATATTCTTTTTAATACAAAATAACTACACCACGTTAGGGAAAATCTTTAATGGACGTTAGTGTAGGTACAGCAAGACAAAATCAGTAGACGATTGTAATGACGAGACTTGAACACCTTAGGTAGGACATAGAACTCTGGGGGTCCAGCAGACAGTGCGAAATTTGACACGCTCAAGAATAGACGTGACGAACCGCAACAAATCTCATTGAACACCGACGCGACGACCTTTGTACAGTTTAAGCAGTTTTGTGAAATTCTATTATTCAGAGATTATTTGTATTCTAAACCTATTCATCTACCTCAAATCTGTGTATTAACAAAATTAATATAAATAAACGTTTTTAAAGTGCTAATATTTAATTCAAACAAATTGGTCCTGCATATTTTCTATCATCTCACATATTACCCCAACAAGTGGAAAGCAAGAACCTGCTAATATTGACAATAAATGGACAGAACCACTAACTTACAGACGAGACAATTATGCCCACTTTATTTCGGAAGATTGCGAACCTATCGATTCCATTTCCAAACTGCTAATAGCAACGGAAAAGATAGATATGCAGGATTGCATTGTATTGCATTGCCGTTCCCATACCCGACATAAAAACCACCACCATCGCTCATGCAGTAGCAACAAATCTTTTCGCTACATTCGGAGCACCAAGATGCGTGCTCACCGATAGGGGCGGAAGCTTTGTAAGTTCCTTAATGCGGAAGCTTGAAGGAATATTTGGTGTCAAACAACTTACAACCTCTGGCTATCGACCTCAAACCAACGGAGCCTTAGAAAGAAGCCACATTGAACTGACGGATTATATTAAGCATTACGCGAGAGATTTTAACGATTGGGATCGCCTGCTCCCATTTGCGATGTTTAATTATAACACGTCAATTCATGAGGCGACCAATTTCACTCCATACGAATTGGTGTTTGGTCATATAGCCAGAATTCCAAGCTCTTTTCCACAAGGACCAGAACTTGAAACCTGCGGGTCGTACTTGAGAGATCTTGTCACACGAATGACTGAGCTTCAAAATCTAGCGGCTGGAACTTTAAGAAAGGCAAAATGTCGTTCTAAAGAGTTCTATGATCGCAAAGCTCGACCTTCGAGTGTTAAGATTGGGGACCAAGTATATACCTACAAGGACGTAAGAACGAACAAGTTTGACAACAGAGCAAGTGGCCCGTATAAGGTTGTACATATTACCCAGAATAATAATGTTATTTTGGAAAATGAAAATGGCGACAGGTTTGCCAAACATAAAGACAAGGTATTGGTTACTCACCTGTAGCCAATATCTCTTAATGCCAACATTAACATCTTACTCATTTTAGGGAAGAAAAGGAACGTCAAGATGAAAGGACTAATCGTCTTCTTACTGACGTGCCTAACCTCTATCCCAACTCCAATAGGAGCCACTGGATCCAACTCATCTCCAAGGACTTCCGATGGACAGCAGTTCCAAATCACCCCGCTGCCTGTTAGCAGTGGGATATATTACGAGCACCTTGGGACCGTAAGGAGGTCTGTGTCTAACTGGAGAATAGCCATCTTCCTGGACATAGGCCGACAACATGGGCACATCGATGACCTGAAGGCCCGATTGGAGAAATTGAAGAACCATTGTATATCTGAAAAGAATTGGTGTTATGAATTCGTAATCCATCACCCTTGGGAGGATAAGTGGGAAATGGCTTCTGAACTGCAGGAGCAGTTCCAAACCCAAATCACCGAATTAGAAAATAATCGCAAACCAATATTGAAGAAGATGACGGCTCAACTACGAATAAGACGAAGTGTACCCCTACTCGGGTTCCTAGGAAAGATCGCTGGTCCCATCGCAGGTGTCCTGAACTACGAAGATGGAGAAAGATACGATGCCATTATCCAGGAATTGAACTCCGCACAAGCCAATCTGTCTCACCTGGTTGGACGTCAAACCCACGTTGTGAGATCTCAGCTCGACACACTTCATACCCAAGTCGAAAAGCATAGTTCCCTGATAAATAATATTAATCAAAAATTGGACCTACTAATTAAAAATCAAGAAAACCAATCAGCGGTTGAAGTCGAGTTAGAAAAAAGGGATGCAATATTCAACTTACTGGGAGCATTGAAGACAGGACTGGACCACAACATCCGGGTTACACAAACCATGCTGGAGGCAGTACATGCGGCAAGGCAAGGAAAGCTGCATCTTGGGCTAATCTCCTCCAAACAGTTGGAGCCTATTCTACGCGACATCCAAGATCATCACACCGAAGTACAGTTCCCTTTATCTGGACCCGCAGTTAACGTTGACGAACTAATTCCAATCTCCACTGTCACCATCTTATGTGTAGATCGACAACTAAAAATCCTTGTTGACATCCCTCTATTAGAAAAATATAATTATCAGGCATTAAAAATTCACCCACTCCCAACTATTCAGGAGGGGATGGAAAATAAAACAATAAGGGCTTATATCGGGACAAAATATAATTACCTTGTTATTGATGAAGAGCAGCATACCTATCTCCTACTGACGGAACAGGATTGGAAATCCTGTAAATCAACGACATCATACCATGCTTGTTTGAGTGGAATTCCGATCTACAATATAAAGGAAAGACCAGTCTGCGAGTCCTCGCTTCTAATCAACCCAACCATCGACGGTTTCAGGACCTGTGAGATCCGAATCATCAATAACCTTGAGTCCTTTTGGAGTCCACTAACCACTCTTTCCAGCTGGTTATACTCTTTTTCAAAGATGGAAGATGTAGTGATTATTTGCCACTCTATTACTCCTATCAAAATTAACCTTAATGGAACCGGTATCTTGAAATTGGCACCTGGCTGTATGGCAAGAACCTCACCGAAGACCACTGTGAAGATGCGGATTCAACTCCCAGCACAGAAGCTCCAACCAGCGTAAAATTGTTGTCATACGCAAGTAAAAAAAAACACCCCAAGAATATGTTCCCCTTCTTAATCCAAAATGAAAAGGAGGAGAGCAAGAAAATTTTATTTATCTCTAATTTTGAGTTCGTTTAAGGTAATGATTTCCATTTCCTTATATTTCGTCGAATTGGAATTTATTTTTACTTCTGTTAATGTTCGTTATAATTCGGTTATAAAACCTAAGTTGATTAAGTAAATATATTAATTGACTTGCTCTCCGCCTCGTCGTTAGAAATGCCCTATGTCCTTCAGTGGTTAAGTTCGGATGGACAAAGGGAGAGAGGAGAGGCTTAGTGACCCAGTTAAACTCTAATAAAATTGATTTTTTTGGAGCACATTGGTGCTTTAAATAATCGATATGCCCCGCCCATTTTCCCTCTTCTCTTTTTCTTTTCGTTTGTCTTGACTGTAAGATTGTGCCTTCTCAAAAGGAGGGAGAATATAAGAAAAGGAAAATTTTGGTCTTTGGTGCAAATCGATGTTTTAAAGGATTAGTTCTCTGTCCTTTTCTGAGAATAGTTTTATTGTTTCATAACCCCGTTTTACTATGACAATGAATTGATATTGTTCTGGTGGAAATAGGATGGAGCTAAAAAAAGGAATATATATATATAATATAATTTTTAATGCGAATATAATTTTCATCCCTCCTATTTTCACCATGGCCCTTGCGATTACCTTGTAACAACCTATAATCATAACCCCGCCGACGTGCATCAACAATGAAGAGAAAACGGGACAAGATATAAACAAGAACCATATAATTTTCTAAGATACCTGACTCCTATAAAAAAAATAAATAATTTCTTTTTAGGAAATAACAATTTAATTAAAGAATCATAATATAATTAAAATTTTACTTACGATAGTTATTTTTTTTGGTCAGCCTCCATAATGGATGAATTTAATAGTACTTTCAAAAAAAAAACAAGCATATGCTAAAATATGCTAAAAATTTTTTTGCGCAAATTAAAGAACAAACGAGAAAAGCAGCATATGTTCTTTTGAAAAATCCAAGATCGATAAAATTTTAATATCAATTGTTTTTTTTCTATCTTCAACTTTGAGCTCTATCTTCTACCCCCTTCGTTCTATCCTCCTGTCGCCACTACTTAATGTTTCTTCCCAATATATATATATATATATATATATATATATATATATATATATATATATATATATGAATATATTATATATAATTTTATTAAAAGTTAAATAATTAGAATCGTTTATTAAATACAATTAATAAATCTTCTTTTAATAAATAACAAAAAAAAATTTTAATGTTATACGGTTTAAAAAAAGAATTTAATTTTCCTAATTTTCAAAATTATCTTAATATTTAAAATAACAAAATTTAAAACACAAAATTTTAAAACTCTTCTATTTATTTAAAATTTAAAATCAAATACATTTTATCTATATTAAAAAAAAAAAAATTTTTTTATATTTGTTCTGGAAAATCACTAGGAGCTTCGTCTTTTATATATTGTCAGAAAACGTTTTCTCATCGATTTTACATTTAGCGAGTAACATATATTCCATGGATTTTTTTTATTTAAAATAATTGAAATGTCAAAAAAAATACAAAATTTTAATTTTTTTGTGAAAAATTAAAGTATTTATTAATTCTATAAGTTTTGATAGAATATACACCTTTTGTACATGAATCGATTCGTTTTTGTGTCAGGAATGCAATTTTGACAAGAATTAATGGGGTTTTAACATAAAAAAAGGTTATGTAAAAAAAAGGATTTTTTTATACTTCTAAATGGCGCGGAAGTCCCCCCAAAATGTTCGCTCCTCTTCGTCGGTGAATGCAAGCCCTCCTCCTCATTTCAAGACGAGCTTGCCGCCCCTCCGCCAAGGAACGATGGCCCATAGTCTCCCAGGCCTCGTCGACAGGAATGTCATAGCACTAAAAAAAAAAAAAAAAAATTTTTCTTGAAGCTATTTGCAACACAAATCCACAGCTAAATCAACTAATAGATTGCTTGACTCATCCTTACCAACTGCCATCGGGATCTGAAACACGCCATCTTCCCATTCACGGGGAGGAACTCTTCTATGAATGAGAGGAAATATTCCTCCCGAACAGCATAGGCCCCAAAACGTGGAGGGGCACGGGCCAAAAGATCCTGCAAGAATCTGGAAATTAAAAAAAAAGGAGAGAGACCTTGTTAATAGAGCAATGAAACTCATGCACTAGTTCTAAAAAAAAGAATATATGTATATGTATATGTGTGTGTCAGGGTTGCCACAGGTCGGGGAAATCAGGGAAAAATCGGGAAAAATAAAATTAAACTAGCTAAAATAACGCGCGCTAAAGCGCGCGTGAAGTTTCTTTTTCATTGGCATTAAAAAAAAATTCAATTATTCAGAAGAATTTTATTCAAAATCACTATTTTTCTAAATATATTCAGGAAAATCACGAAAAAGTCAGAAAATTTTGTCAAATGTACAGAAACAATATTCAATTTCGAAAATTCTTAAGAAAACTCTAAATGTTATATTCCTCATTATTGAAAAGATTCTCAATCAAACTTTACAGATTTTAAATACAATTCAGGTTTATGAAAAACTTTAATAATTCAAATTCTTATAAAATTTGTTATATTTCTACATTTTATTCATTATTAAAAATAATAATGGATTTATGGATGAATTTTACTTAAAACACTAAAAAAATTGAATTTTGGAAAAATTATAAATGATTGCAAATACTCAATAATATATAATATTATTATTTATGTTCAATGATAAAAAAAAACATAATGATTAAATTTTGGTGAAATTCTTTATGAAAATTGAATTTTAAGAAACATCCAATTAGTATTTAATAAATTGTTTATTTTTATAGTTGGATAGTTGATTTCTTGTAGAATTTTCTAATAAATTAAAAAATTAATTTCAGTTAAAATTTTGGATCAAAATTGAATATCATATTCAAAAATATTTATTTATTAGAGAATTCTGAGAGAATTTATTTGTTGGACCCTGGAAGTAAACATTTTCTTAAACAATTGAGCTTTATCAACAAATTTTTTTTAAATAATGAATGAATGCTTTTGAAAATTTGTAATGTATTTTTTTTAATAATTGCATTTTAGAGAAATTTGATGAAAATGTACATATTAAAATAATTGAACTTTGGAAATGGATTTTGTTGGTTATAAAGATAATTTAAATTTTAAAGGGAATTTTTGGCAATTTAGGAATATAATTGGATTTTTGCAAAAAAAAAATTTATATTACGTTTAAAAATAATTGAATTCATCAAAGTAATTTTATTAAAATTTGTTTTAAAATAATTGAATTGTTTTGTGAAATTTTATTGAAGAAAATACGTATTCAATTTTTTAAATATTCTCGTCGAAATTTCAATTATTTTAAAAATTGTTAACAAAATTTTTGGCAAAATTCAATAATTAAAGAAAATTTTAATAAAGTTCTTTGCAAAAGTTCAATTATTTAAAAAAAAATAAAAAAAATTTATTATTTGCAAATTATTATTATTATTATTTTAATATTATTATTATGTATTATTATTTACAAATTTTTTTTGTAAAATTTTTTTTTCTCTTAAAAATATTATTAAAAATCGTCAAACGAAATCAATTCTTTCGTATTATTAATGTGGTAATAAAAATGTTATTTAAAAAAAAATATGGAAAATTTCCCATTTTTTTAAACTAAAAAAAAATTTGAGGAACTTTCAAATAAATAAATGCGTGACAACCCTGATCAAGTCTTTAATAAATTTCTCAAGCAAAACAAATAATAAAATAAAAATATTTCTGCCCAAAAGGCAGAATAAGAATAATCCTAAGACATTTAAATTAATTGAAAGTAACTGAAAATATTATTAGAAATTGGGGTATCTAAAAAAATTGTTTATTAAAATAAAAAAAAATTATTTTTTTTATTTTTTTTTTTTACTTAAAACTTGTACTTTGTTTATAAATTGTCACTGAGAAGCAGAAAATATGCAAAATATTTTGTTATTTTAATTACCCAACTATTTTTTTTAATTTTTTTTTAAGAAAAAAAAATGAAAAGAATAATATCCTAGTCTTAAAATATTTGTTACAAAGTGCTAATTTTTCTGGGAAAAAGAGATATATGGAAAAATATAATAAATAATTTTTGTAAATTAATAAAAATAGTTCAGTATTATTTGAAAAATAAAAAATAATATTTCTAATGAAATAAATAAAAGCCTATTATTAAATTTAAAAAAGTAAGAGTGAAAAAAAAAAATATATATATATATATAAAGAAAAATAATATTATCTATCAAAAATTCAAAACATATAAAAAGAAAAACAAAAGCATAATCATGACTAACTTCAAGTGTGGACAGACTGGACAGAATGAATGAATGAATACGACGATTATTATAGTTAATATTTGTGGCAGCCCTGTATATATGTGTGTATGTGCATGTATGTGTGTGTGTATGTATGTATATGAATATATTAAAAAAAAGGAAACATCTACATACATTTCCTCTTCTTCAACACAGCTAACCTCTCCACCGACCATGATCTTTGTGTGGCCATCCTCACTCTTGAGCATGGCCGGATCCGGGAAGGAGCTCTAAAAAAAGGGCGAGAGAAGATAAACTGATATATTTAAAATTTTCCTTATGTTAAAAAAAAAGAATATTTATTTACCGTTGCCCAAAATCCCCTATTTAAGTACTCGCCCGTGCTTTTGCGCCAGAAATACTCTTGGCGCCAAATCATCCGAGAGTACTTCTTGGGCGGACAGTTCCACTGGAGCCTCTCGATGAAACCCCATCCCAGGCTGGTATTTACCCGAAAGGGCGCCGGATCCCAGGGACCATATTCCATAGCAATCCTTCAAAAAAAAAGGAAAAAAAAATAATAATAATGATAATAAATAAAAAAATCGATATATCTATACATATATATATATTAACAGAAAAAAAAATTGTTTTCTCTCAGTGACAGACTCCGCACTCGACAACTAATTGAAGGAAATTTTTTTTGTAAATAACTACATTGTGTTCATTGCAAGAGATGCAACATACTTAATTTGCACTAGTGAAAAGAAAATTCACACACGATTTTGTGGAGTTCTAGTTGGTCGCCTCCAGGGCCTGAACCAGTGAAAGTATCTAAAAAAATTACAAACTTTACGGACTAAAAATGAAAAAAAAAATTACGGACCAATTACACTGTTAGAAATATATAGTTGAATTTTCAATAACATGTAGGTGAAGTCCATATCAATACGCGTTGCTGAATTTTCAATAGCATTGAGTTGAATATTCAATAACAATTGTGGTTGGAAATTCAGCAACATAGAAGTGAAAGTTCAGTAACAGAGAATTGGAAATTCAATACCATTGATATGAAAATTCAATAAGTTTGACCAGTATTGTGTGTACATACACTGCAAATTTTTTTTTGGGGAAAAATGTTTCCAATAATTTAAGAATTTCTTTCTTTTATAAATTCTACAATTAATGATGTATTTACCAAGATCGAAGAAAATAATTGTAGCTTAAAGAGATTCTTTTTATTTCGCATTATATGTTTGATTACAAAACTATTTCATAACAGTACATTATACAACTGGTGGCAGGGGTGTGATTTTTCGAGAGTGAAGTTTGCGGCTCGAGCGTAGCGAGAGCAGCAATCACTCTCGAAAAATCATTCTTTCACCACGAGTTGTGCACTACGTTTTCTCCAACACCTTGGGAGGAAAGGTTTCTTCGTGAGTTTCGTATAATTTTAATTTAACGTGTGCTTATGTTTAATATAATAAAAGACGAATGTTTTGAGTGGGGAAGAAGTTAGATACAAAATAAATCTCGGTCAATGAAGAAGAAAAAAAAAGAATAAGTTCATGATTTACTTTCGCCCCGCCAAATTTACTTTCGCCACGCCAAATTAGTCTAATTTAGTCTAAATAAGCCTATGATAAAAAAAAGAAAAAGCTGGTATTTGAAAAGTCATAAAATAGAATCTCTTGCAGGGCGAAACCCTTAGCTGCGGTCAACTTTGGACAAACCAGATGTGCCAAACATTTCAGAAAGAGAAATATATCTTCAGTTTATTGAATTTTCAATAACAGTAATGAATTTTCAATAACAGTGTTGAATTTCCAACAACTGCCTGTATTTTTCGATTACAAGTTGGTGAATGTTCATTTCAGGTTCTTTAATTTTCAGTTCAATCTGAATTGAATTCAGATTCGGTAACTCGTGTGATTGAAAAGTTGTTGAATTTTCGATTCCTTTCTAGCAGTGTACTGACAAAAATATATAAGAAAACATTCTACTTAAAACTATAAATTAGATTTTTCATAACAAAAAAAAAAGCATGAGGATATCGATAGCTCGATCGATTACTTCATGTTTTATAATAATAAAAGATAGAGCGATAAAATCATTATCAATTCGATTAATATTTTCCAGGATTTTGACTAGGATTCTTCTTGAAATCGATTGTTTTGATAATTTTCGAAAAGGTTCTTTGACAATTACCAAATCCAATTCTTTGCAGTGCTCAACTTTTCAATTATTTGTAGGTTCTTCAATTAAATATGTATTAGAAAACGAAAACTTCAAATAATATAAAAGAAAAAAAAATTTTTTTGTATGTATATATGTATATATATATATATATTTTACAATAGTATTCCTATAAGTTGTTCGATCCGGAGGGATCTCCCCACTTGCCTGCAGGCAGGCCCAATAAAAATACGGAAGCCATCCGATTGGACGGGGGCGTGTCTTAAGGGAGGCCCTATGCTTAGTAATGGAGTCATTAGAAGTATTGTGAGGTTCGACTGGAGGTGTGTGGTTGAATTTGTTGGGGAGTTTTTTGGAGACTTTTAACAAGTCAAAATTTTCAGAGTATTCTGATCTGATGATTGATCAATAATTATATTTTGTAGTCGCATCTTAATGAATTCATGCCTCTTGGTGCGAGGGTTAATAATTAAATTTTTTTACTAATTGATTTAAAAATGAACGATATGCACTTCAAATTTTTGATTAAAATTGAATTTAGAAATATGTATGTATGTGCGTATATCTATATGTATGTATATATATATATGTATGTATGTATGTATGTATATATGTAATTTGAATCTTTGGGGGCCGGTTCCACGGCTTTATATAATCAGAATTTAAGGTGGAAAGCTCGGTTGAGCGGAAATTATGAGTTCTACGATTAAAAAAAAACTCGGGCTAAAATGGCTAAATTCTGGTTAAAATTAACCGGCCAAAGTTGGAATGTCGACATTTTTAATCAAAATCGTTATAGAAGTTTTTCTTTATGATCGAGGAGAGAAAGTAAAATGTTCATGTAACGAAAATCTGAATTTACAACTTATGTATAATTATGTTTTAATTATATTTTGTTAACTTAAATAGAATTCACAAAAATAAATTGTTTTGTTCATAATTATGTACAGGTATTTGGAATAAAACTAATCCCTCAGAGAATTAACAAAAAAAACCTATCTCTATTCTTCCATTAAAATTTTCTTTTATTTTACTGACATCTTTATAGAACTTAAATATTACACATATACTTTTTATGCATACAATTCATAAGGATTTGACATGTGCCAACATTTTGATTGTTCAAAACATGTGTCAAAGTTCCGCTTTCTACTTTGCCCAATGAAAACGTCAGACATAATACAAATGAGAGAAGAATAGAAATATTTCGAAGGAGGTATACGTTTAGTTAAAAGATGCTCAAAGAAAAAAAAAATGTGTTGTGGAATATATGAATCTATAACTCTCGGTTAGAGCTCTGTTTAAAAATTAACTCAGCTCGGTTTGAAGTCGAAGTTGTGGAGCCGGCCCTAGAAGAATTTTAATTTAAACTTCTCGAGGATAATCAAGGGAAGCTGGTGACCATAAGTGTGGTTTTATTTTTCTAATTCAAAGTTCCCCTTTAAAGTTTACAATCAATTCTTATTTCCAGAAGTTGTATAGTATTCTATTATTATTCACTAGTAATCGAAAGTACACTGTTAAAAAAAATTTTGTTCTAAATTTCGTACAAGGGTGTTTGAGGCGATTGTCATATACAGTTTTGAGGAGCTACAACAAACATTTTTTTAATTTAATACAAATTTTTGTATTAAATTTTATAACACATTTATTTAAATTTTCAAATTTTTTTGAAAGCTGATACAGGGTGTTTGAATGAAATTTCGAATATTTTTTTTTTGAAATTTCAAACAGTTTTGTATGAATTTTCAAACAAAACTTTTGAAATAACTAAATCACTTAAATATTTATAAAAAAAAATCAAAATTGATTATAATGTGTTCTGATGTGTTATAATAAATGTAAATTAAGTTAAAAAAAAGTATCATTGGCATTATTACGGAAATGCGACACCACGAATTGAACCCTTAAGTCTATATAGTGTTGTCTGTGTATAGTGTGTTTTGTCAAGGGCCATCAACCTTGGGAGCTGCGCCTAGATGCGCTCGACCAAGGGAGGTTATGAAAATCTCTGGCTAAATGTCGGTTATAAGAAACATGTGGACCATATCAATTGTTTTTTTTGACTTCTAAATTTCTAAAGATTCAATATCTTTAAAATTCTTTATCTGACAATTCATAGTATTTTTATTTCTCTTCATGTTTCTGTTAAATTCATAATATGTATTTAGATGTTTGAAAATACTTAAATGTATATATATATATATATATATATATATATATATATATATATATATATTATGGGTGATTCTTTGAAGGTGACATTTTTTTTATGTCTCGATTAATTACACAAAAAAAAAACTACTCTTTAATAATTATTATCAATTTCCATAGTGAAAGTTTGGTACTTGTTTATCATTTTAAAAGAAAATATTTTAGTTGCGCCCTAAATGTATATAAATGTGAAAGAAAATGTATTTTTCATTTCCGGAGCTTTTCATCTTCGAGGCCTTTTTTTTAAATATGCAGGTTTTCCTTTTGTTTTTAGTATTTATCTGCATTGCTTAAAAAAAATTTAACCCAATTTACCATTAAATTAAATGATTTAAATAAAACTATATTTTAATTCAATTGAATATATTTGGTATTGGAACATGCAGATTATTGATTTTTGAGCGGTGTAATTTATTTTCGATTCCGTGAATGATATTAGCGCGGACTCTTAATGGAAAGACTCACGAAGTAAATACAATTAATCTAGTGGAGCAACAATAATACTTTTTAGGAGAATGACTTTAATATCTTTAAGAATTAATTTCGCGCAATCTAAAATACTAATCTTGAGTATGAAAAAAAGAGAAAAACAATATAATTAAAATATGTATATATATATATATATATATAAATTAAAAAGACCTGAAATTTAAAAGTATCATCACCCATATACAGAAAATTGTTATACAAAAATTTTTTTTTATCTAGCAGTTTTTAAATTTTAATCAGTAAGGAATAACTAACCACATTAATTAATTAATTATATCACATTATCCGGAACAATAATTTCTGCTTGACAAGTTAAAAAAAATTTTTTTTTAAACTAATTAGAGTGATTAACAAAAAAAGTTTTTTTTTATATTATTTTTAATTTCAAACGCTTTTGTATGAAAATATTGTGCTCTCTGGATCTGAATTGGTAAGATTCTGCTAATTCTTAGTGGAATATTACTAGTTGAAATGGTGAAAAGTCGTCCACCTACAATTAGTAGAAAAACTACTAATTCAAATAGTCATTATGCCCTTACTAATTGAATTAGAAAAAGGATGAAAGCAAAAGGTACACGTTTGCGCATGTGCATATTGGCGCTATACTAGCGAATATCACTAATTGAATTAGTAGAATTATTATTATTAGAAATCCCGAATAATATTTTGTATTATTTAATTTTTTTAAAAAGACACATTAATCTACAAGAACAAAATAAAGAATAAATTGATTAGATTAAATTTTAAAACAAAATTTTGTTCAATTTAGAAAATAGATAATAATATTGTAATACATAATATTAGATTGTCAAACGGACATAAAAAAAAGAAAAAAATTGCACAAAATTGTATTATTAGTACTTGCAAAGTCCTAGAATGAGTGAAAATTTCTCTAGATTATCACTGCAAGAACAAAACGATTTTAACAAATTTAGCACAACAATCTTTTTCTAGCACTTAACACTTTTGAAAAGTTTTCAACAATATTCGAGTCACTTGATTATACACCACTTTGGTATTTATCTAAAGCGAACACAAGGAACGGAGCCTTCTGCGTCATATGGCTATTTTACTAGTTGAATTGGTAAAAACTACTTCTTGAAATAGTGAAAATTTTGCTAATTTAAATCGGTAATAGGCATTACATAGGAATTCTACTAATTCATTAGTAAAAGTTGAAAATTCTACTAATTTATTAGTAAAATATTAAACTACTGATTGAAGAAGTGGAATTTCTGCTGATTCGGATTTGGAGAGTGAATATATGGAAATTCAAATACATATGTTTAAGGTTATTTATACACGATTTCGAGATTTTCAAACACTATTAAAAATCTTTGTTCCAAATTTCGTGCAAAGGTGTTTAGTAGCAGAGTGCGGAGTCGGACATAGCCACCTCGATAAGCAATATAGCAACTAGAAAAACATCTTACCTTGAGGGGTTCCTCTGTCCCTCCAGCTGTCTTTGCAACTCGATACAGGCACCCATTTTCACGATTAAATCCTTTTTGGCGTGCGTCGATGACCTAATGGAGTACTTTTCGCCCCTCGAAACAAGGCACTGGGTGAAAGTTGCCCTTCTGAGGTCACTGTACTCCTCCCCAGAATAGGTTTCGTAGACCTCACAAGCCCCTAAAAAAACCTGTTTCCCCGATATGTTTAATTTCTCGATCCCACGCGCGACCCTGCCCTCTTTCTGCATCACCCTCTTAATTTCCCTCACTTCCATCCTCTCTATCACCATTATTAACTTCCCAAGTTCCTCACTCCTGTTCTTTTTTCCACTTTCACTTTCACTCCTGTTCTCTCGCTGCATTTCACTCCTGTTCTCTCGCTGCACTTCACTCCTGTTCTTCCTTCCACTTTCACTTTCACTCCTGTTCACTAACTCGTTATTTTTCTTTTCCATGTTGAGGATAGAAAACAAGAAAAAAGGGGTTAGAACGAAAGAAACTTTTAACGCGAGGTAATTAGTTTCCCGGTCGCCACCGAACTGATTTGCGGGGACCTGCGTCTGGACCTCGGCGACGCCGAGCCCTTATCACGGTAATTATATACCAAAACATAGAATCACCGTGACTAAGAACACACTATAAGAAATACATTGTAACTTCTTATAGTGTGTTGGAAAAATTCTCTTCTCAATAAATATGTTAAGGTCAAAAAGAAAAGAAAAGAGAAAGAGACCTGCTTTCCTGAAACTCATTAAATAACACGCACCCTAACTTCGTCTCCATAGCGGTTAGTTTTCGGGGACGAAAACGGAATATTCACGGTGGATTGTTACGATGTAACCTAACATAAAATTAATTAAATTAATTAAAAACTATTTCTTGACCCTTAAACTATTTGTTTTGCTTAAACTAATTTTCTAAAATAATTAGCACTACAGTCTCCTCCAAATTCCTTCAAAACCTACGCTCAGTTGAAAAATGATACCCCGAGATATCACGAAGCATAAGCTTACATCAGCACCGCACCGGAAACGAAGTTGGGCTATTTAAGCGCTTTATTACAACTAGAAATAAAAGACTAGTTAAGAAAAATTTATGATTTTCAGGAACTCTTTAAAATAATATTATTATAATTTTTTTATATATATCTTACGAACAATGTTTACCCTGGAATATCCTTGGATATCCCGTATATTTTGATTTGAATGTCGTGGGAATTGCTTGCGGATATCCTGGAATATCTTGCATGTTCTTGGTTTGAATGTTATATACATTCATATAGGGATATCATTGGATATCCCACTTATTTTAGTTCAAAAAAAATTTTTTTTTATACAATTATACACGGATATCCTTGGATATCCCCTGTATTTTATTTAAATATTATGGGCATTTATATGTGGATATCCTTGAATATCCTAATTAATTTATTTAAATATTATATGCATTTATATATGGATATCTATGGATATCCTTGGATAGCCTAATTATTTTAGTTTTAATATTATGGGCATTTATATGTGGAAAAATCCTAATTATTCTGTTGAATTATTGTGCGCATTTATCTATGGATATCCCTGGATATTCCGTTTGTTTTTGTTTGAATAGTGTAGAAGTTGGTTGTGGATATTTTTGTATAACGATGTAAGAATTTGTATATTGAGATTGTTATCGCCGGAATATTAGATGATCGAATATCCAGGATTATCCGGAATTTTCACCAATGCAAATACGTATGAAAAATTTATATGTTAAGATACGCATAAATATTATAAGTGAGAAAGAATATTTTATTACAAATCTGAATGCAAATTAATGGAAACAAAATAGTAATTTTGTTGTACATTGCTTTCGAACCTATACATCTTTGGATGGCTGTAGCAACACACACGCATACATATTCCTTAAGACATCACTAGCATAGCGGCACGCACACATGCATTCTACATATTGTACAGACCACTCATACATAGTTGGCCTCTACTTGTTGCTTCTTCTTCTTCGTTCCATCCTTCCCTCTTCCCCTAGGCCCCATGTGCTTTCAAACAAACGCACGTGCAACGATTCGAATAAAATATTATTTCCTTTTAAACTTAACAAAATAAAGGGAAATTATTTATTCAAAACTATTTTCCCCATTCAAAATTATGAGGTGTTTCTGAGATTATTGAACAATTATAACCAGAGCACCAGCACTAATTATTAGTGCAATTATTAGTGCAATATTATTAATAAATAATTAAGTTATTTATTAATAATAGCAATAAATAATTTTTTTTTATCAATTTTTATTAATTATTAATTTTTTTTATTATTAAATTTTTTTTTTACTTTTGGAATTATTCGAAAATAATAATTCCGGAAAAGTATCAAATTTCACTTTTCTAGCCTGCTAAACAAACGCACGTGCGATGACTTGAATTAAGTATTATTTCTTTTCAAGTTCAACTAAATAAAAGGAAAATTTTTAAATTTTGTCACATACTCCAAAGTTATATGGTGTTTCTTAGTTATTGAACAATTATAACTAGAACACCAGCACTAATTTTAGTGCAATTTATTTATGATTATAAATAATCATAATTACATTTTTGAAATAATAATAACAACAATAAACAATTTATTGTTTTATTTTATTTTTTTTTATATATTTATTTTTTTTTACTTTTGGAATTATTTGAAAATAATAATTCCAGAAAAATATCAAATTTTCCTGACAGCTTTCCGTTCTCACGCTAAGCGTGAGATTCGCAAGTCAGCAAAATCTTCTTGACCAATGGGCCTTAAATTCCAACCCTACTTCTACTCCCACAACCACCTCTTCTAATCCCAATTCTTCCCCCAGATTTAGAAGCAAGGACTAGAGGAGCAATTAACATTTTCAAAATTCGTAGTACAACTTTTGCTCTCTCAGTAAGCTCCTCGTGGAGGCATAAACGGAGTGCAAAACGCCGGGACGCGCCCGTCTGTTAATCGACCCTCATTTCGAAGGACCACTACATGATAGTGTCCAGCTTTGAGACAGACGAAAATAAATAAAAAGGTAAAAGCTTCACGAAAGTGAAGCCCGACCAAAATTAATTATTTTCGTTGTTTCAAAATTAAAATTTTTAAATTTGAATAAATGTTAATAGTTAAAATCACGTGTAAAGTTTAAAAATTCACAAACTAAAATTTGAGCAGGAATTGAAATTTAATTCAGTGCGTGTGTGTCGAATTTAAATTTCCCTCCCTCAATTCGTGAGTTGATTTGTGCGTGTGTGGTGCTCAGGCCGCCCAAATTTGAGATGCCTAGCAGCAGAAAAAAAAGGATATTTTCGCCCGTCGAGTATCTCAAAACTCGGCGGTAAGATAAGACACCGTAGGATTAATTGTCAAGGAGATTGAGTGAGTAGTTGTATCGTTCCATTTTATAACTTCTTTTATATCTTTCTGTAAACTCGTCTGTTTAAAATTGTAATAAATTGTGAATTTACATTTCCAAATTTTCTGTCTCCTTATTGTCTTTCAACTTTCTTTTCATATTAAATCCTCAAACTATTTAATTAAAAAAAAATTCAAAACGATGTTGCTTGGTGAATCCTTTTAAAAGAGATAAACGGACCCCATAAAATAAAAACAGGACCATCCGGCCCTGGCAGCTTGATTTCCTCTAACGAACCTCCGCAGGCGCGCGGTAAATTTAATTTTATCGCTCGACATAAAAAATTTATTCTTCGGATTTTTTAAATTCTGGGTTATCTTTCTTGATCTTAATAAATTAAAATTGTAATAATTTTCGGTTCGTAACAATAAAAAATAAGAATTAATATTAATTAAAATAATTAATATTAAAAATATGTTTAAATAGTTAATATTATATTTATTTTTAATTAATATTATTTGTTGAAGCAAACTACTGTTGTTTTTTAATATTATATTTAGTAATAATTATTTTTTAAATAAAAAATTATTTTTTATTCTATAAAAATGTAATAATATAATATAATTTGTATAATTAAAAAAAGATTTTCAATAAATTCATTGTAATAGATAAAAAAATTTAATTTTCATAGATTTTGGTCATGTCTGCAAAACGAAAAAGTAATTTGAGTTCAGTTTCTAGGAATGCAAAAAGAATGAAAATATCACGAAATATATTAAATGAGACAAATAATATGTCTAATGATTCAATTCAAATTGGAGAAGGTAGCTCGAACGATGTAGATGTCCCTGTGAGAAAAACTAAGAAACGAAAAAAAGGTAATGAATTGCAACGAACAAAAAGATTATCTAGAGATCGTGAGGCACATAGAATTTCTAGACAAAATGAAACCACAGATGAAAGGGTTGCAAGATTATCAGCTGACAGACAAAGACATACACTTAACAGACAAAATGAATCTTCAGTAGATAGGACTGTTAGACTATTCAATGACGGTCAAAGACATACTTTAAGCAGACGAAATGAAAATGTAGATGGCAGGCTTGCTAGACTATCCAATGACCGTCAAAGACATACTCTAAATAGACAGAATGAGACTATAGAGGACAGCATTGTTAGACTATCCAATGACAGTCAGAGACTCTAAACGGTTTCCTAAGCAGTTTAGGAAAGAGACAGTAACTGGAGAGGATGGTTATCCAACTTATAGAAGGGGATCCCCAGAAGATGGTGGATTCACAACATCATTTATTGTAAGAGGACAAACTATAATTTTGGATAACAGGTGGATTGTACCATACTCTCCAGTTCTATCTCGCACATTCAATGCTTATATTAATGAGGAGTTCTGTAGTAGTGTCAAGTCGATAAAATATATTTGTAAATATATAAATAAAGGGAGTGACCAAGTTACTGTCGGTATTACTAATGAAAATGATGAAATTAGTAGATACCAATCAGGTCAGTATATTTCTACTTCTGAGGCCGTTTGGCGCATTTTAGCATTCTCAATTCATGAAAGGTATCCCCCAGTGATTCACCTAGACGTTCATTTAGAAAACAGTCAAAGAGTTTACTTTAGACCTGACAACGTTTTGCAAAGACTTGGAAATCCTATTAATAGCACTTTAATGGCGTTTTTTCAACTTTGTCAAATAGACTGTTTTGCCAAATCGCTACTTTATTTTGAAGTACCTTCATACTTCATTTTTAATAAAAATCAAGGCAAGTTTTTTAGAAGAAAAAGAGGAAAACCAGTGGAGAATCATGCAGGAGTATTTAAGGATCCTGCAATTGGCAGAGTTTATACCGTCCACCCCCATAACAGTGAGTGTTTCTATCTTCGTTTACTACTTTATCATATTCGAGGCCCAACTTCTTTTGAAAATTTACGAACAATTTTGGGAGTTTTATATCCAACATATAAAGCAGCGGCAGGAGCATTAGGTCTTACTGAAGATGACAATCAATGGGAGGAGGTTCTTAATGAAGCTGCTTCATTTGATAGTCCTCTAAGAATAAGAGAATTATTTTCTATAATATTAGTGTTTTGTGATCCAAAAGATCCTTTAGACTTGTGGATGAAATTTCCAGATCCATTATCGGAAGATTATCTTCGAGAAGTTAAAGTTATCTCACCCAATGCTACATTTGAAAATTTTCCTCATCTTTATGACCTATGCTTAACCGGTATACAAGAAATTATTTTACGCATTGGTAGTAAGACTCTCAACGATTTCCACCTTCCGTCTGTAAATTCTAATAAAAGGCTTAACTCAGAGTACATTAGGGAAACAACTTATGACATAACCCAACTTCTGTTATTTGTAAAGGATAACGAGGTTAAACTTACAAATGAACAGAATGAAGTTTACCAAAATGTACTTTTGAGCATTGATTCTGATAGACCTAATCAGATTTATTTTCTTGACGCTCCTGGATGAACAGGTAAAACTTTCTTAATCAATTTAACCCTTGCTAAAGTACGTAGTTTAGGTAAAATAGCTATAGCTGTAGCTTCATCAGGAATTGCTGCCACCCTTCTTCCTGGTGGTCGAACTGCACATTCCATGTTTAAAATACCAATAAATGTTGATCAAATGGAAACTCCAGTTTGCTCTATATCCAGAAATTCTACTATAGCTGAAGTACTCAGGAAATGTGTTTTTATAGTTTGGGATGAAAGCACTATGGCTTACAAGAAAAGTATTGAAGCTTTAAATCGCACTCTTCAAAATATCAGGAGTAATAATTTGTGCATGGGTGGAGTAACTGTTTTGTTTTCAGGTGATTTTCGACAAACTTTACCCGTTGTAACTCGAGGTACTAGAGCTGATGAAGAAAATGCTTCTGTTAAAAATTCAATTCTTTGGCCGAATATCCGGCGTATGTCTCTTTCCATAAACATGAGAGTTTGTAATGCAGAAGAACAAGGAGTCCAAGAATTTTCCGATCTATTAATGGCAATTGGTGAAGGGACTAGAGATGTGAACGATGGTCTTATCACTATACCATCGAGTTTAGGAACAGTTGTTACATCACAGGAAGAATTGATAGGGTGTGTTTTTCCTAATATAGAGCAATTACCAACTATTCAGAGCTCTTGGTTGTGTGACCGAGCCATTCTTACACCGACTAATGAGCAGGCAGCTCAAATCAATAAACGAATTCTTTCCATGTTTCAAGCAGAAGAAAAAACGTATCTCTCTGTAAACACTCCTATTAACGAAGACGACTTTGTTCATTATCCTAGAGAATTTTTAGACTCAGTTACCGCACCTGGATTGCCTGCTCATGAATTAAATTTTAAGATTGGAGTTCCTATAATGCTTCTTCGAAATATTAGTCCTCCTAAGATGTGCAATGGTACACGTCTCAGAGTTCGAGCATTCTATTGTAGTCCAGTCGCCCTGTGTTTTTTCGTGCCAAAATTGATACCTGAAGTCTGATTGTGGATTCATATAGTGTAGGGTGGTAGTATAAATATGTATATGTTTCCCACTCGAGATTTTTCATGCTGCGCGTTATAAACAATTTTGAAGGTGCCGAAAAACAGTTTTTTGATGACCGTTCTTTCCCATCAAATTATAGGGGAAAAAGTTGTTAATAAAAGTTTTAGAGCTCGGAAATACCTTTAAAATGATAGGTCATATGTTAAAATTGGTCCATTTGTTTACTTGCAAATGAATTTAAACCACTAAAAATGGAACTTTCTTATTTGTTTAATAACTTGAACAAAAGTTAACAAATTCTTTTGATATTTTCCAAAAATGTACCTCTCAAGACCCTCAAGATGTGTGCCAAATCTGAATACGATTCGATAAATAGTTTATGAGAAATTCCATTTGTTAACTAAAAACATGATTTTTTAAAATGGAATTTCTACATTTTTGGCCGGATGAAAATCAATTTTTTTTTGTTGGGTTCTCTTCATGAAATGTCAATCTATCAATCACAATTTGTAGCGAATTAAATTTTTACAAGAAAACTGGTTTTTTGGGGGAGAAATTTTTGGCTTATAAACAAATGAACACTACATCAACAATTTTTACTTTAGCAATTTGTCATAAACGCCGTTTGATTACTTATTCTTTCCTGCAAATTTTGCAAAAAAAAAAAATTTTAATCTACGTCAAAAGGGGGGGGTATAATTTTTTTATTTCAAAAAATTCCTGAGCCTTTAATTATTAATTTTTTTTATTATATTTTTCAGTTGATTAGTCATACTAATTATAAAAAAATCAATCTTAACATCTATGCACTTCTTGTTCGTAAAAAAAATCCTAAAATGTATGCAACGTTTGAATGCAACGTAGAGCAGCCTATTTGCTCTAGGCTGCATAGTGGGAGACATCATCAGTCGCTCGCGCTAAAGTTGAATTCAAACTTTCAAATTCCTAAAAGTTGTCATAACATTCAAACAAATTTATGAATTTTGATCATTTTTTTAAACTGGGCTAAAATTTTCTCAGGAATTCAAATTTTTTATTTGTTTTTTTGAAAAATTTATAAATAATGTCAAAAAATTATTAATTAAAAAAAAATTTTTTTTGGTTATTTTTTAAATTCATTTTTTTTAAATTTTTTATTTATAACTGCTCGAATAATAAAAGAAACACTAATTAATTAAGGTTTTCGATTAAATGCTATTCGCAGAAATTTTTTCTTACCCAAAATGTAGGTATTTTCGAAATATATGTCAAATTATTAGTATAATATTGTTCTGCGAATAGCATTTTTTCAAAAACCTTAGTTCTTTTAATGCAAAAATAATTAATTAGTGTTTCTTTTATTATTCGAGCAGTTAAAAATAAAAAATTTGAAAAAAATGAATTTAAAAAAAAACCAAAAAAAAATTTTTTTTAATTAATAATTTTTTGACATTATTAATAAATTTTTCAAAAAACAAATAAAAAATTTGAATATCTGAGAAAATTTTAGCCCAGTTTAAAAAAAATGATCAAAATTCATCAATTTGTTTGAATGTTATGACAACTTTTAGAAATTTGAAAGTTTGAATTCAACTTTAGCGTGAGCGACTAATGATGTCTCCCACTATGCAGCCTAGAGCAAATAGGCTGCTCTACGTTGCATTCAAACGTTGCATACATTTTAGGATTTTTTTTACGAACAAGAAGTGCATAGATGTTTAGATTGATTTTTTTATAATTAGTATGACTAATCAACTAAAAATATAATAAAAAAAATTAATAATTAAAGGCTCAGGAATTTTTTGAAATAAAAAAATTATACCCCCCCCCCTTTTGACGTAGATTAAAATTTTTTTTTTTGCAAAATTTGCAGGAAAGAATAAGTAATCAAACGGCGTTTATGACAAATTGTTAAAGTAAAAATTGTTGATGTAGTGTTCATTTGTTTATAAGCCAAAAATTTCTCCCCCAAAAAACCAGTTTTCTTGTAAAAATTTAATTCGCTACAAATTGTGATTGATAGATTGACATTTCATGAAGAGAAACCAACAAAAAAAAATTGATTTTCATCCGGCCAAAAATGTAGAAATTCCATTTTAAAAAATCATGTTTTTAGTTAACAAATGGAATTTCTCATAAACTATTTATCGAATCGTATTCAGATTTGGCACACATCTTGAGGGTCTTGAGAGGTACATTTTTGGAGAATATCAAAAGAATTTGTTAACTTTTGTTTAAGTTATTAAACAAATAAGAAAGTGCCATTTTTAGTGGTTTAATTTCCCTTGCAAGTAAACAAATGGACCAATTTTAACATATGACCTATCATTTTAAAGGTATTTCCGAGCTCTATAACTTTTATTAACAACTTTTTCCCCTATAATTTGATGGAAAAGAACGGTCATCAAAAAACTGTTTTTCGGCACCTTCAAAATTGTTTATAACGCGCAGCATGAAAAATCTTGAGTGGGAAACATATACATATTCATACTACCACCCTACACTATATGAATCCACAATCAGACTTCAGGTATCAATTTTGGCAAAAAATGACCACTTTTTTCACAGGGCGACTGGACTATTGTTCAATAATTGAAGGGGAAATTCTAACTGGTTGTGCATGTGCAGAAATAGTTTTTATACCTCGCATTCCTATAATTCCAAGTAATCATCCATTTGAGTTTAAAAGATTACAAAAAGTTTTATGTGTAATTGACATCGATATTGATACTTGCTTAAATTTTATTAAATTAATATTTTACAAATAAGTGTTTACTCTCTTCATTAAAAAATTACATCAAAGTCTACATATCCCAGGTAAAAATGATTCATATGGGTGATTCTTCTGAAAGGGACCACTTCACGTGTCTCCAACGTTTAGCTCCATATTTGCATTAACTTTTTATTGATATTTTGGTGAGTATTAATTTAAAAAAAAATTTTTTAATAGTTTAACACAAATTATTCCAAAATTTCCCAAAAGATATAATTTTTCATATTTTTGTAACTTCTTTGATTTCCTAAATAAACTTTTATTGATGAAAAAGAACGTACTCTAGACAACGCTACATATAATTGTCTATGATTGAAAACATCTTTTCTTAAATCAATAGCAATTTTGTGAAAAGTTTGTCCCTAAAACTTATTTATAGTCATAGCAAATGCTAATTTTATAGAAAATTGCCTTCTTTTAAATGTAAACGGATAAACTTTATCACAATGTAATGTAACACGGTGCAAAAAAAACAATATTTCCAGCTTTGTCACCTGTTAATATTTGACATTTAATAACATTCTTTAATAGATCTAAAATTAACAATCTTGAACCATTACATAGTTCTTCATTAACACTCATATTCCTAATTAGCATTACAACTGAATGTATTCGTAAATGTAATTCATTTGGTGGTAAACCAGATGGTGAAAGTGTATTTAAATCTGTTTTATAGGCAAGACTTGTCTAAAATCTACAACAATCTTGTGTTGAACATTTCATTTTTCATATCTTTCTTTACCCATAACACTTTCTTCTTGACAATTAATAACATGATTCACACGAAATAATTTTTCATTATCTTCTATATCCATTAATCGCTTAAAATTAGTTAACTTGTGTCCATCTTTTGCAAGCAAAAATTTTATATTTATATAAGCTTTACGCAAAGCATCATTTTCTTCACATGTTCTTTTATAATCTTCAGATATTTGTTGCTTGAATTCATCCCAAATTTGATTAGCGTACACTGGACGACAATGAATTAAAATTCTAACAGATAATTGACGAAGCATCTATGGCATCATCCAGACAACAGCTTCGCTCAAACAATTTTCCCACTCATTATCATCATCAATAAACCCTAAAGCTAAACAAGCAGATGTGAATGTCATATGTACTGTTCCATCAACAGTTTTCAAAGTGTCAAAAGAAGTTGCACCATTCCTTGTAAGCAATAACAGTCTGAGATGAAATAATTCAACATCCAAAGGATTAACAGAATAATTTCTTCCCAATACTTTTTCACTACGTTCTCTAACTTTCCATTGTAGAGATTTCTGAACCCATGTGTAGTGTTCTAGTATTGGTGAATAATAACACTGATGTGCATTTCTGTCACGCTTGTTTGACTCAAAGTAATCTATTAACTTTGTTTTCTTATCTTAATCAAAAGAAACAATGTCACTAATTCCTTCACGAAATAATAACATTTTGTTCATTTGGTAAATGTATAGGTAAACGGTTAATACTATGACTTTTTTCCCAAAGATTTAATCAATATTCTTTATAATGCTTCAACAGGTCCAACATATTTATTTTCTTTATAGTGATTAATTTCATCATGATTAATTACAGATTCGTTGTTATTATTAATTATAAGGATTGAAGCAGCATCATGGCCTTTATAAATATATTTGTATAAGTATTTAACAGACTTTATACTGGAAATAACTTTCACATTATTATGATAATTGAATAATTTAGAAAGACTTGGACTATAGGGAACAACATAACGATTATCAACAATGTAGTCATTTAGTTTTTCGTAAGTTTTTCCAGTGAATCTTTTACGATGTTTCACATAACAATTGTCTTCAAATATAGTTTATTCTTCAAAAGATCTAGGAAAGTTTTTAGAAGATTTTTCATCAACTACCCACCAGTCGCCACAAGGACAGTAAATATTATGTTGCATTATAATTTTGTGCAACTGATTATCAACATTTTCATGTAGAATCTCGCCTGAAATATAACGATAAACAGTTTCTGATGTTAATAATTTCGAATTGTCTTTCAATATAACCAGTAAATGAATGTGTGGCAAGCCACGCTTTTAAAATTCAATGATATAAACATATGATTTAACTTCTCCAAATAATTTATCGTTAACAATAGCATTTTGACAAAAAATAGTCTATCTTTTTCAATTTTAACGTAGTTATCAACAACTCATTGTTGAGACAATCTTCCGCCATGTAAGAATTGATTATACTCATGATCTCTTATTGTCATTTTATATTTTATGAAAGCAGATCTTGATATAGTATGATTTCTAGATCGCTTTTTACTGGCATTACGAATCATATTAATACCGTAACCCTTACTTCCTTGTGGATAAAAGATTGGATAAATCCAAGGTTCAACATTTGGTTCCAAATTACTCTCCAATTTTAATTCTTTACTTGATTTGTTATAAATTGTAACATAAGACTGGTATTAAACCTTTTGAATTTGTATTGAAAATTGCGGCTGCCTCATTACTTTTTTGAAAATTGTACCTTTCTTTATCAAATCCTTTCTTTAAAGTAAATAATAATTGTAGTTTCGGAATTTCGGTATTATTTAGTTCTGCTAAAGCAGTCTCTGTCTTAATTACTTCAGACATCATCAACAAAGACTTTGTGAAATTGTTACAATCTCTTATAAATTTTTCAATAATTAACAATAAGTCTTCATCTAAATTGTCATGTTTCTTTAATATGTAACTAACAGCATCTTCTGGATCATAAATGAATAATTGACCAAAAAAAGGATCATCATCTTTTTCAGGATATGAGGCATTATTTATTTGATAATAAATTTGACCTTGAATTTTGTAACAAAACGGCCCTCGCCTATTACCTTTAAAATTGACTACATTAGCATTTAATGAAGCAAAAGCAAATGAATTATTATACATTCTAACATTAGCTCTAAAATGGTCAGTCTTTTTGTGCGATCCATGAAACAAACTATTTAATTTACAAGAATATTCTACTAAAGGCAAGGAAACACCACCATGCCTAAAACAATCTTTAAAAGTATTCTTGTTGTTAACTTTCTCTTTTGCAAAATGTTTAGCCTGACAATGTCTGCAATTAATAGACATTTTACTAAGATAGTTTTCTTTTTTATTTAAAGAACTATCAACTAATACTTTTTTTAAATTTAATTCTTTGACGATATGCTTTTTGGTAAGCTGAAAAACTTTTTTTTAATCTCTGGTTCGAAGTGTTATCATTTCTTGCATGCGAATGTAATACTATAGTATCATCTTTGGCTGTTTTCATTTCTTTTAAGGATTTTAACTTTATTTTTGTTACTTCATTTCCATAATTAATTACCTGTATTTTATCACCTGCAACTATTTGAGATATTCTGGAGTTATATTCTAGTTTACTTGTTGCTCATAATTTATTTTTTCTTTTAATTTAAGTCTTTGTCGGTATGCTTTTTGATAATCTGCAGAACATTTTTTAATTTTTTCTTTCGAAGACTTAGATTTTTCTTCATTTCTTATTGATGTTTGTAATAATTGAGAATTTAAATGTTTGTAATAATTGACTTCTTTAAAAGATTTTAACACAATTTTTTTTGTTTACTCTCATATTCACTTAATTGCATTTCATTACATACAATTTTCTGGGATATTACTGATGTAGAACCAAGTACATGGGAAACAACAATATTTCTTTGCTTCGCAGCAAATATCTTTTGTTCTGGTATATTGCTTTGATGATATGCTTTTTGATCATTTCCATCACAGTTTTCACTATTTGTTACAATTTTTCGAACACAACTATTAACAACTTGTTAAATGTTTAATTCCTTTCGTTCTTATCATATCTTTATTTATATTATTTTGGAAAGTTATTGTCTTTTTTATTTCCTTACTACCCATCACATATACACCTTTACTTGTTACTTCCACTTTCTGGACTTTATCAATATTGTTATCATAAATTGGGAAATGTAGCAAATAATCATTTGTAAATATGAAATATTAATGGTTTCTCATTGCTGCATGGTTATATACATTTTCATGTTTAATGTTACAATAAATGGAAGTAGCAAATACAACCGCGGATACACCGCAATTAACAAAATTAGGCTGTTGTTGAACTACTGGAAAAACTGTAGTAGGTTTAAATGGATATAATCAATTTAAAAATTGTATTTGATTATTGTTTAAGCATTTTCTGTTAAGATTATCATAAATGTTTAATTCATTTCCATTAAAATATGTACAAATCCAATGTCCATTTTTGGAAGGGACACTAAACAGAATTTGAATATGGGACTGATATTTGTTAATTAGGTTTATTTTATTCAACATACATTTATAAGCTGTGTTTTGCATCTGCATGGTACCACCAGATTTGAAATTTAATAATTCTTGAAGCTTATACATGTGGCAATCATTTAACATTTTTCCTTCTGTTAGAATGATATATAAATCATTTTCACTTAAATTAAAGAATCTATTTTTTGATTTTGGGTTTTCCTTTATATTCAGAGAATTTTTTGACTTCTCTTCTTTTTTATTACCCGCACGTGCATAGTTATTTCCTTCTCTGACACTATCATCCGAAATTTTAGCATTATTAACTAAAATAGTCGGAAAATATGATAACAATTATTTGAAAACATTGCAAACAAATGACTTCGCAAAGCTGCATGGTTATATACAAGATTTTGAGGTTTAATATTACAATAAATTGAAGTAGCAAATACAATCGCGTGTACACCGCAATCAACAAAATTAGGCTGTTGTTGAACTACTGGAAAAACTGTAGTAGATTGAAATGTGTATAATCTATTTAAAAATTATATTTGATTTTTGCTTAAGCATTTTCTGTTAAGACTATCATAAATGTATAATTCATTTCCATCATAATATGTACAAATCCAATGTCCATTGTCGAAAGGGCCACTAAACAGAATTTGAATATAGGACTGATTTTTTTATATATAAATATGTTCTGTTTTGCATTTGTAATACACCACCTGATTCAATTTCTAACAATTCTTGAAACTTATACATGTGTCTTTTATTTAAAATTTCTTCTTTTTTCTAAATTATACTTACATCACTGTCACTTAATTATAAAAAACGATGCTTTGAATAACGATTCACTTTTATGAACAATTTTCAAATTTAAATATAAATAAAAAGCTTAAATATTATATTAAAATTGTATCTCTATTTCATTCTCTGTATATGTATCTATATTTATTAATCTTTCAATCTCTTTATCTATATTTGTATTTATCTCTTAATCTTTTAATCTATTTATCTTTTATCTATTTATTTCTTTATCTGTTTAATCTGTTTATCTCTTTTATACATTATAATCTCTTAGATTCTTAAACTGTTTATCTTTTTATCTATTTATTTCTTTATTTGTTTTACCTGTTTATCTCTTTATATATTTACCTCTTAATCTGTTAATGTATTTATCTCTTTCTTTTCTTATTATATGTTTATTAAAAATTGCAACTTTAACGTCTTTATCTTAACACATTTTCTTTTTATTTCAATATATTTCTCTTTATAATACCACGTTTGATCACTTTCTAACAACATAATTAATTCATTATGATTCACATTAAATTATAGCCGAATTTATTTTATACTTTCAATTACTTTAGTAACCTTAAACACTTTATTCACCCAATTCTTACATAATTTAAGAATTTTAACAGTTTCTATAACTAAGAACTACTTTATTTACTTTAAATTATTAATTTTATACTTTTAATCGCTTTAGTAACTTTAAACACTTTATGGATCAAATTTTTACTTAATGTAAGAATTTTAACACTTTTACTAACTATTATGTAACTGTAAACTACTTTATTTACTAATTTTTATTTACCTGTCTTTCTTTTTTATTTATTTAGTTTTTACTTTTATATTTTAATCACTTTTTTATTTCACTTCTTGAAAGGAAAATAAAAGGGCGATGTTTCGAGTAAGTGTGTCGAATGGGGGGACGACTGCTTCTCCTCATGGGACTATCTTGGACACTGCCCTAAAAGGGTATCCCTCACAGCGGGGTTGCCCGGACTCAGTTTCGAGTAAGTCTGACGAATGGGGGAAAGCTACTTCCCCTCACGGGGCTATCTTGGACACTGCCCTAAAAGGGCAATCCTCACAGCAGGGTTGCTCAGGACTTAGTTTTGAGTAAGTGTGCCGAATGGGGGGAAGGCTACTTCCCCTCGCGGCACTATCTTAGTCTGCCCAATAAGAAGGCAAAAGGCATCCTTCACCTTAAAGCTGGCAGGGATTTATTTTCTCTCTCCTAAGAATGATATAACAATAAGTTTCCTTTTTCTTTAAAATTGAACGCTTTGCTTTCCTTCTCGCAACTTACGAAATCACATAAGAGTTTCCTTTTCCGTTAAAATTTAACGCTATGCTTTCCTTTTCGCATCTTACGAAATTACATAAGAGTTTCCTTTTTCGTTAAAATTTAACGCTTTGTTTTCCTTCTTGCACCAAAGGAAATCGCATAGGAACTTCTCCTATCGTTTCTGTCGTTAAAATTTAACGCATTGTCGTCTCTCTTTCACTTAAGAAAAGTAGATAAAATAGAATAAGAGTTTCCTTTACTTCTACCTAATTTGCATACTGTTCGTTTCTTATAAGGAAATCACTTTTTTATTTCACTTCTTGAAAGGAAAATAAAAGGGCGATGTTTCGAGTAAGTGTGTCGAATGGGGGGACGACTGCTTCTCCTCATGGGACTATCTTGGACACTGCCCTAAAAGGGTATCCCTCACAGCGGGGTTGCCCGGACTCAGTTTCGAGTAAGTCTGACGAATGGGGGAAAGCTACTTCCCCTCACGGGGCTATCTTGGACACTGCCCTAAAAGGGCAATCCTCACAGCAGGGTTGCTCAGGACTTAGTTTTGAGTAAGTGTGCCGAATGGGGGGAAGGCTACTTCCCCTCGCGGCACTATCTTAGTCTGCCCAATAAGAAGGCAAAAGGCATCCTTCACCTTAAAGCTGGCAGGGATTTATTTTCTCTCTCCTAAGAATGATATAACAATAAGTTTCCTTTTTCTTTAAAATTGAACGCTTTGCTTTCCTTCTCGCAACTTACGAAATCACATAAGAGTTTCCTTTTCCGTTAAAATTTAACGCTATGCTTTCCTTTTCGCATCTTACGAAATTACATAAGAGTTTCCTTTTTCGTTAAAATTTAACGCTTTGTTTTCCTTCTTGCACCAAAGGAAATCGCATAGGAACTTCTCCTATCGTTTCTGTCGTTAAAATTTAACGCATTGTCGTCTCTCTTTCACTTAAGAAAAGTAGATAAAATAGAATAAGAGTT
This sequence comes from Leptopilina drosophilae, assembly GCA_032873175.1. Lineage (NCBI taxonomy): Eukaryota > Metazoa > Arthropoda > Insecta > Hymenoptera > Figitidae > Leptopilina > Leptopilina drosophilae. The sequence goes on from CM065486.1 coordinate 14,564,301, forward strand.
TCCTTTACTTCTACCTAATTTGCATACTGTTCGTTTCTTATAAGGATAAATTACTGGCAATAGGATTAATTTTGCGCAACTCAGATTTTTATATTTAAATGTATTTAAAACCTACCCATGACAAAAAATTCAGAAAATGTAAAAATTAATTTTTTTAGTTTTTGAAAAACAGGGTCCTTTCAGGAGAATCTCCAATATGAATTTTGTGTGAATATCGTAAAGAAATCCGGCCAGATTCATACAGATTTATTATCAAATTCGTATGAAATTACTAGTAAAATTCGTGTGGTGTTTTGAACCGGTTTTTTACATAAATGTTTGTACGAATAAAATCCGAATTTTAAGTATGGATATTCAAACAAAATTTCGCTCGGAATTTCGTATGGAAATTCGTACGGAAATTCGTTTATGCACCTAATTCGAGCATTATGCTTCAAATTCCTGATATCAGAAAAAACGCATTTTCCGTACATTTCTCGCATCAAAAAGTTTCTTGTACAATTCCCGCTTTTCACTTATTTTCTGAATGCTAAATACTCTGCCTTTATGTACAACATTTTTGTAATGATTTTATTATTTTCAATACAATTTCAATCTTAATGACTGATTTTTTTTAATTGAATTAGCAGATTTTACTATTAAAAATGGTTGATTTAAAAAAATTAAAATGAGAATTTAGCAGATTTTACTATTAAATTGTAGTTTTTACTAATTTTTTAATATAATTTACTACTTCAAAAGAAAAAGTCAGACACTATTTCCAATTACTAAACCTTTTTACTAATTAAAATTCAGAGAGAAAGTATTATAGCTTGAATTTTTATAAATAATTGTATTTTGAAAAGGTTTCAAATTATAATCTTTGAATTATTTATACTTTTAACTAAAAATTTTGTAGATTTAATTTTTTTTAAAGTTTAATTTAGTTTCTTAAATCTTATTTGAAGATTTAATTTTCTAATATAATGAGCAGAAGAGTGGCAATCCTGTAATTACAATTTCTAGTGAATTGGTTTTGTGAGAATTCACTTTTGTTTTCTTATATAGAGAAAGTATTGTAATACCAAAATTTTTCGTCTTCGATTTTTTGACATATCTTTGTTATTTGACAACAGGAGTTCAAAAATGACATTTAAAAAAAATGTCATTCCGTATGTGTGTGTGTGTAAACATCACATTTTCATAAATATCTCCAAGTTATAAAGAGCTTTTGGAATGAATTTATTTAAATTGTAGGTCTCATGTGCGGACATAAAATAAAAGTACATTGAGACAGATTAATAAAGTCTAACTATATATTCTTCTCTCTAAATTTGAATCAGCGAAATGTCGCTGATTCACCAGCCCAGAGTATGCAGCTGATCAAACAGCGTATATACGCTGGAAAATCAGTGCATATACGCTGTTTCATCAGTGTATATTCGCTGATTGACTCAGCTACATTAATTTTCCAAAAAAATGTTTTTTGCCCATAACTTTAAAAAAATGTTTAGACACCTATAAATGTTTTTCTCTCATTTTGTAGAGTTTTTTTAGACGCATCTTTTGAGCCCTTCATGAGCATTTTCCGTTGATATTCACCAGAGATATTGAACTTTTAAAAATAAAAAAATTTAATAGTTTATAAAAATTCTTTGTTGTTTAATAAAGTGGTCTGATGATGGTTTCATACCAAGACACTAAAACGTTGCACAACTAATCAATTAAATTTCCATAAATTACCGAAATAATATTTTTTTAATGAGATTTACGATATAATATTGTTCACCCATATATACTACCGGACAAAATTGAGAGACCACCTAATTTCAGGCGAATGCAAAACGTTTTAAAAATTTACTGTTCTGTTTTGAAAAATATTGTGGGTTTTTACCTTTAATATTTATAAAGTTTGAATTTTTACATTTTAGAGGCAGTTTTTTCAATTTAAAAAAAAGGGTGATTAAGCAATGCTGACATTGTTTCTGACTTGTTGTAGCAGAAGTAGATAAATTTATTGCTATTTTTAAAGAGAAATCTGCTATTCATTTTTTTTACTTTAAACTTTGAAGTTAAGGGTAGTTTTCTCGACTTAAAAAAACAGAGGGTTTCTTTAATTGATGTTTAATCAGTTTCCCATACGTTGCTCAAAGAAACAACTACGAGATTATTGTTAGTCCTGGGAAGAAGAAATCCTGGACTAATAATATTTTTGTATGTGACGAATTCTTTTTCTTCCATTACACTGACATAATGCATGTGAGGAGTTCCGTATGCATTTTCATTGCTTCGAATTCGTTTTCCCACTATTCCGGTAACAGTTTCACCATGGTGCATATAGGAGAAAATTGTTCAAATTTCATAGAGAGTTGTTCTATCACAATGGGGTGACTGTTTACAATATGCTATGAAATTGCAAAATTTTCTTCTTACATTGTCCTTCTTTCTATATTTCGAACCATGTATGATGGCTTTATTATTCTTGGTAATGGGTGCTGCTGGATTTATTCTGAACCCTGCTTGTCTTACAAGACGCACTTCTTCGTTGGTTGGAGTACAAAGTCTGATTCTTCCCTTGGCTAATTAGTAATTACCTTCTGCTGTTCCTTCTACATGCTGATGATTTATTTTCAGAAGTTGATTAATTTCGTTCCTTATTCCCTTATCGATTTGAATAAACCTTGGTACTATAGATATGAATTTCTTCATGAAGAATCTAGTTGTTATTTGATCGGCTCTGTGATGCGGGCTTTTAACAAAATCGGCAATGTTCTTAATCAATGATTCAAATTGCAAAGCCGAGAATACCCACAGAGGACCCCAATTTTCCGCAGATTGCACTAAATGATTTAATATGTGCACGTTGAAGAGCATGTGTCTCAAGCCATATAGCCTTTTATAATCTTTAACAAATTGATCAATTAAATCTTTGGCGGTGTTAAATTGTTCACGAGAAATTGATGTGGAGTTTAAAATGTTGATTGCAACACAGAAAGACGTTAAGTGGTCGAAATATACCTGAGGCAGTATATTGTGCAGGCATGGAAGTGCATAATACTGCAGCCAATTACGCCACTCTGATATTTTCCACATTTTGTAAGTGTTTATGCTGCGTGGAGATCTGGAGATCCTTGTAGGTGGTCGTATTGTTAATAACTTTTCGTCAATTATTGCCTTCCGATCAGGAGTTCCGATGTACCAATCTTCGTTTACATCAGAGACATATCGTTCAAGCAAACGTTTGGCAACTCCAAGAAAAGCATTGTGTGCAGGATCAACAACGACACTATGCACAAGGTCAAAGTGTGGCAGTCTTGCTAGAGCTGTGAACTCTTTAATACCATTTACTGCCGTGCCTCTGGCAATTGCTTGTAATGTGTCATGTCGGAAGGTGTCATCCTGTCGCATTTCATATTCCTCTGCAGCATACACTCTTCTGATGTCAATAGTATCTCCTGGAGCAAGACAAGCAGGACATCCTTTTTCACCATTAAACCTTTTTGCTCGGAGTACATCGGATTTAGCCAGAGAATCAGCGGTAAATGTGGTGATTATAAATTTACTAATCACTTCTTTTTCGCCATCTGGTCTCCAACGTATTCCGTTGACGTACAAATCTCTAAGTTCATTTACTGTTGGCCTCATTATTGTATTCATGGATGGTGGATGCTCATCCGAGACCCACAAACCCGCCAACAGTAAATTTTTTTTCCTGGAAAACGGAGACAACTCGTTAAGTTGAAGTACCACGGGGTACGTAGAAGCACGGGAAGATCTTGTCAACTTTAGTCCATCGGTCCACAAAGTAAACGAAAAATTATAAGGATTGTCTAAAAAGCCACCAGGTTCACTCAATCGCTTATATTGTTTTCCATCGTAAATGTCTTCAACAGCTTCCTCATCTAACTTTATTCTATTATATTTGTACCGCAAAGCTTCTGCCATGTTCGGAAGTCGCAATAAATCGGTTATTTGAGGACGCAGAAGTATTTGAACGTAAACAGCTTTTCGTCTGGGCCACATCTTCCGCAACGGCACCTCACTCTCACTCTTCCTTCACCTATTTGATCTTTGCACTGTGAGCAAAAGAAATGGTAAATTGTATTTTCACCCGTTCGGCCAAGTACTTCCCATAATGCATCTTTGGTTGTGGGTATATTAATACGTCTGAACATTAATTTATATTTTTTAAGCATACCTTATGATCTGAGCTAACACTAATATTATGATTTCAAAAGCTGTCACATTTTGATTATTCTGTAATGGCACGCGCAGTCCAACCGTATTCAATGCTGTGAAATATGCAATTTGGGAATTCTCTATTATTGCTTCTTGATTATTAATAATTTCCATTTCAACATTTTGATTGTCATTGATGGGATCACCTTCATAATTGTCCGATGGAATTTCTTCAGGATCGTCCTCTAAAGCATCATCATCACCCAGTACTTCTTCATCATCTTCATAGGCTGAATCTTCATTATCATCATCATCAATGCCATAATCTTGACTATCATTTTCAGAGTGGTCTGAATCACTCTCAACGTTGTCAGCACATTCCAAATCCGCCATTGTTACGTAGCTGAAATCATAATGGAAAACATGAAATATTATTTAAGATTATATAATGCTAGAAATCGACATTTTTTTAAATATATCGATGGATTACTTGTAAATTCTTCATCGTCACTTTGAATTCAAATATTTATGTTCATGGCGGCAGAATAATTAATAATTAAATAAATAAAAAAATAATCAATAATTAAATTAAACACTGTTAAAGAACAAGAAAGCAGAAAAATAATACCTAATAATAAATAAACAAAATGTATTGTAATGAAGAGGTATATTTGAGGAGCAAGTTTTCAAAAGTTGATAAGCATAAAGTTCATAACTTAAAGATCTCACAAATTGGCCTATTAAATTTAGAAAAAAAATTATTAACGATTTATCAATTAAAAAAAATTTCACATAACTTCGATAACTTGCAATTTTTATTTCTATTACAAAATTTATCAATACCTTTAAATCATTTAATTGTGTTAAAGATTAATTTAAAACAGAAACGCTTTAAATATAAAAATATCGTTATAAATATTAAATATTGCAAATTTTGTTTTTTTTAAATTAACTGTAGTGGATAAATCAGGAAAATTATTTGTTCAATTTCCCAAAATAAGAAAATATGGAGTTATCAAGATTTGAAAAATTGATACTCATTAGACTTCAATTTCAATATTTAAATGTATTACAAAAACAAAATAAGATGCAATCAAACAAGATTAATTCAAACAGTTTGTTAAATGGAAAAAATACATTAAATTAATTGACAAAGGGTATTTAAGTTTGTAGTTCTTAAAAAACTTAAGCTCTCTGTCATCGCAAAGCGCCCTTTCAGACTTAAAGCTAAGCTTAAAAGCAGGACCAGTTTTACTGCAAATTCCCGCTACCGTTGGATCTTCTCATACTACTTCGTGTTTCATATCAACAAATCTCGCGAGGATGCAATTACGCCACTGTTAACGCTTTACCAAAATGTACCTTGCTTTTACTTTCGCCATACTTTTTAAAACAATTAGAAAAAGTTATACTTTACTCATACTTTTTAACATAAAAAGTACTCCGTACGAGTATAATAGTAGTGCAAAAACAAAAACGTTGAATTTTTTTGAATTTAAGGTTATGATGACATTTGTTTTCTATTGGAATTTTCCATTCATTATTTTTTACATTAAATTTTAAATGCTAATCATCACTTACACGAAACACATACACGGAAAAAAGTACGTCAAATTTTTATTGACTTGATTTTTAGATACTACACAAAATACTAGAAACAGTCTAGTACTTTTGCATGAGAGTTTCAAAAGCAGTCAATGAAAACTTCTAGTATCTTGCTTGAGAACTTCATTGACTTTCAAAAAAATTGGGGAAGAGTGGGTCAAGATGGTGTACCGGCCTTATTTAACAAACGAATTAACTAATCGCGATTATTTTTTTAAATAATACTGCACCGAGACGATAGTTTTTTGTTTACAAAATTTAAAAGCCACGAGAACAAATCTTTTATCTTTTTTACTAAAAAAACTGCTTTTGACGATTTTCTTGTCTTTTTTTACTTTTTTTAATAGGTGATTATTACTTGATAATAACGGTTAATAAAGTGCATAAATTTTTTTCTAACTGGCAGGGGTTACAGGAGAAGGGAAGTATATGTTTTTTTCTTTGTTGAAACGTAAATTGTAGTAATGAATCGTTTTATTAAGTTTCGTAGGTGGGGTCAAGAAAAAGAAAAGAGAAATAAGAGAAGTTAAAAAAGTACATAAATCAAGAGTGACCAAAAACAATGAATTAGCGATGGTAAAGTGGTTCATACACCTTGTCTCCACTGTTGTGGTTATTATTTAGACTTAAATGAAGGCTGGGGTGCTTGTTCTGTCTGAAGACAATGGGTTCATTGCAGTTGTGCTGTTTTCGAAGATAAAGATGCAACCTTTACTTGTAAAATTTGGCGACAGAAATAGGTTTTTTCTTGAGTAACCCATCTTGTCCCTTACTAAGGGAAAAGTTGGGGAGAATTGCAATTTTCATATTTTATTAATTATAAGCTTTTTAAGACACTAATGACCTTTGTTCGCTTATTTTGCAAAAGACTGATTAACGAAGATGGTTATTAAAAAAATAATAAAGTATATATCCAATAATTTTCGTTTTTTTATTATTAAACCTCAAGTACCCCATCTTGCCCCACTCGACCCTATCAAAATAAAAAAATGTATTAATTCAAAAATAAGAATAACGTAGTCGACGAGGTGTTAGTAAAATAGAAAATGAAAGTGTAAGATATACAAAAAAAGAATAAAATAGAAAACACAAGTTGACAGAGAAGCTTGTGAAAAATAAAATAAAAGTGTAAGAAAAAAATCGAATGGAATACATGGTGACAAAAAACAAGGTGACCTATTAAAATCTTGATTTCATATCTTCAAACGTGTTTGATATTTTGAGTATTGGCAGTATTTGAATTTTCCTTATGCTTTCTGAAAAAAGTAATTTGTTTACATTTAATGACGTGTTTAATTAATTTTTTACTTTCTTTCTATAGATAAGGTTCGCTTAAGGCTGATCAGCAATTTTTTTAAATGTTTATTTATCTAATTTTTTTTCATCTAATTTTTTTTAAACTTTTTTCAAAAGTTATTACAAAATTTATTCCAGAACTTATAGGTGTCTCAGTCGGGCATTCAGACGTCCTGTTTCAGAGTTATCATAGTTGCTTTTTGAAAGAAGTAAACAGTTTGTCGAACAACGATCCCGTTTTTGGGAACTGATACGTTCCTCACAAGACGTTAGCCCCGCATTTCTCTCAGTGTACAGAATCGGTTAAAATTATATTATTTTAAGCTATACGAGGAGAACTGTAGTTACACTAAAAGAAATAATTTCGGCATGTTAGGGATTTGATTATGTTTATAAATTTCTGTCAAGTTTAGAGAAACCAAATGTTGATTGTACCTCAATAGTTAGGTTGAATGAGAAGTTATGAACGAGGAACACTTAACCTATAGCGCAGTCGCTATTATTATAATTACACCTTCACTATTATTTTATTTCTCAGTTCAGTTCTCTGCCTGATTTTTATTTCATTGCAATTTTTCTTTTTTCTTTGTATATTTGATTTACAATAACCATTTCTACATTTACCGTTCGCTACCTAATTTTGAATTAATTATAATTCTTATTCATTCTTGACTAAATGAAAATTAAATAAAAATAATTTAAATTTTAGTTTGTTACCGGTCAACGGGTAGAGGGAGGGGACCAGGCAAAGAAGTACTTTTATCTGCGGAGAGTATATTACTGGGAAACGAAATTTAGTTTCGGTTTAGGTAGGAATAAAACTAGTAGGAAGTTCGGTGGGAAATTTAAGGGCCAAGGGTTATAAATAATAAGCGTAATTTCCAAATAAAATACTTTATATATTCTGTAAATCCCCAATTTCCCAAGGCGTTCTTCGGTTATAACGACGAGTAAGTAAAACAAATAAGACAAGCTTAATTAGCGTCGGTGAGATTTGAAACGTCGCATAACATTTTGTAAGCGTTGCTCATTAGTCTTTGTCTTTATCTTGGGGCACACAGTCGTAATTGGCGGAAGGGGTTCCGCGAGTCGATCGTAGGGGCGATGGTGTCGTGGATGCTGGGTCAACGCGGTCCGTGTTGAGCGGGGACTTTTCAGCGGCTCGGGAACAAGGACCGGTAGGTCCAGGAGAGATGGCGTGGTTTTGGGAATGGTTCGCCACAGTTGCCGGCAGTGGGACGGCCTTCCCCCCGTACCGGTTAGCGGTGGAGTAGGAGGCCTCGAGAATGGCGATCCGGGACTTAGTTCAAGGATGTCGTCATCGTCTGATAACCGTAGTTGGTCCTCTGAAGCTGGAAGGGTCTCCGCGACGAGTTTGGATAGTCCTGGTACAGACAGACCTTTCCTAGGGCTGGTAGAAGAGACTAGCGGAGCAACCTTCGGCGGAGTTACGAGGTTGACGACAACGGGTTCCTTTATCGGAGTCAGAAGAAGTTGAGGCGAGGGTGCTTCATAAGAGGTTTCCTCCAGCATCCGCGTGAGTTCGGCAAGCTGCTCCTCTAGCGTCGCGGAGTCCCAGGAGTCGATTTGGTCCCTCGGTGTGGGTATATAAGTCGAGTTGTCGCCGAGGAAAGAAACTTGCTGATGGCAAATATGGCTCATACCCGTTAGCTTGTCTGGACGTAGTGGCTTGGCCAGTTTAGGGCTGAGAGCGGGGCCCGAATAGGCAACCGGGTCTCCAGAGTCTAAATTTCTATTTTCCGTACGGTAGGTCTGTTATCAGGATTGACTCTAGCGATTAGGGTTTTCTTCGCGTTCAGTGAAGGGTGGTTGGCGCTCGGGCCCGTGGGATAAGAAGTGGTCGATAGATACGTTGTCAGGAGCTCCGGTCGTTGGAGTGTCCCAGCGGCGGCCCAGGCGAGGAGTTTGGCCTTGAACTTCTCGGAGTGTTGCTGATTCCTCAGGATTCGGGAAGCACACTGCCGCCGCTTATAAGGGCGATTGATAGGCATCAACGGATTGAGCGTTGTTAATCATTTTGTCGTTTCTTTGTAATCGAAAGTATGAGTTTATAAGAGGCAATATGGCAACGGAGAGGAAGATACCAGCGTACGAGACGACGAGTGAGAGGGACAAGGAGGGAGACCCGCGTGCAAGACGGCGAGCACTGGAACGACGAGAAAAGACTCGGGTGCAAGACAGCGAACAAGGAAGAAGATAAGCGAAGTACCCGCGTACAAGACGACGAGTGAGAGGGGAAGGGAAAAGAGAGAGAGACCCGCGTGCAGGACGACGGATGAGGGGGCTTGAAAGGACGCCCACGTACTGGACGACGAGCGAGGGAAGGGATGAAAAAGGGGCCCGCGTGTAAGACAGCGAGCAAGGAAGAGGGAAATGAGAATACCCGCGTTCAAGATGACGAGTTAGAGGGGAAGGGAAGAGAGAGAGACCCGCTTACAAGACGGCGAGTGAAGGAAGAGTTGGGAATTTAAATGTTAATGCTTAGGTACTTACGTTTGAGAGAAAACGAGACTCAGATACCCTCAAACAAAACATTTTATTGGCAGTATGTAGGGATGTACACTGTGCGTGGGCGGAAAAACGACTGAACGACCATCCGTTTTCGTCCCTTTTTATACCTATGAAAAGTGCATAAAAAAATCTTTCCCTCGGAAGGGGTAGATTTTTTTGCATAGACAAGGAATAAGGAGAGACTATACGGATAGTCATTTTACAAATAATTGACAATTTAATGTTAACATTTAAAATTAACGATCTTAAACCGAAAACCTTAATTCAACATTAATATTTTATTAATTTAGATTTAAGTAGGGGAGACCGGGACTAAACCGGACAAGTCAAATATTTCCGAAACCGTGAAGAATTTCAAATCATGTAAATAACCTATGAACGCGCAATTTCGTGATGCATATGCTGCATGAGGTTTTAGAGACGTGTCATTTTTCTTGTAATAATAGTTGCCTTTAATATGTTAATATGTAAAAATGTCATTTCTTGAGGTAAAAGTAAAAAAATTTTTTCATTATTTTTTGGGGTTTTTATCGTTAAAATTAAAGTGCAAATATCATACGGCCATTTTTCTTTTAGCTCAAGGTGTACTGAGTTTAGTAGAAAAAAGTTTAATGGAAAACGTTAAGAAGAAAAAATATATTGCAGGTTAATTATAAGATGACGGTGTGGGGCTGAATCGGACATCGTGGTAAAAAACAACCAAATCTTTGAATACTTTAATTTATTTTATACTAATTAACTATTTTATATTATATTCTTTGCATAGAACCATTTTATAAATGAATAAATAATTTATATTAAAACTTGAATTCGCAAGCGAGTTGCTACAAACAGACAAGTCTGAAAACTGTAATTCATTTTATATTATATTAATTACCGATTTTACAGTTTATATTATATTCTTTGTATAGAAGTATCTGCAAATAAATAAAAGAAGAATTGATTTGACTTTTCTACAAAAAAACGAAAATTTGTGTCTCATTCTTTAATTAATTAGCCGTGTCCGATGTAGCCCCATGGAGTGTCCGGTTTAGCCCCACCAATTTTCGTATTTTCGTTTTCGAGGTAGTCACCTTCGAAGCAATATATCTCCAAAGCTACGGTAGTTTTTTAAAATCGAACAAGTGCGATTTGTAGGTGAAGGTACAAGCTTCAAAATAGTATATTTCTCTTTAGCAAAAAATATGTTTTTGTATGAGTTTTCTGGTAAAAGACCAAATCCGTCCGGTTTAGCCCCGGTCTCCACTACGCATAATTCGCGAAATGTTATATAATTATATTATACAAAATAGTATACATATATCTGTTCTATTTAAGTTAATATTGGTTTATTAATTATTTGATTATTAATGCTTTATTTATTAATTAAACAATTAAACAATAATAATAATTGATACCCCAGATAATATATACGTATTAATAATAAGATTATTTTTATTAAAACCTTAAACAAATAAAATTATATAAACATGAAAATTGATATCTAAAATAAAATATTTATCAATTAACTAAAGAATAATTTGGACTGAACTTTTAATCAAACATAATAATGTTGATAATATTAAAAGGCTAACTAATTTAATAATAATAACAAAATAATATTTTTACACTCAATCAGTCAAATATTGTTGAACTAATATTTAGTAAAACAATATTTGTATATAAAATAACAATACTTATCGTATTATTAACATATTGTAAGTAAATTTAAAATCTTTTAAAACAAGTTAAAAGTCGAAGTATTGGTCGCTGGGAAGGAAAGGGGAAAACGGAAACGTAGAGAAGAAAGAGATAGAGATAGAAAAGACATAGGAAAGAGGGAGAGAGAGAGAGGCGCGCGGTCAGGAAAAGTAACGAGTAAGGCCCAGCTAGACCAAAATTTTTAATTGTCGGAGTCGAAAAAGTCAACCCAAGGGAAGATACCACATTTTCTACAAAGTTGAGACCTTTAGAATAAAGGTTCTCAACTCGTGCAGTGGTGTTTTTCGCGGAATTTTCACATGTAAGTGACCGGTATCAAGTTATTTCAATAAGGGGCCTGCCATTGATTATGTAACATTAATTTTCAAAAATGTTCACTCCACCCCTCTCGCATGTAACTCACTGTTGCATAAATTATAGCTCCATTTTTTTGTTTATTTTATGTAATAGTTTGACCCCCCTCTTATATCTAAAAAGCCTTACGTAATATATGGACAATATCCAACTTGAATATTCAATTTATTTAATTTTAAATATTTGATGATAATTTATAATTTTTATTCTTCGTTACTATTTTCAATTACATAACGATTTCTTTCTACATTTATTTTTCCTAATTACTTTTTTAATGAAAAGGGAAACAGGGGCGTAATGGATCACTTCAATTTATTCAAAAGTGGCTCTTTTGCACGTTGACCTCCTTGTGGTAAGAGCTGGGCAACGTCAATAAAATTTTGTTGACGGCTAACGGACGTGCAGCATAAACAGAATCTTATTCTGAACTCAGATTCGTAATTAGCGACCCCAAAAACCCCCGAGTAACCATTTTCAAGCAAATCTAATCACTTTTTAAAAAAATTGTCCTTTATATTGGATTCGCCATTTTAAATTTTGTAAAAGTAACATCAGATTCGTAATTAGCGACCCCAAAAACCCCCGAGTAACCATTTTCAAGCAAATCCAATCACTTTTGTAAAAAATTGTCCGCCATATTGGAGCCGCCGTTTTGAATTTTGAAAAAGTAACATCAGATTTGTAATCAGCGACCCCAAAAACTCCCGAGTAACCATTTTCAAGCAAATATACTCATTTTTGAAAAAAATTTCCCGAAATTTTTTTTCAACCTTTTGCATTTTGGAAAAATGGACATTTTCATATCCGCCATCTTGAATTTGAAAAAATTCATTACTGATTTTTATAGCTGAGGGTTCGAGGACGCGATATTTTAGGCTTTTGAGACCATATTCTTTAGATTTCAATGTCAAAATATTTTTTGAAAAAAAATTTTTTTTGTAAAAAAACTGTGTTTTTTTGCAATAAAATTGTTATAACTTTTTTTGAGATAATTAAAAACAAATTTTAACATCATATTCTGAAAGAGCGATAAATTTTACGTCGGAAATGGTATTTCCTAAATTTTTTAACTAATTATTTCATATAAAATGAGAGTCGTGAAATCAATGTACATTTTGCGCCCTGTTGGGCGTTAATGGGTTAATAATAACAAAATTTTCAACAAACACCTCCGGGGTGTTTCCTAATATATTTAAAATATTTATAAAATAATCCTGTCAAGCTTAATTTCTTATAATTAATCCATTATAAGTTCCAATGATAACCGTTTATAAAAAAAACAACTAGAGAATAGATTTTTTAAGTAAATGGATTTTTCATTTCGCTACAACTTTTTAAAATTTGAAAATTGCATGAAAATGTTTGAAGTTTAAATGAAATATGTTTCATTTTCAAGATTCTTTGTTATAAAAGTACAATAGAAGGTATAAGTGAAATTAGGTTGTAATTTTTTATAATTGAAAGCTGAGATGTTTTGCAAAGTTTTTCACATTATGAAATTTTTATTAAAACAAGAATGACGAAGTTAAGCAACAAAAAGTGAAAAGTGATGCATTACGCCCCGGTTTCTCCTATAAATCATTAAATATATACCATTTATCTGTTTGAATTATCTGAGGCTAAATAACAATTATTGTTCATTGTTATTAATAATATTAAGAAACGTTTTTTGTTTGATTAATTTTTTATCACTTATAATACTTTTCAACATTTTACTTAAAAAGAAGAAAATGATTATCTACATCTACAACACATTGACTTTCGATACTCTTCATGACTTTATGCCTTTTTTAGTACACTGAGAAAAAAGTGACGCCGTTTTAGCGGTACAGTGATGCTATTATAGTAAGAATTGTAATGCCATTAGAAAACCGCTATATCAGCATCAGTGTCGTTTATGAACAGCTTATTGAATTTTCTTAAAGAATTCCTGAACTGGTTTATGAATCCAAATATATGAAATTATGGGAAAAAATTGCCTGCATGAGTAGTCAAACCTGAGACCTCGAGATTTTGAGAAAGATTTCTCCACCTTTGGCCGTTCGGTTGCTGGACGCGTTACGATATTATAGCATTGAATCATATTTAAAACCAACAGGCGCTGTATATCTATAGGTTACCCTACGCCTTCCTTCTTAAATATTTTGAGAATTCTTCAGCGCGCAGTGACAGAAATTTTTAGTCGCAGAGTCAAGAACAATTATTTTTAAGCCATTAGAAAAACACCTGAAAATTCTTTAATGAATATATGAGCATATCTCTAGAACTTTTAAACTTTATGTTTCCGCTAATTATTATATGATAAAAATAATTTTGCAGTACCATAATTTGATAAATTATTGTCCATTTTAAATATACCTTGTGTTTAATAACATTTTTAATTTGGTAGGGAGCGACAAAAATAAGTTAAAGTGTCGACATTGATAGTTTCTCGTGTGTGACATTGACTGTTTTTTTCAGTTTATGTGGTATAACTTTTTTAACGAGTCATTATATATTTTGTAAATTACAGTAGAAGTAGTTGAGAGTACAAGGAACCAAAAAATCATTGAGACAATGATGTGCCTCAATTAAGATAAAAATGGCGTACCTTCAAACTTGCGAGACAACTTTTCTTAAATTTCAACAACTTAGTAATTAACTTGAGATAATTTTTTTAACGAAGATTTTTAACTAACCATATAACAGGATTACATTGTCTATACAATAAGAAGTAATTTAAAGCTTTACAGGAATATGTGCCACTTATATTTATAAGGAATGCAATGACTTCAAACATTAAATTTAAAAACGAAACTCATAATAAGAACCTACATTTTTGAAGGGCACATGTTGAATTTGATTTCTAAACACTTTAAACTCTATGTAATCTCTTCACGCACGTTATAAAAGTATACAAAAAAATTGTTAACCTCTACACTATTCCTAGAAAAAATATATTTAAGAAAGAATATGAGCTGATTCTAGCATACACATTGTTTCATGAAGAAAAAAGCATTAAACTCACAAACTTGCTTAAACTTTATTATTTTTAGTTTTCTAGGGTCTAATCTTACTAATCTGAAGTTAGTTTAAAAAAATTGTATATAGCAAATCCAAAATGGCGGACAAAATTTTTTTAAAATTATCAGATATTAATGTCTTTTGACATTTTAGGGTTTGCTGGCTTGCTGATTACGAATTTGAAATAATTTTAATATTAAAAAATTTAATTAGAAAATCCAATATGGTGGATTATATGACACTTTTAAACCAGTTTAAAATTTTTCAAAAACTAAGTTCAGATTCGTAACACAGGTTAACAAAAATAGGCTTACTTTTTTATGAGATATCCAAGTGGTTTCCGATGTATTTTGGACGCTGAACACGTTCCTAGGTCCCAAAATTGCCCATCATTTTCAGAAAAGTGGGGATGAGGACACCAAAAAACGTGTTTTTGAGGGTTTTCAATATTTTTTTTCTCCTGAACCTGACGTGCTAGAAACTTTTACATAGACTTAAATTGAAGCTTGAATCGTACACTACAAGACCCATATTCATAAGACAAAAAAAATAAAAATTCTTTTCAAAAAATGGGGTCGAAGGCACCAAACACTTGTATTTTTAGAAATTCTTTAATTGACCTTTTGAAATCGCTTGGATTCGCTTGAAAATGGTTATTCGAAAGCTTTTGGGGTCGCCGATTACGAATCCCATATTAATTTTCAAAATCCCAAGATGACGGATCCAAAATATCGGATGTCAAAATTAAGAATTGGTCGTATCCGCCATTTTGGATTTATGAAAACTGATATCGGATTGGTAATCAGGGACCTCAAAAGCCTTCGAATAACAATTTGTAAGCTTATCCCAGCGATTTCAAGAGGTCAATTAAAGCATTCTAAAAATACACATTTTTGGTTTTTTCGACTCCATTTTTTGAAAAA
Organism: Leptopilina drosophilae; assembly: GCA_032873175.1. NCBI lineage: Eukaryota > Metazoa > Arthropoda > Insecta > Hymenoptera > Figitidae > Leptopilina > Leptopilina drosophilae. Next base: position 14,579,873 of record CM065486.1, read on the forward strand.
AATTATATTTTTTTGTCTTATGAATGTGGGTCTAGTAGTGCACGTCTTTTGGGGTCTTTACCCCCACTTTTCTCATAATCCTGACGTGATTGACAATTTTGGGACCCAGGATCGTGTTCAGCATCCAAAAATACATCGGAAACCACTCCGATGTCTCATAAAAAAAGTAAGCCGTTTTTGTTGATCTGTGTATTCAGCGACCCTAAAAACACCTTCACACTCACTTCTGTGCAAATTGAAATGTTTTTTAAATTTTTATTCGCCATATTGAATCCGACATTTGGAATTTTTTAAATCCGACTTCAGAATCATAATCAGCAACTCAAAAAATCCCCTGGATATACAATTCTGTGAAAATCCATAACCTTTTTGAATTTTTGTCCACCATATTGGATCCGCCATTTCGAATTTTCAAAAACTAATATCATATTTGTAATCAGCGACCCTAAAAATCTCTAGATACTGATTGATGTAAATTCCGACTATGTGAGAAAGCTATGCAATTCGGATCATTTTCTTGGGGTTAAATTTATAGACGGGGGGTTAACAATGTTTAAAAATGAGTATCGCAAGGGTATTTCTATTATTTTGTCAATACATAAGACAATAAAATTAGTTTCAAGAATGTGCCTTGAAAAAAGAATTTTTTTTCAATACTTAAAAGTTTAAAAGTTCTAGAGATATGCCCATATGTCCCGGCGGCATGAAAGGGTTAAAATGTCAATTTTCGATTTTGTGTTTGTAATCAAATTTTCTATTTTATTTATTGTTTTAGAAAATCGATAGGGATAATGGTTATATCATTAGACGTAAATATTTTTAATGGCAAACAGATTTTTAGCAGAATGTGATCATTTTTTTGGTTTTTGTTTAACTTTTTTTAAAAATAAATAAACCTTTTTTGTGTAAATGTTAAGATGCGTTTATGTAAATAAACATTAATTCTAATGCGTAGACAACAAACTTTTTTATTTTATACAAAAACTAAGAGACGATTGGTTACGGTACTAGGGGACAGTAGGGGACATTTTAAACAGAAACAGTATATAAAAATGACCAAATATTATTCGAGTAAAAAACTAATTCAAACGGATTGAAATGAATTAAGTTTTTTGGTAGAAAGCGGGATTTATTTAAGCTCTTTGTATATTCGATTGAATTCGATTAAATTTGCCTCAATTTGTGCAAACGAATTCGCATTTGACAAATTCATGAAAATTCAAGCAACATAGCTCCAATTCGTATTTGGCACAAAGCGGGATTCATTGAAGTACTTTGTGAATTCTTTTTAATGTATTCCAAATAGTTTTTGTTTACTGGGATATTAAGAATATCTATATTATATTCATATAAATAACTTCTTATTAAGTAAAACTAAGTTTCTGTTTCTTATACATTGAATTTAAAAATTTGTACCCACATAATAAGAATAAAGCTAATATACGGGACACTAGAGGACATTTTGCTATTTTTGTTATTCACAACATAAATTCACAAAGGTACGTAAGTATAAACTCTAAAACTGTACTTGTGACACCCAGGAATTCGTTGTTTTACAACTTACTACCTGGTGTTGTAAGTATTAATTGTAATATACACATTATTTAAACAGTAACACTGACATTGTTATAATATTGTATAACGCAGGAATTCGTTGTTTTACAACTTACGACCTGAACTTTACAATATATAACTCATAAATATAATCATTTACAATAAAAAAAATACTCAGGAATTCGTTGTTTTACAACTTACTACCTGATATTTTTTTTTACATTACACTGATATTTTAAAAAAATTGTATAACGCAGGAATTCGTTGTTTTACAACTTACGACCTGAACTTTACAATTTTTAACATACATTTATACTCACATTTACAAATCGTAAAAATTACTCAGGAATTTGTTGTTTTACAATTTACTACCTGGTAATTAAATAAAAATTATCTACAAAGTCAAGCCCTGGTGGAAGTGTTGGGGAATTTACCAAGAAATTTGTTTACTACTTAATAATCTAAAACCTTAAGGGGTAACAAGAGCAAATCGTAAGTTTATTGAATATTCTTATGAGCTGCGTTCATATAGTAATAGGCTATATCGATGTGGCAGTTTGAAAGATTCAATAAATATTGATCCTAGACCACCAAACTATTATTTATGATAGGTAATAATTAATTCATTTGAATTAATAATTTTAGTTAATTTTTCAGAGAAATAAATAGATTTTATTATGTAAATTGAATAAATTTTGATCATTTTTCGATATTATAATTTTATCATATCTAAAATAAATCAGAATTTAGAAAATTTATAATTTTAAAGAATATTTATTTATTAATAGAATAGTTAATATAGGGAATAGGGAAAACTTGACCTTTTGTAGGTAGGATTTATAAAATTTTATTATTAAATTTTATTTAATTTTTGTTTCTAGATTTGTCTAATTGGAACATAATTTACTAATTGTAATTATTGATATTATTGAAAGAAGGAAGAATACTTACGAAGGTGAATGAACAATTTTATTTATTTTTATTTTATTAATTACTGAGTCAATTCATATAGACCATAGCAACCGAACTTACAAAATTATTTATTTAAATGAACTATATCATAAGAAAATAATTCTTTAAAGTTAAAAAATTGTGTTAATTTAATTTTTAATTTATTAATTTATATTTTATAATTTTATCCTACGAAAGAAAGATAACAAAATTATTTTATTTAGTAGTGGATAATTTAGAAAGAATAAAAGCTGAATTACCGAATAATTATTGGAGCAGATTCCTTTAATTTGGTTATAAAGCGACAAATTTTCTCAAAAATAAAATATAATATTAAAGAGAAATTTGAATTACATAATTTCATTCATATAATATATTACTATATGTTGTCAAAACAGATCTTATCCGTTGATATAGTTTGGCACGTGCCTCATTGTTAGTGGATCTTTAAATTTGGGAAATAATGTCCCTTTAAATTTATACAAAGACATTCTTTCTATTCAGATTACATAAGAATGAGAAATATTTAATACACCTGTATAAGATATTTCTCATGTTAGAAACACGTGGGTTTTCAGAAGTTTACCGTTCAGTGGGCTTTTAAATCAAAATAAAGGAAAATATTTAGATATATACTTCCCTCGGTCTGTTAACCAATACACGTATGTTTTAACTGGTACCTCTGGTTTTGTTTGCTTTCTATATGGAGTGACTCAAGTAAAATAGAAATTATGAAATTAATGCAATTTATAGAATGAAAACATTTTAAACATTCGCGAAAAATTCAAATAATTTTTAACTAAACAAAAATTCGCGAAAAATAAATAAATAGGAATTTATTTACAAATAAATAATAAATAATAAATATATTTCAATAAAAATGGAAGATAAGCAAAATAAAAACACAAATACACAGGAAAGTTCAAAACCTCGTTCAGATGGGGAAAATACAAACGAAAATGAAATGAATACAAATAAAATATCAGAACAAGACAAAACTAAAAAACATAAAAATTGGGGATTTATGGATATTTTTGATGAAGAAGAAACTATTATTGAAGAAATTGATGATAGTGATGAAGAATTAAATTTAAATGAAGAAGAACAAGAGATTTTGAATAAAACTGAACGAGATTTTGACGAATTCATGCGTGATTTGGGTTTACAAGTAAAAAAAGTTTAAAAAGGTTTAGGTAAAGTTGCTTTACAACAAAAAGAAAATTTTAATAAATGCACAACAGATAGAGTGAAAATTAGACAGAAAATTGAACAAAATGAGAGAGAGATTGAACAATTGAAAATTAAATTGGGTGAAAAAATAGATACGAGTGTTGAAATTAATAAAAGACAGTAGGAAAATTTAAAACTAAACGTAGAAGAGACATTGGATGAGGTTACGGGAAAAATAGGTCAAATGGACAGTAAATTAAATAATTTACATTTGCATACAGAAGAGAATACTATAAGTGTAATGGATAATGAGCTTAAAATTAAACAAATTCAAGAAAATCAAGAGTTATTTGAACAAAGAATAAATCGATTAAAAACTAGTGATAATACATGTAAAAATTCATGGGTTAGAGAATATCCATTACCGAAATATTCCTCAAGTATTTAAGAACGTCCAATGGTTTTCTTACGCGAAATAGAAGATTATATCAATTTTAACGATATTTTAAATTCAGAAATTAAATATGTTATTCAAGCATGTTTAGATGGAATAGCTAAAGAATGGTGGAATTTGGTTAAAGAAGAAAATGATCACTTTGATCATTTTAAAGAAAAATTTATTAACCGATTTTGGAATGAAGATATACGATTTAAAATAAGCACAAATTTAGAATTCGGTTCTTTCAGACCAAATGGAAAATTATCAAGGTCAGCGTACGCGATTAAAGTAATATATAAAGCTAAAGACTTGATTCCATCACTTTTAGAAAGTGAAATTGTTGTGAAAATTGTCAGACATTTTAGTGAAGATATTCAAACGGCTATTATAATTAGAGGAATTAAAAAAATAAATGATTTATTAGATTTGTTGGAGAAATTCGATAGAGCAGGACCGGTTAACTCTCAAAGAAATTTTTCAAATTCTGGTAGTTCTCAAAACAATTCAAGGAGTGGTTCTGAGAATTATAATCGTCAACAGAATTCACAAAATTCGCAAAATCAAAATACTCAAAATTTTAATCAACAAAATCAAAGTCGTTATAAAAATAATTCAAATTATTTTAAAAATCAAAATCGTTATCAAGGAAATAATTCATATCAAAGTAGATATAATAATAATGATAATAAACAAGAAAATAGAACTGAAAATTTTCAAAATAAAAATTACCGGGATAACAATTTTGATAAAAATAGATTTTTGGGTAATTCTAGTAATTCTCAGAACAACTCAAATCAACGCCAATATTATAACAATGGTTATGTTGAAAATTCAAGATATGTTTCTTATAATGTAATGAAAGAGGATGGAGAACCATCAAGTGTAAATTATCCAAATAATGAAAGTTCTCAACAAGCCAGAATTAATGTAACAAAAAAATGTAAAAAAGTAAAATCTAGTAATAACGAAGATTATTGTGAACCTTCTACGACTTCGGAAAACTAGTAAACCTCGGGTTTTGTAAATACAAGTTCGCTTAATACAAATCCGAGGTCAATGACATTAATTAGTAAAAATAAGGAAATTATTCCATCTGATTTGCGAGAAGAATTGTTAGAAGAACAAATATTAGATGTTCATGATCATTTAGGAAAATGTCCTGTAATTGAATTTGAAATTGCAAATAAAAAAGTAAAAGCATTAATAGATACAGGAAGTCAAATTACATGTATTTCAGATAATGTTTATGAAGAAAATATAGAGAATTTTGAAAAATGTGAAAAATTACCAATTGTAGGTATGAGTATTGTAGGTGCAACCGGAGCACGTCCAATTAAAATAAAATTACAAATTTTAGCAGAATTCAAAATGTGTGGTTATGAAGGTCAATATGTGTTTATAATTGTACCAAAATTAAATTGTAATTGCATAATTGGGGCTGATATGTTAAAAGTTTTAAAAACAAAAATTGATTTTAAGAAAGATATCATTCAAGTAATGAGGGGTGAAGAAATTTTAACTATGAAAATGCTCAATGAAAGCATAAATAAAATTAAAATAATAAAAGAAAATAATAATGAATTAGAAACTAAATTCGAAACTAATTTAGCAATTAAAAAAAATTTCGAAAAAGAAATTACAATTGAAAATAATAATAAAAAAAATGATATCAATAAAGTAATAATTAATCAATTAAATGGAAAAGAATTTCATGAAGATAGTCCTGGGGTAATTAATGAAATTATAAATACAAAAACCTATGATGACACATAATTTGAATTCGATTTATCTGAAGAGGAAATAAAAGAAAAAATTCATGAATGCACGTTGTTAAATCAAAACGAAAAAGAAAGATTTTTCAAGCTTATTTCGCGATATAAAAATGTATTTTCAAAAAAGCCGGGTAGAATTTCTGTATACGAACATAAATTAGAAGTTGATGATACGAAACCATTTTTTTAAAAAACCTATCCAATTCCAATGAAACTCAGAGAAAGAGCAATTGATGAATTAAATAAATTAATTAAATTGAATATTATTAAAAAAATGAATACTTCGTATGTGAATCCAATTTGTGTAACAATTAAAAAAGATGGCACTATAAGATTTTATTTGGATGCGAGAAAAGTGAATGAAGTATTGACTGATTGTTATGAACGCGCAGAAACAACAGAATTGTTATTTCAACGTTGTACAGGTGTGAAAATAATGTCTTCGTTAGATTTAGTCAGTAGTTTTTGGCAAATTCCTTTAGAGGAAAATTCTAAAAAATATACTGGATTTATTTTTGAAGGAAAATGTTATGTTTTCAATGTTGTACCATTTGGTTTAAAAACTAGTACAAGCGCGTTAGTAAGAGCATTAGATCAGGTATTATGCGGTATAGGCGATTTTGTGATCACTTTCATCGACGACATGCTGTGTACACAGTGTTGCCAGAGTGAGCGCCCTCAACTTCTCGTAATAGTACTAAGAAATTCCCGATTTTTCCCTGACAAGTTTCTTAAATTTCTATGAAATTTCCCGCAATGTAATCTTATATATTATAAGCCCTAAAATAAGATTATTATTTTTTTAAATATTATTATTATCATTATTTATATTCGGATTATAAATTTTTATGTTTTCTAATTTAAAAAATTTGAATTAAATTTCAAATTTACTTAAAACTCTTAATTTATTATTTTAAAAATAAGAATTAAATTTTAAATTTACTTAAAACTCTTAATTTATTATTTATACATGTTTTACAAATAAAATTAGTTCCAAAGTCGTGCATTTAACATTCCAGCGGTTGGGTTGAAATTTATGATGCCGCCAGCTTCTTCAATTCCTTCTCTTGTGGACAAAATAGAATTTAATGTTTCATTTTTTAATTTATTCCTGTAAAGTGTTTTGGTTAACTTAACCTGGCTAAACAATCGTTCAACTGAGGCATTTGAGAAGGGCAAAACTAAAATGAGTCCGATAATTTTCTCTAAATTATTAAATATTTTAAAGTTTGATGCATTTGTTAATTGGAAAACTTTACACCAGTAATCTTCAGCGGAGAGTGAAGAATCTAGTTCGTACTCTTTGTGATTCAGGCCATGCAAACGCCATTCTTGGTCCAATTTTTGTGGATCTACAAAACGTCTTAAAACAGGAAATCTGACAAAAACATTTTGTAAAGATTTGATTCGAAAAGATTGGGCAAATTGAGGATCCACAATTTTTATGATCTAAAACGCTGGATCCTGAAATTGGTATCGATCCTTAAGTTCAGAAACGAGAACGATGTAAAAGTTTGGAATGGAAGAATAAAAAGCATCTAAATCTCTTATTGGAATCTCTTGATTTTTTTCTAATTCACGAATACTGTCGTTTGCGAGAAGACCTGAATATATGTTCTTATTTTCAACGAACATCATCGCTGTCGACTTTGTCCTTCGCAAAGATAGTTGTTTGGCAATCTCTGAATCGGGAAAAATATCACCACATAGGCGAGTTAAAACATCCATTAATGAAAATGGTAAATGACCCACAGCTAGAAGTCCTGTCAATTTCAATTCTGCTCTTTTTACAGAGTTTTTCAAATTTATTGATTTGCTATTCTCATCGATTTTTTTATTTGTAACAGTTATGGTTTAGAATCTATCCATCCATTTTTAAAATATATATATATTTCAATTCTAAATTTTTATTTCGAAATTCTAATTCACATTCAAGCGCTATTTATATTACATCTTCGGACAAAATACCATAAACCAACGAATACACCGACTGCAATGCACTAAATGTGAATGGCGCTCGCACATAAAAAAGCTAAGGGCACATTTACAGACCCGTCGACGGACATATTTTTTCATGCCGATAAAACAAATTTGATTGGTTTTGCCAATAAAAGTTTCTAAAATTTTATTTTAGTTAAAAATCATTAAAATTTGTGTTCTATTAAAGAATTTCCCGGAATTTCCAGTAATTTATCCATTTCTCGTAAAATTTCTTATTATAGTCAAAATTTCCCGTATTCTGGGAAATTTCCATATCGTTAACAACACTGTGTGTACATCACAAAGTATCGATAAACATCTTTATCACTTAGAAAAATTATTTCATCGTTTAGAAGAGCATAATATGACCATCAATTTTCAAAAATCTCATTTTTTTCGACCGGAAGTAAAATTTTTAGGACATATTTTAACAGCAAACGGGATAAAACCAGTTCCGGATAAAATAAAATCAATTCATGATTATCCGAGACCGCGAAATTTAAAAGAATTGAGAGGATTTTTAGGTTTAATAAATTTTTATACAAAATTTACTAAAAATCATGCGGAAGAAATTTTTCCATTACTCCAATTATTAAAAACAGGAAACAAATGGGAATGGAATTCTTCTAAAGAAGAAGTATTTAATCGTGTGAAATTTCTATTTTGTGAATATATAATTCTTAGTTACCCTGACTTATCTAAACCATTTTATTTACAAACAGTTGCAAGTGACGTAGCGATAGGATCCGTGTTATACCTGTTAGACGAAGACGGACAACATTTACCTATAGCGTTTGCGAGCCGTACGTTGAAAGGAGCCGAGTTGACGTATTTTACGACGGAGAAAGAATTACTTGCGATTGTATGGAGTTTACTCAAATTTCGATCGTATATTCTGGGAACTCGCGTAATAATCAGGACGGATCATAAGGCGTTATCTTTTGTAAAATCGTGTAAACTACTAAGCGGTAGAATTACAAGATGGGTTTTAGCAATTCAGGATTTTGATTTCGATATTGAATATATTGAAGGAAAAAATAATACAGTTGCAGAAGCGTTAAGTAGGGCACCAATTTATGAAAAATCAGGAATGGATATAGAATCACACGAGGGTAAATTAATTTTGTATAATTTAGCTAAAAAACCGTCTTCTCAATTGCGAAATAAATTAAAAAATATTAAAAATGAACAAGAAGCAGACTCAATTTTGAAACAAAAAATAGCAGATGTTAAAACGGGTAAAACAAAACGTTTTTCGATGGATAAAGATTTATTAAATTTTATTGCAGGAGATAATAAAAAATTATGTTTAGCTAAAAGTTTAGTTAATTATTTAATTGACAAAACTCATGAAATGTATGGACACGTAGGACCACAACGTGTTTTTCACATGTTAAATGAATATTTTTATTATCCGCATTTTTCTAAGGTTATTAGGCATAGAATAGCAAGCTGTGACTCATGTCAAAAGAATAAAGTCTCAAATCAAACTAGTTACGCAGAAATGAGAAATTATGCACCTAAAAAACCGGGAGAACTTTTATCTATCGATTTTTACGGTCCTTTACCAGTTTCTAAAGGGGGTTTTAAATACATCTTATCAACTATAGATGCATTTAGTAAATATGTAAAATTATACCCTATTAGAAAAATGACAACAAAAGCGTTAATTAATAAAATTTTCAATCATCATGTTAAAGAATTCGGTAAACCAGAAAAAATTATTTCGGACCATGGTACGCAATTTACATCAGAGATATGGACTAATAAGTTAAAAGAAGAGGGGATAAAACCAGTGTTTTCATCAATTAGACATCCGCAGGGAAATATTGTTGAGAAAATTCACAGGGAGTTATCAAGATTCTTCAGGACTTTAACTAATGGTAGACACAATTCTTGGTGGAATTGGGTGAAAATCATCGAAGATTGCATCAATGAAACTCACCATGAAACTACGGAGTTTACACCAGTGGAGTTATATCTCAAGAAAAAACCAAAACGTATGTGGGAGAAATGGTTAAATTTACCGATAATTCCGAAAGATTTAGATTATGAAAGAAAATTAGAATTAGCGTATGATAATATCTGTAAACAAGGAAAGAAACGAGCTGATACATTTAATATTTCGCACAAATTGTCCAAATTTAAAGTTGGAGATTTAGTCCTAATTAAATTGCTTAATAAATCTGATAAAGAGAATAAGATTATTGCGAAATTTCTTCAGGTTTATGAGGGACCTTATGAAATTAAAAAAGGAACATACATTCTGTGGGATTTGAAAACAAAAATCGAAAAAGGAATGTATCATAGTCAGGATTTGAAGAAATATATTTCAAGAAATAATAATATTGAAAATAGTGATAATTAAAAAAAATACAAGTGACACTAAATAAACAATTAATAAAAACTAGTGAAAATAAAATAAATGATTACTAAAAGTGACAATTAAAATAAATAAATAAAGTGAATAAAAAATAATAAATAAGGTGTAAATAAACAATAAATAAAGTGCAAAATTATAAACAATTTTAAAATTAATATTAAAATTATTTTTAAATAATTTTGGACTAGAATATTAATTTATGTAAATAATTGCAGTGTAAATAAAAGTGATAGTGATAAGTAGTTGATATTTTGGTTTCACCAATATCAACTTATACAAGCTTATGAAGAAGAGGACAACACAAATGAAAGTGATAGAGACACTAAGTGTTAGTTCGTGTTCAATTTAAAGTATTATATAAGTTATTTAGCGTGCATAAAAGAAAACAATAAAAAAATAATAAAAAAAAAGAATTAAAATAGTGTAAATATAGTGTATAAAAAAATTATTATTATAAAAAAAAATCAACATGCAAGAAGAAAAGAAAAATATGATTAAAAGATATAGAATAAAAATGATAATAAAATTAAAGCATGCAATTGTAAATATATATAAAAAATTTTTTTTTTTTAAATTGTAAATAAGAAATTAGTATATAAGGTATGAATGGATAAAAGTGAATTTTTCAGTCTATTTTTCATCTGTCTTTTTCAAGGGTATTTTTGTATATGATTTTCACAAATATTGAATTTGAAAATATTTAATTATTTAATTTTCAAAATTTTCTGGAATATAGAGGGTAAAGTGTCAAAATTTTAAAAGTAAAGTTAGTATGATTTTGTCTGTCAAGTGGGTAATTTCTAGTGTAGTGTTGTGCATAAATTTTGGGATATTTAAAAGAGGTATTTATATTTCATTTTTTTATACAAGTTTTTTTTTCTTTTGGCTAATTTTCTAATATTTAGGGTTAAAAATTTTTTTTTTTAAAGAAAAAACAAAGTTTAAAACAAAATATGAATAGATAAAAAGTAAGTAAAATATAAAGAAAGTGTTTTTTTTTCTTTTTATTTTAGAAAATGAAAGTCAAAATGACGGATCAAGGCACAATGCCGTTGAAACATCGTTTATGCAATGCTTATAATACAAAAAGGCCTTCTGGTATTTCGGATTCGATAATAAATACGGAGAGAGATGTAGATGAAAAGAAAAAGCCAACAAGAAATGCGCAAACACAAACACCTAGAAAAACTTTGAAAATAAAAAAAACAGATAAAATTTTAAAAGAAAGACAAAAACCGAAAATTATAAAAATTGAAAATTGAAAAACTAAAATTATAATATCTAATGAAATTAAAAATGATATAAAAATCGAGGAATTATTTAAAAAAATTGAAAAAATTTTTGAAAAATAAAAAGTTTTCACCAAATATATATTGTAGTAATTTTTATTTTTTTTTGTTAAATTAAAATGTTCAAAGTGATTTCGTTGATTTTATTTGAGTTATTTAATTTAGAAGTTTTTTTTGTTTTTTTAAGAATGTCGCTTCAACCTAGAATAATAAGACGGGGTGATTTAGTTATGACTAGAGAATCATTTCCATCTAAAATTTTGGAGTACGGAAAATATCAAGTGAAGGTTGTGGAACCGTTCAACCCATCATTCATCAGCGTGTCAACACCTAGCTTGTCTGAAGAACATAAAAAATTAATTAATGATTTAAGATTATTTTATGTTGATAGAGAAGACGAATTAAGGGTGAAATTTGAGATGGATAATTTGGAACTTTCGGGGTTACCGATAGTTTTTAAGCTAGAAGAGAACATTTATGCGAGGGGGCATATAATGCTTATAAATACTGGTATAACTAATGTTGTTTTAATATATAGTGTCGATGATCATAAACATTATCACGTAGTTAAAGATAATATTTTTTATATTAGTTATGAATTTTTAACTAGATCAAAAAGTTTAATTGTTATTGCATTGACAGATATTAAACCTATAAGAAATCGAACATGGGGAGAACATGAAATTAGTGTTTTTAAAGATATAATGAAAAATCGAGTATTTACATTTTTTAACAGAGAAATTGTAGGAGATTGTCATATTGGATGGGGAAAAATAAACAATATGGTATCTTTAGATGATTTATTAATTGAAAAAAACATAGCAAAATTAGCTCCAAATAACAAAATATTGTACTTAAATTATGATGAAATAATGTTAAATTCGGATGAAGAAATGGAAGAGGAATCAGATGTGGTAGAAAATGATGTTGTAGGTGAATATTTGATTATAAGAGAGGTTGAAGTATTACAAGGAATGTAAAGTTTGAAAGGGTTTTTTTTGTTAGCATTGTTATTTGTAAACAAATAAATTTATTTTGTTATCAAAAAGAAATTTATTGGTTTAGTGGGGCATTGGGTCTACAACCATAATAATTTTTTTTTATTAAATCTTAAAAAGAAAATTTTTTGTTTTTCACAAATTTTGACTATTAAAATTTAATTTTGTTCTTTATTTAAACAAATCATTTTTTTAATTCTAAAAGGAATGATAGGTTTTGTGGGGCATTGAAACAGTATCTCAATAGTCAAAATGAAAATTGTTAAAAATTATTTTAAATAAAAAAATAAATTATGAAATATAAGTTAATATTGAATAGAAATTGGAAATAGAATAAATTAGAGAGAATGAGAAATGAAATTTTAACTAAATTTAAAGTGTGAGAAATTCTAAATAAGGTCAATAGAGTACAAATGTACTAAGATATTTGAAAACCTATGGAAATAGCACAGCTGATTCAAGGCCAAGGTTAAGAAAAAGATAAGAAATTTTTATACTTGAAGAAATTAGAAATCATTTCAAGACAAGATAAATTTTATGAACAATTTATATAAAGTTTAATACTGATAATTTTTTAAATATAATTATATATTTTGTTTTGTATAAATAGTATTAATTTTAATAATTAAATTTATATGGTTAATTATTAAAATTACTTGAAATAAATATGGTAGTAGCAAAATTAGTATGGATAAATAGATAAAAATTAGCATATTTTATTACAAAAAATTAGAGTGTTGAAAATTTATTATTTAAAGATTTATTTAAATTATAAGAAATAAAATAAATTCAGAGATGGAAAATATAAACTCTAAAACTGTACTTGTGACACCCAGGAATTCGTTGTTTTACAACTTACTACCTGGTGTTGTAAGTATTAATTGTAATATACACATATCTAAAATAAATCAGAATTTAGAAAATTTATAATTTTAAAGAATATTTATTTATTAATAGAATAGTTAATATAGGGAATAGGGAAAACTTGACCTTTTGTAGGTAGGATTTATAAAATTTTATTATTAAATTTTATTTAATTTTTGTTTCTAGATTTGTCTAATTGGAACATAATTTACTAATTGTAATTATTGATATTATTGAAAGAAGGAAGAATACTTACGAAGGTGAATGAACAATTTTATTTATTTTTATTTTATTAATTACTGAGTCAATTCATATAGACCATAGCAACCGAACTTACAAAATTATTTATTTAAATGAACTATATCATAAGAAAAGATTTCTTTAAAGTTAAAAAATTGTGTTAATTTAATTTTTAATTTATTAATTTATATTTTATAATTTTATCCTACGAAAGAAAGATAACAAAATTATTTTATTTAGTAGTGGATAATTTAGAAAGAATAAAAGCTGAATTACCGAATAATTATTGGAGCAGATTCCTTTAATTTGGTTATAAAGCGACAAATTTTCTCAAAAATAAAATATAATATTAAAGAGAAATTTGAATTACATAATTTCATTCATATAATATATTACTATATGTTGTCAAAACAGATCTTATCCGTTGATATAGTTTGGCACGTGCCTCATTGTTAGTGGATCTTTAAATTTAGGAAATAATGTCCCTTTAAATTTATACAAAGACATTCTTTCTATTCAGATTACATAAGAATGAGAAATATTTAATACACCTGTATAAGATATTTCTCATGTTAGAAACACGTGGGTTTTCAGAAGTTTACCGTTCAGTGGGCTTTTAAATCAAAATAAAGGAAAATATTTAGATATATACTTCCCTCGGTCTGTTAACCAATACACGTATGTTTTAACTGGTACCTCTGGTTTTGTTTGCTTTCTATATGGAGTGACTCAAGTAAAATAGAAATTATGAAATTAATGCAATTTATAGAATGAAAACATTTTAAACATTCGCGAAAAATTCAAATAATTTTTAACTAAACAAAAATTCGCGAAAAATAAATAAATAGGAATTTATTTACAAATAAATAATAAATAATAAATATATTTCAATAAAAATGGAAGATAAGCAAAATAAAAACACAAATACACAGGAAAGTTCAAAACCTCGTTCAGATGGGGAAAATACAAACGAAAATGAAATGAATACAAATAAAATATCAGAACAAGACAAAACTAAAAAACATAAAAATTGGGGATTTATGGATATTTTTGATGAAGAAGAAACTATTATTGAAGAAATTGATGATAGTGATGAAGAATTAAATTTAAATGAAGAAGAACAAGAGATTTTGAATAAAACTGAACGAGAAATATGAAGATTTCGACTATATCAGCATATAGTGACATCTATTAGATGTCAATTGAACTCTTTGGTTTAGAGTTAGGTGTTACTTATGATAATTACTTTCGATATGGTTGTCGATAAGTAATTAATTAAAATAAAAAAATTAATAAATAAATTAATTAATAATAATTAATAAATTAATTACTTATCGACAACCATATCGAAAGTAATTATCATAAGTAACACCTAACTCTAAACCAAAGAGTTCAATTGACATCTAATAGATGTCACTATATGCTGATATAGTCGAAATCTTCATATTTCAAAATATTCTGTCAGCGAATAAATTTCTAACATTAACTATATAGCTCTCGACTAGTGATGGGCTTGATCTGAGAATATAAGAAGCGTGATCGTCCAGGCTGTGTTGGCAAGGTGCATTGATAGGCGTAGGTCCCGCGACAGGCAGCTATGAACTGGGGTTCGAGTCCTCACAGATGCACAGTGCATTCGTTCACGCAGCTTATTTTTTCAGATCAAAATTAATTTAAAAAAAATTAATTACTTATCGACAACCATATCGAAAGTAATTATCATAAGTAACACCTAACTCTAAACCAAAGAGTTCAATTGACATCTAATAGATGTCACTATATGCTGATATAGTCGAAATCTTCATATTTCAAAATATTCTGTCAGCGAATAAATTTCTAACAAAAACTGAACGAGATTTTGACGAATTCATGCGTGATTTGGGTTTACAAGTAAAAAAAGTTTAAAAAGGTTTAGGTAAAGTTGCTTTACAACAAAAAGAAAATTTTAATAAATGCACAACAGATAGAGTGAAAATTAGACAGAAAATTGAACAAAATGAGAGAGAGATTGAACAATTGAAAATTAAATTGGGTGAAAAAATAGATACGAGTGTTGAAATTAATAAAAGACAGTAGGAAAATTTAAAACTAAACGTAGAAGAGACATTGGATGAGGTTACGGGAAAAATAGGTCAAATGGACAGTAAATTAAATAATTTACATTTGCATACAGAAGAGAATACTATAAGTGTAATGGATAATGAGCTTAAAATTAAACAAATTCAAGAAAATCAAGAGTTATTTGAACAAAGAATAAATCGATTAAAAACTAGTGATAATACATGTAAAAATTCATGGGTTAGAGAATATCCATTACCGAAATATTCCTCAAGTATTTAAGAACGTCCAATGGTTTTCTTACGCGAAATAGAAGATTATATCAATTTTAACGATATTTTAAATTCAGAAATTAAATATGTTATTCAAGCATGTTTAGATGGAATAGCTAAAGAATGGTGGAATTTGGTTAAAGAAGAAAATGATCACTTTGATCATTTTAAAGAAAAATTTATTAACCGATTTTGGAATGAAGATATACGATTTAAAATAAGCACAAATTTAGAATTCGGTTCTTTCAGACCAAATGGAAAATTATCAAGGTCAGCGTACGCGATTAAAGTAATATATAAAGCTAAAGACTTGATTCCATCACTTTTAGAAAGTGAAATTGTTGTGAAAATTGTCAGACATTTTAGTGAAGATATTCAAACGGCTATTATAATTAGAGGAATTAAAAAAATAAATGATTTATTAGATTTGTTGGAGAAATTCGATAGAGCAGGACCGGTTAACTCTCAAAGAAATTTTTCAAATTCTGGTAGTTCTCAAAACAATTCAAGGAGTGGTTCTGAGAATTATAATCGTCAACAGAATTCACAAAATTCGCAAAATCAAAATACTCAAAATTTTAATCAACAAAATCAAAGTCGTTATAAAAATAATTCAAATTATTTTAAAAATCAAAATCGTTATCAAGGAAATAATTCATATCAAAGTAGATATAATAATAATGATAATAAACAAGAAAATAGAACTGAAAATTTTCAAAATAAAAATTACCGGGATAACAATTTTGATAAAAATAGATTTTTGGGTAATTCTAGTAATTCTCAGAACAACTCAAATCAACGCCAATATTATAACAATGGTTATGTTGAAAATTCAAGATATGTTTCTTATAATGTAATGAAAGAGGATGGAGAACCATCAAGTGTAAATTATCCAAATAATGAAAGTTCTCAACAAGCCAGAATTAATGTAACAAAAAAATGTAAAAAAGTAAAATCTAGTAATAACGAAGATTATTGTGAACCTTCTACGACTTCGGAAAACTAGTAAACCTCGGGTTTTGTAAATACAAGTTCGCTTAATACAAATCCGAGGTCAATGACATTAATTAGTAAAAATAAGGAAATTATTCCATCTGATTTGCGAGAAGAATTGTTAGAAGAACAAATATTAGATGTTCATGATCATTTAGGAAAATGTCCTGTAATTGAATTTGAAATTGCAAATAAAAAAGTAAAAGCATTAATAGATACAGGAAGTCAAATTACATGTATTTCAGATAATGTTTATGAAGAAAATATAGAGAATTTTGAAAAATGTGAAAAATTACCAATTGTAGGTATGAGTATTGTAGGTGCAACCGGAGCACGTCCAATTAAAATAAAATTACAAATTTTAGCAGAATTCAAAATGTGTGGTTATGAAGGTCAATATGTGTTTATAATTGTACCAAAATTAAATTGTAATTGCATAATTGGGGCTGATATGTTAAAAGTTTTAAAAACAAAAATTGATTTTAAGAAAGATATCATTCAAGTAATGAGGGGTGAAGAAATTTTAACTATGAAAATGCTCAATGAAAGCATAAATAAAATTAAAATAATAAAAGAAAATAATAATGAATTAGAAACTAAATTCGAAACTAATTTAGCAATTAAAAAAAATTTCGAAAAAGAAATTACAATTGAAAATAATAATAAAAAAAATGATATCAATAAAGTAATAATTAATCAATTAAATGGAAAAGAATTTCATGAAGATAGTCCTGGGGTAATTAATGAAATTATAAATACAAAAACCTATGATGACACATAATTTGAATTCGATTTATCTGAAGAGGAAATAAAAGAAAAAATTCATGAATGCACGTTGTTAAATCAAAACGAAAAAGAAAGATTTTTCAAGCTTATTTCGCGATATAAAAATGTATTTTCAAAAAAGCCGGGTAGAATTTCTGTATACGAACATAAATTAGAAGTTGATGATACGAAACCATTTTTTTAAAAAACCTATCCAATTCCAATGAAACTCAGAGAAAGAGCAATTGATGAATTAAATAAATTAATTAAATTGAATATTATTAAAAAAATGAATACTTCGTATGTGAATCCAATTTGTGTAACAATTAAAAAAGATGGCACTATAAGATTTTATTTGGATGCGAGAAAAGTGAATGAAGTATTGACTGATTGTTATGAACGCGCAGAAACAACAGAATTGTTATTTCAACGTTGTACAGGTGTGAAAATAATGTCTTCGTTAGATTTAGTCAGTAGTTTTTGGCAAATTCCTTTAGAGGAAAATTCTAAAAAATATACTGGATTTATTTTTGAAGGAAAATGTTATGTTTTCAATGTTGTACCATTTGGTTTAAAAACTAGTACAAGCGCGTTAGTAAGAGCATTAGATCAGGTATTATGCGGTATAGGCGATTTTGTGATCACTTTCATCGACGACATGCTGTGTACACAGTGTTGCCAGAGTGAGCGCCCTCAACTTCTAAGAAATTCCCGATTTTTCCCTGACAAGTTTCTTAAATTTCTATGAAATTTCCCGCAATGTAATCTTATATATTATAAGCCCTAAAATAAGATTATTATTTTTTTAAATATTATTATTATCATTATTTATATTCGGATTATAAATTTTTATGTTTTCTAATTTAAAAAATTTGAATTAAATTTCAAATTTACTTAAAACTCTTAATTTATTATTTTAAAAATAAGAATTAAATTTTAAATTTACTTAAAACTCTTAATTTATTATTTATACATGTTTTACAAATAAAATTAGTTCCAAAGTCGTGCATTTAACATTCCAGCGGTTGGGTTGAAATTTATGATGCCGCCAGCTTCTTCAATTCCTTCTCTTGTGGACAAAATAGAATTTAATGTTTCATTTTTTAATTTATTCCTGTAAAGTGTTTTGGTTAACTTAACCTGGCTAAACAATCGTTCAACTGAGGCATTTGAGAAGGGCAAAACTAAAATGAGTCCGATAATTTTCTCTAAATTATTAAATATTTTAAAGTTTGATGCATTTGTTAATTGGAAAACTTTACACCAGTAATCTTCAGCGGAGAGTGAAGAATCTAGTTCGTACTCTTTGTGATTCAGGCCATGCAAACGCCATTCTTGGTCCAATTTTTGTGGATCTACAAAACGTCTTAAAACAGGAAATCTGACAAAAACATTTTGTAAAGATTTGATTCGAAAAGATTGGGCAAATTGAGGATCCACAATTTTTATGATCTAAAACGCTGGATCCTGAAATTGGTATCGATCCTTAAGTTCAGAAACGAGAACGATGTAAAAGTTTGGAATGGAAGAATAAAAAGCATCTAAATCTCTTATTGGAATCTCTCGATTTTTTTCTAATTCACGAATACTGTCGTTTGCGAGAAGACCTGAATATATGTTCTTATTTTCAACGAACATTAATTTATTTTTGTGATCAATTTCGTACATATTCGCAGCATTTTTCACGTAATTTATTTCCAGATAATTGCTGCAAATCGTTTTGATTAATTTTTCAACCTCTGGTTCTAGCCTATGAAGCAAAGGACTATTGGATTGGAAAAGCATGTTAAACTCACTCATTAAACCTATAGCGTAAGATAAGAATTCCAAATAGACGATTGTAAATTGATTTGACAAAGATCTTATCATTTCATCTGTCGTTTTTGATGGATCATTCACAGCCAGTTCAGTAAAATAAGTTACCAATGCGGCATACTGCTCTAAGACTCTATCTACGCATTGTTTCAACGATAACCACCGAGTGTACTGTAAAAGCACATTGCTTAGCTGTGCCGAGATCCGTTTGCTCATCCATAATTATGGAAAAAAAGTTTCCCGCTTTTCGAAGTGTATCGAACAAGTTTTCTCGAAAATTCTGTCCCAAAGACTTAGTCATCATCGCTGTCGACTTTGTCCTTCGCAAAGATAGTTGTTTGGCAATCTCTGAATCGGGAAAAATATCACCACATAGGCGAGTTAAAACATCCATTAATGAAAATGGTAAATGACCCACAGCTAGAAGTCCTGTCAATTTCAATTCCGCTCTTTTTACAGAGTTTTTCAAATTTATTGATTTGCTATTCTCATCGATTTTTTTATTTGTAACAGTTATGGTTTAGAATCTATCCATCCATTTTTAAAATATATATATATTTCAATTCTAAATTTTTATTTCGAAATTCTAATTCACATTCAAGCGCTATTTATATTACATCTTCGGACAAAATACCATAAACCAACGAATACACCGACTGCAATGCACTAAATGTGAATGGCGCTCGCACATAAAAAAGCTAAGGGCACATTTACAGACCCGTCGACGGACATATTTTTTCATGCCGATAAAACAAATTTGATTGGTTTTGCCAATAAAAGTTTCTAAAATTTTATTTTAGTTAAAAATCATTAAAATTTGTGTTCTATTAAAGAATTTCCCGGAATTTCCAGTAATTTATCCATTTCTCGTAAAATTTCTTATTATAGTCAAAATTTCCCGTATTCTGGGAAATTTCCATATCGTTAACAACACTGTGTGTACATCACAAAGTATCGATAAACATCTTTATCACTTAGAAAAATTATTTCATCGTTTAGAAGAGCATAATATGACCATCAATTTTCAAAAATCTCATTTTTTTCGACCGGAAGTAAAATTTTTAGGACATATTTTAACAGCAAACGGGATAAAACCAGTTCCGGATAAAATAAAATCAATTCATGATTATCCGAGACCGCGAAATTTAAAAGAATTGAGAGGATTTTTAGGTTTAATAAATTTTTATACAAAATTTACTAAAAATCATGCGGAAGAAATTTTTCCATTACTCCAATTATTAAAAACAGGAAACAAATGGGAATGGAATTCTTCTAAAGAAGAAGTATTTAATCGTGTGAAATTTCTATTTTGTGAATATATAATTCTTAGTTACCCTGACTTATCTAAACCATTTTATTTACAAACAGTTGCAAGTGACGTAGCGATAGGATCCGTGTTATACCTGTTAGACGAAGACGGACAACATTTACCTATAGCGTTTGCGAGCCGTACGTTGAAAGGAGCCGAGTTGACGTATTTTACGACGGAGAAAGAATTACTTGCGATTGTATGGAGTTTACTCAAATTTCGATCGTATATTCTGGGAACTCGCGTAATAATCAGGACGGATCATAAGGCGTTATCTTTTGTAAAATCGTGTAAACTACTAAGCGGTAGAATTACAAGATGGGTTTTAGCAATTCAGGATTTTGATTTCGATATTGAATATATTGAAGGAAAAAATAATACAGTTGCAGAAGCGTTAAGTAGGGCACCAATTTATGAAAAATCAGGAATGGATATAGAATCACACGAGGGTAAATTAATTTTGTATAATTTAGCTAAAAAACCGTCTTCTCAATTGCGAAATAAATTAAAAAATATTAAAAATGAACAAGAAGCAGACTCAATTTTGAAACAAAAAATAGCAGATGTTAAAACGGGTAAAACAAAACGTTTTTCGATGGATAAAGATTTATTAAATTTTATTGCAGGAGATAATAAAAAATTATGTTTAGCTAAAAGTTTAGTTAATTATTTAATTGACAAAACTCATGAAATGTATGGACACGTAGGACCACAACGTGTTTTTCACATGTTAAATGAATATTTTTATTATCCGCATTTTTCTAAGGTTATTAGGCATAGAATAGCAAGCTGTGACTCATGTCAAAAGAATAAAGTCTCAAATCAAACTAGTTACGCAGAAATGAGAAATTATGCACCTAAAAAACCGGGAGAACTTTTATCTATCGATTTTTACGGTCCTTTACCAGTTTCTAAAGGGGGTTTTAAATACATCTTATCAACTATAGATGCATTTAGTAAATATGTAAAATTATACCCTATTAGAAAAATGACAACAAAAGCGTTAATTAATAAAATTTTCAATCATCATGTTAAAGAATTCGGTAAACCAGAAAAAATTATTTCGGACCATGGTACGCAATTTACATCAGAGATATGGACTAATAAGTTAAAAGAAGAGGGGATAAAACCAGTGTTTTCATCAATTAGACATCCGCAGGGAAATATTGTTGAGAAAATTCACAGGGAGTTATCAAGATTCTTCAGGACTTTAACTAATGGTAGACACAATTCTTGGTGGAATTGGGTGAAAATCATCGAAGATTGCATCAATGAAACTCACCATGAAACTACGGAGTTTACACCAGTGGAGTTATATCTCAAGAAAAAACCAAAACGTATGTGGGAGAAATGGTTAAATTTACCGATAATTCCGAAAGATTTAGATTATGAAAGAAAATTAGAATTAGCGTATGATAATATCTGTAAACAAGGAAAGAAACGAGCTGATACATTTAATATTTCGCACAAATTGTCCAAATTTAAAGTTGGAGATTTAGTCCTAATTAAATTGCTTAATAAATCTGATAAAGAGAATAAGATTATTGCGAAATTTCTTCAGGTTTATGAGGGACCTTATGAAATTAAAAAAGGAACATACATTCTGTGGGATTTGAAAACAAAAATCGAAAAAGGAATGTATCATAGTCAGGATTTGAAGAAATATATTTCAAGAAATAATAATATTGAAAATAGTGATAATTAAAAAAAATACAAGTGACACTAAATAAACAATTAATAAAAACTAGTGAAAATAAAATAAATGATTACTAAAAGTGACAATTAAAATAAATAAATAAAGTGAATAAAAAATAATAAATAAGGTGTAAATAAACAATAAATAAAGTGCAAAATTATAAACAATTTTAAAATTAATATTAAAATTATTTTTAAATAATTTTGGACTAGAATATTAATTTATGTAAATAATTGCAGTGTAAATAAAAGTGATAGTGATAAGTAGTTGATATTTTGGTTTCACCAATATCAACTTATACAAGCTTATGAAGAAGAGGACAACACAAATGAAAGTGATAGAGACACTAAGTGTTAGTTCGTGTTCAATTTAAAGTATTATATAAGTTATTTAGCGTGCATAAAAGAAAACAATAAAAAAATAATAAAAAAAAAGAATTAAAATAGTGTAAATATAGTGTATAAAAAAATTATTATTATAAAAAAAATCAACATGCAAGAAGAAAAGAAAAATATGATTAAAAGATATAGAATAAAAATGATAATAAAATTAAAGCATGCAATTGTAAATATATATAAAAAAATTTTTTTTTTTAAATTGTAAATAAGAAATTAGTATATAAGGTATGAATGGATAAAAGTGAATTTTTTAGTCTATTTTTCATCTGTCTTTTTCAAGGGTATTTTTGTATATGATTTTCACAAATATTGAATTTGAAAATATTTAATTATTTAATTTTCAAAATTTTCTGGAATATAGAGGGTAAAGTGTCAAAATTTTAAAAGTAAAGTTAGTATGATTTTGTCTGTCAAGTGGGTAATTTCTAGTGTAGTGTTGTGCATAAATTTTGGGATATTTAAAAGAGGTATTTATATTTCATTTTTTTATACAAGTTTTTTTTTCTTTTGGCTAATTTTCTAATATTTAGGGTTAAAAATTTTTTTTTTTAAAGAAAAAACAAAGTTTAAAACAAAATATGAATAGATAAAAAGTAAGTAAAATATAAAGAAAGTGTTTTTTTTTCTTTTTATTTTAGAAAATGAAAGTCAAAATGACGGATCAAGGCACAATGCCGTTGAAACATCGTTTATGCAATGCTTATAATACAAAAAGGCCTTCTGGTATTTCGGATTCGATAATAAATACGGAGAGAGATGTAGATGAAAAGAAAAAGCCAACAAGAAATGCGCAAACACAAACACCTAGAAAAACTTTGAAAATAAAAAAAACAGATAAAATTTTAAAAGAAAGACAAAAACCGAAAATTATAAAAATTGAAAATTGAAAAACTAAAATTATAATATCTAATGAAATTAAAAATGATATAAAAATCGAGGAATTATTTAAAAAAATTGAAAAAATTTTTGAAAAATAAAAAGTTTTCACCAAATATATATTGTAGTAATTTTTATTTTTTTTTGTTAAATTAAAATGTTCAAAGTGATTTCGTTGATTTTATTTGAGTTATTTAATTTAGAAGTTTTTTTTGTTTTTTTAAGAATGTCGCTTCAACCTAGAATAATAAGACGGGGTGATTTAGTTATGACTAGAGAATCATTTCCATCTAAAATTTTGGAGTACGGAAAATATCAAGTGAAGGTTGTGGAACCGTTCAACCCATCATTCATCAGCGTGTCAACACCTAGCTTGTCTGAAGAACATAAAAAATTAATTAATGATTTAAGATTATTTTATGTTGATAGAGAAGACGAATTAAGGGTGAAATTTGAGATGGATAATTTGGAACTTTCGGGGTTACCGATAGTTTTTAAGCTAGAAGAGAACATTTATGCGAGGGGGCATATAATGCTTATAAATACTGGTATAACTAATGTTGTTTTAATATATAGTGTCGATGATCATAAACATTATCACGTAGTTAAAGATAATATTTTTTATATTAGTTATGAATTTTTAACTAGATCAAAAAGTTTAATTGTTATTGCATTGACAGATATTAAACCTATAAGAAATCGAACATGGGGAGAACATGAAATTAGTTTTTTAAAGATATAATGAAAAATCGAGTATTTACATTTTTTAACAGAGAAATTGTAGGAGATTGTCATATTGGATGGGGAAAAATAAACAATATGGTATCTTTAGATGATTTATTAATTGAAAAAAACATAGCAAAATTAGCTCCAAATAACAAAATATTGTACTTAAATTATGATGAAATAATGTTAAATTCGGATGAAGAAATGGAAGAGGAATCAGATGTGGTAGAAAATGATGTTGTAGGTGAATATTTGATTATAAGAGAGGTTGAAGTATTACAAGGAATGTAAAGTTTGAAAGGGTTTTTTTTGTTAGCATTGTTATTTGTAAACAAATAAATTTATTTTGTTATCAAAAAGAAATTTATTGGTTTAGTGGGGCATTGGGTCTACAACCATAATAATTTTTTTTTATTAAATCTTAAAAAGAAAATTTTTTGTTTTTCACAAATTTTGACTATTAAAATTTAATTTTGTTCTTTATTTAAACAAATCATTTTTTTAATTCTAAAAGGAATGATAGGTTTTGTGGGGCATTGAAACAGTATCTCAATAGTCAAAATGAAAATTGTTAAAAATTATTTTAAATAAAAAAATAAATTATGAAATATAAGTTAATATTGAATAGAAATTGGAAATAGAATAAATTAGAGAGAATGAGAAATGAAATTTTAACTAAATTTAAAGTGTGAGAAATTCTAAATAAGGTCAATAGAGTACAAATGTACTAAGATATTTGAAAACCTATGGAAATAGCACAGCTGATTCAAGGCCAAGGTTAAGAAAAAGATAAGAAATTTTTATACTTGAAGAAATTAGAAATCATTTCAAGACAAGATAAATTTTATGAACAATTTATATAAAGTTTAATACTGATAATTTTTTAAATATAATTATATATTTTGTTTTGTATAAATAGTATTAATTTTAATAATTAAATTTATATGGTTAATTATTAAAATTACTTGAAATAAATATGGTAGTAGCAAAATTAGTATGGATAAATAGATAAAAATTAGCATATTTTATTACAAAAAATTAGAGTGTTGAAAATTTATTATTTAAAGATTTATTTAAATTATAAGAAATAAAATAAATTCAGAGATGGAAAATATAAACTCTAAAACTGTACTTGTGACACCCAGGAATTCGTTGTTTTACAACTTACTACCTGGTGTTGTAATTATTAATTGTAATATACACATATCTAAAATAAATCAGAATTTAGAAAATTTATAATTTTAAAGAATATTTATTTATTAATAGAATAGTTAATATAGGGAATAGGGAAAACTTGACCTTTTGTAGGTAGGATTTATAAAATTTTATTATTAAATTTTATTTAATTTTTGTTTCTAGATTTGTCTAATTGGAACATAATTTACTAATTGTAATTATTGATATTATTGAAAGAAGGAAGAATACTTACGAAGGTGAATGAACAATTTTATTTATTTTTATTTTATTAATTACTGAGTCAATTCATATAGACCATAGCAACCGAACTTACAAAATTATTTATTTAAATGAACTATATCATAAGAAAAGATTTCTTTAAAGTTAAAAAATTGTGTTAATTTAATTTTTAATTTATTAATTTATATTTTATAATTTTATCCTACGAAAGAAAGATAACAAAATTATTTTATTTAGTAGTGGATAATTTAGAAAGAATAAAAGCTGAATTACCGAATAATTATTGGAGCAGATTCCTTTAATTTGGTTATAAAGCGACAAATTTTCTCAAAAATAAAATATAATATTAAAGAGAAATTTGAATTACATAATTTCATTCATATAATATATTACTATATGTTGTCAAAACAGATCTTATCCGTTGATATAGTTTGGCACGTGCCTCATTGTTAGTGGATCTTTAAATTTAGGAAATAATGTCCCTTTAAATTTATACAAAGACATTCTTTCTATTCAGATTACATAAGAATGAGAAATATTTAATACACCTGTATAAGATATTTCTCATGTTAGAAACACGTGGGTTTTCAGAAGTTTACCGTTCAGTGGGCTTTTAAATCAAAATAAAGGAAAATATTTAGATATATACTTCCCTCGGTCTGTTAACCAATACACGTATGTTTTAAGAGATATAAAGTATTTTATTACTATTTTACAGAAGGGACAGTAGTGAACAACTATGTTACAACCATTAATCAACTATTTTTCTGCTCTACTATATAATTTGCATGATAAAGACCAGAACATTCTTATTGCTTTGATGTTTTGAGGTAATTTATTTATTATTGTAGCGTCGATAAAACAATGAGTGTAAGCACGTATTCTATTCGTAGTAAGTGTGCAAAAATGAATACATTTGGTTAGAATATAAAATATGAAAGTAAGTGACACGTCTTTAATTATTTTTTAAAATGATATTCTTGAATTTTATACAAAGTAATTAATTAATTTTAAAATATAAGACTTAAGAGATTATAAATAATTTTCGTTTAAACATAATAAAAAATAATGTATATATTAATTATTGGAGGCAATGTAGTACAAGTGCCTCGAGGACAGGGACAGTAGGGGACATTTAGTCTGCTTTTTAGTCTGTCATTTTGTTTTAAAGCATCTCAAAGTTCTTTTAAAATGATAAAAAATTAAAATATGTTAGATATTAATAAAATAAATCAAAAAATATTCATTTGCTATCTAAAAACTTTTTCTCCGACCAAGGGACACAGTATGACTGGTAATCGAAGAGACCTTTGGTTTCTCTTTACAGATTTTCTGTCTTCTTCTTTCTCTCGGTAACAATAACATAATTCGCTCTGTGTTTATAACGCAGAAAATCTAACGCTATTGCTTTCTTTCTCTTTCAAAGACAAACAACATTAAAATGTCTCTCTTTACCTAATTTGCATATCTACTGATTTCATAGAAGGAATATACAGGGTGTCCCAGTCGAGGGTGTACATATTAAAGGGGCATAATCTACTGAAAAAACTGATACGAAAAGTTTTAAACAGTGTTATTTTAACACAAACCTGGTGTTAAATAAACACTCAATATTATTGAGTGTTTAATTAATAAGTATTAAATTGACACACTACGCGCGCTGCTGGTACACGCCCAGGCAAGCCAACGCTGCAATAGTACGCCCCGCCTACCGTCTCACTGAGCTTTTACGTCCAATAGCAAAGTGCAGTTTTTGATTTTTTAATTGAGATTTACGGAAAAACTACTGAAAATATTTAAAAAGTGCAAAGGACTTTTCGTCTTAGTTTTTTCAGTAGATTATGCCCCTTTCATATGTACACCCTTGACTGGGACACCGTATATATATATATATATATATATATATATATTACAAAAAGATATCGCCGCCGCGGCGATATCTGTAAGGGCGCCCTATCCCAAAGGGTCCGTCAAAACTTATGTCAAAATTGACCTATTTTTTTACCTATAGGTCAAAAAGAGGATAAATGACGGCCTCACATTACCTCAAAACTTATGTCAAAATTGACCAATTTTTTGACCTATAGGTTTAAAAGGAGGATAAATAACGGCCTCACATTACCTCAAAACTTATGTCAAAATTGACCAATTTTTTGACCTATAGGTTTAAAAGGAGGATAAATAACGGCCTCACATTAGGTAAAAATCTATGTCTAATGTGACCTTTTTTTGATCTATAGGTCATAAAGAGGATAAATAACGGCCTCACATTACCTCAAAACCTGTGTCTAATTTGACCTATTTTTTTACCTATAGGGCAAAAACATAAATCAAAACATATGTCAAAATTGACCTATTTTTTGACCTATGTCAAAAAGAGGATAAATAACGAATAAAAATGCATGTTTAATTTTACCAATTTTTTTGAGCTACGGGTTTTAAAAGGGGCCTTAATGTGAGCCTCCTTCACATTACGTTACAATTTAATCTGTGTTTTACCAACAGGTCAGAGCTTGCCCCCTCAAATAGAAGCGCGAAATAGGACGTCAAAGCCTATCCAAAAATTTTTTTTTTACTTGCAGGCTGGTATGTTACTTCAAAATTGATGACAACGATTGAAAATTTGAGAATGGCTAATATCATAAGATCGCATTTTACAATATGTATATTATCCATAAATAGAAGTAAATTTTAAATCTGGGGGTTGGCGCGCGAAGCGCGCAGGGGGGCGGAGCCCCCCTAGTTTATATATATATATATATATATATATATATATATATATATATATATATATATATATATACATGTACAATAGACTGCCCACTAGTTAAAAGGAACCCTTCGAACAATATGACAGGTAATCGAAGAGACCTTTGGTTTCTCTTTACAGATTTTCTGTCTTCTTCTTTCTCTCTGTAATAATAACATTATTCGCTCTCTGTTTATAACGCAGAAAATCTAACGCTATTGCTTTCTTTCTCTTTCAAAGACAACTAGTCTCTAAAACAGCGCGTTACGCGCGCCCTATATTTTCTTCCTTTTTCTATGGCAACTTTGTGAAAATGATTAATTTAAAACGTTATATTTATATTTTTAGGATAGGATATAAAAATTCTACAAAACACAACATACCTATAATTACAAAACTTTACAGTAAACTGATTCAAGGTCATGTTATATTAATTAAATTTAATTTAGAACATGAGTAGTATCGATCACGAAACCATTTTTTCTTCCACCTATCCTTAATGTACTTTATATTTTCTTTATTAATTAAGCTTAATGCATCAAAATTAAAATAAAATAATTTTAATAATAATTAGATTAGAAAAAAATACAGCCTATTTAGAATAGTGACGCACGGATAGTGACTATATATGAAAACAGAATATTATTAATAGTTTAACACAAATTATTCGAAACTTTCCCGAAAGACATAATTTTTTATATTTTTGAAAATTCTTTCATTTCCTAAATAAACTTTTATTGATGAAAAAGAACGTACTCTAGACAACGCTACGTATAATTGTCCATGATTGAAAACATCTTTTCTTAAATCTATTGCAATTTTGTAAAAAGTTTGTCACTAAAACTTATTTATAGTCATAGCAAATGTTAATTTAATAGGAAATTGCCATCTTTTAAATGTAAACATACCTTCTTCAAACGAACGCTGAAGAACATGCCTTTTCAACCGTTAATATTTAATATTTATATTATATTAATAATATTATATTAATTATAAATAATTAATAATATTATATTTATTATGAACAATTAATGATTAATTACTTAATTTAATTAATTGATAAGTATTAATATTATTATATTAATTATTTATTTATTTAATATTATATTTAATATTAACGGTTGAAAAGGCATGTCTTCACCGTTTGTTTGAAGAAGGTATGTTTCTTAGCGCTCTCGCGAAACGGCTTGCTTTTCACTTTTCTTTTTGAAACGGCATCTTTTTCACCGTTTAGCTGAGTCGGCAAGTTGCTGCCCCCAAGCGACGAAATATAGAATTTTTAATCTATATATACATATATATATATATATATATATATATCTTGATCAATATCTATCTGACCTTTTTCAATAATTGATTCTGGTAATTGAATATTGTCATGTAGGTCATTAATTTCACCATTTCCTACTTTTAACAAAAAATTTATAAACTCAAATTCTTCAGGTAATGCTCTTATGTTTTGAGATAATTAAAACTTATGAAAACATCTCCATTATAAACTATTTTTTATAGATAAACTAATAATTTCGCTTCTGGTACTTCGTTCTTTTATAGGCATGACTTGTCTAAAATCAACAACAATCTTTTGTTGAACATTAAATTTTTCATATCTTTCTTTACCATAACACTTTCTTCTTGCAAATTAATAACATATTTCACATGAAAGAATTTTTCATTATCTTCTATATCCATTAATCCAGTAAAACATTTGTTGCTTGAATTCGTCCCAAATTTGATTAGAGTACACTGGACGACAATGAATTAAAATTCTAACAAATAATTGACGAAGCATCTGTGGCATCATACAGACAACAGCTCCGCTCAAACAATTTTTCCACTCATTATCATAATCAATAAACCCTAAAGCTAAACAAGCAGATGTGAATGTCATATGTACTGTTCCATAAACTGTTTTCAAAGTGTCAAAAGAAGTTGCACCATTCCTTGTAAGCAATAACAGTCTGAGATGAAATAATTTAACATCCAAAGGATTAACAGAATATATTTTTCCCAATACTTTTTCACTACGTTCTCTAACTTTCAATTGTAGAGATTTCTGAATCCATGTGTAGTGTTCTAGTATTGGTGAATAATAATACTGATGTGCATTTCTATCACGCTTGTTTGACTCAATGTAATCTATTCACTTTGTTTTCTTATCTAAATCAAAAGAAACAATGTCACTTTTTCCTTCACGAAATAATAACATTTTGTTCATTTGGTAAATGTATAGGTAAACGGTTAATACGATGACTTTTTTCCCAAAGATTTACTCAATATTCTCCATACTGCTTTAACAGGTCCAACATATCTATTTTCTTCATAGTGATTTATTTCATCATGATTAATTACAGATTCGCTGTTATTAATTATAAGGATCGAAGCAGCATCATGGCCTTTATAAATATATTTGTATAAGTATTTAACAGACTTTATACTGGAAATAACTTTCACATTATTATGAAAATTGAATAATTTAGAAAGACTTGGACTATAGGGAACAACATAACGATTGTCAACAATGCAGTTATTTAGTCTTTCGTAAGTTTTTCCAGTGAATCTTCTACGATATTTCACATAACAATTATCTTCAAATATAGTTTATTCTTTAAAAGATCTAAGAAAGTATTTAGAAGATTTTCCATCAACTAAACACCAGTCGCCATAAGGACCGTAAATATTATGTTGCATTATAATTTTGTGCAACTGCTTATCAAAATTTTCATGTAGAATCTCGTCTGAAATATAACGATCAACAGTTTCTGATGTTAATAATTTCGAATTGTCTTTCAATATAACCAGTAAATGAATGTGAGGTTAGATACGTTTTTAAAATTCAATAACATAAATTTTATTATTTATTATTTTATTATTTTTTTTTATTTAAAGAACTATCAACTGATACTGTTTTTAATTTAATTCTTTGACGATATGCTTTTTGGTAAGCTGCAAAACTTTTTTTAATATCTGGTTCGAAGTGTTATCATTTCTTGCAGTTGAAGGTAATATCATCGTATCATCATCTTTTTTCATTTCATTTAAAGATTTTAACTTTATTTCTCTTACATTATCACAGCCCTGCATGGGTTTTGCAAATAAGATGGCTCCAGGTGTTTCCGAAGGCATTTTGCGCGCTGAACACGAATCTGTGTTCAAAAACTTTCCATCACGTCAGGTTTTCGAGAAAAAGGGGGTTGAAACCCCTAAAAACAGCGTTTTTGGCCATTTTTGAAAAATTGTAGAGCTAAACACTGACGTGCTAGAACTATCGCTATTGTCAGAAATTGACAATTGATCTTTGCTCTTTAAAATGAGCCCAAAGCCAAATTGATTGCATGAACCCTTAAAGCAGGGGGTGGGTATATGTCAAGGGGTGCAAGAGAAAAAAAAACGCATTACGGAGGTCCTTAAAAATCAATCAGATTTACTTGAAAATTGTTACTCGGGGGTTTTAAGGGTCGCCGATTACGAATTTGATGTCAGTTTTTAAAAATGCAAAATGGCGGATCCAAAAACCCCCAAATAACAAATTTCGAGTAAATCTGATTAATTTTTATAAACCTCGACCGCCATATTATATCCGCCATTTTGAATTTTTCAAATCTGAATGAAGATCTGTAATCAGCGACCCCAAAAACCCCCGAGTAACAATTTTCAAGTAAATCTGATTGATTTTTAAGGACCTCCGTAATGCGTTTTTTTTTCTCTTGCACCCCTTGACATATACCCACCCCCTGCTTTAAGGGTTCATGCAATCAATTTGGCTTTGGGCTCATTTTAAAGAGCAAAGATCAATTGTTAATTTCTGACAATAGCGATGGTTCTAGCACGTCAGTGTTTAGCTCTACAATTTTTCAAAAATGGCCAAAAACGCTGTTTTTAGGGGTTTCAACCCCCTTTTTCTCAAAAACCTGACGTGATGGAAAGTTTTTGAATCCAGATTCGTGTTCAGCGCGCAAAATGCCTTCGGAAACACCTGGAGCCATCTTATTTGCACAAAAAAAGTCCAAATTTGCAGGGCTGTATATTATTTCCACCATTAATTACTTATGCTTTATAATCAGTTTAAGATATTTTTAGGTTATAATCTACTCCACTTAATTCAGTTATAGAACTATCAACAGTCATTGTTCCTAATTTAAGTCTTTGACGATATGCAATTTGATAATCTGCAGAACTTTTTAATTTTGTGGTTTAGAATGTTATCATTTTCACCATTTCTTGCATGCGAATGTAATACTATCGTATCATCATCAGCTGTTTTCACATCTTTTAAGGATTTTAACTTTATTTCTGTTACTTCATACCCATAATTAATTACCTGTATTTTATCACCTGCAACTATTTGAGATATTCTTGAGTTATAATCTAGTTTACTTTAAATTTGAATGTCTTTTTGTTGCTAATAATTTATTTTTTCTTTTAATTTAAGTCTTTGTCGGTATGCTTTTTGATAATCTGCAGAACATTTTTTAATTTTTTCTTTTGAAGACAGATTTTTCTTCATTTCTTATTGATGTTTGTAATAATTGAGAATTTAAATGTTTCTAATAATTGACTCCTTTAAAAGATTTTAACTCAATTTTTTTTGTTTACTCTCATATTCACTTAATTGCATTTCATTACATCCAATTTTCTGGGATATTACTGATGTAGAACGAAGTGCATGGGAAACAACAATATTTCTTTGCTTCGCAGCAAATATCTTTTGTTCTGGTGTATTGCCTTAATGATATGCTTTTTGATCATTTCCATCACAGTTTACACTATTTGTTACAATTTTTCGAACACAACTATTAACAACTTCTTAAATGTTTAATTCCTATCGTTTTTTCATATCTTTATTTATATTATTTTGGAAATTTAATTTCTTTTTTATTTCCTAACTACCCTTCACATATAGACCTTTACTTGTTACTTCCACTTTCTAGACTTCATCAATATTGTTATCATAAATTGGAAAATGTAGCACATAATTATTTGTAAACATTAAATATTAATGATTTCTCATTGCTGCATGGTTAAATAAATTTTTAGGTTTAATGTTACAATAACCCGTTCGTGCCTCCGGGACATATATGTCCCACTAAAAAAATTATATGTCATTGTTATAAAAATTAACCAATTAATTTGCGCTAAATTGCTTTCTACTCTGAATGGATGTGGCTACAATTAAAAAAATAGTAAATTACAAAAAGTTGTAATTTTTATTTTAAACAATGGAATAAACATTGACTGTTCTTAAAAAACAATTATGTAACAAACTATACATTTCGTTAACATTTTGTGAATAATTTTTAACAACACTTCGTTTTTTGCTTTTTTTAGGTCTTGGATGAGGAATATTAAGTCAGATTTAAAAAATTCA
The DNA here is from genome assembly GCA_032873175.1 of Leptopilina drosophilae. Classification (NCBI taxonomy): domain Eukaryota; kingdom Metazoa; phylum Arthropoda; class Insecta; order Hymenoptera; family Figitidae; genus Leptopilina; species Leptopilina drosophilae. The sequence continues at coordinate 14,613,954 of CM065486.1, forward strand.
AAATGGCGAATCTAATATGGCCGACAAATTTTTAATCAAATTAAATTTTTCTTAATTTCATCAAAATTGCTTCCAAATTGTTACTCGGGGTTTTGCGGGGTCACTGATTACGAATCCAATATCAGTTTTAAAAAATTCAAAATAGCGGATCCATCATGGCGGACAAGATTTTTAAAAAATGCTTGAATTTAGTTCAATATTTCTACACGGGGGTCTACCAATACTGTGTTCGCCATATTGGATACGCCATTTCGAATTTTTTAAAAGTGATATTGGATTCGTAATCAGCGACCCCGAAAATCCCAGAGTTAATATTCGGGGCAAATATGTAAGCAATATGTAAGCAAATTTAATCAATTTTTTGAAATATTGTCCCCCATATTGGATCCGCCATTTTGAATTTAAAAAAAACAAACAAATCTGACTTCTGATTCACTATCAGCGACTTTGAAAACCCACAGGTAACGATATTGACGCAAATTCAAGCAATTTTTAAATATCTTGTCCGCCATATTGGATTCGCCATTTTGAATGTTGAAAATCTGATATTGAATTCATAATCAGTGACTCCGAAAATCCCCGAGTAACGATATTAAAGCACGAAAGGGATAAATGGAAGTAGCAAATACAATCGCGGATACACCGCAATTAACAAAATTAGGCTGTTGTTGAACTACAGGAAAAACTGTAGTAGGTTTAAATGGATATAATCAATTTAAAAATTGTATTTGATTATTGTTTAAGCATTTTCTGTTAAGACTATCATAAATGTATAATTAATTTCCATTATAATATGTACAAATCCAATGTCCATTGTCGGAAGGGACATTAAACAGAATTTGAATGTGGGATTGATATTTGTTAATTAGTTTTATTTTATTCAACATATATAAATAAGCTGTGTTTTGCATCTGCATGGTACTACCAGATTTGACATTTAATAATTCTTGAAGCTTATACATTTAACATTTTTCCTTCTGTTAGAATAATATTTAAATCATTTTCACTTAAATTAAAGAATCTAATTTTTGATTTTGGGTTTTCCTTTATATTCAAAGAATTTTTCGACTTCTCTTCTTTTATATTGCCCGCACGTGCATAGTTATTTCCTTTTCTGACACTATCATCCGAAATTTTAGCATTATTAACTAAAATAGTCGGAAAATGTGATAAACAGTTACTTAAAAACATTGTAAACAAATGACTTCGCAAAGCTGCATAGTTATATACAACATTTTCAGGTTTAATAGTACAATAAATTGAAGTAGAAAATGCAATCGCGTATACACCGCAATCAACAAAATTAGGCTGTTGTTGAACTACTGGAAAAACTCTAATAGGTTGAAATGGGTATAATCTATTTAAAAATTATATTTGATCTTTGTTTAAGCATTTTCTGTTAAGACTATCATAAATGTATAATTCATTTCCATTATAATATGTACAAATCCAATGTCCATTATCGAAAGGGCCACTAAACAGAATTTGAATGTGGGACTGATTTTTTTATGTATAACTATGTTGTGTTTTGAATTTGTAATATACCACCTGATTCAATTTCTAACAATTCTTGAAACTTATACATGTGAATTTCATTTAACATTTCTTCTTCCTTCCGAATTATACTTACATCACTGTCACTTAATTTAAAAAAAACTATGCTTTGAATAACGATTGTAATCACTGCGTATAGGACGTTCTTTTGCAACGATTTTAAATTTTGTTTAATTTTCGCTTCTGAAGAGGGCAGCCGTGCTGTCGAAACGTCAAACAACTATTGTTGTTTTATTTTTTATTCCTGACTCGAAATTGATCGTTGAGTTCAATGCTTAATATTTAAAATAACCGAGTGATAATATCATATAATACTTTTAATAAGAGTTTTCCTTTTCCTTCAAAATTTAACGCTTTGCTTTCCTTCTCGCACCTTACGAAATCACAAAAGAGTTTCCTTTTCCCTTAAAATTTAACGCTTTGCTTTTCTTCTCGCATCTAACGAAATGACATAATAGTTTCCTTTTTTATTAAAATTTAACGCTTAACTTTCTTTCTCGCAATAAGGAAATCGCATAGGAACTTATCCTATCGTTCCTATCGTTAAAATTTAACGCATTGTCGTCAGTCTTTCACTTAAGAAAAGTAGATAAAATAGAATAAGAGTTTCCTTTACTTCTACCTAATTTGCATACTGTTTGTTTCATATAAAGAATATCCTACTATTTCTGGGGTCGCTCTTTCGAATGGCGTGGTGAAAATTTTTAAAAAATGTTACTAAACCCTTCTTTTTTCAAAAATTCTTAAAAATGTCAAGTTTTTTGAAAGTAACTTATTTAAAAAGAATTTTCTTCTCCGCCATTATATTTTTTAAATAGAACAAAAATTATCAGCAACGTGTTCCCGATAGTTGTACTTGGAAAATATCCATTTCTAATATTTAATTTTTTCGATTTTAAATTTAAAATGGCGCTTAAAGGACAAAAAATTTCCTAATTTTACGTAAGGTTACAAACATTTTTTAATTTCCTCAAATCTAATTGAAATTTGTTACTCGGGGGTTTTGGGGGTCGCTGATTACAAATCTGAAGTCAGATTCAAAAAATTCAAAATGTCGGATCCAATATGGCGGTCGAATTTTGTGAAACTCATTCAATTCAGTTGAAACTCGTTTCTCGGAGGTTTTTAGTGTCGCTGATCACGAATCTGAAGACAGATCCATAAAATTCTATATGGCGGATCCAAAATGACGGCTTAATTTTTTAAAAATACTTAGATTTGCTTGAAATTTATTACTCGGGGGTTTTTTAGGTCGCTGATTACAAATATGAAGTCAGATTCCAAAAATTCAAAATGGCGGATCCAAAACGGTAGCTTAATTTTCCAAAATTACTGAGATTTGCATGAAATTTGTTACTCTGAGGTTTTCGGGGTCGATGATTTTGAATATGAAATCGCTTTTGGCCTTTAAATAATTAAAGTTGCCCGATTCTCACTACAAGGAAGTAGGCGATGTAGAGAATCATTTTTTTACTTTTTAAGTTCTTACTGAAATGTTTTGCAGTGGCAAAACATGCAAGTTATATTGCTGTGACAATTGCTTTAACCCATTAACGCCTGAATGCACTGAATTTTTAGTCTGACTTCAATCTTAAATATTTTCTAACAAACATATTATTGTCTCTTCGATAAATAATTTTTTTTTGCATTAAAGTGTCCTTTAGCCGAATATGATATTAGAAAATTAATAAAAAATTGTTTAACAATATTTTTTTTGCATATAATTAAAAAGTTGCATGATTTTTTAAAGGTTTTTTATTACAAATTCTTAAATTTTTAAGTCAAAAAATTTTTTTGACATCTAATATTACCATAAATTGTGCACTCGATTATTTTACTTTCAAAAAATATATTGACTTTTCAAATTTAAACATTTGATTTTTCAAAATGGCGCCTAAAAACTAAATTTTTTTTGAAAATTTGAAATTTGATGCTCGATATACATTTTTTTAAACTTTGGCTTGAAAATGTTTACTCGGGGTTTTTCGGGGTCGCAGATTACGAATTTGATATTAGTTTTTCAAAATTCAAAATGGCGGATCCAATATGGCGGACAAAAATTTCAAAAATTGGTTGGATTCTTTTACAAATCCGTGTTCGGGGGTTTTTGGGGTCGCTCATTACGAATTTGATATTAGCTTTTTAAAAATCAAAATGGCTGATCTAATATTAGGAAAAAAAGAAAATTTCACTTACCTTTGAAATACATCTCTACCACCTGGCAGAAAAAGAGAGAATTATAACGAAAAATGTGCGAATTTTTCAAAATCATAAAAACATTACATGTAAAAGAGTGCAGAAAAAATTTAATTAATATCAAAAAATTAAGTTGTCGTCATTAACATTAAAAATTCTTGTTACTAATAAATAGTTTTTAATTTTTATTGTTATATTCACTATTATAATTTTTTCATTATTTTTTAAAATTCAAATATTTTATTAAATAAATATAATAAAATGTAATAATTATTAGCATAATAATTGCATAATATTAGATCCGCCATTTTGATTTTTAAAAAACTAAAATCCTTTTTATAATTAATCAGCGACGCCGAAAAATCCCTGAGTAAGGATTTTAAAAAAATCCCACAGAATTTTCAAAATTTTGTCCACCGTCTTACATCCGCTATTTTTGTATTTTGGAAAAATAATATCAGATTCACGACGAGCGACCCAAAAAGCTCCAAATACTGATTTATAAAAGAATCCAACCAAATTTTGAAATTTTTGTTTGCCATATTGAATCCGCCATTTTGAAGTTTGGAAAACTAATATCAGATTCGTATTCAGCGACCCCAAAAACCCCTGTGTGCGGATTTTTATGAGAATCCAACCAATTTTTGAAATTTTCGTCCGCCATATTGGATCCGCTATTTTAAAAAACTAATATCAAATTTGTTATCAGCGACCCCGAAAACCCCCGAGTAAACATTTTCAAGCCACAGTATAAAAAAATGTTTATCGAGCATCAAATTTCAAATTTTCAAAAAAAATTTAGTTTTTAAGCGCCATTTTAAAAAATCAAATGTTTAAATTTAAAAAGTCAATATATTTTTTGAAAGTATAACAATCGAGTGCACAATTTATGGTAATATTAGATGTCAAAAAAATTTTTTTGACTTAAAAATTTAAGAATTTGTAATAAAAAACCTTTAAAAAATCATGCAATTTTTTAATTATATGCAAAAAAATATTGTTAAACAATTTTTTATTAATTTTCTAATATCATATTCGGATAGAGGACACTTTAATGCAAAAGAAATTATTTATCGATGAGAAAATAATATGTTTATTAGAAAATATTTAAGATTGAAGTCAGACTAAAAATTCAGTGCATTCAGGCGTTAATGGGTTAAAAAAGCGCATATACAAATTAATAGCTTTTAATAAAAAGTTAAAAGAAGTAAATTAAAAAATTGAAAAACAAAAAAAACCAAAAAACAAAAAAAAAATTAAAAGTCACTGAAAAAGTAAGAAAAATGATTCTCTACATCGCCTACTTCCTTGTGGTGAGAATCGGGAAACTTTAATTATTAGAAGGCCAAAAGCGATTTCATATTCAAAATCATCGACCCCGAAAACCTCAGAGTAACAAATTTCATGCAAATCTCAGTAATTTTGGAAAATTAAGCTGCCGTTTTAGATCCGCCATTTTGAATTTTTGGAATCTGACTTCATATTTGTAATCAGCGACCTAAAAAACCCCCGAGTAATAAATTTCAAGCAAATCTAAGTATTTTTAAAAAATTAAGCCGTCATTTTGGATCCGCCATATAGAATTTTATGGATCTGTCTTCAGATTCGTGATCAGCGACACTAAAAACCTCCGAGAAACGAGTTTCAACTGAATTGAATGAGTTTCACAAAATTCGACCGCCATATTGGATCCGACATTTTGAATTTTTTGAATCTGACTTCAGATTCGTAATCAGCGACCACTAAAACCCCCGAGTAACAAATTTCAATTAGATTTGAGGAAATTAAAAAATGTTTGTAACCTTACGTAAAATTAGGAAATTTTTTGTCGTTTAAGCGCCATTTTAAATTTAAAATCGAAAAAATTAAATATTAGAAATGGATATTTTCCAAGTACAACTATCGGGAACACGTTTCTGATAATTTTGTTCTATTTAAAAAATATAATGGCGGAGAAGAAAATTCTTTTTAAAAAAGTTACTTTCAAAAAACTTGACATTTTTAAGTATTTTTGAAAAAAGAAGGGTTTAGTAACATTTTTTTAAAATTTTTACCACGCCACTCGAAAGAGCGACCCCAAAAATAGTAGGATACGGACTTTTGAACAATTTTATGGCTTCTTTATACTAATTGTAGGCGTTTGAAATTCATGTTGAAAAGCAGCACATCTCGTCGTTAAAGGGTTAAGATGGTTTAAAAGTGAATAAAGTCAATCTATTCCCCCTCCCTACCTAATGCACAGTTATGGCTTAGTATGTTGGGCGTCTTTGAACCAAAGATGACAATCTATATATATATCTATATACAGTAACCGTTTTTCTTCCTTTTCCATCCTTCAATTGAAAGTAGGTACAATGAAAAGGCAAGAGGCATCCTTAACCTTAAAGCAGGTAGGGATTTGTTTTCTCTCTCCTAAGAATGATATAACAATAAGAGTTTCCTTTTCCGTTAGAATTTAACGCTTTGCTTTCCTTCTCGCACTTTACGAAATCAAATATGAGTTTCCTTTTCCGTTAGAATTTAACGCTTTGCTTTCCTTCTCGCACTTTACGAAATCAAATATGAGTTTCCTTTTCCTTCAAAATTTAACGCTTTGCTTTCCTTCTCGCACCTTACGAAATCACAAAAGAGTTTCCTTTTCCGTTAAAATTTAACGCTTTGCTTTCCTTCTCGCACTTTACGAAATCAAATATGAGTTTCCTTTTCCGTTAGAATTTAACGCTTTGCTTTCCTTCTCGCACTTTACGAAATCAAATTTGAGTTTCCTTTTCCGTTAGAATTTAACGCTTTGCTTTCCTTCTCGCACCAAAGAAAATCGCATAAGAACTTCTTCTACCGTTAAAATTTAACGGATCATCGTCTCTCTTTCACTTAAGAAAGTAGAATAAGAGTTTCCTTTACTTCTACTAAATTTGCATACTGTTCGTTTCAAATAAGGAACAACATTCAAGTGTCTCTCTTTACCTAATTTGCATATCTACTGATTTTATAGAAGGACTAGTCACTTTTACTTGCGCGGTACGCGCGCCCCCTTTCTTTCTACCATTCAATATGAAAATATTTTAACGTTGAAAAAGTTTCTAACATTACTCGGGGGTTTTTGGGGTCTCTGTTTACGAATTTAGTCAGATTTCAATAATTAAAAAAAAGCGGATTCAATATGGTGGACACGTTTTTGAAAAATTTATCGGATTCGCTTAAAACTCGTTACTGGGGGGTTTTTGGCGTCGCTGATTATGAATTTGAAGTCAGATTTCAAAAATTCAAAATGTCAGATCCAATATGGCGGACACGTTTTTGAAAAATTTATCGGATTCGCTTAAAACTCGTTACTCGGGAGTTTTTGGAGTCGCTGAATACGAATTTGGAGTCAGATTTTATTTCAAATATACAAAAACGTGTTCGCCATATTGCGACCCCAAAGCCCCCCCGAATAACGAACTTCAAACGAATCCGATGAATTTTTCAAAAACGTGTCCGCCATATTGGTTTTTTGAGGTTATGTCAAAATCCTGATCTGATGGGGTTAAATGTACCTCGGATTCGGATTCAGGGACCCAAAAAACATAAAGTCTACATAGTGAGACCCCCAGGTAAGAACTTTTATTTTTTTGTGTGGCTGTGTTATCAGTTAACTGGTTGATTTACTTATACATCTACACTGAGAAAATTTTGGGGACAATGCTGCTCTGGTAGGTGGCACTGCTGCGTTAAATAAAGAGCTGGAGCGCAACTTTACCTACGATTCCCAGCCGCCTTAGAAAAGGTAAGAATCTGTTCTTATGGACTTTACTCCGTGCACATTGAACTGATCCTTACCTTTCAAAAGTCAGAATCAGCCCCTTAAGGAGTAGATGCTGCCTTTTGCCGGAGCGGCTGGGAATCGTGGACAGAGAGCGCCAGCGACTCCCATGAATTCCCGCAGCGTCCCCAAAATTTTCTCAGTGTACGAAGAATTTTTTTTTCAATTTGTCCATCCCTCAAAACAGTAGTATACTTGAAATAACTTCTTTCTTAAACCTCGCTTAACTACAGTGGAGTTTACCTTCACCCCGAATTTTAGAAAAATTTCAAAATCTCGAGGTAAATGTAAACAGTCAGTTTTAGGCGATTCAGGTGCATCAATATTTTTTTGTACCTCATAAAATTTTTCTAGGGAAGTAAAGTAACAAGTTCATGCAAAAGAAATCCGTCCATTTTACCTTCTAACAAAAAAAACTAAAAACTGACTTCAGATTTGTTATTTTATAAAATTCCAAATATCATAAGGCTGTATGATTAGTATGTTTAGCTAAGGGGTTAGTTTTGAAATAAGGGTTGAGGTGACAAATTAAAACTGGTAGTCTGCAAAATGATATTATAATTATTCAACGATTAATTTAAAAAAAGTTAAACATTTATTAGTTTTAATAAATAGTTAAATTGAACGATCACTCCGAGTCAAGCAAAATAAAAGAAATTAAATTCTTTTTTACGTTTCGGCAGCACAGCCGAAATTGAGTCAAATTCACAATGTAACAAAAGTAATTCAGTTTACACAATGATACCGAAAGTTTTCTTGCCTTATGTTCCCTATCTTTATGAAAAAACTTCATCTTTCCTAAAAAAGTACAATATTTTAACTATCCCAATCAATAATAAGAACATGAATCACAACTTGGTAATTAAAGGAAAAGAAAAAAGTAAAAAAACTGAAATCACAAACTCGGTATATAAAATAGGATGCAAAAACTGTTCTGCATCTTATGTTGGACAAACCAAAAGAATGGTGGGTGTTCGTATTAATGAGCACAAGATCTCAAAAACAAATGTTGTTGCTGAACATATCAATTCACTTGGTCATGATTTTGATTGGGATGGATTTTTAGTACTGGATAGAGAATGTTCATTTAAAAAACGCTTAATTTCTGAAATGATCCATATTAACTTACAAAAAAATTCAATTAATAAAAAAGATGACACATTAAAACTTAGTAGTTATTATACTCATTTTCTTAATGAAAAGAAAGACTTGTAATCAGCTGTCTTTTCAGTTTACCTTGACATTTCTCTTTCTTGGTTTTTGTTTACCGATGGGGCATTGACCTCGAAAAATTGTACATCGTTTTTCTCGTATTTGTCTGTATATTTGTTTAGTGTCATTTTGTAACCGTAGCAATAAAGATGTGCTTGACTTAATTTATATTTCTAAATTTTTCTTTTTTTCGGTAAATATTTTATTTTTTAATTTTTTGTTGTTAATTTAAAATATTGTAAAAACATTTTTTGGTATATTTTGTTTTTTATAATAAATTTTAGTTCTGAAGAGGACAGCTGTGCTGCCGAAACGTAAAAAAGAATTGAATTTCTTTTATTTTATTTTGCTTGACTCGGAGTGATCGTTCAATTTAACTATTTATTAAAATACGACTGAGTGATAGAATCATCTCTATTCTTATTTATTAGTTTTATTAGTATTTTTTTAAATTAAATCGAAATAGGGGTAGTTTTGGGGTTAAAAGTTGGACCTGAAATATTAGTAAGGGTAAAATTGTTAATTTTAAATCAGTATAATTTCGATTACATTTTAACAGGTTAAAAATTTCAAATAGTAAATTTGAAATTGTTCAATTCTTTTAATAAAATATGAAAAAAACCAAGAAATAAATTTATGTTTAATAATTTTTGACACTCTCTTCTTGTTTAAACTTTAAAACTTAGTACTTTAATGAATAAAATCATCGTAAACAAATTAGCTGCCTTTATTCCCGTGTTACTTACGATATTTTTTATTCCTAATGCACAAAAGTGGCGATTTCAGATAGCAGACGACAGGGAGTAAAAGTCATTCACTTGTTCGACTTATATCAAAATGGCAACCGTTTTTTCCCTTGGGCAAAAATAACGCATGGGAACAGCGGTTATGTTTGCACATGGGAGAAAATGGACGCCATTTTCATATGGTCGAACAAATGAGTGACTTTACTCCATGTCGTCAGCTATCTAAAAGCGCCATTTTTGTGCATATGGGTTAAAAACAAATTTTTATACATGTTTTTCGAAAAATGACCACCATTTTGTCAGTTTTGCAAAAAGCAAAAATCGTGTAAAACTTCATACGCCAATACTTATTATTTAAACCTGAAAAAATGTACAAAAATAACATTTTTTAGGGCGTTTAAAGTGGGTAGATCTTTTAATAAAAAACATTAATCCTGAAGCCTGTACTCACGCGACTAAAACACTCATAACTCCGTTAATTTTGCTATTATTAACTTGAAATTTTAACACAATATTCTGGAGATATTATACAATCATTAAAAAAATTCTAAGAAAATGCAATAAAAAATTTTAAAACCTTACCCCCCTTAACAAAAACTGGGAAAAGGGGAAATCTTAATATTTTAGATGATTTTTATTACTTTAAGGATATAGAAAACAGATAATAGAATTATTAAAAAAAGAGGACTACAATAAGAATGGTATTTAGTTACATTCAGCGATAGTTTCAAACAGTTATACAAATTAACAAATAATGATGGTGGTCATTTTCTTCACTAATATCCCTTCCTGATTTCGATTAGCCGTCCAAAAATTCACATATTCTATTTGCATGATAATAAATTTATGCTAATAAATATTATTCTCAGCTTTTTTAAACATTTGTATATAATCCATTTGGTTGTTGAATCTTATTAAAAAAATAATTTTTAAAATTAAAACATATTTTTTTATATTACATATGTATACCGAAAAAAGTTTAGTTTTCATAAATTTTTTGTTACAAAATTGTTTTCTTTCCTTTGAAAATAGATGAACTTACATTTTGACCGGTACTGTAAATATTTTACATTGAAAATTCCGATAAACATAAATATAGCAAATTAAACTTGATTAAAATTGAAGGGCCGGATGTATCAACTGCCGCTACGTGCTATTACAAGAAATAATACCAGTCAGGTAGCAGTGAGAGGCCCAGAAGCGCTCACTACTCACTTATATCCAGCTCCTTAATTATTCAAAAATTTCACTATGAACATAATTATTTATATATTTATTACTTCTATTATCTCCTAAATATATTTTTACGGATTCAAATGAACGTACTCTCGATAATGCAACATACATCTGACCGTGATTAAATACATCTCTTCTTAAATCAATAAATATTCTGTTAAATGTTTGCCCTTGATATTTGTTAATAGTCATTGCAAAAGCCAATTTTATAGGAAATTGTCTTCTTTTAAAAGTTTGGAGAAAAGTGCAACAAACTGAAATTTTGATATAAAAAATACTCATTATTACAGTTGTGACGGTTCGTCTTATTATTCTTGATCCTTATGGAAAGGAAATTATGATCAGGATAACCCGGGGTGAAGAATGACACGAACGATTATTGAAAACAACTTTGTTTTATTAATTAATCTTCTTGGCGACGATCCTGGTACTTACAATAAGTAAACTAAGAGTAATGATTTTTGTGAATTATTTAAATATGTTTTGTGTAAACGAATGATCACCACACACTGTGTACAAGAGATCCCCCGGCGTGGAGAATGAAAGATGTGACCACTCGAAGACAGCCCATTCACAGGTAAGTTGCGGATTGCACCTTGGCGCTCGCGGGTAAGCACAGCAATGAAAATAACAGCCTAACTAAGCCTAAATACCGCGTAGTGAATCGCGAAGAGGAGATTTTATCTTAATGAATAAATTCGCCGTGCGTGGCTAGAAAAAAATAATAAGGCAGGTGATTAAATTCCCATATTCCCCCAGGGGCTCATCACCCCAGAAACTAAATGATTGGTTAAACCGTCGATTCTTTCAGGTAATCGCAGGGCGAGGATTTCGTCCTTCAACGGGGAAGTTCACCGCGCACGGCATAGAAAAAAGGTGAATGATTAGGTCCCTGTTTTTTCCCAAGTCACTAATCACTCCAAAAATAAAAAGGAAAACGTAATATAACTAATTAAAAGTTGATTCTCCCGGACTAATTACGGACAGAGATCTCGTTCCTCAACGGAGAAGCTCAATGCGTGAGAAATTGACGTGATTTGGGTCCGAGCCGAATGTGTCAAGGATCGCCGAAATTTGGGTTCGGGGTAGCGCTCGTGTGTTAGCTGCGGCCGGCGTGTTACTCGTCGTAGGTAAGATGCTAACTTCCCTACCGGCGGGTGGTTTTCGATGAGATTTGCTGCTCCGATGATACGTGTACCGACGGACGTGATGAACGCGACCCTCGGAAGATTCCGCTTTACCGGCAGCCGTAACAAATCTTGTACGTGGGGAAATAATCGGGAGTCAAACTCACACTCTCGCGGATTCCCTCGCTAAAAAAGATTCGTTTGCGGTTTGGAGCACTCGCGCACTAATTAGAAATCCCGGTCGCGGTTAATTAGGGACAATTCGCGAATTAATTTAGAGGAATGGCGGCCGAGATGGCGCTCACCACGGTAAGTAGGATTCCTTCTTAGCAGCCGAGGTGGCGTTCGCTCAGGGTGGATCGATGGAGTGCTAGGTGAAGGCTCACGTGGAGAAAATAAGATGACAGCCTTCCCAACGCCAAGGCGGCGGACTTGAGAGAGACCGGTCTACGTACCTCAGCTTCCTCAGGAACACTCGGGATGACAACCTGGAGGCGACCTTCAACGGTGGAGCACCACAATCGACAGTCTTTGATAGATACTACAGCACCACTAGACGGATGAGCTGCTGCTTTTCCTCGGTTCGCCGTACACCTTAAATACCCTCTCGAAGCAATCTCGTTTGTGAGAAAGCATTCCACCTATGGGTCATCTCCGAACCACTCTAACAAATACCGCCCGATATGAGCTTACTACGATCAGCAACGTTACCGACTAAGGATCACTTACGTAACATACACCAAAATAAAGAAATCTTCGATCTCCAATTTAGATAATTTATTTACACCTGGTAACTTAAACCTAAACCATTACACAGTAAAACTTTAAAATAAATGTGTAAAATTTAGTAACATTACATTAATATTCTTAATATTCTGCGAGTTCAAGTTTCAAAACGTTAATTTTACATCATTTTTAAAATTTGCTGTAAAATTTTTATTTTTAGTCAATTTAAATTCTTTTTTGGTCAAATTTGTAGCTTTATAGATCTCTTTTCAAACTCATATAATTTATTTTACATAATTTGGATATTCAAAGAGATTTAATGATAGAAAATATTAAAAGTTTTTTAAAATAATTTATTGATAAGAAATATTATATGAATTTTATACTTTTGCTCATTTCATGAACACATTGCTTCTTCGTCATAAAAATAATAATTATTTAAATAAAAGAATTACTTTTCATAAATAAGTTGAAAATTTCTAAACCTTGGTCAAACAAATGTATTTTTATGTGCTCTATAACATTATTTTAATAGTTTGATAGTCACACAACAGTTTTTGAAGAAAAAATTGAGATAGTAATAAATATTTGGATTCAGCGACCCAAAAAAATATGATTATATCAAGTATTAAAAAAAAATTAGCACATTTGGGTCACGAAATCATTATTTTAACTACACTGCTGAAGAATTAAGCAAAAAGAATGTTTTTTATAGAATTACAAATGCAAAAAATTATAAAGAGATTTACGAATCGGGATAAAAATACTCTTATTTTCGGTCACCCAGGAAACCTATAATTTAAACAAATTTAAATCTCTAGCTTTTGCTGGTTCTGAGATATGGAAGCATATATAATCTTAGATACTACATTTAAGCCATTTTAAAGTAAAATTTTTATTTTCAAATTACTATAATTTAACCACATTTTAAAAGTTTAAAAATTTTAAACAGAAATCAATTAATTCTTTTAATAAAATATGTGAAAAATCAAGAAATAAATTTACATTATATATTTTTGACACTCTCATTTTCTTGTTCAAACTTTAAGTTTTACTTTAATAAATAAAAAATTCCTATTCTAAACTTAATTTAAATGGCTAAAAAATGTCATTATAAACATAATTTTTTATATACATATTACTTCTATTATCTCCTAAAAATATTTTTACGGAATCAAATGATTATACTCTTGATAATGCAACATACATCTGACCATGATTAAAAACATCTCGTCTTAAATCAATGAATATTTTATTAAATGTTTGACCTTAAAATTTATTAATGGTCATTGCGAAAGCCAATTTTATAGGAAATTGTCGTCTTTTAAAAGTAAATGGATATAAATTTTCACAATATAAAGTTACTCGATGTAAAAAAACAATATTTCCACTCTTACCTCCGGTTAATATTTTACATTTAATAACATTATGTGATAAATCTAAAACAATTAACCTTGTTCCGTTACATAATCCTTCATTAAAACTAAGATTTCTTATAAGCATTACAACAGAATTAATTCTTAAATTTAATTCATGTGGTGGATAAGAAGGTGGAGAGAGAGAGTATTTAAATATTCTGGTAATAAAACTTCAGAAATTTTTCCATTATCACAACTTTCAGTAGAATCAATACTTTTATATATTTTTTCACCTTTACTGTCCAAGAGATTTACCACCCTCTTATTAATATCATCAACGTCAATATTTCTTGGTGCTAAAATTGCACACATTGACAAATCTTTAAATTTTTTCTGTTGTATCAAATGACTTACATTTCTTCAGCAATATATATATTTCCTTGTTGAATAATATCTTCTAGTAATTCGATGTTATCATCTATATCATTTAATTCGCCATTACCAACTTTAAGTAGAAATTCTACAAATTCTGTTTCCTCTGGTAAAGCTCTTATATTTTCTGTTAATGTGTATTTTGTGAAATGTTGCCATAAATGACTATTTTTTATTGATAAATTTATTATTTCTGATCTAGTACCTCGTTCTTTTATCGGTAAAATTTGTCGAAAATCTCATCCTAGAATTACAATTTTTCCACCAAAAACTTCATTTGATTTCATTATATCTCTTAATAACTTATCCATAATTTCTAAGGCATATTTTGTTGCCATTGGTGCTTCATCCCAAATAAAAACATCAATATTTTTTAAAAATTGTCCTTCTTTTGACTGAACTTTAATATTTGAAGATGAATCATTGTACAATGGAACAGGTAAGCCTAAGACTTTATGTACAGTTTTCCCATTAGGAAGCAGTGTGGCAGCTATGTCTGTAAATGCCATGTTGCAAACATTTATTTCTTTACTTTTTAATAAATGACATAAGGTAGTATATAAAAAAGTTTTACCAGATCCTCCACAACCATTAATATATAAGCATTTAGAACTATTAGAAGAAGAATCTTTTATTACTTCAAGTATATAATCAACTATATTTTTTGTTTAACATTTAATTTAGTATAATTCTGCTCTCCTATTTTTATATCGACGCCTTCCGTTCATATAATGCTTATTGAAAAACGAATGCAAGATGATTCTTATTCACTTTTTGGTGCAAGACAATGCTTATTCGATTTTCCGTGCAATAAAATGCTTATTTTAAATTGTATGCAAAACAATTGCCACTGACAGAACAATAAATGTAACCCTAAATCTTCCTATTAATATTAAATTCCAATTAAATATCTGAGAATTTTAGTACGTGTCTATTGTTATAAGAAACTTTAAACACGGATCTTATCACACGTATTAAGAAATATTTTTTAAGCCATTGCAATTATAAATTATACTGAATTGAAAATTTTATTAAATTCATAGAATAAGCTAATTTCAGAATGTACATTTTTGCATAGAATTTTGAATAATAATTTTAGTGCACGGAAAATCGAATAAGCATTGTCTTGCACCAAAAAGTGAATAAGAATCATCTTGCATTCGTTTTTCAATAAGCATTATATGAACAGGAGGCGTCGATATGTTAAAAATATTTATATCATCAACCTGCGCAGGAAAATTTTCATTTATATCTAATAACCCTGAAAATCAGTTAAACAATATCCTTCATACAATAACATTGATTTTATATTTCTATAAGCTATTTTTTCAGCTTCAATATTGTCAATTTTTGAATAGTCTTCTGACATTTGACCTTTAAATTTCTCCCAAAGTTTTTCCGGATGTACAGGATGACAATGAATTAGAATTCTTACAAATAATTGTCGATGTGAATGAGGCATCATCCATAAAGTAGCTTCTTCCATTGTCCTAATCCACTCACTATCATCTTCTATAAGTCCTAATGCAAAACAGGCAGATGTAAAAGATTCATGAATAACTCCATTAACTGTTCTTAAACTTTGAAAAGAAGTTACTCCTTTTACTGTAAGTAACAATAATCTAAGGTGAAATAATTCCAATTGGCGTGGATTAACTGAATACATTCTTCCCAATACTTTTTCTTTACGACTCCTTTTTTGCCATTCAAAAGTTTTTTTTATCCACGTATAATGTTCTGGTATTTGTGTATAATAATACTGACGAGCAGTACTATCACGCTCATTAAGTTTAAAAAAATTGAGCAATTTTGTATTTTTCTGTAAATCAAAAGAAACATTGTTATTATCTTTCCTTTCGCGAATAATAACATTCTGTTCATTTGGTAAATGTATGGGTAAACGATTTATACTATGGCTCTTTTTCCCTAAAGGTTTACTTAAAATTCTCCAAACAGCCTCAACAGGACCTACATATCTATTTTCTTCATAATGATTAATTTCATTGTGATTAACAGTAACCTCACCATTTGCATTTGTAATAATAATGGATGCAGAATCATGACCCTTGAAAATATATTTATATAAATATTTAACAGATTTAATACTTCAAACTATTTCCACATTTATATGACAATTAAATATTTCCGAAAGTGAAATCTTCAATTGTAGTTTCTTCTTGGTAACTTTTTGGAAAATTTTTTGAACATTTACCGTCAATTAAACACCAATCTCCACAAGGTTCGTGAATGTTATTTTGCATTATTATGTTATTCAAGGAAGGATTAATATTTTCATCAGGAATTTCTGCAGAAATATAACGATCAACACTTTCAACTGTTAATATTTTAGAATTTTCTTTTAATATAACTAATAAATGAACATGTGGTAATCCTCGCTTTTGAAATTCAATAACATAAACATAAGACTTAACCTCTCCAAATAATTTGTTGTCAACAATAACATTTAAAAGTTGTTTCACCTTTAATGCAAAAACTCTAGTTACTATATCAGGTCTATCAGAAGCAGTTTGATGAGGTAATAAATTTTCTTGTATCTCTTTCCAATTTGGATTACACGTCATTGTAATAAATAAATCTGGTCTACCATGACGACCAACAATAGCCATTGCATCCTGATATTGTTGCATCATATTACGAGGTGATCCTATAAAAGTGGAAGGCAATATAATCATTTTTTCAACATGTACATCATTTTCTAACTCATTATTTTGTAAATAATCACTTAATCCTTTATATGTTTCACTTCTCAATTGAGCTTGATTGTTTGCACAAAATTGCAATCTATCTTTCTCTATTTTTACATAATTATCAACTACCCATTGTTGAAACAATCTTCCCCCATATAAAAATTGATTGAATTCATTATCTCCTATAGCAATTTTGTATTTACAATAGGCAGACCTAGAAATATTATGTTTTTTATTTCTAAAAAATTCCTTTATAGACTTATTATAAACTGTTACATAAGATTCTGGTATTTCTCCTTCTGAGTTTGCATTAAAAATAGCAGCAACTTCATTGTAACTTTGAAAATTATATCTTTTTTTATCAAAACCTTTTTTCAACGTGAACAATAGTTGTAACTCTGGAAGATCTTCATTATTTTGTCTTGCTAATTCAGTTTCTATTTTAATTACTTCTGACATCATCATAAAAGATTTTGTGTGTGCGTTTGAAATTCTCATAATATTTTCTATATTTTGTAAAAGTTCTTCGTCCAAATTTTCGTTACTTTTTAATCTGTATCTGATTGATTCGTCAGGGTCAAAAATAAATAATTGACGAAAACATGGATCTTCACCTTTATCCGGATATAAAGCACTATTAATTTGATAGTAAATTTGACCTTGAATTTTATAACAAAATGGTCCTCTTCTTCTGCCATTAAAATTAATTACATTAGCATTGAAAGATGCAAAAGAAAAAGAATTATTATATAGTCTTATATTCTTTTTAAAGTGACCTGATTTTTTATGAAACCCTTCTAACAAAAGCCTTAATTCATCTGGATATTGTATTGAAGTTAATACAAAACCTCCATGACTGCAGCAGTCATTAAAATTAACTTTTTTACCAGCAACTTTTTCATCTTTAAAATGTTTAGCTTGACAATGTGTGCAATAATTATTCATCGGACCTAGATAATTTTCAACATTTAACTCATTTTTAATTTGATGCTTTAATCGAGTATTCTTTGTTTTTAACAAAGAACTTGTATCACTATTTTCATTTTTTAATTTAAGGTTCTCAGTATATTCAATTTTGGATTCGACTTGAAGTTTTTTCTTAGTTGAAGTGTGCTTTTCACCTAAATAATTTACGTTATCAATTGTACGTTTTAATTTTTTCCTCTCACGATAATTTTTTTGTATTTCAACCCTACTTTCTTTAAGTGTTTTTGATGCTATATTTCCTTCATTTATTTCATTTATTATTCTCGGGAAAGAAATGGATGTGTATGCTTCCTCTGAATATTTTTCATTGTCAATTTTACCTTTTAAGTTTTGTCTCTCCCGATAATTTTTTTGAATTTCAGCCCTACTTTGTTTAAGTGTTGTTGATGCAATATTTCAATCATTTATTTTATTTATTTCTCTCGGAAAAGAAATGGAAGTGTGTGCCTTTTCTGAATAATTTGCATTATCAATTTTAAGTTTTAATTTTTGCCTCTCACGATAACTTTTTTGAATTTCAGCCCTACTTTGTTTAAGTGTTGTTTGTGCAATATTTCCTTCATTTATTTCATTTATTATGCTCGGGAAAGAAATTTCTTTCTTAATAGAGTTTTTAGAAAAGTTTGATTCTCCATACAGAAGTTGAATATCATTTTTATTTAAAAGGCAATTCCAGTCATAAGCAACTATGCAAGATCTACTATTAGAAAGTTATACAGAGGGAAATTTACATAAACTATTGTTTTCGAACATTAGCATTAAATGATTTTTCATATTACAATAATAGTAATTGACAGAGTGGGGCATAATATTGAAAAACAACGATGTTGCGAATGCTATTGCATATACTCCACAAGAAAGACTGTATTCTGGTTGTTGATCAACAGTTCTGAAAACTACTGGTGGTTCAAAGGGATATAATCTAATTAAATAATCTCTTTGATCATGATTTAAATATTTTTTATTAAGGCTATCAAAAATGTAAAGGCTTATTCCATCATAATAAGTACAAATCCAATGACCAGATTTATATGATCCACTAAAAAGTATTTGAATGTGCTGCTTACTTTTCTCGACTGGAACTATCAAATCAAGTGTTTGTAAACACAAAGTATTTTCCATATTATAATAAAAATTTGATTGTCTTCCCGATAGCTTTTGAAATTCATACATATGATCATTATTTAGCATTGCTCCTTCAGTGACAATAATACTTAAATCATGAGTAGTCAAATTAACAGTTTCTCATTTGTTAGACATTGTTCTTTTATTTTATAAAATTTACTTATATCAAGGAATTATATAAAAATTCAAAAATAGTAATATTATATTACAATTTTAAGATCAAGTTTTATACATTTAATTATAAATTTTATAATTTCCTTTTATTCAATGTTATTACCAAATTTTGCCACTTATAGAAAATAAAAACAAATTTACAATTCTCTCCTTATTAAAAACTTTTAAATTTTTCCTTGTATCCAATATAATCCATGTCCAATTTTGTCTTTCATCCAAAACTAATTTCCAATTTTGTCTTTCATCCAAAACTAATTTCCAATTTTGTCTTTCATCCAAAACTAATTTCCAATTTTGTCTCTTATCCAATATATAACCAATTTACTATTTTTCCTTTAATCCAATTTAACCAATTTCCAGCTTTCTTTTTATCAAATAATTTTCAATTTTGCCTTTTATCCAATATAACCAATTTCCAGCTTTTTTATCCAATATTACCAATTTCCAATTGTGCCTTTTATCCAATATAACCAATTTCCAATTTTGCATTTTATCTAATATAACCAATTTCCAATTTTGACTTTAATCCAATATAACCCATTTTCAATTTTGCCTTTTATCCAATATAGTCATTTTCTAGCTTTTTTATCCAATATTACCAATTTCCAATTTTGCCTTTTATCCAATATAACCAATTTCCAATTTTCCTTTTTATCTAATATAACCAATTTCCAATTTTGACTTTAATCCAATATAACCAATTTCCAATTTTGCCTTTTATCCAATATAACTAATTTCTAGCTTTTTTATCCAATATAACCAATTTCCAATTTTGCCTTTTATCCAATTAAAGATGATTTATAAAGTTATAACAAATTTTTATAAACTTATTAATAAACATAAAAAATTAACTTTATTAAAACTAAACACAACTCAATTTAATTATTTAAATAAATAATTATTGAAAAAAAATTACAAACAGTATGTTAATGTAATTCTATTATTAATTTACTATTCACTTATTATCACTAATTATATTCACTAATACTTACTATTCACTAATTCACGAAGTATTCACACTTATAATTCACTTATTTATTTAACTTTATATTAACTCACATATAGTGAGTGAATTCACCAGGAATTATAAATTTTTTTTTAAACTTAATTTTTTCATTGAAGACACGTAGAACGTGCCCCAAGAAAAATAATCGACGATATGATTTTGAAATTAAATTTTCGTTCTTTATATTTAAGAACGTGGTGGTAAGCCCTAAGCGTGAGTGTCCTCTTCGCACTCGTAGATTGATTCTGAGGCCACATATACCTGTATTAGACCCTACGAAGGATTACCACAAACAATACGAACCCTTGAACAAGCCTTTGTAAATGAGGGACCCAGGTATCTTCCTTCATCGCAAGGAAAATTGTAGACAAATGTCTATATATATATATATATATATATATATATATATATATATATATATATATATATATATATATATATATATATATATATATATATATATATATATATATATATATATATATATATATATATATATATATATATATATATATACTTTCTAATTGAAACACAATAGGTAACGTCTGGGTAACGGCGCCAGTAACGCTGGCTTTAGTAACGGCTACCTTTCTTTCTTTCTCTAAAGGAATATAAACAGGAATGTCTCTCTTTACCTAATTTGCATAACTGCTGATTTTATATAAGGATTATATTATCTAATTTATATAACAATTATTATACATATAACTATCAAATTATTTTACGATTCATTATTAATAAAGATATGAAACAAATTTTCTATTGTAATTATTGTAGTGCACTGAAAAACATATTTGATTCAATTAATTCAAATTATTTAAATCACATTTGCTTGAATCAAGTAAATCTTAATTGGGTTAATTGAATAACTAACTATCTCTAATAACTGAATTTATTGAATAATAATTTATACAAATAATAAGAAAGTATAGTTAATAAATTTGAATTTTTATTATTTTTATAAGTTTTATACGCATGGAAATTGTAGAAAATTCAATTATTCAATATAAATTAAGATTTTTTAAAATCCAAAAATACTTTCTTTGATGCAAATAACTTGTTTCTGGACTAAATAATTAATTATGATGAATAATTGAATACTAGATACTACAAATTAAAATATTTATGTCTATTTAATATTTACTTAATTCTAATAAATATTTAATGGATAATAGACAATTAAACTATTTAATTGAATCAAATAATTTTTATTTGATACAAATAATTTTTTTTGTGTCTAATAATAAAAACTTTTAACAATTTTCAATCATTTTATTAACTTTTTTATGCTGTTGGTTATCATACACTACCGTCGGAAATGTCACAATTTTTCATGAATGCATGTCCACGGGGACCCTTGTAATGGTAGTGTTTAGGTAAATAAATAAAAAAGTAGTGTACTTTAAGATATAAAAGTGATTAAAATCAAATGAAAAATTTATTTATGTTATTCAAAAAAATAATACAAATTCAAGTCGGCTAAAGCTATCAGTTGTAGTCAGCACCAATCTTTATGCATCAACCACTAATTAATAAAATTAATAAATGAAAAATTATTAAATTTAGTATTTTGTGGTTATTTGATTCTGAATTAAAGATTGGTGCTGACCCAGGTAAAAATAATTTGTACGAATTTCACTCGAATTTTGTACGAATTTTATACTACATTCAAGTAAATTCGAATGAAATTACTAGCAAAATTCGTGGGGCGTATTGAAACATTTTTTTGTACGAATATTCATACAAGTAATAGGGGAGAGTGCGGCAAACCGGACCGGTGGGTAAACCGGACCCCCTCAATATTTCCGAAATGGCGAAATTGGCAAAAGTGCTATTTAGAAATTTGAAACAACCATGTGTAGTATACCTTATTTTTTCAATTTGACATTTTTTACTTCTGTTTTTGCAACGTTGGGAGCAAAAGTCTTTTTTACTTTTTTCTACACTTTTTCAAATTTTTTCTTAGGGAAATTCTGAGGAAATCGTGTAATATTTCCAAATATTAGGTCTAGGGTATGAAGGTACACACCTCAGGAATATTTACCACCAAAAACTTTAATGAATTTTTAAAGAGTTTCTTTTTGACAAACATTTATTCTCAAAATGAGCCTGTGGGGCAAACCGGACCGTTTTCGGTGGGGCAAACCGGCCATAGGATATTTCCATTGGATTAAAGTTTCATAAAAATTATTTTTAAATAAAATGTTTCTTTCATTAAAATATTTACTTACAATGAAAAATAATTATCTTGCAATGAGAATTGGACCCTTTAACATTGTTTCTCTGATAATGACAAACATTTTTATTTTTTTATTAAAAAAAATCTTTATTTAATTAAAATTCAATCCCGAATTATTATTTTCATTACTACAACCATTGATTACATGATTCTTTATGTTTTATATTATTGCAGATTATGTAAATGCAATATTATAAATAAAAAACCAAACGGTCCGGTTTGCCCCATGGGGGGTCCGGTTTACCTCAAGGGGTGGGGCAAACCGGACCGTTTGCAAAATTTTTTAAAGTTTACACAGCAACTAAATAATAAAAGGTAAAGTATAGGTGTCTCTGGGAAAAAGTTGCGCAATTAAATGATCTTTCAAACAAGCCATTAAAAAATAAAACCGGTTGATTCGTTTAGTCACAAGAGTCAAAAAACCGTTAGGGGATCCGGTTTTCCCCACTCTCCCCTATATATATGGGACGTTCCACGTCAACAGAAACAGAGCTGTGGCCAAAAATTGGCGCAATGAAAAAATACGTTTAAGGGATTAAAAAATACGTACACTCGTGTACTTTTAATAACAGATGGGAGTTTTTGAAAATCCAATATGGCGGCTTAATTACAAGCGAAGAAAGTCAACAAAATCACAATTCGACAAATAATATCGTTAATAAAAATTACAAAATCCATGGAAAAAAATTAAACGAAACTTTTTTAAACGTTTCAGGGGTCGCTTAATACAAACCCGAAGTTAGATTTTGATTAGAGTTAAAAAATTTAAAATGTCGGAAGCAAAATGGTGGACAAATTTTAAAACTCTTTAAAATCGCTCAAAAATGGTTACTCGGGGGTTTTCAAGGTCGCTGACTACTAATAAAACCTAAGTTTTTAAAAATTAAAAATTGCGGATCGAATATGGTAGTCAATTTTTCGAAAATTCATTTAATTCGTTCAAAACTTGCCCTATGGGGGTTTTTTAAGTCGCTGATTACAAATATGACCTTAGTTTTTGAAAATTTAAAATGGCGGATCCAGTATGGCTGTTGATTTAATTAAAATTTATCAAATTTGTTCGAAAATTTACTTTTAGGGTTTTTATATGTTGCTGAGTACTGATTCATGGGTTTTCTATTAATATACTAAACTGGATTATAATTTGTCTTTCAAGATTTTGAAGATTGCTTTTTACAAATATTTATTCAAAAATAGGAAATTTAAATTGTCTGATTAATTTTAAACCCCTTAATTATGCTTTACGCTCAAAGGTGTGGTTGCGTTTGAGTACCTTAAAACAGTTTAAGTTGGCTAAATTTTTCTTAAACTTTTCTGTCCTTTTGGATTAAATTCTAATTTTTCTAATTTCATTTTAAATTTTTGAATTCGACTACATATTATTTTAGTATATTAGTATATTAATAGGAAACCCATGAATCAGTACTCAGCAACATATAGAAACCCTAAAAAGAAATTTTCGAACAAATTTGATAAATTTTTAATGAAATCAACAGCCAAATTGGATACGTCATTTTGAACTTTTAGAAACTAAGGTCATATTTGTAATTAGCTACCTATAAAAACCCCAAAAGAGAGTTAGAATTCCTGAAAGGAGCCACCCAAAACCTTTTAATTTTTTTTCGTACTAATGTGGTTATTTTAATACTATTTTATATAAGAAATCATACTACCAAAGGAGTTTGCAAAAAAAATTTTTTTGTTAATGTTATTAACTATTGAAAATTTTGAACGTGTTTAATTCAAGAATGAATTTCTCAAAAACGTATTGATCGATTTTAATTTTTCAAGTTGCATTTTATTTGTCTTGAAATGAAGTATAACTGACAATATTTTCAAATAAAAATATTCAATTTTAGTGCAAAATGCAATTGTTTATTTATAAACAATTAAAGATAAATAGTGTTCTGGATGATATTTTAAGTTTAAAGAATTACTAAAATGTTTTTAATAAACCACTAAAAAATATTCCGTTGAAAAAAAATGGCACGAAGTTTTAAATTGCTTAATTTTAAGCATTTGTGCCGCAGTGCAGTGCGCGACTCTGCTCCTTATTGAGCGTTCGCGAGCGTGTTATTGTTTCTTATCGCTGAAACGACTGCGCTTCTCAAACACTACATTTATGTTCGAAATAACTTTGTTTTAATGTAATTTTTACTTTTAATTTTTTTAATGGAACATTTAATTAATTCTTTTTGTTGAATGGTAATTACAGATATGTTACATAAATTGTTAAAATATCGAATTAAATTATCGAAATTTAAAAAAAAATGAGCGAACTAGAGTGAAAGGACATATTTGTAATCAGCGACCTAAAAAACCCCCTAGAACAAGTTTTAAACGAATTAAATGAATTTTCAAAAAATTGGCAGCCATATTGGATCCGCCATTTTGAATTTTCAAAAACTAAGGTTATATTTGTAATCAGCGACCTAAAAAAACCCCATAGGGCAAGTTTTGAACGAATTAAATGAATTTTCGAAAAATTGACTGCCATATTGAATCCGCCATTTTTAATTTAAAAAACTTTGGTTATATTAGTAGTCAGCGACCTTGAAAACCCCCGAGTAACCATTTTTGAGCGATTTTAAAGAGTTTTAAAATTTGTCCACCATTTTGCTTCCGCCATTTTAAATTTTTTAACTCTAATCAAAATCTGACTTCGGGTTTGTATTAAGCGACCCCTGAAACGTTTAAAAAAGTTTCGTTTAATTTTTTTCCATGGATTTTGTAATTTTTATTAACGATATTATTTGTCGAATTGTGATTTTGTTGACTTTCTTCGCTTGTAATTAAGACGCCATATTGGATTTTCAAAAACGCCCATCTGTTATTAAAAGTACACGAGTGTACGTATTTTTTAAGCCCTTAAACGTCTTTTTTCATTGCGCCAATTTTTGGCCACAGCTCTGTTTCTGTTGACGTGGAACGTCCCATATATAATTAACATTAAAGCAATTTAACGAAATGCGGGTAATATTTTTTTTTATTAGACAACAGTTATCTTACTATTTTCTATTTTAAAAGATTAAAAACTTTCATAAACAGTAATTAAGTAGAATTTTTAGTTTTTAGTTACACTGTGTATTACACTAACTTCTGCTACAAAAATTTAATTATTCGTTTCATTTGGTTCAATTGATTTTGTCAACAACTAACGTTGATTTGGTGAGAGAATAATATGTAAATAGTTGTAGTTAATTTATTTAATTATTTCTTTAATTTTTAGGAAAATGATTTTCGTTCTCCATTATGGCGGCAGAAAATAATTGTCTTTTGGGAAATATGAAATCAATAAAATTCTATTTTCTTCAGTATTGCAAAGTGAAGTTAAAGTATGGGGGCACAAAAAATTTTTTTTTATTATACACGGAGAGAAAAATCAAGCGTTTGTAGTATGGAGACTTCCTGTGGTAATTTTGTATGAACACCCTGCTTAAAAGGCGTGTTTTTATACCTCAGTTGCATGAAAAATATACTAAAATAGCATGGATCTCTTTCAATCGTAGTATACTGACGTCCCATGCGTTAAAGGTAGAACTTTTATGCTGATAATGTAGAAATTTATACAAATACAGCAGAAATTTTACGTCTATTGCGCATGTGCATTCTTTTACGAAATAAGGTTAACTGTCCATATTACAAACGCTTGATTTTTCTCTCCTTGTAGACTTAAAGTATTATTTTCTATTTTCAAAGTTCTAGCAAAGTACTTAGCGGGCACAAAGACAAAAAACGTTCTTTGAACGTCTGTAGAACGTTTAATGTCTGCCAATTTAAGTTTTAAGAACGTCCGAACGTTCCAAAAATGTTTCAGAACGTTTGGACATTCTTAGAACGTAAATTGGCAGACATTAAACGTTCTACAGACGTTCAAAGAACGTTTTTTCCCTTTGTGCCCGCTGGGTATGGAATATGAATAAAAATCTTTTTGTAATTATAACAGCCAATAATACAAATTTCTAATA
Organism: Leptopilina drosophilae; assembly: GCA_032873175.1. Lineage (NCBI taxonomy): Eukaryota > Metazoa > Arthropoda > Insecta > Hymenoptera > Figitidae > Leptopilina > Leptopilina drosophilae. The sequence goes on from CM065486.1 coordinate 14,640,550, forward strand.
AAAAATACACAAAAAAAGAAAAGCCTTGTTTTTTCTCTCCGTGTACAATGCAACTAATATGTTGCCTTACACTTATAGAAAATTATTGGGTGCTAATTATAAAGTGTTAGTTTATTGTGTTCTACTATAACGTTTTGTTTAAGATTTCTCATATTATATATGTGGGTGATTCTCCACGAAACCGACAATTTCATGTCCCTAGTGTTTTTTAAGAAACAGATTCAACACATGGTAATGAATCCAACGTAAAAAAGTAACTCTGGTGATTACAAACAAAAACCTATAGCCTCTTTAATTTCTAAGATTAAATATTTTTTTTAAATTCAAATTTAAGAGCCAAATCGTCATGGTGAAGCCTGTCCCAAGGGTCAGTTACAAAACAAAAATAAATATCTTTAGTCAAATTCTCAAATAAAAATAATGATTGATAACATTTTTTTAATATCTAAGTGTGTAAAATTGAAAAAAATTAAATTGGTTGTAAAAAAATATATTTTTTAATGTTTTTTTCTAATGTTATTTCTTGTCCCCAGTTTTGTGCGTCATGGTGAAGCCTTTTTAAAAAATTGAAATATTTCATAAAAATAAAATCAAAATTTCGGTATTCTTTAGTACAAGCAACAATTTAGTGCCCTCAATAGTGTTTCACTGCGAAAGAAAAAAAATTTATACTTTTTTCATTTTTTTACGTTTAAAGCGTCAACTTTGTACAGGGACTCACAGAATCGTCATGGTGAAGCCTTCACATATTTCATAATAAATAAAAAAATAATAATTTTTGTTAGTAAATAATGTATAGTCATATTATTTCAGTGAATATAAAAGACAGGAATATGAAACCGATTGAAAATGAAAAATAATTTATTTTAAAAAACAGTATTTATTTTGCGTCATGGTGAAGCCTCAGCGTCGTGGTGAAGCCTTTTTTGTCATTCATCGAACTTGTGGTTTAAAAAAGTGTATAATTACAACAATTTTTGTAATTGTTTCCAAATAAAATTAAACAAATAAAAGTTACCTTGTTTAAACTATAATTTTAGTAAGTTGTGACATTAATTACTTTATAAATTTTCATAAATTAATGTACAAATTTTTGAAAATTACTACACTGAAAAAAAATAGTATTGGACCAAGAAAATTTTTCTTGGTTGAAGCAAATGGTGGGATTGAATACGGCCAAGAGTATTATAGTATTGATTCAAGAAAACGATTTTCTTGACATAGTATACTTGGTAGGAGAGTATATGTTCTTGATCCAAGAAAATATGGAATCCAGTCAAGAAATTAAGTTTCACGAAAGAAATGCAGATTATATTAATTCAAGAACATTTGTGTATCAAATCAAGAAAATATTTTCTTGATTTGAGAAAATTATAAATTTCAATAAAAAAAATATTTACTCAATTCAAGTAAATTATTTACTTAAATTCTCCCCCCCCCTTACCCCATCATTTCTAATACTTAGGTCAAACATTTTTATTATTTAATTAATTAACATTTTAATTTTTTATTTAAATAATTAAATAATTGTTATTTTATATATATATATTTACATTTAATTAATACTTAACACAAATACAACAAATATACCTTGAAAGAAAATTTTCCTCGGTCGGAGGAATTGAACCCGGGTTGCGCGCATCAGAAGCTGTACCGTTACCACTATGCCATCCAAGCCTCAATGGACAGTTTTCAAAAACTGCTATTTAAGTTGCACATCCATTTGAAGCGAAATATTTTCTTGGATCAAGAACACCGGCATTGTATTAAGTAAAAAAAAGTTTCAAATCTAATGAATGAAATGATTTGATTTAAGAAAAACGATTTCTCCAGACAATACTTTACTATTTCGCTTAAGAACATAATATTCTTGATTCAATCCTTTTTGGTACTTCGGATAAGTAAAATATTTGATTTGATCAATAACATATTTACTTCCACCAAATACTGAATTATTAATTCAAGAACTCTATCCAATGCTAATAATTACTTGGCACAAGAAAATTAATTTCTCTCCTCAAATAAATATCGGATTGATTCAAGTAAACTCTGCCAAGTAAATGCATTTACTTGGTTCAATTACAATTTTTTTCAGTGTAAGAATTTATTTTCATTTAAATTATGTTAATAAATTACGATAAATGATTTAAAATAATTTATAAAATTACAACATATATTTCCATAAATTTTCATACATTACAACATAAATTTCCATAAATTACCCTATAAATTTCCATTAATTTTTAAAATTAGTTTTTAAAGTTTTCTTTTATTTACTCAAAAAAATTTATTTAGGTACCTCAAAAAATTTATAAATTACCGCATAAATTACTGCAGATTTAGAGAGTAAAAACCGTATGTATGACCGGTTTTCCCCACTCTCCCCTATTTATTAAAAAAAATTATTGTTGATTTCGAATATTTTTAAATTAAATAAATTGGTAAGTAAATGAATTAAAAACATTTTTCTCAGTATCTAATCATTTTTATAGTAAATTAAAATATTTTTTAGGATCATGTCAGGGAAAAAGTCAAAATTCTGTCTGTAAATCAGGAAAAAGTCAGGGAAAAGCAAAGTTAAATTTTTGTGGCAACCCAGTAGTATGTATTTGTGACGCGCTCCGAAGAAAGGTACCTAAGAAGCAAAAAATTTGAGGTTATGTTTTTAATTTTTCAGGTCAAAATACAGAATGAAAATCAATTATTAATTTTAAATTATTGATTTTCAAGTCTTCATTATCATAATGAATGAAAAAAAAATTATTATTATTATTAATTAATAATATTATTTATTATTATTATTATTTTATTATTATTATTGTTTTATTATTTTTTATTTTATTTATCCAAAATATTCAATAAAACTTAGTTTCAAATTCAAATAATGAAAAATAAACTTTTAATCAATAAAAATCTAACACGACTCTAACCTATAATTCGTTTGCTTCTTAGATACCTTTCTTCGGAGCGCTTCACATTTATTTATTATTATTAATATTTATACTCACTATTTCTTACCAATTATAAACTATTTATTTGTAAAACTAAGAAAAGGCTTGTTTAAGGGTATGTCCAAGTTGTGAAATGTAAACAAACCAACATGTAAACAAACAAAGCACTAAAATCACATTTTTCAAAGAGCCTTTTTTCTCACAAAAATTACCATTAGAAAACTTATTTTTACAAAAAAGATAAATTAGAGTGTCAAATTTTCCAAAAAAATTATTTTTGAGTGTGATCAATAAATAGCAATTAATAAAACAACTAATTCAAATGACCTGTAAAATAGCATTTTTGACGCGTCGCGAAAAATAAACAGTTTGAGTATATCAACCGCACTGACCATGAAGAAGTCTCATATCAGCGATTGGACCTTCAACATGTGGAAGGGGAAATTTTTCCCTTTCCTCCATGAAATAACAAGGAGAAAGGGTAAAAACTTCTTCATCGTCCGTGCGGTTGATATAGTCAAACACTTTAATTTTTCGCGATGTCAGACGATTGCTCTACGCGCACGCGCAGACCGTGCCAAGGACGCATTGAAAACACTATGCAAAAACACACATTTTGTTTTACTTTGAAACTCACTTATTTTCACATACTTTCAGGTATACTAGGTATAGATACCAAATTCAACACTTCAATTTACCATTTTCATAAAAAAACTGTAAATTTCTATTCATTTACGAAAATGTGATGGTCGAAAAAATCCTCAATATTCGGTCTTCTACTGCTGCTTTTTTTCGACCATCACATTTTCGTAAATGAATAGAAATTTACAGTTTTTTTATGAAAATGGTAAATTGAAGTGTTGAATTTGGTATCTATACCTAGTATACCTGAAAGTATGTGAAAATAAGTGAGTTTCAAAGTAAAACAAAATGTGTGTTTTTGCATAGTGTTTTCAATGCGTCCTTGGCACGGTCTGCGCGTGCGCGTAGAGCAATCGTCTGACATCGCGAAAAATTAAAGTGTTTGACTATATCAACCGCACGGACGATGAAGAAGTTTTTACCCTTTCTCCTGGCAATTTCAAGAAGGAAAGGGAAAAATTTCCCCTTCCACATGTTGAAGGTCCAATCGCTGATATGAGACTTCTTTATCGTCAGTGCGGTTGATATACTCAAGCAGTTTATTTTTCGCGACGCGTCAAAAATGCTATTTTACAGGTCATTTGAATTAGTTGTTTTACTAATTGCTATTTATTGATCACACTCAAAAATGATTTTTTTGGAAACTTTGACACTCTAATTCATCATTTTTGTAAAAATAAGTTTTCTAATGGTAATTTTTGTGAGAAAAAAGGCTCTTTGAAAAATGTGATTTTAGTGCTTTGTTTGTTTACATTTTGGTTTTTTTACATTTCACAACTTGGACATGCCCTTAACGGGCGAATTTTAAGCAACAACAAACTTTCAGTGAGAAAGTTGTTTATTGTAGTCCAAAGAAGTTTTTTGTGAAGTTATATTGCAATTGAATAATTAGTAATAAATTAGTGAATGTTTAAAGTTGCGCGAGCGGCTGAACAGATGGTTTGTTTTGATTTACTTAACCTCTAAAAGCGAAACAACGCTGTGACATATTCAGTCGAGCTTCTTTCAACAAACGGGCGTCACACGTTGAGCCGCGCGTGCAACTTTAAACATTCACTAATTTGTTACTAATTATTCAATTGTAATATAACTTTACAAAAAACTTCTTTGGAATACAATAAACAACTTTCTCACTGAAAGTTTGTTGTTGCTTAAAATTCGCCCGTTAAACGAAGCCCGTGAAAATTGCACTTCACGATTTTTGCAATTGTTTAGGAGAAAATTAATAACAATTTTATTTCTAATTAAAACAATTTTTTTCTTCTTTCATCATTCTCAGGATATTTCAACGAGTAGTTTAGTTTTTATGGTATTGGAAAATATGCAAAATTGACTGAAATATCGCGGGTTGAAGTGAAAAATTTAATTAAATTTCATGTTTTCAAAAAAATGGTTTTTCTTTATTATTTTGAAAACGGTAATAGATAGAAAAAATTTTATAAGAAAAAAAGATGCGCAATCAAATTTTCTATAAGGATATGCATAATAAACATTTAAAATCAAAAGTTTAATTTTAAGTGTCCAGGGGCAACGTTTTTCAGCGTGGCGATTTTATGTGCCCTTCTTTGATCCGGCAGCTCAATTTTATATTTTAGAAATAAAACATTTCACCAAGTCTAGACTCGAACCCTGGACCTTGTGTTCAGTAAGTTCAAGTAAGATTGGATCACTAGTAAGACTCTTGCTTGCTGTACACAAGGTTCAGAAAATGTTATTTTCTAAATTATAGAATTATTCTAATTTTATCTTAATAGAGAAACGTAAAACTACCTCTAGGCGGACAATTTGATATCCCAGTAAGATCACTGTAATATTGCAGTGGAGATTACGAATCTTCAGTGTAATATTACAGTGATGTCATTATAAGCTTACGTGCTGCTTGGGAATTTTGTTTCTAATGATAAAATATGAATAAAATTCTTGTTTATTCATTAAATATACACTTTTAAGTTATTTTTATTTACTTTACATGCTCGAGTAATAGTACTGGAATGTTAAATTAATTTTGCTTTGAAAAATTTACGGTAAGATTACTGTAATAATAATAATAAGGGACAGTATATTTAAATTAAAATTATATATTTTAATTATTAAATAATTAGATTATTATTCTTACATTTCTTATTCTTATTTTGTACAAAATAAAAAATAATTATTTCAATAAATGATATAAATAATTTAATGTAAAACTAAAATTGCACATTTTGAAATATAGAACTTTGGGAGTATTAGCATAAATGATTATTATGATCGTTATATATAACGATCGCTGCGCATGACAGTAGTGACGTGATCACACACTCAGGTGTGCGTAATAGCGGTACGAATTACTACTTTTTCGAGCAAAAAGTTAAAAAATAAAACTTTAAAATTTCTACAAGTAATATTTACAATATATTCAATGTAAAAAGTAATACAAAATTTAATAAAAATTACAATGACGATGAAAAATTAAAATTCTTAATGCAATTTTGAAAAGTGAATACTGTAATAATTACTATTAGTATTTTTCAATACAAAAATAGCAATAGTGGGGTAGTTCAACAATCGAATGAAGAAAATAAAGAAAATTTTGGTCCAATATGCTCATTTCTCAAAAAGGTTCAGAAAAAATCAATTTCTAGTATGGAATATTTAGCTATATTTTTAACAAATTCGAATTCCTTCGGTCAAATGAATGGGATTTTTAATCCATTTAATACTTATTTATATAATTTATATTAATAGGTCAGAATTCGTGAAATTTTCCCTAAGAATAAAAAGTATATTTTTTAAATCGAAATGATGAAAAAACATTTCTATTTAACTTTAGATATTATATTTTTTTATAAAAGTTACAGCAAAATGAATTTTTTGCAAGTTTTTAAATAAAATTTTATTTCTCCTAAATGAATGGACCGATTTATGTGAATCAAGCGTGCATATAAAAGGGATAAAATAATTATACTTTCGTTTAGAATTAGAGACTTCTTAAAGAGCTTATTTTTAAATAATTATTTAATAAATTTTTTATAAAAAATAATTTTTTTTTAATGTTTTACGTCTTTTAAATTTTTTTAATTCCAACATAAAATTAAAACAATACATTGAAAAAAAATTTATTTGATTCAAATAACCGATTATTTGACTATTATCAAATAAATATTTACTTAGGGGAGAGTGGAGCAAACCGGACCACCTAACGGCTTTTTTACTCTTATGACTAAACGAATCAACCGATTTAATTTTTCGAGGGCTTGTTTGAAAGACCATTTAATTGCGCAACTTTTTCCCAGAGACACCCATACTTCATCTTTTATTGTTTAGTTGCTGTATTAATTTTAAAAAATTTTGCAAACGGTCCGGTTTGCCCCACCCCTTGAGGTAAACCGGACCCCCCATGGGGCAAACCGGACCGTTTGGTTTTTTATTTATAATATTGCATTTACATAATCTACAATAATAAAAAACATATAGAATTATGTAAACAATGGTTGTAGTAATGAAAATAATAATTCGGGATTGAATTTTAATTAAATAAAGATTTTTTTTAATAAAAAAATAAAAATGTTTGTCATTATCAGAGAAACAATATTAAAGGGTCCAATTCTCATTGGAAGACAATTATTTTTCATTGTAAGTAAATATTTTAATGAAATAAACATTTTTATTAAAAATAATTTTCATGCAACTTTAATGCAATGGAAATGTCATATGGCCGGTTTGCCCCACATGCCCATTTTGAGAATAAATATTTGTCAAAAAGAAACGCTTTGCAAATTCATCAAAGTTTTTGGTGGTAAATATTTCTGAGGTGTGTACCTTCAAAACCCAAGACCTAATATTTGAAAATATTACACGATTTCCTCAGAATTTGCTTAAGAAAAAATTCGTAAAAGAGTAGAAAAAAACTAAAAAAAAAATTTTGCTCCCAGCGTTGCACAAACAAAAGTAAAAAATGTCAAATTGAAAAAATAAGGTATACTACACATGGTCCCGTGCAGAAATTCAACTTGGAAACTGGTGAGGTACTGACTATTTTTCCCAATTGAAGATAGGGTCCTTGTGGGGCAAAATAGCGCGGACCCAATCAATTCTGTAACGCTTTATAATCGGACCCTGACAAGAGCAATCTCGCGAGGTACTAACTAGATTGCCTCTCTAATCCTCGACCAGAATAGAAGGCCCTCATAAGAACCTTACCAGAATCTCACAATAGTTTTCAGCAGCAGTACCCGTGCAGAAATTGACCTACTTTTCCCCATTTGAAATAGGGCGTTAATAATTATTTATATTATGATTTATAATAGTTCACTATTATTATCTATTAAAATATTTTGCTCTAAAATATTATGAAAATGCTGTAACTTGTTTAACCCTCTGTCACACACCTTGGAAAAAATTACAACTTTACACAGGTTTAAAGGGAATCCCTCACCACATTGTAAAATAAGCGACATTACAACATAAACAAAGGAATCAACAAAAATTTAATTTTAACACAAACTTACAAATATGAAGTAAATTATTCTAAACTATAAAATTAATAAAATTAATTTTCGGTCTCAAAAATAATAATTAATTACACGAATGCACATCTTCGAAGGAATTACACTTTACATGTAAAAATAATGTAACATTAACAAATAAACAAAAAAATCATAAAATAGTTTATTTTAATTATATTTATAATATAATTTTGCCATTAACCAACAGTGAAACAGAAAATGTTTTGAAAATTTGATTTTTTTATTCAACATAACCTCACTTTTTCGAGTTTTTCCTAGCTTTGAAGCTTCATAATTAAATATTAATAATGTTTAAACTAAATGTTTTTTTAGAAATGTGTTGAGGAGTAAATTGTCGAAAGGTATAGAAACTGATTTTATTTTGCAATGAGGAAAACAAAAGTTATTTTAAAAATACTGAAACCGTGGAGGGAATCCCTCCCTAGGTGTGTGACGGAGGGTTAAAAAATTATTAGAACCAAGAGATTTAAATGTAAAAGATTGTGTATATTAACCTCCTGATATTTCAAGTAAGTTTTGATTTTTTTCGCAGGACTCTTTCAATTCTTTCAAAGCACGATGCCTCTTCACTCGAAGACGTACTTGATCCTGTTTTCTTTTCTTTAATATATCCCCTTTTTCCATTTTTTAAATTAAAAATAACTGTTCACAAAATAAACAAGTCGTTTGGTTATGTTTCCATCCAGTTTACGTACATATCAACGTATGCTGTATCAAGCATGCGCGAAATTACTGATGAGGCAGTAATCAGGGACTGACTAGTTTAAATTTAATGATGTTTTTTTTGCATGTGCGTCAATATTTCATTTTTAGATTTACTGGTTAGAAAATCTATCTAGTTTCCTGATACTACCTGTCTAGTTTTTACTTGACAGATTTTTCTAGCCAGTGCCTCACCAACGCCCTATTTCAAATAGAGAAAAGTAGGGCAATTTCTGCACGGGGTTGTTTTAAATTTCTAAATAGCACTTTTGACAATTTCGCCATTTCGAAAATATTAAGGGGGGTCCGGTTTACCCACCGGTCCGCTTTGCCCCACTCTCCCCTAAATCAAATAATTTTTATTTGAATCAATTAAATAATATTTGCTTCAAATACTGAAATATTTGATTCAAATACAGTTTATTTGATTCAAATAAAAATTATTTGATTTAAGTAAATATTTATTTGATAATAATCAAATAATTGGTTATCTGAATCAAATAATTTTTTTTTCAGTGTAAGAAATCAAAATTCGTTGAGAACATTTATGAGCAACAATTTTTAAAAAGTTAGAATCAAAATTATTATAGAGCGAAGATGCGAGTTTGATGTTTTTCTCAATTAAAACATTGTTTGCATCTACAAAATAAACAAAATACTGTCTAGTTAACATTTATATAACCATAAAGTTAATGAAAAACTAAGTATAGTCTTGTTGCACTATACATTTTGATTTCTAAGAGTTTTAATTATGTTGAAATTTTTTTCAAATTTTTCAAAAACGCAGAAAATTAAAAAAAATTGTTTATAACAAAATTTGTTAATTAATTATTCAAAAAATAAACTCTTTAAAAAGTCTCTAATTCTAAACGAAAGTATATCTTAGCCCCTTAATATTGAAGCTTGCTTTATTTCAATCGGTTTATTCATTTAGAAGAAATAAAATTTTGTTAAAAAGTATATTTGTGAGTATACATGTGTATGTATTGAGTGTATATGTGTGAGTGTACATGTGTATCTATTGAGTGTATATTATGAGTATACATATGTATATGTTTAGTGTATATGTGTGAGTATACATGTGTATATGTTTAGTGTATATGCGTGAGTATACATGTGTGTATGTTTAGTGTATATGCGTGAGTATACATGTGTATGTGAGAAGAAAAGAGAAGAAATTTTAAAACAATCTTTTCCCTCTTAAAAGAAATTTGATATGAATAAAATAATTGAATTTTCATAAATCGTGTTTCCTTGGTTATTTAAGAAAATAAATAATTTTGTAATGATTTGTATTGTTTTGGTTAACCTTATAGTTTGAAAAGAAAATGTTTTCTCAAAAAAAATGCTCAAAAGAAGAAACCCCCGAAATACAAAGAAAAACCAATCAAACATAATCTGCAAGAAAAAGATATAAAAATTTATAAAGGCACCGACCGCTGTGTTGATAACCTACACGGCTATCACTAGAAAAGTAATGGTTTTGATAGAGTTCGCAATATGTCTTTTGAGTGAGTTTTTAATATTTGTAGTGTTATTATTTTTGCATTATTATTATTAATATTATTATTATTATTGAATTAACAATAATATTAAATAATATGTTATATATAAAATAAAGTTATGATTTTTAAAGACACCTTTTTCTAAAGATTTAATTATTTATTTTTTATTTAGTACAACATAATTTATTGATTTAATTACCAGCTGTCTATCATATCCTTCTTAGACGGGTTTTATTTTTCACCAATACATTTAACAGTTTGTCTACCAATCTGGAAAACAGTGAAATAAGCGGAAATTAATTTTGACTGTAAAAAAAATTAGTTACCATTAACTATTTCAGTAGAAGAATGATCCCAAGTGCAAAAACCAACGCGGCCCAGCATTGGCAAAGCTGGCATCGAGACTTGGCAGACAATATTGGTCCGACTTTGCGCCGACTCTTGTGGTGTTAACCACGGTTGGACGTCGGCAGCCAGATCTCGGCAGACATTAATGGCCCAATATTGACTGACAGATCTCGACAGACATTAATGGCCCAATATTGGATGCCAGATCTCAGCAAACATTGATGGCCCAATATTGGCTGCCATTATTCTCCCAGTGTTGACAAAATATAAAAAAAATTTTTTTATTTAATTAACTAATTAATTTATAATATTTATACTGCTTATTTCCCCAAGTTAAACGAAAACTTACAAATATTTGAAAAAGTCTTACCGCTCGTGAGGGATCGATACATGAACCTGATGCACCACAGCCTGATACTCTGACCACTCTACTACTCTGACGTGAAGTGGAGGTAGCAAAAGGGTTATTATAACCTACACTACACTAGTTGATACTGTGCTATCGTTGGACCGAGCTACATACCTATATTGGCAATTTTAATTTGCCATCATAGATACAAAATGTTAGACATTAATGTGCCATTTCTGGGCCAAATTACGCCCCAATTCTGGCAATTATAATTTGCCATCAAATATTTAAAATTTTTGCCATTAAAGTGTCATTAATGGGCCGATCTTCGTCACATCATTGGCAATAAAATTGAATTTTAAAACAATTTAATATGAAAATTCATACTATGTTTTTAATATTTAATTCTTTTCTAAAAATTTAACTAGACTCCATTTTGAAATCAATTTTTATTAGAAAATTCTACGAGAATTCAATTATTTTAATACAAAAGTAAATAATTTATTGAATAACTAAATGTTTCTTAAAATTTAATTATGAGAATTAAATTATAAAAATAATATTCATTTATTCAATAGATTTTCATAATATTTTTGTAGAAAATTCTCAATTTTCATAAGGAAATAATTTGCATCATTTATATTTCTTAACTACAATTGCTTTAAGAAAAATTCAAAGATTTTTAAGAATAAAGGAAAAAAATGTTTTTAAATTCTATTTGTCAATTAGAAAATTAAATTGAAAATGAAACTGAAAATTTTTGACTTTTTGGAAATTATGGAAAAGATTTTATTAAATAAAATGTTCTGTTACATTTATTTAAGAATTTAATTGTAAAATTATTTTAAAACATCAATAACTTCTTTGTAATGTTGAGCATAATTTTTAAATTCAAATTTATTCCGCGTCGAATTCATTCATTTCATTTTCCATACGTTTTTATATCTATATATATTGCTGTGCTCACTGCCTGGCTGACGAGAGAGAAGTACCGATGGCGCACTCACTGTCGCGCATGACGTAGGTCGCTCTTACCTCTCGTCATACCTGAGGAGAACCAGCGATCTATAATACTTGGTTGCACATTTCGATTTACTTAGTCTGCCTACGACCGGATTCGGGGCTTGCTCCGAGGCCGACCGACAGCAGCTGACAGTCTTTTCCTTACCCTCGATCTATTTCTTGGACAGTGAGGAGCTAATCCTGGCCAAGGGATGATTTCCTTCGGTAGAGCTGGAGAACATGAGGAGCTAATCTGTTCACCGGCTCACCAAAATTCCTAGAAGGAGTTGTATAGAGACTTCGGGAGCTAACGAGTCTCTGTAACACCCTTCGCATTCTTATTAATAATTTTTACCTGGTGCAAGGTAGACCGTGTGGAGCTCCACCGTGTATGCTTTGTACCCTTTCCACCTTAGTCTTGTCCGAACATGGGGAGCTAACCCGGGACGATGAGACATCCATGTTAATTTTTACCATCCTTATACACACACACAAATACACAATTCCCCTGTTGAACTGAGGAGCTAATCGTTCAACAGATATGACACAATACACCTGGACAACTTGGCCTTGAGGAGCTAATCAGGTCAGGATGTTCAGAACATACATGTATCTTACACTATCTTCGCGACGGGCATGAATTTCGACCGTAGTTCGAAATCTAGTTCTTTTCGGTAGTAGTTGGGGGTTGTAATTCTAGAATCAACCCAGTAATGATACGTTTCTATTATTTTTTTTAATCGTGTGTAATTAACATTGGTAAATTATTTTCAGTCCAGGCGCAAATGAGAATGCGGAGGACGTTGAATGAAGGAGTGTAATGGCGGACGCGCCTAAATTTTCCATTTTTGTTATTATTAAATTTTCATTTCTTTAAATATTTTATTTAATTAATTGTAATTTAATTCTTAAATTTTAGTTTATTATTTAAATTTTATAATTCTTTCTTTATTATTTTCTTTGCATTGTATCGAGTCAGTTTTATTATTTTATATTTTTATTGTAATTTTTATAATTTAAATCTAATTTGTTAATTATTAATTTTGTTATCATTTTATTTTTATTTTGTTAATATATTTACTTTCGAAGGTTTAAAATTATGTTTTATTATTTTGGTTTTACCCTGTCACAAATTTCTCTTAAATTAGTATATAATATAGATGGCGCTTGCGTCACAGTAAATTGATAGAATTTACAATTCTAGAGACCTGGACTCCATCCGGCGAGCAAATCCTTATTGACAAAAATTAAGGTCATTACATCTTTTTTAAATAACTATTTAATTAAACTTTTTCAAAAAAAATTATTTCTTAAAAATTATCAGTTGAAAATGTTGAAAATACAAATTTTCAAATATTTTAACTTGAATCCTTTTTAAACTTATTTAATTATTTAAATACAAAGTAAATAATGTATTCAATAGCTTAATGTTTCTTAAAATTGAATTCTCAAAAAAAATTTTATCAAATTAAAATGCCATTAATGTATCTTTAATGGGTCGATCGTCATCACTTCACTGGCAATTGAATTTTGACATTAAAGATTAATCAACTTTGCCGTGAATGTGCCATTATAGGGCCGAGAGCTAGCCCAGTCTTAAAAATTTTGAAATATAAGTCGAACTAATTGTATCGTAAGTAGACTCTACGTTATTACTGCTAAAAGCTATAATAAGACCTATATTGTTGGCCGAAAATAAAGTTTTAATTTTGAATCGGGTCTGTTTTTTAAAATTATTACATCAATGAAGATTAAAGTAAGAAACAATTTTTAAATGCAAATTAATATAATAAAATTTTTTTTATTTAATAAGAAATTTTCTGGTTTAGAATATTCCCGGCTTATTCTCAGTTTTTCTTGGTCACATTAAATTCACCGATATTTCCCGTTTTTCCCGGTTGATAGACACCCTGCGATTATAACTTTTGTCTTTAGATTGCTCAAAAATTCTCTAAAAGTGAAATGTAGAGGGTTGGGTTGCTCAAAATTTAAAGTTATATATATAGCTAAAATTACTCGACAGAGGGCTCTCTGTCTCTATAAATCCTAGAAATTTATTGTTAACATTTTTGAAACCTTGGAGAATGATTTCGATTTTTCGAAAATTGAAATTTTTCCCTTGCATTTTACATGGGAAATTTGAAATGCTCAGTGGCACGTGTTTATATTAATATTTTTTAAAGTCAAAAAATACGTATCAATTTTTTGGCTTTGGACTTAAATGCGGGAGTTTCTTGTCACCCTATTAGAGAGCCATCAATTAGGTTAAATATCAATTTTTTGGGGAAAGTAATGTTCTTTGAGGGTGACTTTAATAGGTGAAACATGTTAAAAAATTATTTTCCCATACTGAATGCTTTAATAATTAAATCTAATAATCTAATAAAATTCAAAATATTTTTATTTTTTGTAGAACTGTGTTATAAGTAGGGGAAAGCGGGGTTAAAAGTGCCGGGGGTAGGTTGTGCCTTTAATTATGTCAGAAAATGTACAGTGCGTTTCGTCGATTCGGGGAATAGGCGTGGGTAGGAGGGAGATTTTCGAAACATACGAACACGCGTTCCTGACGATTTTCCGCCTCATTTGCCCATTCATTTGCCCCCATTCATACCTGGGTGTCCATCGCCGAAGACCTCATGGTAATTTCTTAAGTTTTCTTTTTTTTGGTAATTTTCTCTTTAAATTTTTTTAAAATTTTACTAGTATTTATTTCCTTTTCTGTATATAATTAGTGTGGCGTTTAATTTATCAATGGGCGGAAGGTTGAAAACAAATTCTCGTGCGATCCAAGGCGGGAAATCGGAAGGACGCTTTATTTAAGAGGACTAAATTCCAGTTCGAGAAATTCCTCTATGGTTAATAAATTACTAATCTGGGAATCTTAAGAGGAGAAAATAAGAGACCTCGGAATTTTAGCTGTCCTGACTCACGCCGTTCTCCTGATCCACAATCGCAACCGAGCCAAGAACACTACCTTCTTTCGTCTGAGCGATGAGTATTTTTTTTAATTTACAATAATTCTATGAACCAAATTGAATGCATAATTTGCATCTTTTATATATATATATATATATATATATATATATATATATATATATATATATATATATATATATATATATATATATATATATATATATATATATATGTATATATATATATATATATATATATATATATATATATATATATATATATATATATATATATATATATATATATATATATATATATATATATATATATAGATATATATATATATATGTATATATGTATATATATATATATATATATATATATATATATATATATATATCTATATATATATACATATTCTCTCTAACTCATTTATGATTATCATGTGTATTTATTGTATTTAAATTTTATAACTATGTGTAAATGTATGTGTGTGACGTGATATATGTGATTTTTATAAATGTGTATAAATTAATTTGACTCGAGTCATCATTTCGATTTTCTTATTTGAATATAAATCTTATTTTACCAATTTATTTGTGTTATTTTATTGTATATTTATCGATTTTACTTTATTGAATTTTCTTATATTTCTAAACAATTTGTTGGTTAATTATATATAACATTTACTTATTTATTTCGAATTATAAATTATTATAATTATATCTCGAAAACGAAAAAAGGTTTTTTAAAAATTAAAATTAGGAATGTATTATTTTGCACTTGCGCACCTTTGGCAAGCAATTTTATTTTGCTTACTGAGCGAAATAAACAGCTGTTAGTATCTTTGTGCTTTGATGGTTTGTAAGTATAAATTTTCAGGTGTGCAACTTTTGGTTTATTTTTAAAATTGTTAAAGCAATCAATGTGATTGCTTCACTAAAATGATTCATATTTAATGAGGAATTAAATAGTATATTATATTTAACCGTTGAATCAACAGGTTTTTTCATACTCGATAAAAAGTGAAAAACGGCTCAATGGGGCTGATTGCGCCTTTCGCTCGGGTCCAATTGTGCCGCAGTCAGTGTCAATTTTATATAATGAAAACATACAACATGTATGGGAAATTTTACGTAAAACATAATTGTTAGTTGTATCAAATGTAATAAAATAAAAAAGTAAAAAAAATATATTTAATTTTTATTTATTTAATCTGTTTTTTGACCTTGGTGCACAATATAAACCACGTGCAAGCGACGTGCACTCGAAGGTTAATTATTTATTTACATCCATCAAACTTATGAGACTCACTCGAAAGTTCTTTGCAACATCTTTTTTAGTATTTTCAGGTACGTTTCAAACAAAATTTTTTTTTATTACATCTTGAGATAAAAAAACTTAAGTTAATTGTAAAAGACTATTTTTTGAGTATAAAATGAGAAAATTTTCTTGTTAACATATTATTCAAATGTAGAGAGGAAATCAAAATTATTTTTGTCTTGTGATATTAAAAATAGGTTTACATTCAAACAACAAAAAAATTTGTATTCGTAACTCAAAACTTTGGATTAAAATGTTGCATATTATTTTAATTTATTCTGGTGTTATATTCACACCTTGCTATATAGTATTTGTCAATTATTTCACTCTTTCTTATGCACAAAATCATTTACTGTAATTTAAAGAAGTTAATATTCTATGCGGCACAATCTGCCCCAGCGTCGGCACAACCGACCCCGCAGCGTGGATCCTTGGAACACACCGCCGCACTCCAAAAAATCCCATTTTTATTTATACCTATGAAAAATTGTTCAAAAGTATATACACCAAAATGGTGATCGTAACCTTTACGTGCCTCATCGACAAAATTGCCCGATAAGAATTCAAGAAGCACAATTTAACGAGACTTTTTTTGCAAACTCTAAACAGGCAGTCAGTAATAATGTCAAAGCATTTACAGAAACAAAAGCGAGGTAAGTACAATATCCAGTCCGTCTGCTTAAAGTTCCGGTAGGCCTAAATAATACGTGAAAGCATTATATCTATTCACTTAAGCTTGTTGCATAATATAATCCATGGGCTCAATTCATACCGAACCATTCATACACGCGTGGAAATGAAAGTTTAGGCGAAATACAGTACAGTACGGGAAATTACGGCAAAATACAGCAACGTATGGCTGATGAGCGTTTCCCATACTTTGGAATGTATACGTGGTTAACAACAATAATTAAAGTAGGCGGACAGTTCGGAAAAGTACAGGAACAAGAAAATAAGTTTCACGGTTAAATTTTCAAAAGGAGAATAGTACCAAAGTATCAAAAGCGAGTTTTATGTATATCTAAAATAAAAAAATTCATGTTCTGAATTTGTAAAGCACGGGAAGTTTAACAAAGTATGGGATAATAAAAAATTTATTTTTTTTATAACTTTTTGTCAAAAATTAAAAATATCAATTTTTGTAGTTTGGCAAAGTACGGGAGAATAAAAGAATTGCTTTTTTTAATTATTTTTTTGGAAAATTAAAAATCTCTATTTTCGAAGTTTGTCAAAGTACGGGAACGTACGGGAGAATAAAAACATTAATTTCTTTTAGTAACTTCTTAGAAAATGAAATATATCAATTTTCAGAGTTTTGCAAAGTATGGGGGAATAAAAAATTGATTTTTTTAGAATTTTTCTTCAAAAATTAAATATCTCAATTTTTGGAGTTTGGCAAAGTACGAAAAAGTACGACAAAGTATGGGAGAATAATAAATTGATGTTTTAGAATTTTTTTGTCGAAAATTAAAAATCTCAATTTTTGGAGTTTGGCAAAATATGTATACGAAAAGCTCGTAATTTATAAGCTTACGCAACAATCTTGGAAGTAAAGTACTATTTCTCCTGCTCGCTTTGAAATTTGACCTTTCTTCCCAAAACCATTTTTTTATTCATTTATACTTTGCCATACTTTCCCGTACTATACTAAACTTCAAACATTGAGATTTTGAGTTTTCGAAGAAAATAATATAAAAAAACAATAATTTTTCCCAAACTTTGCTGTTCATGTGCGAGGTCTTGTACGAGATGTAGTGCAAGTTCTTATGCAAGAAAGGTTACTTGTACATGATCTTATAGAATTTTGTGTAGAAGTACTTGTATATAAACACGTTCATGTTCTTGAACATGTTTATTTAAGGTTTTCTTTACTAAAAGTTAGAAAACTTTAAAGGTTGCGCAATAGCTTACTTTAACGTTTAAAGCTTTGCAATAGTTGATTTTATTAGCATTTGCTGATACTGAACAGGAAATTGTACAAGATCTTTTACAAGGATTTTCAGTAGGGGAGCGCTTAAAATCAATCAAACTAAATCTTTTATACCAATGATGGTAAATATTTGTATAAATTTTTTAAACAAAATTTTTATTCTTCGAAGGATGTGATTTTATAAGCACTATTCATCTTTTACAGCCATCCGGAAATTGGTAGTAACATTTCTTTTGAGGAAAAAAAATCGACTATACGAAGGTGGAGTCATTCTTAATTCCCTGCAGTGCCGAACAGTTTAGAGTTATTGAGTGACTATTTAAATCATGCGAATTGGCAGAAACGCCTTTCTTACACAATTGTGCAAGAAGGAGAGGAAATTAATACTATCGTGAAAAAAGATTTCATTATTCGCACTTGGAACGTTATTGATAGTGACAATTATCTATCAGTTACAAAAAATTTAAAGTAAAAAAAATATTAGAGCCTGTACCAGTATCCCAATAATTACATTTTGGATTTTGCTTTCTTCGCGTACTATTCTGAAATTTAATTTTCATCCTAACTCTTACATCCATTGTCACCTTTATTTTTATCCTTATTCCCAATGTAATTCCCACTTTCACTCTGGCATTTAATTCACCCTAACTTTCCCTCATATTTACTTCTATAATTTTTCATGAATTTACAAAAATGTCCTTGAATTTTTGAAGAGTTTTACTTAAGTACGTTCCAATGATAGTGTTATATGGGAGTGTAGGAGAGACTGTTTTAAGTTTTACTCTACCATTAAATAAAAGTAAAAATATGAGAGTAAACGTGAGTTAAGTAATGGTGAAATGGTGAATAAGAGTGTCAATAAGAGTGAAAGTGAGTTGAGTGAGGGTGAAATAATGGAGTATCGGTGAATGTGAAGGTGATTTACGTGAAAGTGAGTTTAGCGAGGGTGAGGTATTGATAGAGTGAAAGTGAGTTGAGTGTGTATCAGTGAGAGTGGATGTGAGTAACGTGAAAGTAAGTTGAGTGAGGGTGAGATAGTAGAATGATGGAAAGAATAATAGTCAAAGTGATTTGAGTGAAGAAAATGTTTTCTAAAAAAAATGCTCAAAAGAAGAAACCCCCTGAAATACAAAGCAAAACCAATCAAACATAATCTGCAAGAAAAAGATATAAAAATTTATAAAGGCACCGACCGCTGTGTTGATAACCTGTGCGGCTATCACAAGAAAAGTAATGGTTTTGATAGAGTTCGCAATATGTCTTTTGAGTGAGTTTTTAATATTTGTAGTGTTATTATTTTTGCATTATTATTATTATTGAATTAACAATAATATTAAATAATATGTTATATATAAAATAAAGTTATGATTTTTAAAGACACCTTTTTCTAAAGATTTAATTATTTATTTTTTATTTAGTACAACATAATTTATTGATTTAATTACCAGCTGCCTATCATATCCTTCTTAGACGGGTTTTATTTTTCACCAATACATTTAACAATTTGTCTACCAATCTGGAAAACAGTGAAATAAACGGAAATTAATTTTGACCGTAAAAAAATTAGTAACCATTAACTATTTCAGTAGAAGAATGATCCCAAGTGCGAAAACCAACGCGGCCCAGCATTGGCAAAGCTGGCATCGAAACTTGGCAGACAATATTGGTCCGACTTTGCGCCGACTCTTGTGGTGTTGACCACGGTTGGACGTCGGCAGCCAGATCTCGGCAGACATTAATGGCCCAATATTGACTGACAGATCTCGACAGACATTAATAGCCCAATATTGGATGCCAGATCTCAGCAAACATTGATGGCCCAATATTGGCTGCCATTACTCTCCCAGTGTTGACAAAATATAAAAAATTTTTTTTTATTTAATTAACTAATTAATTGATAATATTTATACGGCTCATTTCCCTAAGTTAAACGCAAACTTACAAATATTTGAAAAATCCTTACCGCTCGCGGTGATCGATACCTGTTGTAAAAGGTTTAAAGAAAATTAATTTATTTAATATTCTCCTCTTCGGAGTCACAACAACTTATCAATGTCAGAATCGATCTTTTATTTTTCTGTGGGTCATTTCTTTAGTTGCGATTGCGTTTCGTTAGATAAATTATAGGTAGCGTAGAAATAATTTATGATGCTTTTAATTTAACTTGATGTTTTTTAATTTTATATATAAACAATTGAGAGATAATATTGATTACAATTAGCTTACCGAATACAATACTCCCGTCGATTTTTTTTGTTCGCAGATACACTTCTCAGTCCTTCACACATTCACATGAAATCAAAAGGCTTTTTCTCTTTAAACACTACGAAGTATGATTAAAATATTTAGTTTAGATTGCACAAAAGCTTCGAGATTATAATTCGATTCAACGTATGGATTCTTTATTTTCTTGTATAATCTATCCTCCGATCAAATTAAACTCCCGAATATTCAATAGCTAGTTTAATGACGAGCAATTTCACGAGTTTTTAACTAGTTGTTGAAGACAGCGGTTAAACTTTCGCGACGAAGTCTGTCGATTATTGAAACAATAATTCAGCGCGTAGACTTCTTTTCTGTTAACCCGAGACTGTGAGTTATGGACGCCTCCTTTAGTATATATAGAGCCATAATTTTGAGGAGTCAGCAATGGTCATTGAACTATTGTGACATTCCTTGATCGAGGAAATTTCTTTTTAATATTTTAAAGAGGTGAGTGAACTCTTCTTAAGCAATAACCCTCTTTTAGTTGGTATGTGAATTTCATACCATCGATTATTAGTCAATAATTGTTAACAAACGCACAGTGAGGGTTAATGAACCTCCCTGCCCGTTTCGCAACATTATCACTAATCTAGTTTTACATTTTTGCGAGGTTATTGCTATTGATGATTGGCCCAATGTTTATTTCAAAACTCACATTCCTTATGTCTCTATATTCCAAAGAAGGGCGGTTCAATAAACTAATCGGAATTATTCTTTATTAATAATTCCGATTAATAATTGTAGAAATAACTCACATTTATATCTCATTATTTATAAATTAAATTTTAAGAAATTTTGAAACAGGTAAAAAAAATAAAACGAACTTATGGTTCGTTACAAACCACCCTCGGATCATACAAATTATCGTCCCGAGAATTTTCGTGCTCAATATATCTAAATTTAATTGAATAAAAATTTTGTTTGTTTTGTAATGCAAAACGTATTTACTCAATACACATTCATTCATGCTAGTTAACAATGTAGATTGATTATAGGCCAGCTACATGAGAATTTCGAAACAGCAAGAGATTCTTGTAGTTTCTTGGTTGTGCATAGTCTCTCCTCCCACCATCCTAAGTTAGTGCAGCAGTATGCTCCATGTATGACATAATATCCAGTGCTAGTTCGTCGCTCTTGACCGCATTTCGTTCCCATAATTTACATATAATATAAAGTTGAGTTTACCAGAATTGATTGCAATTAGGGTTGAATATGAAGATGGAAGCTGTATGCAGCTTTGGTAGTCCAGATGTCCTTGACCTATTATTAGAGATTTATTTCCCTTTTTTTTCCTTTTTTTTTTATTGATATGATTTGGAAAAGTGCAGCCAGTGATGGTGATGTGGATATGTTAAGTGTGAGTGGAATCCGGATGTAGTGTTGGTGTTATTAATAATTTGAGTCATTGCAATGGCCAATTCTATCTCGATGAATTATTTAATTGTTAGGAGAATTAGCATCAAGGTTAAAAAGAGCTGAAGAGAATTTGAATAGTCAGCAACTTCTTCGTCCGTGGTTCTCCTTCTTCGTGTGTTAAAGGTGAGTAGTTTGACAAAATAATTACTTCTTGCTACCGTTGTTCTCAACGTAGTGGCTTATTAAAAATTCTAAACAATTCAGTACTCATCCTATTATTTAATTGTTCTTACATTAAGTATTCGCTATTGACAATAATTTTGTAAAAATGATTTCTTATAAAATTATAAATGTAAGATATATATAGTAAGATATTGAAATTTTAATTTTTATAATATATATATTCTTAATTAATTAATACAATATTACCAATATTTTACTAGTGATATTAGTAATAATAAAATAATTAATTGTTTTATCATTGAATAGGTTATCCTAGGGATATCCTTATCAATGACTATATATTCCTAATTAATTAATACAATATTACCAATATTTTACTAGTGATATTAGTAATAATAGAATAATTAATTGTTTTATCATTTAATAGGTTATCCTAGGGATATCCTTATCAATGACTATATATTTTTAATCAATTAATACAATATTACCAATATTTTACTAGTGATATTAGCAATAATAAAATAATTAATTGTTTTATCATTGAATAGGTTATCCTAGGGATATCCTTATCAATGACTATATATTCATGATTAATTAATACAATATTACCAACATTTTACTAGTGATATTAGTAATAATAGAATAATTAATTGTCTTATCATTGAATAGGTTATCCCAGGGATATCCTAATCAATGACTATATATTCATAATTAATTAATACAATATTACCAATATTTTACTAGTGATATTAGTAATAATAGAATAATTAATTGTTTTATCATTGAATAGGTTATCCTAGGGATATCCTTATCAATGACTATATATTTTTAATTAATTAATACAATATTACCAATATTTTACTAGTGATATTAGTAATAATAGAATAATTAATTGTTTTATCATTGAATAGGTTATCCTAGGGATATCCTTATCAATGACTATATATTCTTAATTAATTAATACAATATTACCAATATTTTACTAGTGATATTAGTAATAATAGAATAATTAATTGTTTTATCATTTAATAGGTTATCCTAGGGATATCCTTATCAATGACTATATATTTTTAATCAATTAATACAATATTACCAATATTTTACTAGTGATATTAGCAATAATAGAATAATTAATTGTTTTATCATTGAATAGGTTATTCTAGGGATATCCTTATCAATGACTATATATTCATGATTAATTAATACAATATTACCAACATTTTACTAGTGATATTAGCAATAATAGAATAATTAATTGTCTTATCATTGAATAGGTTATCCCAGGGATATCCTAATCAATGACTATATATTCTTAATTAATTAATTGGTATTTTGATTACTAAAGGAATCGATTTTGTGATAGAAAACTTTTGGACAAGGACCTTTCCTTTTTGTGGTCTCAGCTTGATCTGTTTCTTTCCGTCGATATTCATTCTCGTAGCTGGTGGAGGTTCTTGGAATTGGGTCAGCAAAAGGTAAAACTGCGTAAGCCTTTCTTATTTCTATTTCCTTTTGACTGAAAGCATTATTAACATCAGTCCTTTTTCTAGGTAAGGCTGTGGGGATGGCAACAGGTTCTACATTGAAGATTTCTCGAGGGGTGTTATCTTTCATGGGGATAAGTCCTGATCTAGAGTAAGAGTTCCTTTTGGACTTTGAAGTCGTTAATTTCTTGAATTTCGGATGTAGGAATATTTTTATAATTAACCATATAATGAAAATAATTAGAGAAAACGCTACTATTCCGAGATAGGTTCCTTTAATCCAAGTTTGATGATATCCTTTTTCCATTTGTTGTAGTGAGAATTCATGCAACTGTTGTTCTAGCTCATCCAAGGACTGGGAATTCTTGTAAAATCCTTTCGTTTCCGGAAAAGCAAGTTTAATTTCTTCTTGGGATGTTTCGAATAATTTAATTTTTGGAGCCAGAGAGTCTATACTTAATCCTATTTTGGATTCATATATCAATTCGGTTATTCCTTGAATTTTTGGTATGGAAGGAATTATGGAATAAGGGGTGCTGGCATAGCAACCCGGGGCCAGTTGCATTAATCCTAGACCTTCTATTGTTATTCGAGTACTTATCTTTGAATTGCATCGGATATTAATAGTTGTACTATTCTGTATAGAATATAACCATCCTCCGAGTGTATTTAGTTTAATCCAGTGATCTTCTTCTTGGTAATCTAGTTGAATTTTGCAGTTTCTTAAAACTTCATTAGTGGGATTTAATAAGAGCTGCACTTCGCAAGAGGGTTTTGATCGAATTTCATATGTAGGTAAGCTATTCTGACATAGCATATATGTTCTTAGAGGATCATCTATGAGAATGTGTGTATAGGGTGAATTTATGGAAACCTTTCCTGTTATATTGCCATAAATATGTTGAAATACTGGAAAAGGGTGCAACTTGTACAAAACATAGTCCGGTTTTTCTAGTAAGGGTATATCTATCAAAATCTTCAGGTGTCCTTCTTCCAATAAAACAATTGTTTTTGATGACTGGATTATTTCTTCCAAGCTATATTCTGGTCCTTTTACAGGGAGTGTTACAGTGGGTTGGTGATCTTGGATATCACGAAGAATTGGAAGAAGTTGAGTTATCGAAATTAACCCTGGGTGTACTTGACCTTTTCTCGCGACTCGAATGGTTTCCAGCAATCTTGATCCAGTCTTGCTATTGTGAATGATTTGTGTTTTTACCTTGTTAAGATAATTTTTAATGTCATTAAAAAATTTTTGATGGGCTGCTCCTTTATGGGATTGTTTTATAAGGTTGGTTAGGTTATTCAGCTGATTTTTAATCAATTCTATATTTGTCCTTTGGGCATCTGCTCTTTTATATAAAGAATCTAATTGGGCTCTAACTAGATGAGTTTGTCTTCCCACTAGGTGAGACAAATTAGCTTCCGCCATATTCAATTCTCTGATTTGATCCTGAATTTGCTCTCCATCATCGTAGGATAATACTTCCACTATCGGTCCGACTATCCTTCCAATAAAACTTAATATAGGGGCACTTCTTCTCATTCTCATCTTTCCTTGAATTTTAACAGGAGCAATATGCTTTATTTTCTGAATTTCATCCATTTCCATTGTTATTTCCTTACAAATGTCAAATGCTGTGTCCCAAGTGTCTTCCCATTCATATTCTTTTATAAAGGTTGGGCAATCCTGTAGTTGAGAAGGGCAAGTAGAAACCAGTGAATCTACCTTTTGTTTTAAATTTTCCAAATATTGAAAGTGTTGATCAGTATTTAGGAAAATTGCTACTCTCCAATTTGCTGTAGATAGTTTTACCAACCCAGAATACTCAAAATATATTCCATTGCTATGATTGAATTTAGTAAAATAAAATCCTCTTTCATCACCGGATACTAAGGAAGAGAGTATGGAAATAGCCAATATTAGTAGAATACAAGTGTTGCGAACCATCATCATCATCATCTGCAAATTAGAACATAGATTAGTTAAAATGAATTCAACAGTAAATAGGGATGACCTTATCTTTATGTTTCATGACCCTTTTACCAGATTCATCTTCCAGGATTACATTGTTATTTTCGGTAAAAGCAATGATAGTATATGGTCCATCAGCCCTTTTGTCAAACTTATTTGAACGTACTTCTTTCTTAACATATACTGAGTCTCCGATTTTAGCTTTTAGCGGTCGTGATTTAGAATCATAGAGTTCTTTCGACTTTAATTTTGCACCTATTATATTTTTAGAAGCGATATTTTGGGTTTCATCGAGTCTGGTAATAAGGTCACGAAGATAAGAGCCATAAGTTTCTAATTCTGGGCCTTGTGGGAAAGCACTAGGCATGCGTGCTAATTTCCCGAATACGAGTTCATGGGGTGTAAAATTCGTAGCCTCATGAACAGAGGTATTGTAAGAGAACATACAAAAGGGAAGTAGTCGATCCCAATCGTCGTAGTCGTGTGCGTAACATTTAATAAAGTCAGAGAGGACTACATGGCTTCTTTCAAGTGAGCCATTAGTCTGAGAACGGTAACCGGAGGTGGTGATTTGTTTGATATGGAATAATTTCTCCAGTTTTCGCATTAGGGAACTGATGAAATTAGTTCCTCTGTCAGTCAATATACATCTCGGTGCACCAAATTTAGAGATCAACTCGGTTACAACGGCATGGGCAATGGTGGTACTCCTAGTGTCAGGTATGGGAATAGCTAGGCAATACTTACTAAAATTATCTTGCATAGTTAGTATGTACCTGTTCCCGTTAGGAATTGTTTTGAGTTTTCCTACTATGTCAAGGGCTACTTTTTCGAACGGTTCAGCAGGTGTATCGGTTACAACCATCGGCTCACGTGTTTTGGCTCTCACCAATTTATTTTCTCTGCAAACCTTGCATCCTCTTGATATATTCGATGACGTCATTGCGTAGTCCTGGCCATAAGTAGCGTTCTCTTATACGCCTATAGGTTTTACTGATACCTTTATGGCCTCCAATAAGACTTTTATGAGACTCATCAAGAATACCTTGTCTGATTTCTACAGCGGGAACTTCAATTTTTCCGTGGCAAAGAGTGATGGTAACATCGCCATCACGGAACATACTTGTAACAAGTTTTCCGAGATATCCTTGAGGAAGTGAACCTAATAAGTCTCCAGAGTTAGCTATTCTACATGACACTTTTTGATTCTTAATAAGTGCGGATTGTAATCCTTTTAATCCTCTTTTTACATTTTCCCAGTTGATAGGGTCTGAATGTCGAGTTTTAATAACAATAGAGTAAGTATTGTATTGTCCTCGAGGTGTAATCAATATTTGACCTACCCGAGGTTCTTTTTCTTTGAGATCCTTGAGATCGATGATTTCGGTGGCTATAAGGAGCTTGCTGATAGAGTCGCATGGCTCACAGTCTTCGGCGATAAAATGAGCATAGTTATAGTAGGAACAGTTGTAATTGAATTGGGCAAGCACGATTCTTTGCCTTGATCATTTTCTTGATCCAAAAGAATGTTTGAGAGTTGAACAGGTTTATTGTTTGTCATGATTAAGCGACGTGGTGTAATTTCTTGTCTTTGGTTTGTAAGTTCTGTGTGATCGTGGATCCTAGGTCCAATTCTGCGTGTTGGAGTTTCAGGTTGTTTATCACTTTCCTTGTATGTAGGATTTACATATGGAGTAGAGTGAGCATAGGGATAAGTCGTAGCTGTCGGTGTTTGAAAAGAAACTTGTTTTCTTTCAACAGCAGGTCGAATTTTTCTTGGGATTTTCGGTAGTTCTGGGATATCATCTGGTTCGCCTGAATCATTCAATGTCGTTAATTGAATGTATTCGCTTCCAGCTGCAGGAAGTCGATTTTGAAATGACTTTAAATAGTTGGAAACACGAGAAGAAAATACATCATCATCGTATTCGCCACATGGATCCTTATCTTTTAATTCCTGTAGAAGTTCTTCATCTGTCTCGCCTTCGGAAATGCAGTTTCTACGAGTAACATTTTCATTCATTCCTTCGTGATCCCAAGCTAATGATCTATTGGTAAGATCCAGAGGATCCAATCCTCTGCGGCCCATTGATTCATAAAAATTGTTTATTGATTTTCCAAGTTCTGTTCTAATATCTTCATTTTCAGGTTGGTGAAAATCATCTTCAGAACTGGATTCATCAAGGATTGTTGGGGTCAGTTGAATTATTTCGGGTGGAGTCCACACTGATTGCTGAGGGATTTGATTTACGACTTCACCAGATGTACTAGCTTCGATGGCTTGCGTGGCCAACTGATAAGCCATCTCATTTCCCAGTATTCCTTGATGACTAGGGACGTGTTCAAAAATTACATCCATTGGTTTTAGGACTTCTTCTAACTGTTTAAATTCAATCTGGTTTTGGACTGGTTTATTAGAGGAAGTTTTCCAATCATTGGCTTTCCATTTTGGAAGCCATTGAGTCATGCTGTCGATTAAAAACCTTGAATCGGTAAAAAGTTTTAATCGTTTGATTCCAGCTTCTTGAGCCTTTTCTACAGCTACTATAGCAGCTTCAATCTCAGCATTATTATTCGTTTGTCTTCCAGTTGCAAGCTGAGAGACATTTAAGGGATGATTTTCTCCAAACCATACTCCAATCCCTGCTGTTGATCCAGAGTTTCCGTTGCCTTGACATGCACCGTCAATATACACTTCCGTGCTAGGTTCAGAATCTTCTCTTCTGATTTCCCGTTCTTCCTGTTGATTGGTCAGTGGTACAACAGATGACTTGGATGACTTATTTGCTGGGGGTCCCAAAGTCGGAAGAACACTTTTTGAAGATCGAAATACTGAAGCGTCTGGGCTTTCTTCATCTATTGAAGTGGATTCGTCTGATGAAGATTGGTCATCTGCAGTTTGTTTGGGTAGCTGTGCTTGATGTTTTCTTAATCGTAGTCTAGAAGCGATAGTGCTTCTCTCTAGTATCGAAGGACCAGGTTTGGATAATACTGGAATTTCCGTTGTTGAAGGTTGTTTCCTTGGTCTTCCGGGCCCTCGTTTGGTCGCACTAGTTGGTTGTGGTACAGGAGTTTTTTTTCTTTTAGTACCGTCACCATCGGTCTCAGATTTCGTACGTCTAAGGGTTGAAAC
Source organism: Leptopilina drosophilae (assembly GCA_032873175.1). Lineage (NCBI taxonomy): Eukaryota > Metazoa > Arthropoda > Insecta > Hymenoptera > Figitidae > Leptopilina > Leptopilina drosophilae. Next base: position 14,669,122 of record CM065486.1, read on the forward strand.
AGGTTTCGGCACAATACTAGCGGTCATACGAGCCGTAGTAGAAACAGACGTCGTTTTAGGTTTCCTTGTGTGCGTGGTTTTTATCGGCAATATTCTTGTTTTATTATCTGCACACCCTAGGGTTGATGATTCGGAATACGTACCTTCGTCTTCTGTGTCGAGAATCATAGAAGAATCTGAGTCGCTGCTTGGTGTTACTGGAGGATTTTCTGATATCGCTTGGACTTTTGTGTTCAGCTTCCCCTTCTTATATTCGAATTTGTATTGATAATCGCGAAGTCTTAATCTCCACCTTGTGAGTCGTGCACCGGGATTGATTACAGAGGCCATCCAGTGGACAGGTTCGAAGTCGCAAGCTAAGGTGAATTCTCGCCCATACAAGTATGGTCTAAAATTTTCAACAGAATAAAATACAGCTAAACATTCTTTTTCAGCTGGATCATATTGTTGCTCACATCTATTTAGCACCTTAGAATAATACGCCACAGGATGATCAACATTATCCTTTTCCTGGGTTAAAATAGAGCCTATAGCAAACTCTGATGCATCCGTCGTTAATTTAAAAGGCTTGAAAAAGTCTGGAAACATCAAAATTGGCTCTTGACATAAATGTAAACGCAATTTTTTTAAAACCAGTTCTTTGATTTGGGCCCCATTCCCATTGACCATTTTTTCTTAACAAATCAACAAGAGGTTTGGACTTCTTTGCATAATTTCGAATAAATTTTCTATAATAGCCAGTTAATCCTAAAAATTGTCTGACAGCTTTCGGATCTTTGGGTTTCGGAAAATTTTTGATCGCTTCGATTTTTGCTGGGTTGGGTTGTACACCTTCTGAACTGATGATATGACCTAGGTAAGCGGTTTCTTGTTTCATAAAATCGCACTTATCTGGTTGAAGTTTCAAGTTGGCTGCTCTCAGTCTATCCAATAACCTTCTGACTCTAATGTCATGTTTCTGTAAAGTATTTGAGAACACAATAATGTCATCCAGATAAACGAAAGCCTCTTCATCCAGCATTCCTTTTAAAACATTATTTAAAAGACGCTGAAAAGTCGCAGGGGCATTCTTAATACCCATAGGCATGCGGTCGTATTGATAATGATCTCGACCTGTAGAGAATGCTGTCTTGTGTCGGTCATCTGGATGAGTTTCGACCTGATGAAATCCACTAGCCAAATCGAAAACAGAAAAATATTGAGCACTTCCAATGCGATCGAATATTTCCGAGATATTTGGAAGCGGAAAAGCGTCCCCCACCATATGTTCGTTAAGGGCGCGATAATCGATCACTACTCTCCATTTCCTGATTCCTGAGTTGTCCATTTTCTATGGGATTATTAGAAGCGGAGAGTTGAAAGCAGAATTGGATTTACTAAGTAATCCTGCTTCATATTGTTTCTGTATTTGAGCGTTGACTTGTTCGATGGCTTCATGAGGTCTCCTATATTGTTTGCGATGAATGATCTTGTCATCCTTGGTAGGGATTCGGTGTTGTATCAAGTGGGTACATGTGAGTTTTTCTCCTGTAAGATGAAATACATCAGCATATTCTTCGGCCCACTTCATAACGTATTTCTTTTCCTCGTTGGATAGATGTGAAGTGTGAAGGGCTTCTTGAACCTTGAACACTCGATCTTGATATGAAAGAGGTAGTTTTTGAGATGATTCGGTTGTAGAAATCTCTTCTTCTGATTCTGATGATTCCTCTCCTGGAAATGTGCAATGATCAAATGGTATGATCTCTTGAGGATCCAGCTCAAATTGAACATCGTCATCACTAGTATTAATAGCCATAGCATAGCAGTTACCATTCTTATTCTTCACTAAAGCTTCTCCTAAATATACACCTTCCGGAGTAGTGACCTTGGGAAGATAACCTTCATTAATTAAAGAAGATGTAGGTACTGCTATAGGTTGTTTTGTTCTGGCTTTTATTGTAAATACTCGTTTAAAAGGTTTAATCTCCTTTTTTAGTCCCTTTTTTGCTTCTTGGGATTTTTTATCTACAAAAGACAAGGGCTTTGTTGGCTCCGATAACAGTACAAGGGTGTTATGTCGGAATGAGAGTTGAGCCTGTTCTTTTCTTAAAAATGGTCTTCCAAGGATTCCGTGAGTAGTAATTGGGAAAGAATCCTTGACGACTTGGAATTCTACGTCGTGATTGAATATTTTTATAGTTATAGTACCTAAGGTTTCCACTTCATGTTGAGTTATGCCTGATATAGAAAGTTTGTTTTCCGTTGCTATTAGTGATTCTGGTTGCAAGGCTTCGAGCTTGATCAGATTGGTATCAGATCCAGGATCAACTAAAAAACGTGCATTTCCGTTGGAAAATTTACTATCTATTAATTCGACGACGGGGGAGTCTTCGCTCCCTGTTCCCGCCCTAAGGACTCGGCCGACGTTTGGAAAGTTACGTTCTTTGGACGCTCCTTCGGGGTTTGATTCACTTTTGCGTCCGTCTGATGAATCACCTGGGAGTTTAAAGACTTATTAGGTCCTGGAGATGTTGAACGAGGGGGCATAGAGACTCCTTGTCGATGGGCATTCTGTGGAGGGGGAGGATATGGCATGTAGGGGGCAAAAGGTGGATAACCTGAATATGCTTGATAAGGATAATACATCGGTGCATAAGGCATAGGATATGAAGGAAAATTAGGTGTTATTCCAGGATTTGATACCGTTGTAGACTCAGGATTTCTTGCAATTCGATAGGATGTAGGTATGTGTTGAGCATTGTAAACTTCATTTGCTTCGGCGTGAAGTGCAAAAGCCAACGCATCTTTTAAATCTTTTGGTTGCCGTGTATCTACATGAGTAGCAATGGCAGTAGGTAATCCTTTGATAAAAGAATCTAGGGCAAAATCTTTAATTGGGATCATCATGATTTCACTTCGACGAATATTCGTATCGTCAACGTTTCCTGGATATTTTTCTTCTAGTGCATGCTCTGCACCGCTGAGAAGACTTCGTAATCGATCATTATAATCACTGAATGTTTCTCCTTGCTTTATTCTAAATCTGGCGACCGCGTCGAGACACCATTGGTAGGTTTTGGGTGTAGAGTAACGCTGTTTTAAATGATCTATCAATTCGTTTAAAGTATTGAACTCTACTCTTTTAACACTTTCCCTAGCTTTTCCACGAAGCTTGCGTAGTATTGCCCGAATGAAGCCAGTTTCGTTAGCCGGGGTCATATAAGTTAGTCCGTCATTGATATCTTCTAAAAATTCTCGCAAGGGTGGATTGTCTCCATCAAATGTTGGAATTTGAGATGTTCCTTTTTCGATAGTGAGACATTCCATCATTGATGTCATTGCGGTCATATGATCTAAATTTGGCACATATACAATATTTGGGTGGTGTCCCGCTCGGTTGGGGTTGTTTTCGTCTGTAGCCATTTTGACGAGAAAAAAAAATAACTACCAAAATCAATTATTTTATTTATTTTAATATTAATTAATTTTTAAATTTTTCATCAACAATTCTAAATCTTTGACTGAAGAGTTTAATTGGTTGACTCTATCTGTTTCAATGCGAATTTTTTTATATAAAGTTTCCAATTCTTGATAAGATCTAAAGAATCTTCCAGAGAATATCGCATATAGCCTTAAAATTTTTGCAAGGTTCTGATTGAGAATTCTAATTTTTTGTCTATAGTCCTCAGCGTTCAAATTTTTCTTTAAATCAAGATTAAATGGTGTCATAGATGCAAAAATTATTTTAATTTCAGGTTACCTAGTTGTTTAGTTAATTCGTCAATTTTAGTTTGTAATTCGTATGATTGAATTTGTAGATTTTTAACTGAATTTTGAGTTTGAGTATTGACTTCGCAAAGAGAATTTAACCACCTAGATAAAAATTTGATTTTATTGTCAATTCTTTCAGTATTGCAATTAAAAACCATGCATTTAATAATTAATTGTTGATGAAACTCTTCTATGTTTTGAATTCTTTCGTCTAATTCTGACCAGAGATTGTTAGAAAAGCCTAAGGCTACAATTCGTGGTTGAGGGAACATTAATTTAAGAATTTAATTTTATTAGATTTAAATTTTAACTGATTGTACATAGAAGTTGAAAACTGATAATCGAAATTTTAATCTGTTTCCATGCCACTGTCACTATAAAATTCTGAATCAGTGACCAGGTCGATCGTAGCGTCACTATCACTATAAAACTCTGAATCAGTAACTAGGTCGATCGTAGCGTTACTGTCGTAACAACCTTCTGAGTCGGAGTGTAGTTCGGTTGTAGTTTCACTGTCAAAACAACTTTCAGAGTCGGAGTATATTTCGGTTGTGGCTTCACTGTCAATGTCAGTGGGATCGGTTAATAAAGGTATTTCTATTTCAGGAGTAGTTGCCCTTTGTTCGGCGTTTACCTGGATTGCTTGATTACGCTGTGCGATAAGTGTACTAATTAAAATGAATCCAGGTACGGGGGGGATTTCTGCTGGTAACCACTCTTCCGAAATTCTATGAATTGGAACAATATCGTCTACCGGCTTGCAATAACACATTTAGACAGTTTAGTGTTTATTTTAAAAAATTTTTTTTTTTCATTTATTTATTTATTTTTATTATTATTATTATTATTTTTTATTTATTTTAAATTTCGTTTTAAATTCCTATTAGATCAATGAACTGCTGAATCAGATTGAATTTTCTTAAGTAAATATATATTTATATATAAATAAATGTTGCTAAAAAAATCAAATGTTATGCTAGTAATTTAGAAAATTGTTATAATTCATTCATAAAAGCAAATAAAATAATAATTGTAAATATTTTCACAGAGATTATTTCATTGTACATATATATGATGACATGTATATTTCGTGAATATTGTGCAAGCCAGTTGGTCGAAATGTAACTTGAAGCTATCTCAAATTACAACTCGGTCACTATTACTCGACGTTCTTGTTCATTCATGGACTTTTAATAATTCACAATAATTTCGTAAAAATTAAATTGAAAGACCAGCTGTAGACAGAATTTTGTATTTCTGTCTTAAATTATATTTGATGTTCAAGATTATTGTTGATACAGTCGTTTAGAATTGAAAATAGAAAATTTTGTAAAATTTTAATTTCCTTTCAATTATAAAAGAATTAAATTTTTAAAGCAATAAAGCATGATATTAACTTGAATGCTCAAGCTGTAATATGATGCTCGTTTACCTTACAAGCGAAGGATAGGTGATTAAAAAAAAAATTGTCAAACATGAATCAATTAAAATTTCTTTAAAAATTATTAATTTAAATTCACAATTAACAAAATATTTAAAAATACATAATTTTTGATCCTAAAACTGACTAAATTTTGCTTCACCTCTTAGAGTGGCCGTTCAACGAACCTAAAGAAGACTTAGGCATATAGTCAATTAAAATTTCAAAAATTATTGTTTTAAAGAATTTAAAGAAAATCAAGTCAAAGTAAAAGTTGGTGTCGAGAAACGAGGGAAAACACCCACCGCTGCCACCATTTGTTGTAAAAGGTTTAAAGAAAGTTAATTTATTTAATATTCTCCTCTTCGGAGTCACAACAACTGATCAATGTCAGAATCGATCTTTTATTTTTCTGTGGGTCGTTTCTTTAGCTGCGATTGCGTTTCGTTAGATAAATTATAGGTAGCGTAGAAATAATTTATGATGCTTTTAATTTAACTTGATGTTCTTTTATTTTACATATAAACAATTGAGAGATAATATTGATTACAATTAGCTTACCGAATACAATACTCCCGTAGATTTTTTTTGTTCGCAGATACACTTCTCAGTCCTTCACACATTCACATGAAATCAAAAGGCTTTTTCTCTTTAAACACTACGAAGTATGATTAAAATATTTAGTTTAGATTGCACAAAAGCTTCGAGATTATAATTCGATTCAACGTATGGATTCTTTATTTTCTTGTATAATCTATCCTCCGATCAAATTAAACTCCCGAATATTCAATAGCTAGTTTAATGACGAGCAATTTCACGAGTTTTAAACTAGTTGTTGAAGACAGCGGTTAAACTTTCGCAACGAAGTCTGTCGATTATAGAAACAATAATTCAGCGCGTAGACTTCTTTTCTGTTAACCCGAGACTGTGAGTTATGGACGCCTCCTTTAGTATATATAGAGCCATAATTTTGAGGAGTCAGCAATGGTCATTGAACTATTGTGACATTCCTTGATCGAGGAAATTTCTTTTTAATATTTTAAAGAGGTGAGTGAACTCTTCTTAAGCAATAACCCTCTTTTAGTTGGTATGTGAATTTCATACCATCGATTATTAGTCAATAATTGTTAACAAACGCACAGTGAGGGTTAATGAACCTCCCTGCCCGTTTCGCAACATTATCACTAATCTAGTTTTACATTTTTGCGAGGTTATTGCTATTGATGATTGGCCCAATGTTTATTTCAAAACTCACGTTCCTTATGTCTCTATATTCCAAAGAAGGGCGGTTCAATAAATTAATCGGAATTATTCTTTATTAATAATTCCGATTAATAATTGTAGAAATAACTCACATTTATATCTCATTATTTAGAAATTAAATTTTAAGAAATTTTGAAACAGGTAAAAAAAAATAAATCGAACTTATGGTTCGTTACAATACCTGAACCTGATGCACCACAGCCTAACACTTTAACCACTCTGGTACTCTGACGTGAAATCGAGAAAGCAAAAGTGTTTTGATAAGCTACACTACACTGGCCGATACTGTGCCATTATTGGACCGAGCTACGTCCCTATATTGGCAATTATAAATTGCCATCATAGATACAAAATGTTAGACATTAATGTGCCATTTCTGGGCCAAATTACGCCCCAATTCTGGCAATTATAATTTGCCACCAATTATACAAAATTTTTGCCATTAAAGTGCCACTAACATGACATTAATGGGCCAATCTTCGTCACATAACTGGTAATTTAATTTGGACATTAAAGATTGATCAACTTTGCCAATATTGTGTCGTTATTGAGCCAAGCTACGCCCCAATAGTGCAAATTATGATTTTCCTTCAAGGATACAAAATTTTTGCTATTAAAGTGCCACTAATGTGCTTTTAATGGGCCGATCTTCGTCACATTATTGGCAATAAAATTGAATTTTAAAAAATTTTTATATGAAAATTCATGCTATGTGTTTAATATTTAATTCTTTTCTGAAAATTTAACTAGACTCTATTTTAAATCAGTTTTCATTAGAAAATTCAACGAGAATTCAATTATTTTAATACAAAAGTCAATAATTTATTAAATAACTAAATGTTTCTTAAAATTTAATTATGATAATTAAATTTTAAAAATAATATTTATTTATTCAATTAATTTTAAAAATAATATTCATTTATTCAATAAATTTTCATATCATTTTTGTAGAAAATTCCCAATTTTTATAAGGAAATAATTTGCATTATTTCTATTTCTTAACTACAATTGCTTTAAGAAAAATTCAAAGATTTTTAAGAATAAAGGAAAAAATGTTTATAAATTCTATTTGTCAATTAGAAAATTTAATTGAAAATGAAACTGAAAATTTTTAGAAAATAAAGGAAAAGATTTTATTGAATAAAATGTTGTTACATTTATTTACGAATTTAATTGTAAAATTATTTAATAACATCAATATCTTCTTTTTTAAATAACTATTTAATTAAATTTTTTCAAAAAAAAATAATTCTCCACAATTGCCAGTTGAAAATATACAAAATACAAATTTTCAAATATTTTAATTTGAATCCTTTTTAAACTTGTTTAATTATTTAAATACAAAATAAATAATTTATTGAATAACTGAATGTTTCTTAAAATTAAATTCTCAAAAAAAATTTATCAAATTAAAATGCCATTAATGTACCTTTCATGGGCCGATCGTCATCACTTCACTGGCAATTGAATTTTGCTATTAAAGATTGATCAACTTTGATAATAACATGCCGTTATTGGGCCAAGCTACGCATCAATATTATTATATATATTAATCTCCGTATTCTTTCATTCATTCTGTCCGCAAGAATTCCGTCCGCCCTCCTGCTGTGCTTTTGATGACAAAGAAGAGTTGGAGAGAGAAGTTTGTCACAGTATATAAGAGAGAAATCATGATACAGAGAAGGAGTGGGAAGTATCGTCTTTTCTTTCAGTTTAGAGTAGAAGCGAGAGAGAGGCGAACAGTTAAGAAAGTAACGCCTACTTTTTTTGGTTTGAGCATCATGGTTTTCTGTATTCTCAGTGACAGATATTAGAATAAATAAATGAAATGAATTCAATATAAATTTTTTTTATTTTATAATGATATTTTTAAAGGCATATAATTTGATAATAACTGCAAAAATAGTAAACTATATATTTCTTGATTACAATTTTAAACAAGTTTTTTTAAATGTAAAAATATGTGTGCAAATTTCGAATATTCTATACTTTCAATGAGAATTAATATGAAGGAATGATTTGATTCCAATTTCGAGTTTACGCAAAATTGAAGTATCTACAAAACTCTAATTTATACATTTTTTTCCTTTTTCTTACCTTATTTTTGATAAATAATTTACATTTTATTCCCAAAAAAGTGCATTTTTGAGTTTCATTTCCAAATTAAAAAACATATAATTTCCAATATTTTTTATTTATTAATTTAATATTTTAAGTCGAGTGTATTTTTATTTATTTTTTAAAATTATTATATTTTAAAATTACATTTTAAACTTGAACATAAATTGATTCCATGTAACTTCATTGTGTATAGATGTTTAGGTCTTAAAACAATAAACAATATTATTATATTTTCATGCTAATTTACTTATAATTGATTTATATTTCTCGTGAAAAAGCTATGTAGTCCTTTAAATAATAAAATTTTCTAAAATGTATTAAACAATTTGTGTATCTGTTTATAGATCTTGCTTTCGTGTGAACATGATAGCTTCCATAGATTTTCTTGAATTCGGATTAAATTTTGAGGGCTTATTTATCACATTAATCTTTCAAAATGGACAAAAGGAATATAGAATATATCCCACACAAAAAATTGTACAGTTGTTTTTTTCAAAAACTTGTTCAAGTAAAAAAAATTTTTTTAGAAAAATCTAAATTTATATATAATAAAATTGAAATTTTTATGTCAAGACGAATCGATAAGTATATACAAAGTATAAATATTTAAATATTTTTAAATAAGCTTAGAACCATTAAAAAGCGTTTATTTGTTAACCCTCACGGGCTCGAGCCAGGTCCCTCGGACCCGGAGGAAAGTTTTTTTTCTACTTCCGGTTAAGAAAATATTATTAGAAAATCAACTTCACATTAGACTTAAGGGCGTAAAAATACACATTATTCACTTTTGTAAAGAATTTTTAATTCATAAAATACTCTGAAGTTTTAAGTCGAACTTACGTAAAGACTCAAGACGGGTCCGAGGGACCCGGGTTATAATTGCGTATAAAAAGTTAGTAATTTTTCTGCAATATTGCATTATTTTGTAATGTTTCAACATCACCTACTGTAATAAGTGTAAACATATTCTAAATAATTCCGGAAGTGACGTGGTGCGAAAAATATAGTGCGTGTTGTACGTTTTTTGGAAAATTCCATTCCTAAAAGTTAAAGAACAGAAAATCGATCAGATTTTCTTTAAAATCGGTACTCGGGGGTTTTTAGGGTCGCTGATTACAAATTTGATGTCAGAATTAAAAAATTCAATACGACGGTCGTTAAAATTTTTTTTTGTTTTACGTCTAAATAAAGATAATTATTATTAGGTAATTTAGCTAAAGATTTTTTTCAGATTTTTTATATTTATTTATATATATGTATGTAACATACATATAATATATAAAATGTTTATATAATTATTTATACATTATACGGTGATTTGTCTGAAAATATTTTTTTGTTCTTTATATTTTTTATATTATTTTTTTATTATAAATAATGTTGTTTTTAAAGCTATTTTGTAAAATAATTTCTCTAAGATGATACAATTATATGTTAGATAAAAAATATTTTTTTTTTGCTTAGGGAATTTTGGGAAATCTGCCTACAGATACCTTGGATTCCACACTCCAAGGTTATGTGGGGTTGGTATAATAAAACAAAAGAAAATAAAGAAAAAAATAAATAAATAATATAGTAAGTTTAGAATACTGGCGACCTACTGCCAGCCCGACCCACTAAAACCCGTAACCCTTCTTTTGGAGCCCTTTACCCTCCCTCGGAACTGAAGTAAGACTTTAGCCTTCGAGGGTGGCGCTCCAACTCTGTCGCTGCTGCGACTTTGTTCTTTACCTGTGGTTCTCCTGCGTCAATAGTTAAAAAATTCAAAACTATTTCAATATAAAAGCGGAATTAACAGCACAACAAAAGTAAAAAAAACAAATGTTAAAATAATTTAGAATGTCAATAGATAAAATATTAAACGGGTCTAAAACAGAAACATATAAAATTAACAGATATATAATGTCAAAAAGTAAAAATTGTATAAGGAAAAATAAAACACAAAATCAATTAGAAGTGTATAAGGACAAATAAAACACAAAATAAATTAAAAGTGTATAAGGAAAAATAAAAATAAGAAAATAAATTAAAATTGTAAAAGGACAAATAAATCACAAAATAAATTAATAAAAAACAAACAAACAAATTAAAAGCTGTTTAAATTACGCTTTTTGTCGGCCGTCGAGATCCTTTCTCGACATAACCGAGATTATAAAGTTCTCCACATGCCGCCAATTTTCTTCTGACTGGGTCATCAGCGATACCATGTTCTCTGGTGTAACTTGACTGCTTACACCTTCGAACATGGCCTGCCTCTCCAAGTCCCATTTCCTGCATGAGAAGAGGGTGTGCTCTGCGTTGTCAACGGGGAACTGGCAGTACGCACACACCTCATCCTCGCGTAATTTAAAGCGACACAGGTACGAGTTAAAACACCCGTGACCAGTGAGCTCCTGCGTCGTATAATAGGAAACCTGACCGTGTTTCCTATTTATCCAGGTGGCGAGTGCCGGGATAAGGCGATAAGTCCATCGACCTTTTTCCTCACCATCCCATCTTTCTTGCCATCTTTCTATAAGCCTGTGCCCCGCTTCTTTGCGTATCAGGCCCTTGCTTGGTCTTATTTCCTCATCCTGGAAAATTCTTTCTTCAGAAAAGAGAAACATTTCTTCCCTTTCCCTCGCCAAAAGATCTGCTGGCGGGACACTTGCAAGGACCTGCACAGCACTCGTAGATACCGTCTTATATGCAGAGATGATACGCGTAGTTATCGATCTCTGCGCTGACAGTAACTTTTCACAGATGGTCAAACATCTTTTACTCCTTAGGGATGGGGCCCACGCTAGTGCTGCATAGAGCATTTTAGCGTGGGCGACACTCGCCACCAGTCTTCTTTTTTGTTCACGGGGTCCGCCTACATTTGGCATTAACCGTGAAAGATTAGCCGCACACTCGATCGCCTTATTTGACGCCGTAGCCATGTGGTGGTGGAAGTTTAACTTTCCATCCAACTCCACACCAAGATATTTAATTTGCTTACTCCATTTGACCTCGAATCCGTCTATCACGATTCGTGTGAGCTCATAACCACGTCTGTCTGTGACAAGCAGTGCCTCGGTCTTTTCCAGGGCCGTTTCTAGACCTCTGGTATCCAGCCAGCTTTTTGCTCGTCGCAGACATTCGTTCACCAATGTCCTAAGAGCCTTCTCGCTTTCGGTAGTGCACACGAACAACGCGTCATCCGCAAAGCCGATGATCACCGCACCTTCAGGCAGATCCATCCGCAGGAAGTCATCGTAAGATACATTCCATATAAATGAACCCACCCTCGAGCCTTGAGGAGACCCACCTGTCGCTTAGATAATTATCCATTATCCGCAACAAGTAGGGCGGCATGTTCTTCTTTTTCATCGACTCGATGAGATCCTTCCATCTTGCGGAATAAAACGCGTTGCGTATGTCAATAGCTACCAACGCGCAGAAGCTCTTCTTTTTATCTGGTCCCAATTTGTTTTTTCCTGCTTTGGCTATGTCTACTACTGCCTGGATGTCATCAACTGTAGACTTGCCTTGACGGAAACCAAATTGGTGATCGGATAGACGATTCTCTTCGGTCAAGTGGCTTTGCATTCTCTGCAGAACCATATCCTCTAGAAGTTTCCCCATCGTATCTAGCAGGCATATAGGCCTGTACGATGAAACCTTATCTAGAGGTTTTTCACCTTTTCTTAGGAGGACTAACCTCTGTCGCTTCCAGTCGCGGAAGAACTCTCCTCTCTCAAGGCAAAAATTGAAGCATCGAAGCAGAATCTGGGGTGAAGTGTCGATAACCAACTTTAGGATCTCGTTACTTATCCCATCGATTCCGGGCGCCTTGCCTGTTTTCAATCATTTGCCTGCTTTTTGTGGTTCACTAAGTGTGAAGAGTTCTTCCTCTTCGACTTTGCAAAAACTCCAGTCCCTTCTAAGGTATGGTTCTGCAGTAGGAAACAAAGAATTTATTATCTTTCTGACCCAATCGGGATTGTCCAGGCCAGGGGTCTTTTGCCTCGTCGCTAATTTCTTAGTAACGATTTTAAAAGCCATATCCCATGGGTCCTTATTGACTTTCTCGATAAGGTCCTTCCAGCTACGGCGTCGCGAATTGCGGATCTCTTTCTTGAGGTTCTTTTTCGCCTCCTTGAAAGCCTCTTTCAGCAAGGGATCTCCCTTAGATCGAGTATACGTCCTTCTTGCTTTGAGGCATTCCTTCCTCAAGGCTCGCTTCTAGGTCTTCGATATTGGCTTCGAAGTTTGTCAGTGGGTCGTTGGGTGAGAAGTAGAGCTATACATACGTATATTAGCCACCTCTATCCACACGAACCCACTGCTCGTCTCCAGAAACTTGTCAACCCGCAATTCTGGGTTGCACAGCTTTATGGCGGCTCTCTTCGCCATATCCTGATACCAAGGGGCGAGGTCGCTTCCTTGATACTGCTCACTGCAGAACAGGATATCGACCTCATTTTCCCTTGCTGTTTGCATTAGGAGCAACTGTGCATCCTTACTTGTATGCAGGTTGACCTGCAAAAATTTTAAGGATTTGCCCTTTTAATCTTTTGCAGTTCTTCCCTGTAAACCGGGCAGGCTCTCTTACCGGACTCGTGATCCGTTTCCGGCTTCCCCAGGTCCAAGCAAGTAAGGCACTTCGGCTTGTCGTTACAGCTCTTCGCGAGGTGTCTCTCTCCGCCGCATCTCCTAAAGTTTTTACTTCTGTCGGGGCCTTTGCAGGATAGAGTTCTGTGTCCGTAACCTAGGCACTTTTGGCACCTAGCTATTTCAACATGCTCGCGAATTGGAGCATTTATCCAGCCGACTTTTATTTTACCAAACTTTAGCAGAGTGTTACTTTCTGCCTCTGTCAGACGTACCCGAGCAACCTTAGTTCCTCTGTACCGCGGCAAAAGTCGACACTCCATTGTCAGGTTGGGTTTACCCAGTTTTTCTCTCAGTGCTGAAGTCACCTCATCCTCTGTGGTGGCTTCATCCAAGTCCTTAATCTCTAGAGACCTTTTATTTATTAGAGGTGTGACCTCAGCCTTGCCATGCAGTGCCGAAGACAGTGCATCTGCAAATTTTAAGATCTCTCCACCCTTTTTCACTATCACCAGAACCTCCTTTTTAAAGTTCTCCTGATTTTCCGCATCACGGTACCCGTATCTTCTGGGTTTACCTTCGCTTTTATCAGCGGCAAGATACCCTCATACAAACTTGGGTCTCTTGCCGTGATTTTAACGGCTTCCGTGCTCCTTAGCTTCAAAGGGGGCTTCAGAAACTCTTTTTTCTCACCTGAGGGCTTCTCTTTTGGAGCCCGGTTCTTTTTCTTCTTAACAACTTTGAAGCCGTCCCCATTGTCCGCTCCGTCCTTCGAGACGGTCTCAGCATACGACTTGCCAGGACTATTTGACCTCTTTCGTTCCAGCTAGCGACTCAGAACCAAGCTGTGGAGCATCCTTTCGCTTGATTCTCTTCCCGCCTTAGATAAAAAATATTAACAATTTTGCTATCAAATTTTTTATTTCTATTGATTTTAAATACCGGGTCCCTCGGACCAGGCTTGTGCGCGCAGGCGGAAAAACGAACTCGAGCCCGTGAGGGTTAATAATTTATTCAATTTTTTGTTTAACGTTAGAAATGAGGTTTCTATCAAAATATCTGAATAAAATGTTAGTCAAATCACTTCTATAACAACTTATTCTTTTCACAATTTTATAATTTTTAATAATTAAATAAAAAAAATTCAGTTTTTATTAATTTTTTTTTGTTTTCCATTCACCAAAAAATGGATAGTTTCTCACTTCTGACCGTGTTAAGTATATGTTTTATCCAAAATTATTAGAACTTTTCTTAAGGAAAAATCAAACAGAGAGTCGGAACCAAATTTAGTCCGATTACGTATTATTGTAGGGGAGACCGGGGATATACCGGACAAGTCAAATATTTCCGAAACGTGTCATTTTTCTTGTAATAATAGTTGCCGTTAATATGTGAAAATGTCATTTTTTGAGGTAAAAGTAAAAAAATTTTTCTCATTTTTTAGGGTTTTTATCGTTAAAATTAAAGTCCAAATATCACACTGCAATTTTTCTTTTAGCTCATGGTGTACTGAGTTTAGTAGAAAAAGAGTTTAATGAAAAACGTTAAGAAGAAAAAATATATTGCACTTTAATTATTAGATGACGGTGTGGGGCTGAATCGGACATCGTGATAAAAAACAACCAAATCTTTGAATACTTTAATTTATTTTATATTAATTAACTATTTTATATTATATTCTTTGCATAGAACCACTTTAAAACTTAATAAATAAAGAATTTATTTTAAAATTCGAATTTGCAAGCGAGTTGCTGCAAATAGACAAGTCTGAAAACTGTAATTCATTTTATATTATATTAATTACCGATTTTACATTTTATATTATATTCTTTGTATAGAACTACCTACATTTAAATAAGAGAAGAATTGATTTAACTTTTCTACAAAAAAACGAAAATTTGTGTCTTATTCTTTAATTAATTAGCCGTGTCTAATTTATCCCCATGGGGTGTCCGGTTTAGCTCCACCAATTTTCGGATTTTTGTTTTTGAGGTAGTCATCTTCGAAGCAACATATCTCCAAAGCTACTGTAGTTTTTCTACATCGAACAAGTGCGATTTGTAGGTGAAGGTACAAGCTTCAAAACGGTATATTACTCTTTAGCAAAAGAAAATTTTTTTGTATGAGTTTTTTGGCCAAAAAACAAATCCGTCCGGTTTAGCACCGGTCTCCCCTATTTTTAAAGAAAAAGCCCAATGAACACGTTCTATAATTATTCTATAACAAGAAAAGAATATAGGTCTTGAAAATTTGTACCAATAAATAATACACAATCTTATTTTAACAATTATTATAAAGCATATTTTGTTATCAATATAAATAATATTTTATGCGAAAAGTAAATTTATATTTATTTAATAATTCTTTAAATAATTTGATGTGGTTTGGTAAAGTAATAATTAGTTGTAACTGTTTTTATGCAACAACAAAAATCTCTATTCTAGATCTGAGTTTCGAGACGCCTAATAGATCTTTCATTTCTTACTGGATTTAGAAGCAAGAGATTTTTACTTGTCCAAATGTAAAGAAATTTCACGCGCGCCAAGGCGCGCGTAGACAGCTAGTAAAATATTTAATTTAGGTAGTACCAATTTTCTATGCTCTAATGAGCAAAAAAAGTGAGAATGCCTACGATGCTGTTTTAAAGGTTTTTAAATCAGAAGTATTAACTTGTCCGTTGTCAATCAAAACTATTGTCACAGACTTTGAATTAGCTGAAATAAATAGCGTTAAGTCCAATTTAGTAGACAATACACAAGGGTGCAGATATCATTATGTGAAGGTTAGTAAAAATATTCACTAATATTTGCAAATTTTTGCACATTAGAGTTGATAATAATTGAATATAAAGTTATTTCATATTCTTACGTAAGTGATAATTTAGGTTGTCCACTATAGTTGGAAAATTGGCTAAATGTTAGGTTAATTTTAGCATTTAAAGTTTACCCAACCATCAGGAGTACTACTTTAAATGACCTAAAAAGTATACTGAAAAAAATTAGAAAATATTATTTTTAAAAGACTAAAATGTTTGGTTGGCATAACACTGTACTATGGTTGCCCGACCTTTCGCAAAGCTTTCGTAATATTAAATAAAAATTTTATTTAACGTAAATAAAACATATATATAAAACTTTACTGAAACTTTACTGAAATGTCGAATTTTAGAATTCGATTCAATGTTACGTGTAATGTTAGTAACATTACAGTGTAACATTGCAGTCTTATTAAAATGTCCGCCCTAAGGCAATAATGTCGAATTCTAGAATTCGCCATTTACCGTTCCAAAACTGAACAAAACTCGGTTCGTTTTGAATTTTGTAGTAATTATTTGAAGTAAGTTAACTCCAATGTCGAATTTTCAACATTCGATTTAAACGAATTCAAACAGTTCGCACACAAAAAAAATATGGTAAATTTGACTAGGGTAGAGAGGGGCTAGTTGAGCATAGGGGTAAGTTCAGCAACCGAAATATTTCAGGCTCTATAAATTGGCCGCTAACTTTTTCAATGTCAGAAAGAACCAGGCGCAAGAGGGAACATAACTGCGCAAGTGCCTGCTTCTTTCTGTCATTGAAAAAATTAGCGGCCAATTTATAGAGCCTGAAATATTTAGGTTGCTCAACTTACCCTTATGTTCAACCAGCCCCGCTCTACCCTACTTTTTTTACTATTTGCTGTAGTTCCTATAGGCACCCGTAACATTATTTAGTAAAATGAACTATGACAAAATAGTTAGTCTAACTGTAAAATGTAGTAATAAATACCATTTTTACAGTAAATTTAACTACTAAAACAGTTATCTTAACTATTTGTTGTTAGTCATACCAACTGCTTCATTTAGTTGCAGTAACTAAATTTTTATAGTTCCTATAGGCGCCCGTAACAAATTATAGTTGTAACAACTGTAAAAAATAATTAAATTAACTATTTCAAGTAGTAAAATGAAATTATTTATTTGTTTTTTATTTTTATTGAGTTCCATTTTTTTATATTTTCTCTTACCTATTTTTGTTCATATATAATTTATATATTAAATTCTTATATACCTAACAGAGAAAAATCCCCAAACGCCGGGGATTGAACGCACGACCCTAACATTCGCAAACCGATAACCTAACTACCTAACCACGCTTGCACGCTCCCAGGTGCGAATTGTCGGTCGGGCCAACCATGTCCATGGTCGGCTCAACTTGGTCAGCCAAAGGTCGTCCCACCATGTGAATTGATCACGCCGGCCTTCCAGTGGTTGGCACAGTTGGACCAACCGTTGGCACCAAAGTTGGGCCGTCTATGGATGCCAAAGTTGTATCGACCGTGGGATAGAATGGTTGGGCATCCTTCGGTAACCACGGTCAGCCCAACTTCAGTAAATGTAGTCTTGCCAACCAATGACAAATGTTAATAAAAAAAATGTTTAATGAAGTTGACAATTACCTTCAATTGATCACACATTTATCGCACATACATACATAGAATTATCCATTTTTTACTAGTTATAAAAAAATTAAACTTACTCTTTTAATATAGTAAAAATAACATCAAAATTGTTACTTTTATGACTTTTGTAGTTATATAAATGTTTCTCACCACCATAGAAATAAATTATCAAAAGCTAGTAAGAATTGGTTCTTTTAACTACATTAAACATAAAAATAACAAATTCCAGCGGTTGTTTTACTCTTTGGAACAGTAAGTTTTAATTTAATTTGCAAATAGCAAGAAATGGATATTTATAATACAGAAATTCCGAAAATAACTATTTTTAACAGTACTTTTAACTACTGGACTATTGTTGAGTTATTCACAATCATAACTTTTAGTAGTAATTTAAACTACATAAAACCAACTATTTAATTTTAGTTCCACTAACTATGGAAGTTTAGTTAAAATGCTGCTGAATATGGTAGTTTTAACTACATTTTTTTAACTGCACATATGTGGATGTTTTTACCACACGGAGAAAATTTATTCCTGAAAATTTACCGAACTTTGTTCGGTAAAACTGGGATGAAGTGTCAAAACTGTAATTTTTAAGGAACAGGACTGTAAAAGCAATTGCATTGAAAAATAATGTAACAAGAATAAATCTTACGGTACATGTATTAGCCCTTTACTTACAGTTCGGTAAAACGTAGGGTAAGCATACACTATACTCAGTTTTATTGAAAGTTCGGTAAAACGTAAGGCACAGTGTTCGGTAATACTTATATTTATTGTATAGTTCGGTAAAACGTAGGGTAAGTGTTCACTATACTTATTTTTATTGAAAGTTCGGTAAAACGTAAGGTACAATGTTCGGTAAAATTTATATTCATTGAATTACTGAATAGTTCGGTAAAACTTGAAGAATAAAAAATAATGCCATTGCAGTAGTTCTATAGCCGTAAATCTCATTCTACCTACTTTAATCACTACCGAAACCCCCTACAATTATTCACGAACAAATACTTATACATTACACCTGCCTACAGTACATTCTAAACGCATACATTAATACATACATCGCACGCTTTACATTATTGCTTCAGAAAGTTTCAACTGTCCTTATATATAAATTTGAATTGTATTTCACCGCTTGTGAGAAAGATTCAAATTAATAAACAATAATTGTATAAAATAAAAGAATCATTCACATTAAATCCATGTTACTGAATAATTTCTAACTATATTTAAGGTCAATTTATGAAATAGTTTCAAATTATGTTTTTATTGTTATAAAGAAAAATGTTTAAATTTGTATTTTATGTAATAAAACAATAGTTTATTAAAATTCTTATTGTTCCCAAATTTTTATCAAAAAAGATTAAAATAATCAATTTTAGTGTTATTGTTACTATAAATCAGGGACAGTCTCGAAATTTTAGTTTCGTTTTAGTTTTCTAGATGGCACAAAACTAAATTAACAAAGTGACTTTAATTTCAAGTCGACATGAAACTAAATTAATAAAGTGTATTTAGTATCGTGACAACTCGAAACAAAAGATTAAAGAACATAATTATTTAGTGTCAAACAAAAAAAAATTGTTTTCCCTGACTTACGTAACCAGAGCAACTTAAGTAATTAATGTAAGTTACGCAACCAGTGTAAATTTCGTAACTATAGTAACTTACATAAATACAGGAAATTACTATAATTACATAACCAGACTAAATAACGTAACTACAGTAACTTATGTAAATGGTAAAACTTACATAAATTCTTTTAATTGCGTAAGGTGTTATAGTTACGTAAGTTATGCAACTTTGATCATTTGGATAAGTTACATAAGTTTCAACGTTTACGTAACTTGCGTAAGTTATTCTACTTACCTGACTTATGTAAATTTGATCTCCTACGTAAATTACATACGTAAGTTACGTGTGTTAGAAAAAAATTATTTTATTTCATTTATCCTTTACTATTATGTTTTTTATAATTTTTTTCAATCGGTTTTTTCTAAAAAAAAAATTCTTTTATTTCATTTCTCCCTTACTAATATGTTTTTAACAATTTTTTCAATCGGTTTTTTTCAAGAAAAATTTTTTTTTATTTCATTTCTTCCTTATTAATATTTATTTTTACAATTTTTTTTCAATCTTTTTTTTAAATTCTTTTATTTCTATTGATATTAATCATATTCAATCATTTCTTAACTTTTATTTTAGGAAAAAAAAAATGTAAATAGAAATTGGTGTATATTTTTTTGTTACCTTATTTATATTTCTATTCATTTTTAACTAAAAAAGAAGTTTAATTTATGTAAAAAAAGAAAAAAATGTATATAAAAATTGTTGTGTAAATAAAATTTTATATTATTTCAAATTAAGTGTAATCAAACCTACCACTAATATTCATAGTTGTTATAGACTTAGTGAGGAAATATATAACTTAGTAGGATATTTTTACTTAACTTTAATTTAAAAAAATTGTATTTCTATAATTTCAATACTTTTCATAATTATAATTTAAAAGATTTTTTTAATTTAAGTAGGGGAGAATGGGGAGTTATGAAGCATGGGGAGTTGTGAAGCACGGCCATAGATCTCGCATAGTAATTGTTTTGATAGATGTCACTTACTCTGAATATTTTTTCACCTAATATCTTTGTTTTGTAATTGGATTCATTCCAATAGAAGATATTTTGCATATCTTTCAAGACAATGTGTTCAATTTTTCGTTTATAAAGTTTTTTTGTGTGCTCCATTTTGCAGAAATCTTACAAAATTCGCGAACAAATCAAAAAGATAAGTTCACCCCTATAATACCCAGCAATGATTAGGTTCTCGAAATTTAAAACGATTTATGCAAAATCGCAATAAAGAATATTTACCAAAAAATATAATTTTTAGCGATTTTTAGTAGTGCTTCACAACTCCCCATGATTTTTAAAAACTTGAAAAAGCAGCTTTTTAGTCCAACTGAAAAAAATTGTCGATTTTATTTTATTTCATGCAAATTCTTCAACCAGTAAGCATATTTGAAGACCTTCTAGAGATTCAAGTGGAGAAAATTTGAAATAAAAATTTCTTTTTGAAGTTACAACTCATAAACAAAGCGTGCTTCATAACTCCCCATTCTCCCCTATTCTTGTAATTTACATTCATATTAAAAGTTTTTCATATAATTATAGATAATTATTAATTAACGAATGTTCAGTTATTAATAAATCTATTAACCTTACTAATAAAAATATATATTTTTGTATACTCATAGTCAGTTTTGCACTTTTAATTCGTTTATATTTTTATTAATTTACTATAGTTAGGTATAATGAAATATTACTATTGCTAAGTTATTAAGAAAGATATTATTTTAATTATTATTAGTTTGGTTAATTTTTATGTCTATTTATTCTAATATAAACTAATTAATTAATTAACAAAGATAAGTTCTAGTAATATTGATTTTTAATTATAAATATTTATTATCAAAATTATCATATATTGAAATATATATTAATTATTACAATTACTTCCACTCACAATATAAAATAAAAAAATTAATCTTAATTCAAATTTCGCGCTTTACCGACGGGTGATAACTATCTTCTTAGCTACTAACAACGGCCGCCTAGCGCGTTCGTAAGAGTGCACGGTGGGGAGAGCCCGAGTGGGGGGAACCGCTTGGTGGGGAGAACCCTACGAGGGTAGCTAGCACACGGCAGAGAGCTCATTCAGCTCGCAGCACAGCAGCAGGCGGTCGACATGGAAAACCAGCGGTGCGAGTGCTTCAACTGCCTGATGAGGATGGTGTCGCAGTACAATGTAAGTATTAATAATTAAGTAAGTAATTATTAATAATTAAATTGTACTAATATAATATATTTTAGTTGCAGCACCCGGGTCAAGAGATGCCACTTCCAAGTACGCCATCACCGCGGCCCAGGTCTCCAACGCCTCCGCGGTACTTGTGGCACCGGCCAGAGATGCTACCACCCTATGTGGTGTTGGGGACGCCACCACAGTCGCGAGAGGCATCACCGACGCCATCACCGCGACTAAGGTCTCCAACGCCTCCGAGGTACCCGTGGCATCGGCCAGAGACGCCACCTCAGTTCCGAGAGGTAGCGCCGACGCCGCCACCGCAGCCCACGTCGCCGACCACCTGTAACATTAAATGTATTGCGAAATTTGAATTGTTAAACAATATATCTGTAAATGTCTACGGCCTTACGAAATGGCATGGTAATTTCTCCGTCCACCTTCTTCATCTGACCGCAGAGAAGAGAGAGAAACATGTAAATCTACTGCATTTAGTAGATTCGTATGATGATGAAAGTGTATGTGATGACAATGTAAATTGTGACGATGATATTGACGACTGTGAAAGTTTACTTCTTCCAGCTGAAGAAGATACAGACAATTTAAGTAAAACCGAGATATTCCAGCGTCATAAATTGTTGAGTATCGGTTATTATGTAAAATGTAGCTTCGATGACTCAATGTCTATGTATGTACCGTGTCTAAGGCAGGAATTAGACCCTGCTAAGTGGTTTGCTGACGAGTTAAGGCATTTCGCGGAAAGAATTGATAACGTATTTAAAAACCCTATACCTATAAATGCCTTAACTCCTTAGCAAATTGCAGATTTTAAGAATGCAACCGTGTGCTATATTTGTCAGAAGAATATATCAGCGGGTGTTAAAAAAGTTCGCGATCACTGTCATATTACTGTCAAATACCGAGGTGCTGCGCGTGAGTCGTGCAACTTAAATTATCAAGAGTGCCAAGTCATACCCATTGTATTTCACAATTTAAGCGGGTATGACGCACACTTTATAATTTATGCTGTATCAACAAGCTTTGAAGGTTGAATTGACCTCCTCCCCTTGAACAAGGAGAAGTATATCTCCTTTACTAAAAACATCAAGGGGAGTGATGTTAAATTCCGCTTCATTGACTCGTTTCGATTCATGGCAGCATCTCTTGAGAAACTAGCGTCATACCTTCACAAATATAAAATTATTGAATCCGTATTTGCCAGTACGGTGACGGACCGCGAACAAATAAAATTGTTAACGCGAAAGGGTATCTTTCCCTACGAGTACTTTAATTCGCGAAGTAAACTAGATGAAACTGAGTTGCCAACGAAAGAGAGATTTTATAGTACTCTCTACGACGCTAGTGTAACGGATGATGAATATGAGCATGCGAAAAAAGTCTGGTCTGAATTTAATTGTCAAACTCTTTACGATTACGTTCACCTCTATATGAAAACTGATGTGTTATTACTTGCCGATGTCTTTGAAAACTTTCGCGAACAGTGTGTAAAAGCGTACGGGTTAGATCAAGCACACTAATACACTACCCCCGGTTTAACTTGGGGTGCTATGCTCAAATATACGGGCATAGCATTGCAACTTATAGCCGACATAGACATGATGATGTTTATTGAGTCGTGTATCAGAGGTGGCATTAGCCAGTGTTTAGCCGGTTTGCTAAAGCGAACAATCCCTATATGGATCAGTTTGAACCATCTCAAGACCCAAAGTATATTATGTATTTTGATGCCAATAATTTGTACGGTTGGGCAATGACACAAGCACTTCCAATTAGTGGTTTTAAGTAGATTGCCAACCCTGACGAGGCGTTTGACTTTAACGTACCCGATGACTCTTCAGTCGGGTACATTTTAGAAGTCGATCTCGAGTATCCCGAGAGCCTGCACGATTCTCATAAGGATATGTTTTTTTTCGCAACTAACGCAAAAACCTCCATGTCCAGGCAGGAGAAATTACTTACAACTCTTCTGCCTAAAGAGAAGTATGTTATACACTATCGTGCATTAAAACAGGCTCTCGGTAAAACTCCACCGAGTACTTGGATTCAACCAATTTGAATGGTTAAAACCCTACATAGATTATAACATTGCCATGCAAACCACTGCAAAAAATAAATTCGAAAAGAATTTATTCAAATTAATGAATAATGCAGTGTATGGCAAGACCATGGAAAATGTTCGCAAGCATGTTGACATTAAGTTGGTTACACACTAGTACTGTCGATATGGTGCCGAAGCCCTCATCTCTCGATCCAATTTCCACAATCAAGTTACATGCTCCAGAAATACGGCGGCAAATGTAAACTGATGTACACTGATACAGGCAGTATAATCTACGAAATAAAATGTAAAGATATCTACAATGACATGTAAAATGTCATCCAAAAGTTCGATACATCAGACTATCCCGTAAATAACGTGTACCACATTACGCAAGCCTACAAAAAGGTACTCGGCCTAATGAAAGACAAGTGTAACTGCAAGATCGTTACCGAATTTGTTGGTTTGCGGAGTAAGATGTACAGCGTATGGGTACAATGTCGAAACTGTTGAACAAATCAAAGTCGTCCACAAGACGACAAACGATATTTGTTACCGGGGAATTTCGACACTCTACTGTGGGGACATTATGCAATCCCCACAATCGACAAATGAATTTTGTAAAATATTGTAATAAAAGGTTTGTTAATAAATTAAACAATTGTACAATAATTAAATGTGTTTTTTATTTAAAAAATTCTTATACCTATACACATATGATTAAAACTTATATTAAGATAATATACATGTGCAAATCACTCCTAGTAATTTGACGCAAATGCTAATCAACCAGCAAATCAATGAAAGATTAATGTTAACGTAGAACCTCTTTATAAATCAAAATTACTTCCAACAGCAAACATTTACAATAACAGTGCCATTATTGATTCATAGTTGATTCATTATTGATTCATTGTTGATTCATTATTGATTTAATTTGGCATTGTAAATGTTTGTTGTTGGAAGTAATTTTGATTTATAGAGAGGTTCTACGCTAACATTAATCTTTGCTTGGTTTGCTGGTTGGTTGAAATTTGCGTTAAATAAATAGGGGTGATTTGCGAATAATAGATTATATACTTGTTTTATCTTTCCTAGTATTGTGCGAATTATCAAAGCTAAGCCATTTGACGAGAACTTTGTTTCCACATGTCTTGAGAATTTTTTCTACAAGATAAATATCTGGATATTTTACTTTAAGAAGTTCCACTTCATACAATCCTCCACTGATGGGTTGTCCTTGGTAATCCTTGAGCTTGTAAGTCACTGGTTGAGTTGATACAACTTGATCCACGGTGAATATTTCTGTTGTCCAATTGGGTGTGTATCCTTTCTCGAAAACGTTTTTATATTTGCTTACTCGAACTTTGGCACCAATTTTATATTTTGGTCGTCTCAAAGGTATTTTTCTTAGCTTCAAGAATAGTTCTTTATAAATTTCAACGTCTTCTGAAGTAACATCTTTAGGCTTCATTCCAATTGTTCTATGATTTGTATTATTGTAGTTGGAAATAAGAGTAGGCAATATATCACACCACATGTAATTTCCTCGTAAACTAAATTACATCCACATTTTTCTTTTAAGTGTTTGATTAAACCGTTCAACAATAGAAGCCTTCATAATACTGTATGTTGAATAAAAATTTATATTATGTTTTTTCATTAATGCTTTAAATTGTGAGTTGTAGAATTCTTTTTCTTTATCACTATGCAAGTTTTTTGGAATGCGTTTTTTAGAAAATATTGATTGCATTGCATGAGAAACATATCTTTCATTTTTACTCTTCACTGGAACAGCTCATGCATATTTTTGAGTAAGGTATCATTTCTACTAAATCTGCTTGCCATGTCTCATCAATATCACGCATTTCAACTCGCCGACGAGAATAATTTTTTCTAGCCTGCGTATGAAGTTCATTCACTACTGTTAATTTTTTATCAACCATCACTGTCGAATAAATTTAGCCTCTTTGATAATATAATTTTGATGTGATTCAATTTCTTTAAGTTTTTCAGTAACTTGTGCTTCAATAACTAGAATAAAATTATTCAAGTCATCAATAGCTAATCTTAAAGAAGATGTAATTTGAATGACAGGTTTTATCTCGTTTCGTATAATATGTTGGACAAGTCTTAAATATACTGCGTCGTGTTGCTTTTCAGCGTCAGCAAGATTACAGATTTTTCTTCCTTCCACGTCGAAATTTCCTTGAGGATTGAGTTTAAAACCAACTCCAGGAGGCCCTCGTCTTGCTGTTCCTCTTTGATTGAGAGGATGTCCGAACACATCGATGCTTATTATTGAAATGAAAGAAATTTGCTAAAACACATCCTAATATATAATTTTATCTTCACGAAATTCCTCAATAATAGACATGATTTCATTATTGTGACTAAGATTTCCAGCAACTTGAGAGGCTATTAAAAGTCTAAGACGGTCAACCAACTCATTTGGATTATCCCACTAGATGTATACTCGTTGAAAATTTCTGTTTGCAATCGTAAATTTAGGTAACGAACTACCACTTACAGGTGACTATTTGTTAGGTGTTCGAGGAAAGAATTGAGATATAAAATTCGAATGCAGTCTGGTCCCCATACTGTTAGATTCCAAACTGTTATGTTCTCAGTAGTGTTATATTTCTTTATAACCTCCAAATTCCAAAGTGTTAGATGACGTCACGTTACGTCACCAACTTACAGGGCCGTATTCGTAACTTAAGTCTAAGGATAATTCATGAAGGCGTGCATATAAAATAAAATATATTTAAAATTTAAATTAAAAAATCCAATGAAAAACATTTATAATTTTAATTAAAAAATCCAATGAAAAAATAAAAGTAAATTAGTTTACACGGTCAACTTCTGATCCACACTTGAGGTGTGTATATTTACGCCCCTGAAAGGTGCGCAATAGGTATAATTTTGGGACATAACAGTGTTGAGTCTGGAGGAGTGGGAATTTTCTGGAAATGTAACAGTATGGGGACCCGACTGTATTTGTAACTCTTATCCACACGTATAGATTCAGAGGAATTGTACCTCTTTTTATGTGCATTAGTAGCAATCAGAATTTCTTTATAGTTCCTCTCATCATCTTCACTTATTTGCGATCTGCTAGGTTTACTTTTGAACAAAAGTTCAAGTAATCCAAGCGTTTGAATATATCGTTTATCATCAATTTTTACATACTGATCTTAAAGAATTTTTGTTGAATCGCCAATCATGAGTGACCCATCACTTATCTTACGTACGCCGTATGTTGAATCTAAACATTGCTTTCTATTATGATTTAATAAGTATACAAATTTATTGCTTATTTTATCATCATCTAGAGATTTTTCAGTTTCATAATTTATACTATCATCTACATTCTGCTCTTTCTTTTTAATCTTGACATTTCCATGCTCAGTGTCTGTCAAGTTAATAATTTTTTGTAAAGGTTGAACTATCGGCTTATAAGTTTCAATCAATACATTTTCATCATCTTCTTTTCCTAATTTTAACATTCGATGTTTTCGCCTAATCGCCTCACTAGCTTTAGCAATTTAATGAAGATATTCTTTTTCTTTATGAAACATGTTATTATTACGAGGTTTCATATTTTATTTTTATAGTATTTATATTTATAGTATTACAAAGCTATCAAATCCTTTCCTATATCTTCCATCATTTAAATCAGAATCCTTATCAATTTCTACAAAGCCATACTTGTCTGAATTCCAACATGTGGAACATAGTTCTCGAAATTGATTAAATGTCATGTCAGTATTAACATGGTCATCATAAACATGCCTTAAATTTTTCTCATCTTGACGAAAAAGGACTAGTAAATTAACATTATCACGTACTAAATGTTTAAGAATGCGGGCATATGTTTGACAAAGATAAAAAGAATCAACATCAACATGTCTACCCATACAAAAGAATGCCCTTACATTATCTTGCTTCTCACAAGCAATGTCATCAAATATAAATATTGAATTCCGTTTTGCATCTTTTGGAGTAATGACTTCTTCATGCTCACTGAACGGTAAATACTCTACTCCATCAACATTACTTATAACTTGTTCCAAGAATTTATACTTGGGTTGATGCAAATACTTTGAGTATAAGTGAATATTATCAAATCTGAGACCATTTGGATTTAAAATTAAAGAAAGCAGTACATTTGTCTTTCCACAATTTGATGGTCCACAAAAAATAGCTCTAATACTACCGGAAAACAAACTATCATGACGCTTAACTTTCTTTTCTTGTTGTTCAACAATCGAGTCTGGATTGACGACTGGCAACTTGTGAAGTTCTTCCTTGAACCGCATTCTGATTTAGACTGCCGCTTAAGGTTTAAATACAGCGCTTATATAGCTAACAAGTCATTCTAATTTTAACTTTCACAGAGTAAGGTATGATTATACATCATCGCTTTCGAGAAAGAGGTTTAATTAATAAATTTATAAACAAGTTACCGTTTGAACTACATTTGCCAGGTTATCAATATTGTGGACCAGGCACAAAGTTAGCAAAGCGTCTAGCACGAGGTGATCCAGGTGTCAATCTATTAGACGCTGCTTGCAAAGAGCACGATATTGCTTATTCAAGGAATCGAGAAAATGTTGAAGCAAGAAACGCCGCTGATAGAGTACTAGCTGATAAAGCTTGGCAACGTGTTTGGGCTCCAGGCGCAGGATATAGTGAAAGAGCTGCAGCTTACGCAATAACAAACACTATAAGAGCAAAATCGAAATTTGGAATGGGAGTAAAGAAGATAAGGTCTTCTAAAAAGAAGAAGATAAAATAAAAAAATCGAGTAAATCTTAGAAAAATCGTTGATGCTGCAAGAAGTTCTATAATTCCTGGTAATGATGCTCATTCAACAATCAAGTGAGTTATTGAAACAGCTTAAAAAACAGTAAAGAAAGCAGGTGGTAGACAAAAAGTTTTAACACCTCGCATCTTACCTGTCCCATCAAAAGTTGGTGGTCTCTTATCATTAATCCCCATTTTTGCAGGGCTAAGTGCACTTGGATCACTTATTTGAGGAGCGGCTGGTGTAGCAAAGGCTGTTATTGATGCAAGTGCAGCAAAAGAGCAGTTAAAGGGAGCTCATCGGCATAATAGAGCAATGGAAGAAGTTGCACTTAGTAAAGGTCTACATTTAAAACCATACCGACAAGGGTTGGGACTTCATTTGAAACCCTATGTTAAAGGACAAGGTATTAAAAGACGATGTAGAAAAAAAAGTTTAAAGCTATCTCAGCGAGCACTTACTGATCTAGATTTACTTAAATATTCTAAAGAAATGAAAATTTCTCATTTTCGAGGAGTTTTTATGCAAAATGAACTACCTATAAAAGGCCCTCGAAAAAGTAAATCAGCCATTATTAATTTAGATGATAAAGATGGTTCTGGAACTCATTGGGTTGCATATAAAAAAGTTAATAATAAAGTCATATACTTTAATAGTTTTGGTAATCTTCAAGCACTCTATGAACTTGTCAATTACTTAGGTTATAGTACTTTAATACAGTATAATCATCAAAAATATCAAGATTATAATAGTTTCAATTGTGGTCATTTTTGTCTTAAGTTTTTATGCGGTCAGCTTAAAGTAAGTCAAAAATATATTCTATATAAATGATTGTTAGTTGTTCCACCTTATCAGTTCATTAAAAGTCTTCAACATGGAAGAATCCTTTACTCTGACTATCTCAGGCAATTCATCAACTCTAGAGGCAGAATATTTCCCTGCAATAGAATTATTATCTAATAAAAATTATGTGCTTGGTCTAGTTGAATTACTAACTTTCAATTCAATTCCTAATATTGATCAAGGTAAAAATAAATTTTATATTTGTGATAAAGTGATTATTATACCCTCTGGAAGTTATGAAATTGAAGATATTGAAAAATATATTTAAAACTCTATTGAAAATCGGTCTGAAATTATAACTATTAAACCTAACAAAAATACTTTACGTAGTGAAATAACAAGCAGTCTTGAAGTGAATTTTTAACAAAATGATTCAATTGGTAAATTATTAGGATTTACTGCATGTATACTAACAGCTAATAAATCTCATACGTCAGATGTACCAGTTGCTATTCTGAAGGTAAATGCTATCAGAATTGGATGTAACATTACTACTGGTGCATACATAAATAATAAAAAGGTACACACAATTCATGAATTTTTTCCAATTG
This sequence comes from Leptopilina drosophilae, assembly GCA_032873175.1. Taxonomy (NCBI): domain Eukaryota; kingdom Metazoa; phylum Arthropoda; class Insecta; order Hymenoptera; family Figitidae; genus Leptopilina; species Leptopilina drosophilae. The sequence goes on from CM065486.1 coordinate 14,698,761, forward strand.
TTCCAGCTGGATATAAGATTGTAGAAGTTCCATCTCACGTCATTTATCTACCGATCGCCGTGAAGACGATACATAATATTCAAATAAGAATCGTTGATCAAGACGGGAATTTAATAAATTTTAGAGGTGAAACTATAACAATTCGATTACACGTTAAATCGACGTAATGGGAATTGTATTTCAAAGAAAAATTGGTGGAAGCTATATAAAGGAGTTACCATGTCAGAAGTAATTCATTCCTAAATCAGTTCGCAAGAGACTAACATCTCAGAACCTACTATTTCTAAACCAGCTCGGCTTAAGAATTTACCAAGAAAACAAAGGAAAAAATTAATTATTCATATACTTTTTATTTGTTGTTGTAATAAAAATGGAAGAAATTTTAAACATTCTAAGTCCAGTTAAATTTGATAATTCTCTGGCACACTACGAAATTCATGCTCATCAACCATACGTGTCATCAGCATTTAAAAATAGTGATGAGATTCGAATTGCAGTTCAACATCAAGACTTATACATTCTTCCGTCTAAAAGTACTCTACACGTCACTGGAAGATTAGTCAGGCCTAACTACGCGCTTGTAACTAATACAAAGTTAATTAGCAATGGTATTTCCTACCTGTTTAATGAAATTCGTTATGAATTAAATGGTATTGAAATTACCGACGGAATAGCTCAGTTGGTTGGAGCTCCGGCTTTGCGGGTGGTGCGAGCGAGGTTCGCGCCCCCCGTCAGCCGGGGATTTTTCCGACAGGTGAGATATTTCGAGCGGGAGGTTTGACGTCTAGGTGCGACGGTATGCATTGTCGATTATTGTCCGATGCCTACCGCCGAAACTAGACTGTCGATAAACCGGTTGTACTCAGAAGAGGTTTTTCTACAGTTTCCCTCTTCTCTGGCGAGAAAACCCAATTGCGGGTGGTCCAGGCAAATGCGAGTACTCCTATCTTCGAAAGTCGCACTGTAGGCGCATTAGGTTAGATAAATTTGCAAATATTTGGTAGAATGGTTATGCTTCATCCACAAAAAGTATCAGCAGGGACTCTTGTCGAGAGCGTAAGGCCGATAGGGCAGGAGTATAAACGACAAAAAAAAAAAAAAAATGGTATTGAAATTGATCGCTCTAAAACTGTTGGTATTACAACCACAATGAAAAATTTAATTTCTCAAAAGCCTAATCAAATAATTCACTCTAAAAATGCTGGTTATCTACCTTGTGATAATGATAGTAGAGTTACAAATGATACTGGATATTTTTATGTAAATATACCTCTAAGTATGATTATTGGTTTTGCTGAAGACTATCGAAAGATTGTTGTGAATGCAAAACATGAACTTACATTAACAAGATCTCGTACTGATCCAAATGCTGTAGTAAATATTGGAGCAGCTGAGCGTGAAGAATTTAGAATTATAATTAATAAAGATGAATGGTTGATTCCATATTTAATAATAAATGATCGACAAAAAAATTGAATTGTTGAAATCCATTGAAAAAGACACACTTATAACAATGAGTTTCAGATCGTGGGATCTGTATGAGTATCCTATGATTCCTGCTAGTGTGCTAGTGAAAAGTATATGTGGACTGTAAAAACTTCCACACAAGTTAAAAAACGGATCAACCGATTTCATTTTTTGATGGCTTATTTTGAAGCTGGTTTAAATTGCGCAACTTTTTCCCAGAGACACATATACTTCATCTTTTATTGTTTAGTTGCTGTGTTAACTTTAAAAAATTTTGCAAACGGTTCGGTTTGCCCCACCTCCTGGGGTAACCGGACCGTTTGGTTTTTTATTTATAATATTGCATTTACATAATCCTACAATAATATAAAACATAAAGAATCATGTAAACAATGGTTGTAGTAATGAAAATAATAATTCGGCATGGAATTTTAATTTAATAAAGTTGTTTTTAAATAAAAAAAAATAAAAATGTTTGTCATTATCAGAGAAACAATATTAAAGGGTCCAATTCTCAATGGAAGACAATTATTTTTCATTGTAAGTAAATATTTTAATGAAATAAACATTTTGTTTAAAAATAATTTTTATGAAACTTTAATTCAATGGAAATATCCTATGGCCGGTTTGCCCCACAGGCCCATTTTGAAAATAAATGTTTGCAAAAAGAAACGGTTTGCAAATTCATCAAAGTTTTTGGTAGTAAATATTCCTAAGGAGTGTATCTTCAAAACCCAAGACCTAATATTTGGAAATATTACACGATTTCCTCAGAATGTTCTTAAGAAAAAATTTGTAAAAGTGTAGAAAAAAACTTAAAAAAAACTTTTGCTCCCAGCTTTGTACAAACAAAAGTAAAAAATGGCAAATTTAAAAAAATAAGGTATACTACACATGGTTGTTTCAAATTTCTAAATAGCACTTTTGACAATTTCGCCATTTCGGAAATATTAAGGGGGGTCCGGTTCACCCACCGGTCCAGTTTGCCCCACTCTCCCCTAATCTTAGAAATGTAAAACTTTTCTTAAATTCACAGAGCAACCCTTATGGAAATTTAGATTTAAACTTTAATCAAAATAAATTTTCCATCCTCTATGAAATGTATTGTAATTTCCAACCATCCTACTATGGAAAAGAATCTGAACCTTTATTAACTAGAAATAACTTTAAGGATTATGCACCATTAGCTGTTATTGATTGCTCAAAACAAAACGAATTTCTAAAACAAGCATCTGTAGATGTGCGATTGGAATTTGAAGCAAGTGAAAATTTTCCAGCCAATACAGCTGCATATTGACTTATAATCACGACCGCATTATACAGTATACACCAATCAGCGGCGTTGTTAAAAAAGTAACGTGATTGGTGGAAATAATGACCAATCATAAATGACATCGGTAGTGGGAAGTGGTGTGGGAAAGGCTATAAAGAGAGCGTCTCTCTAAAGCTTGAGCCATTATTCTACTTCGGACACCATGGCGTACGTCGTAGATATTCAGTGCTTCAAGAGACCATGCAACGAGTTTGTCATCAAAGAGTTTTCGATTCTACCACTTCAACAAGATGCTCATCCATTGGTCTACCTCTTCGAGCCGCCATATGCCTGGAGCCGATTACCTGCAAGATACAAATGTGAGAATCGATGGCTTACAAATAATTATCATGGTATCGATTGGGCTGCTGGTGACGTATCTTATGAAGAATTACAACCTTTAATAAAAGAAGTATTAATAGGTACACCTATTGTTTATGTAAAAGGTTTAGAAAAACAAAAATGGTTAAAAAAATATACATTAAATGTGTTTAATTTAGATAATTTTAAATGTCCGTCGCTAAAAACTTTAAGTGCAGATAATTCATCTACATGTACAAATCTCACACGTAGCTTTAGTAATTGTGCTGTGAAAATGTATGTAATCTACGAAATTGGTTAATACAACCATCGAATGTACTACGAAATAATATAGAAAATACTGATGAAGTTGACAATGATTGTACATTAAAAGATTTTTATAATGATTGTGAAAGTTTCCTATTTAATGAATAAATGTATTAAATGTCTATTAATGTTTACATTAATTAACCCTTTCCCATTGTATTATTTTTATTACATATGCGTGAAACTATTAAACATATTAAAACTAGTCTAGACTTGTCTTATGACGTCAAAAAGTAGGCGTGGCTTAATAAATAAAAGTGGGGGTTAATGCGCATGCGTAGAAGCAGTGGTGGGGTATTGCGCATGCGTAGAAAAAGTAGTGGGGGGTATTGCGTCATATTTGGGTATAAATTGAGGGATCTCGACCGATTTAGTCATTCTGTTTTGTGACTTCACAAAGTATTATCTCTAAGAAAAGATGGATCTAACCAAAATCAACACCATTGGTCGCATGGATGCTTTCCTACCTACGAAGCCGCTATCCGAGCTGACTCCTGAACATAAGTATCCTATAACGAAGATCCAGGTAGTCAACACCAGGAATGGAGTCAAGGTCGTCGTTGAGGTGGATGAAAAGTTCAATACATTCCTACCTTCAAAATTTGTACCAATGTTCACCGATGACTCGATATGCTTGGACCAAATGCAAGAAGCAATTAGTTCTGGACAATTGCGGCTTAAGTGTATTGGTGGTCCATACAACCATATAGAATTTAAAATAAAACAAGTGTAAATATTGTATATTAAATATAATAAATGTATGAAATGTTATTATTACTGTATTTAATTAAATACCTTTATTATTACGTTAGTTAATAAGGTATACATTTTAAGGTTATGTTTAATAAAATAGATTTTAACAACATTTAGTAGCGCCATCTATTGAGTCCTTGTTAAACTCAGTAGTGTAAACAATATAGCGCCATTTTTGCGCGCGAAAATTAAAAAATCCAAGCGACTAGGCTGCTAATTTTTTTAGCGCCATCTGTTGGGCAGTGAAGAAGCTTCCACTGTCGGTAAAACAGTTTACCCGCGAAGGACAGTTAACTTTCAAGAAAATGGCGTCCAAGCAATTTTATATTGTATAATAAAGTTCAAATCTCCCGCCAACAGCTCCTTCGGTAAAACAGATTCCTACATTACTAACCGGTTTTGATTTAGTGACAGATACCTATCCCACCGACTGTTGGTGATGTAGGAATCTGCATTACCGACTGCAGGTGCTTAGCCGAGATCAGAACCTGACGCAGAACCCCCCTAGCTATACTACTTTTGTGTAAGTTATTTTACTTACGTAAAGTATCCAAATTACGTCAGTTACGTACGTTTAATTTTTACATAAGTTATATTACTTACGTCAGTTTCATTAGCTTAATTATTTACGTAAATTACGTAAAATTGATAAATTACGTAAGTTATTGTAGTTACGTAACTTACGTAAGTTGGATCCTTTACGTAAGTTACTGTCCTTACGTTATTTACTCTGGTTACGTAACATACGTAACTTGCTGTAATTATGTAAATTACTATAGCTACGTAATTTACTCTAGTTACGTAAGTTACATTAATTACTTACGTTGCTCTTGTTAGATAAGTATGCGGAAACAATTTTCCTGTGATTATCACTAAATTATTATGTTTTTCATTCTTTTGCTTCGAGTTGACACAAAAATTAAAAGTTTAAAATACTTTTGTTTTTGGATTATTTAATATCAAATACGAAAGTCATTTAATTTCGTTTCAGAAGCGGTTTCTGCTATAAATGAAATTATTAAGTATTAGTTAATGAGTACAAATAAGTTGAAAATAACTAACTATTAACGTCAAAGTTTTTTTTACTACTGGGCATTTAAAAAAGTATTTCAATCCTGAAAACTAACAATTCAGGCAAGTCAAGGAAGTTTTACCGAACTATTCCTGAAAACTAACACTCGAGTCAAGTCAAGAAAGTTTTACCGAACTGTTCCTGAAACGTTAGTGACCATCAAGAAGGTGTTCAAAAGAAACGTTAAAATTTTATTTAATTTTTATTATACGTTCAGTTTCGATTTTGGTTTAACTTTTACAGTACTAGTTTGTAAGGAATAAAGATATGACATTAAACTTTGAATATTATTCATGAAAAAATAATTTAAAAATTATTAAAAATTACTGTTATGCCACTATATCCCAACTTTCTTGAAAAATTCGGTAAAATATAAGGAACAAATTTTCTCCGTGCACTCACGTTTTTTCTCTGTAGAAAAAAATGATATTTTCAACTGCATAAATAGTAAAAATAACTATTTTCAACAATTGAATTTACTACTTTTTGATTTTACAGTAAATTTCTTTCTTTCTCTGCAACTAATAAGAAATAGTTGTTTTAACTACATAAATCATAAAAATAACAACTTTCAAAGGTTGAATTTACTATATAAAAACAGTGTTTCATTTTGTTTGCAACTAATACAAAATAGTTTTTTTACTAGCACAATAGTAAAATTAACTTTTTTAACAGTAGTTTTTATTATTAGTTTATTATACTATTAGTTATCTCAACTACGTGAAGTAGTAAATTTAACTACATAAAACCAACTACTTTATTTTGGTTCCAATAACTGAGGAAGTGTATTTAAAATGCTGCTGAATATATGGTAGTTTTAACTACTTTTTTTCTAACTACACATATGTGGTTGTTTTAACCATTCGCATTTTTTTCTGTGCGATTCGAATTATTTTGCACAGTTTTAGTGTAGACGCATATTTAAAATCTGTATTAATAAAAATCTTTTTTGTAATGAATAACACTATAATTTTATTCCTACTCTCAGTGCGTCGATGGCGAAATAGATCATTTTCATCTGAGGAAATTTCTGAATATTTCCTTAGATTTGAGATTACACTTTATCAAGTAAAATATATTTCCTTACTACCTGCGGAGTACATCCCTAAAATATTTGAGAAAATTACTCAAAACGCCTTGGACAAAAAAGAGCATATAGGATCTCTTATCAAGGAAATAATGCCTGACGAAGAAACCGATTTACCAAAGCTTCTTGAGCCCTTTATTAAATATTGTGAAAAGCAATGGCATAAGATAGTCAAACCAGAGAGGCTTTCAGTCTTCAAGTCAAGTCATCGAATAACAATATGGAAGAACGGTATCACAGAACTTTGCATGATTTCATGGGTACACGTTCATCAATAGTTGCATTTTTAGGTAGGTTAATTTTTCGCACTTAAAACAGTAATCCTGTAACGTTAAAGCTTAAATTTATTTTAATTAAAATAATTTTTAAAGTTTACTTTTTATTTAGGGGAGCGTTCAGTAAGAGTTAAATGATATTGAAGTAAGAATAAGAGTAGAAGAAAAATGAAAATAAAGTGGATTGATTGTGACAGAGACTAAAATGAAGGGAATGTGAAAGTGTAATGAATGTAATTTAAAAATACTAATTAAAAATTTTTTTTCGCCTGTCAACCCCCTATTTTTAATTCAAATAGGAATTTAAATTTAATTTATTAAATCTAATTTCATTTTTGAGACTATTGACCAAAATTGTGACGTACGATAACGACTCCTGAGATGGCTTTTATGACCCCTTCACATTAATTTAAAAACCCAAGCAGCACGTAAGATTACTGGAATGTTGCAGCAATTTTACGTGTAATGTTAGTAACATTGCAGTGTAACAATGCAGTATTATTAAAATGTCCGCCGCAAGGCAATACTACATGTAATGTGACAGCAACTTTACAAGGTAATATTACTGCAATGTCACTCTAATGTTACAGTAATGTTACAAAGAAAGTTTATAAAATTACTGTAACAAGGAATTTTGCGATCTTTCTTTGTAACATTGCTGAAACATTCGAGTAATGTTACGTACTACTTGGGAAGGGTTGAATTTCATCTAAATTTTCACTCCTTGTTATATATTAGAATATATTTATCTCATTACCTATGACCTTTGACTTAAAAATGATGGATCCGGCAGCTAAATCATTTTATAATATAGAGAGATAGTAAGAGTGAAGTGTATTGTTAGTAAAGTAGTAGTGAAGTTATGTGAGAAAGAAATAACAGTTAAAGTATCAGTGTAAGTAAAGTGTATTGAAAGTTAAATAAACGTGATGTGAGAATGATTCAAGCTCTGTTGTTAATGTGAAATAATAAACAAATCTTTTTATAACTCTAGACAATTTAAGTAAAATGCAAAGGATGCTCCATCAAAATTTTATTGACAAATCCAAGGATTGTATGTTTAAAAAAAGGCGCCCAGATGAAAAAGCTTTTGAAAAAAATCTGAAAATGAGGTGGGAAAAAATTGACGAAATTTTAAGACATTCCTCTGAAGAGTATAAATTACAGAAAATGACTGAAATCCTTAATTTTTTAATAAAAGGAGAAACTGAGAATCAATTGATACTGAATGTACCAGGTCAGTTTCAATACTCAAGTAGATGTTAGTAACATTACAGTATAACATTACAGTGTAACATTGCAGTAATATTAAAATGTCCGCCCAAGGTAATAATACATTTAATTACATGTAATGTTAGAGCAACATTACATGATAATGTTACTGCAATGTTACAGTAATGTTACTGCAATGCCACTGTAATGTTACAGTAAAGTTACAAAGAAAGTTTATAAAATTTCTTATAATAGTAATTTTATAAACTTTCTTTGTGTTACATCTCAGAGATATGTTTTTCTTTTATGTTTTACAAAATAAGAGTCGAAATTCTGAATTTGAGATAGAAGTTATAAATTAGGACACATTATTACTTATTTTCTCAGTAAAGAAAAAGGGAATTAAAACAAAGCGAGAGACAAAAGTCAGTTTAACATAGGGACAATGCGATAAACAAGAAGTGATTCATGTAAGCTCGAACTCATATACTATGACCTCTTTTCACAGGCCGAGTTCTATGAATCATTCCTTGTAACCCAAGCTTCACTTTTTCATACGTGAGGAAACCATTTGGGTCAATCGTCGAAGAGACGTATTCTCTCCTCAAAATAACTTATAAATAGAATAAGAATAAACACCTAATTTCTTAGAAGATAACACACTTTACCCCCATAATTGTATATGAATTTTCCCACTTTTCAGTAATTCATTAGTATATAAGTCATAGTTTCTTAACAAAAAATGTCAAAAGTTCCGGTGCGGTTTTATAGACCAGTAGTCATTGTAGAGCGACCCTTCAGTTATACACAATTTTATTGTATTTTTTCCTTAATCGGCAATTGCGGTTTAGAATTGTACTCGATTATCGTGCAAGTTTATTTTGTTTTTCACTTAGAAACAAGTTTCTTTCCGTAAAAGGTGCAAGAAAAGCAAAATTGACACTTAGAATCAGTAATTTTAAAGTATTAACTGTCGTATTTTGCATGTCAAGTTCATTAATTGTAGTTTCTACCAATTCTTTCTTTAATCGGCAATTGCGGTTTAGAATTGTACTCGATTATTGTGCAAGTTGCTTTTCTCACACTTAGAAACAAGTTTCTTTCCATAATAGGTGCAAGTGACGATAAGTAACACTTAGAAGCGGTACTAGCTCTTGAACAAATGCAAAAGTTCTAAAGTTGTGAACGTTACACAAGTGTAACATAACAAACTTTCTCAGTTTCGTTCAACTGAAACAATATCTTGAAAACCAAACTTATACCGACCAGCGCTATAACCTTAAATCTACGACTAATCTGTAATTAAAAGTAAGTAACACTTATGTAACTAATTGTAATATTATTATTGAAATCATTAAATAAATGTATTAAAAGGGAATATTCTTTTGTTTTAACGCAAAACCCGTAGTTTTGACAAGTACAAACGATCCTACTTAAAAATAAAGGTCAAGCTTTACCAACTTGACCATAATCAGCCTACCATTCCTCCAAAATTCTTTAACCTAACTTTAAAACTTCGCCTTCCGCTCGGGATGTAACAGCTGATTTGGTGGCAGCGGTGGGATTCGTCACTTTTGTTTAACAATTGAAATATTTCTTAAATTAAAAAGAAACAAAAAAAAAATTTTTATAAATTAACTTTTATAGATTATTAGGAGTATAAATCAGTTAATTTCCAAATTATTCTTTCTCTAACCGACAATTCAGTCCGCGTTGTAATCGGTTATTGTGCAAGTTGTTAGTTTTAACACTTAGAATTGATAGTCTGCTCGCAGATTAGAGTTGTACTAAACACTATTCTTTCCTTACACTGGGTGCAAGTTAAACACTTACAACACTTGGAATAAAGAAAACTTAACTGACACTCTAACAACATTTTAATATAAAATCATTTTTCAAAGAAAATTATTATATTTTATTAATAAACAAATATACACTTCTCTTAATAAAGAACAAGTTGTATAAAATCGTTCTTACGCTGTTCGGCGAATTTCGATTTTACTAATGGCATTTTACGCTGATCGGCGATTTTGTTATTAGGACAATTGTCTTTATTAATCACTCAAGTCCTTGATTTTAGCATCTTACGCTGATCGGCGAATTCGTTAAAATAAAGAACTTTGCAAATTTTATTAAGTTTAAGGCTTACTTTAGAGTTACTTTTACGCTGATCGGCGAATTTTAACCTTAAAGAAAGTCATTGCCTTATTCTTTAATACTATTCACAAAAACAATTACACTATTTTAAATTCAATACAAAAATTTATAAATAAAGACAAAATGTCTTTTCTTGCAGCTTAAGATCATGCAAAATAATAACGGGAAACCAAGAAATCGAGGAGGTAAAAGAAGTCAGAAACGTTTCCAAGAAAAACAAGTAGAGATCACTGATAAATTATTAAAAGTAGAAAAATTAACATCGCAACAAGAATTTTCTAAATTTTTCGACAATTTGTTAAATAGTACGGAACAATTATTAAATAAAGATAAAGAATTGTAAAATTAAATGACTAATTATTTTTCAATTCTTGATTATAACCAACACAATTATCCTTACGTTGAATTAATTTCAGGTTATTTCAATTCACATAGAGGTAACTTTTTAATAGATCACACTTTATCAATTAATTTAATTCAAGAATCAGCTATAGCATCATTTGTTTATATCGAACGCAATAATTCAATCATAACTAGACAAGGCGCAATTCGCACTATTGGGAGTACATTGATAGAATTTAGCGATTTTTCTTTGAGGTTTGAAGTTGATTCTTATCACAGCGATTCTGAAGTCATCGGTATTTTAGGAGCGCCATTTCTAGATCAGATTTTTGAAACTAGATATTTTGAAAGAATAGCCATTATTTATGAAAGAGAAATTTGGAGACGTGAATTGTCAATTCAAAGACGAATAAGGCGTCGTGTAGCTAATTTCTTAGGAAATAATTTATTCAGAAGATCCTCTATTATTCGTAGAATTTTCTCATGAGTGAACATGTTAACAATGTTTCATTCAATTTAAAAATTTACCCAAAAATCCACATTTCTTCTAAAAACTTGATAGACAATAGAGGACTCTTCTTAATTAATCCTGCCTTAGATATTAATTTAATAAACGAAGGTAAACTCACTCCAGACACAAAAATAAATAGATCGGAGAAGTATACGATAAATTTTGGGTCTTTCATTACTTCAGGAACAGCAAAAATAGTAATTGCTAATAAAGCAATAAAATTTAAAACTTTCATTAATCTAAACCAACCTGAATTAACAGGTATATTAGGGTCACCTTTTCTCAATACAGATCCTAGTGAATTCACATTCTAATTAACAAAAATCATATGTATTGTTTAATATTACTAACAACACTGCTTTTTGTAACATTATTTTCAATAATTTGGTGGCTAAAAATTTGGTATATAACCAAAAATTTTATACCCAATAACTCGTCAAATATATTGATTTGAACGAATCTTAACTTATCAGGAGGAATAGGAGACTATAATTTTAAAAGAGGTAGTATCATTGTTCGTGCGACTAACACATCATTGATATAGATCACTTAAGGCTATCGCACGCGGCGAACGTTCAGTAGTACTAATCAAGCATAATTCAGGCATAAGAATCTCAAAAGTAAAACTCATCTCATAACGAATTAATGAACTCATATTTTCAGTTTTTATTAAAATATAGCGAATTGTATCCACAAGTATTGCTAAAATCTTCATTTTTCATACATAACGAAGGTCTATTTATATTAGATCCTTCCTTACCTATTAATATTATTAAAGAAGACAGAATTGACCCCTTTTTAGGTGTAAATCGTATAATAAAATACTTTTTAAGAGACGGCACCTTACGAACGCACGGAGAGACAAAAGTTTGCATTAATTATACGGTAGTAGAATTTCAAACAATAAATTGTAACGACAATTCAGATATTATTGGAGTTTTAGGACTCCCCTTTTCATTCGATATTATTAACGAATTATATTAAATTAACATCAATATGACTCGTAAGAATAAACATCAAAAGGGTAATGATGACGATGATACGGAAGGAGCGAGTGGCGCGACCTTCACGACCACAATAAATAGATCCCTTCATGATACTATGGTAAATTCAATGGCGGAATGTTTTGCGTTACAACAAGGTATAATGAATATCCCTTTTTACGACGGTCATAATATGCCCGTAAAAGATTTTATAGAGGATATTTTAAATGCTGAATCTACTATTCCTAAACACTGCGAAGATCAGTATTTGAAATCTGTTCTTGCTAAATTAAAGGGTGCTGCTAGAAAAAGTACTCATGGTAAATTTTTCGGAACCATTCAACAATTAATAGATCATTTAAAACAAAGATTTTCTACTCATAAATCATATGCATGGTATTTACAGGAAATATCCACAATTCGTATGAACAGAAATGAAAATGTTAGCGAGTTTTATGACAGACTGTCTCAATTATTAGCAGGAGCATATGCAACACTAGCTAGTTCTTATGGAGCACCTAGTGCCAATACCCAAATGCAACCCCTAAATTATTGTGCTTTAGAAGCGTTCATAAAAGGACTTCCAGATGCTATGGCCACTATAATAGAAGCCCGAAATCCTGAAAAGCTCGACGATGCTTTCGAAATTGCGTTAAAATTCGAACAACGTCACGATAGTCATAAACCTGATTATAACGCTTATCATTATTCACGATATCAACCCCAAGATTATAGATATCGAGAAAGAAGTCCTAGCAATAGAGTACAATTTTCATATCCTAATGAACAAACGAGATATCGTTCTCAATCACCTACTCCTACAGGTATATTAAGAAATCCGTATCCACCATATGGTCCAAATAACGGTTTTCCGCCACAGTATCCTAATCACCCAAATTCGTTTTTCCCTAATGCTTATATGCCCTATACCTCTTATCCCTTTTACCCATATCCTCCTCCACAAGAAGCATATTTTAACAAGCCTCAAGAATTAAATAGAACACCACCTCGTTCTCAGTCCCCACACTCTTTTGAAAAGAGTAATTTAAACTTAAACACGACTCGACGGACAGACGCGACGACGAGCGAGGATTACAAAGAGCGTCCAGCCAACGCGAGAATTCTTTCATTACAAAACATATCTTCCACGCCAGAAACTCCAGAGAATCTCCATTAATAGTAATTAATTCTCCAAGTTTCCAAAAATTATCAGCAACCTTATTAATAGATACAGGAGCTGATGTGAACATAATTAAAGAAAATATAATATCTCCGGAACTAAGAATAATTCAGGAAGAAGCTATACACATAGCCGGTATTGTTCCTACCAAACTATTAACATTGGGAACCGTTCAGGTAGAAATAAAAACGAAGCAAATAACTTTCCAAGTAGTATCTACCAATTTCCCTATAGAATCTGATGGTATTCTTGGTCGAGAGTATCTACGTGAAGAAAAAGTTGAAATTTCCTTTTGGCACAATACCATTGTCACACACTCCGACCCTATAAAACCAATATTTTTCACAGATAAAGAATCAGTAGAAGCTAGAGAAGCATTAACAGAAAACAAAGCCAATAAACGAAGAAGTGTAACTATTAAAGCCAGAACGAGACAAGTAATACCTATCGATGTTTTAAATCCTGAATTAAAGGAAGGATACTTACCCTTAATAAAAACCGACGAAGGATTATTATTAGGCGAAGGAGTAGTAACAAATCACGATGGAGTTTGTCATATTTACGCGATAAATATGACATCTGAAGACGCAGAAATTGATATACCACCTCAAGAGTTAATACCTTTTGAATTTTATAAATTACCAGGTGAAGACTCCTATGATTACTCTACAGAAGAGGAATACATACCATCATCAAACAGAGTTTCAGATATTTTAGAATATTTAAGACTAGATCATTTGAATAAAGAAGAAAAAGAACATGTAGAACAACTAGTTAGAGAATTTCCAGACAGTTTTCATCTTCCCGGAGAACAACTAACTCCTACACATATGGTTCAACACAAAATTCTTACAAATGATGAAATACCAATCCATACTAAACAATACAGATTTTCACCCTCCCAAAAAGAAGAAATTGATAAGGTCATCGATAGAATGACATCAGAAGGAGCCATAGGACCTTCCTGTTCACCATATAACTCGCCATTACTTATAATTCCAAAAAAGATCGATGGAACTGGTAAGAAAAAGTGGAGAATAGTGATCGATTTTAGGGCACTGAATGAGAAGACAATTGGTGATTTTTATCCTCTGCCAAACATAATTAGCATATTGGACACCATTGGAGGCGCTCAATACTTCTCTGTATTTGACTTAGCCAGTGGATTTCATCAAATTGAACTAGATCCCATTGATAGACCAAAAACAGCATTTTCCACTACGCACGGACATTACGAATACATCAGAATGCCCATGGGATTAAAAAACTCACCATCAACGTTTCAAAGACTAATGGATCAAGTTTTATCAGGACTTCAAGGTGTTGAATTATTCGTATATTTAGATGACATCGTGGTTTATGCGAATGATTTAGAGGAACATGGCAAAAAGGTAAGGCGATTACTACAACGATTAAAAGGCGCCAATCTTTCACTACAGCCGGAAAAATGCGAATTTCTCTTTAAAGAAGTAGCCTATTTAGGGCATATAATAAGCAGTGAAGGAGTGAAACCTAATCCTAAAACTATAGAGGCAGTCAAAAATTTTCCTAGACCTAAAACGCCACGTAATGTAAAGCAATTTCTAGGATTAGCGGGATATTATCGAAGATTCATTAAAGACTTTTCAGCAAAGGCAAAACCATTATCTAATTTACTAAAAAAGGAAGTGAAATTCGAATGGAAACAACAGCAAGAAGAGAGTTTTAGAGAGCTAAGAGAAGCTTTGTGTACTAGTCCAATTTTACAGTACCCCGACTATGAGAAACCGTTCACACTAACAACGGACGCATCAGATTTTGCTATAGGCGCAGTGCTGAGTCAAGAAAAGGACGGATTCGATCTTCCTATTGCGTATCTTTCTAGAGTATTGAATGCACCAGAAATAAATTATTCAACAACTGAAAAAGAATGTCTAGCTGTATTATACGCTGTACATCATTTTAGACCATATATCTATGGAAAGAAATTTACTCTAGTAAGCGACCATGAACCATTAAGATGGATCGACACAATAAAAGATCCAGGACAGCGATTAATTAGATGGAGATTAAAGTTAAGGGACTATGAATACGAATTCCAACATAAATCAGGGAAGCTAAACACAAACGCAGATGCTCTCTCCAGAAATGTTAATGAAGAAATTTCTGAAAATTCCCGAACCGAAATCGAGCAAAAACAAGTAAAAATTTTAATCAATAAAAAGGGTGACAAAAACACAAAAAAGCCAATTAAACCTTCGACCAAAACGTATATAAATCCTCAGAAACCAAAATTACAACCTACAAAATCAATTTTAAAGCCATCTACATCGAAATTTAATTTAAATCAAAGCACAATCGGATCAAGAGTATCACAAAGGAGAGCAACACAACCTAGAATAATAACTATAGACCAAGATTCAGACAAAGATACTACTGACGAAGACATAGAGATACCTAATCCTCCTATTCAAAAACCTAGTAAAAGTATGCTTCCGAGTTTGAAACTTCCACCAGCAGCTATAAAAAATATGCCTGGACCGAAAAGTGCACCTCCCGAACTGTTACCCAAAATTGTATATTTTCCAAGCCCAGAAAAAACCGTATTAACGGTAGAACCACCAGCCAGCGAAAGCGAAGAAAGTTCTGACGAAGAAGAAACCAACGCGACGAATTTAAGCAGAAAGGAAATAGCTCAAGATTTAGGAAATTCTATATCACGTTTTGATCAATCCTTAAAACAACATGAAGACTGGCTTATAGACTCCCCACAATCTCCCAGAGATTGGATTATACACTCAGATGGAAACAATGACGAATCAGTTCATAAAGCAGCTAATGAGTTAATTACCGGAGACCACTCAGAATTTTCACAAAAGCTAGACTTTTATTGGGATTATGCTAAAGGTGAATCTATGTGGCAGGAAAATCAAACAGATAATTTCAATATTGAAAAGTCAATTACAGAAACAACAGAACCAGAACTACCGATACATCAAACACCACAGAAAAATGAAATAGACAAAAACAAAATCAAAAATGTTACTTTCCGACCATCAACATCAGAACCTAACACACCAGTAATTTTTAAAACTCCAAAAGCTATGTCAACACCTTATCACACTTCATTATATGAAACAGATATCGACACAGATGATGAAGAAGAGGAAGCCACAGATAATGAAGCAGAGAAAAGCAAAGAAGATAATAAAGATGACGAAGAAGAGGAAAATGAAGAAGAATCCAAGAACAACAAAATACAAGGGAATAATTTCGACACTATAAACAGTATTCCTCCAGATTTGCCTCCGAATTATTCAAAAATATTAGAAGAATCTTCAAATATCACGAGTGACAGAGAAAATCTTACTTATCATCGAAATAACTATGTTCATTTTCTATCAGCCGATTGCGAGTTCACGACTCCAATAAGCCGATTACTTATTGACATCGCAGTAATAGATCCCGAAGAAATCAAAAATAAAAATCCCACAAAAGGGCAAATTCTTGTAACCCCTAGAGGACGATATAACGTATATTCTTTAATAGTAAAAGACAATTACTATGATCCATTATCGAAAGAAGACATTAGTTTGGGCATGCAGAATTTAAAAATACTTCTTTCTAAGGAAAAGGTAAAAGAGATAAGAATTTCTCGACACGGAGACTTTACAGATGAACTGCCAAGAGGAGAACTAAGACAAATTATTGGATCAGTTTTCTATAATAGTAACATTAATATAACTATGTGTTATGGACAAGTATCTGTTCCCAAAGAAGAAAACAGAGAAAACATTATAAGTGAATTTCATAAAAGTAAAATAGCAGGACACAAAGGAATAGTGAAAACATATAGAAGAATTCGTGAAAAGTTTTGTTGGCCACGATTAAAAGAACAAGTGACAGAATTTGTAAGAAGATGTCCCACATGCCAAACACAAAAATTAGTTAGGGCAAAAACTAGAGAACCTATGATTATAACTGACACACCCCTAGACGTTTTTGACAAAATTTCATTAGATACAGTAGGAAAGCTCCCTACAACCCCAGACGGAAATTGCCATATCCTCACTATGCAGGACCAATTGTCCAAATATTGTATAGCCGTTGCAATCCCAGATATTTCAGCAACTACCATTGCTCATGCTGTAGCAAGAGAATTATTTTCAGTATATGGAGCCCCTAGAGTAATATTAACCGATAAAGGTACTTCTTTCATTGGCAAATTGATGTCAAAGCTATCCAAACTTTTCAAAGTTCAGCAAGTCACAACCTCTGGTTATAGGCCTCAAACAAATGGCTCTTTAGAACGTAGCCATGCCGTTTTGGCAGATTATATAAAACAATATTCTAAAGACTACGACGACTGGGATAGATTATTACCCTTTGCAATGTTTGCCTATAACACATCTGTGCATGAAGCTACGAATTTCACCCCTTATGAGTTAGTTTTTGGAAAAACTGCTCGCTCTCCTAGTTCTTTTCCTCAGGAAGTTAAATTCGAAACATACGGTTCCTATTTAACTGAACTTATTACCAAATTAATTGAAATAAGAACACTAGCAGCTAAAAATCTAATAAATGCCAAATTAAAATCCAAAGAAAGGTATGATAAATCTATCAAACCATTTCAAGGAAAAATAGGTGATAAAGCTTATGTCATGAAAGAAGGTCTAAAAAGAAAATTTGACCCTCATTATCACGGTCCATATAGAATTGTGGATATTCTAAATAAAAATAACGTTATTTTATTAAATGATGAAGGACACAGGTTCCAAAAACATGTTGATAAATTGAAAATTGCTTACGAATAACAATAATAACATGATTTTAATTTTTAGATGTCTGAATCTATCATTTTCTTCCCACCACTACAAGGAGAAATTGTACCAGCCTTCATATTTCCAAAAGGAAACATTGATGATATATCATATCCTAAAGGAATACTTGAGGAACTATCAGCAGAATATAACCTAGATAAGCCCATTTATTTAATTGATAAAACCACTGGTCCAGACTTAAATAGACTATGGCAAGTGAAGTGCACAGTGACAGATAACAGAAACAATAATGTGTTTATCGCAACTGGGAATGGATGCAGAACGATCAGAGAATCAGAACATTCAGCAGCTAAGATAATTCTAAAAGAATTAAATAACACTTATTTCTTTAGTGAAGAAGAAAGACCCAAAAACCTAAAACGAAAAATTTATGTAATGTCCCACGACGAACCATCAGTATTAAAATTAAAACTTTTCAAATGGGAAAACTGCTGTGAATATTGTTATCGAAGGGGGCACACTAAAGAACAATGCTTTAGCGTAATTAGAAACAAGAAAATATTAAAAAAAGAAAATCCAACAACAAGCGCATCTGACGATTCAGATGAATTTTGGAATTTACCCGCTCCTACCCTACCATGGGACTAAAATAACGCGACATATTCCAATTAACAGTTATTTCAATAAAGCATGTATAAAATTTTTAATAAATTAACTGTTAATAGTAAATTAAAAGAAAAATATATATAATTATAAATGAATGAATAAATAAAAATAATATAAATATATACATAAACAAATAATACATATATATTCAGTTATTTGAAAAATATTATAGACATCTATTATACACATATAATTATTCATAATTTTAAAAATATTATATCAATAAAATATATGTAAATACAATAAAATGTATACTTATAATTTAATCAATAAACTAAACAAAACATTAAAAATAAAGACGAAAGAAAAGAAGGAAGAGGAATGGTGGTTGCCTTCTTCTTTCCTCTTTATTTTAAACAAAAAAAATACATATATAATTATATATAAAATAAATAATTAAATAAATAATAATTACATATAAAAGACGAAAGAAAAGAAGGAAGAGGAATGGTGGTTGCCTTCTTCTTTCCTCTTTTATTTAATAAAATCCATAATTATAATTGATTAATCATAATCATAATTAAATTAATTAATTAAATAATAATAACAAATCCAATTAAAATAAATTGAATTAACAAACTAGTATTAATAAATAAATTAAATACAATTTTATATCAATTAAAAAAATATATATACATACATATGTAAAATAACATCTATTAATAATAAATCTGCTTACAGATGGAAATTCCTGCTATAAGTTGGATTTTAAATGTCAAAGACTACATCACAACAATTAAAGATGGTTTCATACTCTTCTTTCAGCTACTCTTATTGATAATAATCATTATCGTAGCAAGAAAACTATACTTCTGCTACTCAATAATGATTACAAGATGGAAAAGGCGAAGAAACCAAATACAAACACCATAAAAATTAACAAAACAAAACAAAACAACCATCCTACCATTTCCTTACATTGAGGACAATGTAAAATCTAAGGAGGGAGGAAAGGTCTTAAAAATCTGCAAAAATTTTGACAATTTTAAGCCTAAAAACAACAAAAATAGAATAAGAATGAATAGAGCATAAGACAGCATCATTCAAATGAGCGCGCCAGCTTTAAGCACGCATCGATTTTATATCGACCTTGCTCGAACCTCTTTTACTATGCGTGGCACACGGCGATGGCTGACCAGTGATTCAACTCAACCGATGCACCAACGTTGCTTAATAGCAAGACGCGCATGCCTTGCTGACTTCCATCATGAAAGAGCGGCAAAACAATTCAAATTCAAATTAATTCTTTCTGTAAAATAATGAAAACTATGCACAAAAACCACATAATTATAACCTTTTAGCAATAAACTACTAACCAATGCACAAAACGCTTAAAAATTTAATTAAAAATTGCTTTTAACAATAAATTAATTACTAATATTATAATTATTATTACTAATATTATGACAGTATATTAACAATAATAATAATGTTATAATTATAATTATTATTATAAATTATAATTTATTACTAATACTTTATAAATAACAATTAAAAACAGTATTAATGCAATAAACAAAACACTAATAATAAACAAATATTAATTCTCATTATACAATAATGATAAACTAACAAACAAAATTTAGTAAGGATATTAAATAAACATCATTATTATCACCACAAAAAAAAAAAAAAAAAAAAAATTCTATTTTAATAATAATAATCACTATAAATAAATAAAGTACTACTAAATAATTTATTGAGCAAATTAACAATTAACAAATCAAATAGCTATGAATTATTACTGAAATTTAACAATTTTAATCAATTTTATTAAAATTGTTATTAGTATTATTATTATTATTAAAATTGTTATTAGTATTATTATTATTATTATTATTATTATTATTATTATTAAAATTGTTATTAGTATTATTATTATTATTATTATTATTATTATTATTATTATTATTATTATTATTATTATTATTATTATTATTATTATTATTATTATTATTATTATTATTATTATTATTATTATTATTATTATTATTGTTATTATTAAAATTTTTATTATTATTATTACTAAAAATGAATTACATAATAATAATAGAATTTTATCAATAATTAATAAAATAGAAAATAGCTTGATATTTATAAATATCATCAATTATTAATAAATATTATTAATAAATAATATCATTTGAAATACTCGAATCGATCCTTTAGTGTCAGGCGAGTATAAGAGAGGAGGAGTCGACCGGCTATGCGGAGAAGTGAAAGGCCTCACGCCCACTAGCCAATACTCGCGCGCTGGGACCAAGGCCTCTCCCCTCATGCCGAGCGAAGCGAGAACCGCTCGATCAGCCATGTTGTCGGTCTCATGCCTCTCCCCTTATACAGAGCGAAGCGAGAACCGCTCGACCCGCCATGTTGTCGGTCCAAACGCCTTTTCACTATAATGCCTTATTATTACTCAATTTTAATTAGAACTCTTCATTTTTATGATGCAAAAAAATTATTTTATAATAAATTCATACTAATAATCGTTAAAAATGACGTTCTAATTTAAATTTGTTACTTATTAAATAAAGAAGTTTATTCAACTATTAAAAATTCATTATGACATACAAAATTAAAGCATAGACTAGTAATTTCATAAAATTCCAATGTAAAATTTGAGTCTTAAACTTAATTAAATTATCAAAAATAATGGTAATATAAGAAAATATTCAATTCTATAGAAACCATATGATTAATTGCAGAAACTCAAATATTTAATGATTACCAATTTGTAAAATTGTCAAACAACGTCAAAATCATTTAGAAACTATAAAACTATTTTGTAAACAAATAATAAACTATTCACTGTTGAATGAATACTTTTAGGGTTAGATCACACTAAATTGAATTAAAGGTGAATTGCAATTGCAAAAATTAAAATGTTACAATTGATGAAATGATATAGTATAATTCTTGTTTACGCGTATATTGATTGTTACCAAAATCAGCTAATTATTTGAATAATGACTGAAGAAACATATACTAAACTACACTGTTAGAAATGTTCTTAATATTCCTAAAAAGTTCAGATACAAATGTAACAAAATTTTCTAAATGATGTTACTAAAAGCATTTATAAGTCACGTTTGTTTGAAAATTATTTTAAGTTTCTTATCGTTTCTAAGTGTTACTCAGAATTTGAGTTTAAACAAATTTTACGGAAAATCTAGTGAATTTCCAGACAAGTTTAGAAATAATGAAGCTGTACATATTAAATTACACTTTGTACTTCAATATAAATTATGTTCAAGTTATTATTGATGAGAATAATTGAAAATATGGCTCCAATCTTGTTCAATTTTCAAACAATACACTATAATGTGTTACAAAAATTTTCATAAATTATGTTTGTTAATATCTCTACTTTATTATTATGAAAATTCGTGCATCTTATTAAAAATTCAAAATGTATATTATGTTTAAAGGGTAAACCAGTTTACCTCAAAACTGCAAACAAATAATCGAATTTCATTAATTTCAAAAGGAAAGAAGAAAGTTTTATTATATAAAAAAAAAGGGGGGAAGTATTAATTCAGTATTGTTATCGTCGTTGAACTAAATAAAACTATTAAATATTATTGAAAGTAAAAATTGTCAAAATAATGAAACAAAGGACAAAAGTCGGGTATAATAAATTGAGATTACAAATTAAAATCTAAAAATTTATTCAAAAATAAACACTCACATTTACACTACATTAAATCATTTTCTCACTGTAACACTTAAAATTCATATAAAATTTATACACGAAAGATTAATGTCAATACAACAACAACAACAAAAAACACTCTTTACAAAAAACTTGTTTCACAAACAAGAAGGGGTAAAATAGGATCATCTAAAATCTCCGAATTAAGATACCATGCAGCATCACTATCTTCTCTTGAGGACGGTCCTGGTTGAGGATCTTGTACCAAGGAAGGTTCCTTCAGCAAAATGGGATCTTCGAATGCTTCCGATTTTACATACCAGGAAACATCATCATCCTTCTTAAACGAACCTGGTTGAGGATCATTCGCAAGAGGTGGACTCTTTAATAAACATTTAATGTCCTTCACATACACCCGTGGCTGAAGATTTAGAGTATTAAGAGGAGACGATTTTGTCGATAAATCTAGTGGTTGCTCATTAATTGACTGCTTTTGTTCCATCGACATAAATTCTGGAAAATTATTCACCCAGACCATTGTGTCAACCACCTTCTTTTTTGAAGGCCCAGGTTGCTCTAAAAACCAAACAGAAAAAGAAGAAAATGTAACACGGAAAAAAGGATGAACTTACTTTAAATAAGGAAACTAAATAAATACCTGTCATTTCTAATTTTCTTTTGTTGGACACAGGCACATTCTCACAATTTCCGCAGAAACAATCAGCGGGACGATCAGAACGACTATAACAACAAATATAATCAACAAAAAAAAAAGGGAATAAAACAAAAGAGAGACAAACGAATAAGTAAAAATACTCACAAAAATTGATTCAACATCGCTGTCATTTTCTCCGAATCCCTCAAAACCTCGGCCTTCAAGCGTCTAATCTCCAGATGACGAATTTTCGCATCCAATTTCAATTCCGAATGTGACCCTTTCTTAGGCCGGCCAGGACGCCCTTTTGCTTCATGACACTCTATTTCCACCGAAGAGTAATACACGGAAGCCGCCAAGGATTGTAGCCATTGTAAAAGACTGAACATATTCATTTTACAACCAGACACTAAAGAAATTGAAAACACAAATTATTTCTAACAAAAATTACTTATAGAATATGCACAAAACAATTCAAATTCTCACTTTTTATGCAAGGATTATGGAAGGCTCACTGCACTTTTACACTTCTGATCTAATATCTACTCTCCGTCTCAAGAAGTCAAACACTGAAGATGTCCAGGTACTACTATCATTTATAAGGACGCAAAATGCTGTTGTCAACTACTTTGCGTGAGAAACAAAGGGTTAACGACTGCCCTGTGAATGAAGAAATCCATACTTACCTCAAGAAGATGATTAGAATACATAAACATCTCATATCACTACACAAACAAACACATCAAACTATCATTTCTTCGTTCTTATCTACGCGACGACGAATGTAAGAAGAGCGCGAGGATATCAATATCACTGTCAACATGGTATGAGCATCAAAACATCAATCTCAAATTCAGGAATTTTAAGTCTCTACATTTCTAGTTTATGATAAACTCTAAAAATTTCATCGGGACGATGAAAGAAATAAGGAGGGAGGACTGTTACATCTCAGAGATATGTTTTTCTTTTATGTTTTACAAAATAAGAGTCGAAATTCTGAATTTGAGATAGAAGTTATAAATTAGGACACATTATTACTTATTTTCTCAGTAAAGAAAAAGGGAATTAAAACAAAGCGAGAGACAAAAGTCAGTTTAACATAGGGACAATGCGATAAACAAGAAGTGATTCATGTAAGCTCGAACTCATATACTATGACCTCTTTTCACAGGCCGAGTTCTATGAATCATTCCTTGTAACCCAAGCTTCACTTTTTCATACGTGAGGAAACCATTTGGGTCAATCGTCGAAGAGACGTATTCTCTCCTCAAAATAACTTATAAATAGAATAAGAATAAACACCTAATTTCTTAGAAGATAACACACTTTACCCCCATAATTGTATATGAATTTTCCCACTTTTCAGTAATTCATTAGTATATAAGTCATAGTTTCTTAACAAAAAATGTCAAAAGTTCCGGTGCGGTTTTATAGACCAGTAGTCATTGTAGAGCGACCCTTCAGTTATACACAATTTTATTGTATTTTTTCCTTAATCGGCAATTGCGGTTTAGAATTGTACTCGATTATCGTGCAAGTTTATTTTGTTTTTCACTTAGAAACAAGTTTCTTTCCGTAAAAGGTGCAAGAAAAGCAAAATTGACACTTAGAATCAGTAATTTTAAAGTATTAACTGTCGTATTTTGCATGTCAAGTTCATTAATTGTAGTTTCTACCAATTCTTTCTTTAATCGGCAATTGCGGTTTAGAATTGTACTCGATTATTGTGCAAGTTGCTTTTCTCACACTTAGAAACAAGTTTCTTTCCATAATAGGTGCAAGTGACGATAAGTAACACTTAGAAGCGGTACTAGCTCTTGAACAAATGCAAAAGTTCTAAAGTTGTGAACGTTACACAAGTGTAACATAACAAACTTTCTCAGTTTCGTTCAACTGAAACAATATCTTGAAAACCAAACTTATACCGACCAGCGCTATAACCTTAAATCTACGACTAATCTGTAATTAAAAGTAAGTAACACTTATGTAACTAATTGTAATATTATTATTGAAATCATTAAATAAATGTATTAAAAGGGAATATTCTTTTGTTTTAACGCAAAACCCGTAGTTTTGACAAGTACAAACGATCCTACTTAAAAATAAAGGTCAAGCTTTACCAACTTGACCATAATCAGCCTACCATTCCTCCAAAATTCTTTAACCTAACTTTAAAACTTCGCCTTCCGCTCGGGATGTAACACTTTGTAACATTAGTGTAACATTACAGTGACATTGCATTAACATTACTGTAACATTAGCATGTAATGTTGATGTAACATTACATGTAGTATTGCCTTGGAGCGTACATTTTAATATTACTTCATTACATGTAACATTGCTACAACATTCCAGAAATGTTACGTGCTACTTGGGTATGTTAAAAAAGAATCAGTCAAATTAATTTTTATTTTACATTTCAATTTTCGATCACAGAATTCAATTATTTAGTTACTCAATTTCATTAACTTTAATACACTACAAAATCTTAACATCGACTTCTTATTTCTTTTTTTAATTCTTTTTATCTGTTTATATACTCTTTCTTTAATAGTCACTCATTCGTTCAATTTAAAAAATTTTGAAACATCTTAAATCTTCCTTAGATACTTTGATATTCAATTTCTATTTATTCTAGCTGTATGCAAAAGCGTACAGCTAGAATATGCACATCATATTCACGAAAAATTTTAATTGTAAATAATAAAAATAATTAAAACATAATATTTTAGAGGAATCATCTAGTCATGAAATTCCCAAGAACATCGAGAAATGCTTCAAATGCGGTAGAGAATTTGTGAGAGCCCATCATTTAAAAAATCATCTCCTAATAATTTACAAAATTCCCCAATGTGAAATGTGTTCAACATTTTATAACTTTGAAAATGAAAATAATAACTGTTCCAATGTGAATGTCCATCCACCGACAGATATTTCAACAAGTATAGTTATTATGTGAAATGTTGCAAAAATTAATTTCTGAAATTTTTATAATTATCACAAAAATGTCAATTTTTCGTAAAAATTCATGATTTATGAGAAATATACAATTTTTTATTTATAGTGTAGATTAAACTAATTTTTATTTTAACGAAATGAAATTTGATTTGCTAGTAGAAACGTTAGGTATTTTGATATAACATAAAAATAAATTTGTAAATGAAACAAAGACATTATATGTATTAATGTTACGTGTTACTTGGAAAAGAGCATCATTTTATGTAAGAATTTGGTTTATTTTTTAATTTAAAAAAAATTTTACTTTTGACTAAAAATTGACAATTAACTAGTGAAAATAATAAAGGTACGAGCGCGTGGTTGCAGTAGATAATACTAATTAGGTAACAGTGGGCAGCTCAATGTTTGTAATCTAACTGGTATTGTTTCTTGACACTTGGCGACCCTGCACCTTATTTTATGGAGCCTCTAATTTTTAAAGTTCTGCTTGATTCAGCATTTTATAATATAAATAATGACATCTTTGAATTAAAAATTTGCAATATAATAATAATATAATAATTAATAGTAATTATATATTAATTATTATTATTATTAATTTAATTAATTATTATAATAATTAACGTCAGTTTTATATTTCCATAATTATCAGAAAAATATAATTAATATATAATTAGAAATAAATAATACTTACGTCAATTTCCTCAGCGAATCAAAATATCTGTCACTTGAGTAAACATTAGGTCATTAACAAGAATTTTGGTTATGAAAAATCTTATTATATATACCCAACAAACTTTCATTTGTTATTGTTCTTTGTTTTAAACAAATAACTTCAAAAATTTTGAACTTAAAAAAATTTCGAAAAAAATTCTTCTAACTACAAATATTATTTAGCCCACTTGAAACTCATGTAATTTCTTCTTTATATTTATACGAAGTCACTCTAAAAACTTGAGCAAAAAAGGAGGTGTTTGCCAGAAAATTAAGTTTATATTTTTTGGAAAATTTTCTAAAATAATAGTACACTTACCTTCTAAAATAAAGGAGAAAAATAAATCAAATCACAACTTAAAACTATCAACAGAACAAACGATCAGAAAAAGTCACTAAAATAAGAAAACGTTTACTATCCAAATCAAAAGAATAAAGTAAATCAAACTAAACCTTAAATCTTTCAATATAAAAGAAAAAAAACTTCAAGAAACTCCCTGCATTATCATGAAATAATGTAAGGAGGTATAGTATACATCAAGGAACTCGGAGAATCTTGGGGTGCATGTAGCTCAGTGGTCAGAACAGTCTACCGGCAATAGAAAGGTCGTGGGCTCGTATCCCACCATGCTAACCAATTTTTTCGTAGTTCTTTGATAATTTTGAAATTATTCACATTAAATATTTAATTACCGAATGATAAATTCACTTCTTTTAATTTTAATAAATGAATTTCTATAATAGTTTTTAAATGCAATACTCAATTTGCTTATACTCATGTATAAGCATTAAAAATATGCACACCTAACGACACCCCTCCCCCTCGAACAAATTTTTTTAAAAATTCAAAAATATTTGTCTGACAAAGTACTAACCCACAGGGCATATCATAAAAAAATTGGGAAGAATTAAACCAAAACATTTTTTTGGGTGGATTTTTGATGTGATTTCCACCATATATTCCATAAGCAAGACTATTGTTTGGTTGTTGATCAACAGTTGTGAAAACTACTGGAGGTTTAAAATGATATAATCTACTTAAATATTTCCATTCATCTTCATTTAAACATCCTTCATTAAGACTATCATAAATATTAAGTCTCATTGCATCATAATAAGTGCAAATCGAATGACCTTTCTTGATAGGTCCACTAAAAAGTATTTGAATATGCTTTTTACCTTTTTCAATCGAACTAATAAATTCAAGCGTATATAAATACAAAGTGATTTACATGCTAAAAGCAGAATTTGATTCTCTTCTCAATAATTTTTTGAATTCATCAATATAAGTATCATTTAACATTTCTCCTTTAGTAAGTATACTATTAACATCTGTAACACTTAAATTAACAGTTTATTTTATGTTCATCATAATTTCTTTCAATTTATTGAAAAGATGTCACTTCTAAAAAATATTTTTCATAAAATTAATTAATTCAGAACACATGTAAATAATGTTACTATTGTCACATTTAACAGTAACTTGAATTTTTATTTTTTCCTTTCTTATTGGAGATTATTAAGAATGTAAAGAATGTATCTTCATCTATTAATCTAATTTCGTCTTATCTCAAGAATGTAAAGAAGGTATCTATTCATCTTTTTATCTAAATTTGTTGTGTATTTGTTTATACTTTCTCAACAATAAATATAAGTATATTTTTGGTAAGTTTTTCTGTTTAGTATCTGTTTAGTATCTGTTAATCTCGTACATCTTGACTAAATATCTGTTTATCAAGTATTTGGTATATCGTAATCACATGTTATTTTTAGTACTTATCTTTAATATTTATAAAGTTTTTACCAAATAATAATAGATAATTACCAAAATGTTGAAAAATCAATAATTAAGATTAAGAAAACAAATATAAATCAATATTAAATCACAATTATTGCCACTATAATATAATTATGTAATGTACATCAGATTTAAAAAAAATCAATCAATATTCTACATTCAGAAATCAAAATAACAGGCAATTGTTCTTTATTCCTTTAAACTTTAATGAAGTTAATGTCTTTAACTTTAATTAAATTAATTAAATCCTTTAAATTAATAAATCAAATAATTCACATTATATTTACAAACTTCTCCTAATAAATATACAAATAATATTAACAAAAAATTTAATTTATTTTTACATGTATTTTAATACTTACGTACGTAACGTATATAATATACTTTAACTTTTTTCAATGTACAAAAAACAAAACTACAATTAATTATTTTTTTAATTTTAAGAAGAAAAACGAAAATATAAAAGTGTGAGGTCACCATTATCATAATATTCAGTCAATGAGAAACACCCATTATAAAATCAACCAATGAGGAAACCAAACCATAAATAAAAATTATTATAATAAGCTACTTTTAGTTCACTTTTAGTTAATAATTTTAATTAAAAATTTTTTTAATTTCAAAAAAGAAAAACGAAAATATAAAAGTGTGAGATCACCATCATAATAAAATTCAGCCAATGAGGAACACTCATTATGAAATCAGCCAATGAGAAACACTCATTATAAAATGAGCCAATGAGGAAACCAAACTATAAATAAAAATTATTATATTAAACTACTTTTAGTCAACTTTTAGTTAATAATTTTAATTAATTATTTTTTTAATTTTAAAAAAGAAATTAGTTAACTTTTAGTTATTAATTTTAATTAATTATTTTTTTAATTTTAAAAAAGAAATTAGTTAACTTTTAGTTATTAATTTTAATTAATTATTTTTTTAATTTTAAAAAAGAAAAACGAAAATATAAAAGTGTGAGGTCACCATTATTATAAAATTTAGCCAATGTAGAAAAAGTTCTACACTTGAAGTTAGCTGCTTTGACACTAGTAAGTAAAATGTCGTCACGATTATCGATCCGAGGCTTGGTGTAGTATTACTTGGAAATTAAAAAGTAAACAATTATATACATGATACATATTACATGATTTGGTTTCATCTTAGGACAAACAATTCTTTGGTTTATAATCTTTGGCATTCATTTTTATAATGCTTTTCAAAAAAAATGCTAATATCCATATTGTCTTTTACATTTAAAGTCTTTCGTAACATGCTCTAAATACTTCACAATGTCAATGGTTTTATTTTTTCTTTTAATTGCATGAAATATAAAATTAAATTGTTTTCTTCTTATCCGGATAGAAAATTTTTATGCTCCTCTCGCCATTTTTTGTACATGTTGTAAACTAGCAGGTACCGATCGAAAGATTTTTTTGTCAGTGTTTCATTTTGTATAATAAATCCTGCCTCTTTGTCCAAGTTCTCAAAATGGCTTCTTCGTCGGAGGACCCTTCCGACGAGGAGTTTTACATTTTCAAGGTTTTGTACAATACACTAATAAATTCGAAATTCGAGGTTTTGTTCGATTAAAGTATCAACACAGGATATGCAATCTACGTTATTACGTGGTTGCTATGCTACGGAGCTACGTCAATCTTGAATATAGAAAAAAGAAAAATGCACATATAAAGTCAGAGTTGTTCTGTTACCCTCTGTTTTTGATTAAATCGAAAAAAATACCCTTAAATGTACAAATGCAAAATTAAAAGTAAAAAACTGATACTTCTGATTGAGCACCCTACTTCTGTATGTGTCACAACGTAGAAATAAGGTGCTTGCACAGTTTTTATAGGTGAAACCTTCTTTCCGTGCAAGCACTTCTTAAAGAAACCGGGCCGGGTGGGAAACTCACTATACCCACCATCCTCTAGATGGTCTAACGCAAATCACCAGGTCGACGAATGTCCGGCACGATCATTCACTTGGTATCTGGCGGAATTTCGCATTTAGAAAGGAACATCGTCAAATAGATCAATCCGCTGGACTAACATAATTCCACATTTGCTTATTCCGGGTGAACTATTGACAAGTTGTATCTTGGAAAACTTTCCAAGTTCGCCTTGGTTGCGTGGTCAACTGACCAAGCTATAAAAGCTGTAAAATTCCATATACATTACAATATATATGTGACAATAATTCATTCTTATGTTTAATTTACAACCTTCTTTATTTTTTATAATTTCACAAGCTCATACACAGATCATAACACAACAGAATATATAATTAGAAACACTTCTTACATTAATATTGTCAATTTATTTTATTCAATCAAATTACAAATCTAAGTTTATAAAACCCGATACTTTAATACATTTGTTTGAAATTAACAAAAAAATTAAACAATAAAGAAATATTTTTATTTTATTATTTATGAAAGGGTACTTACGTGATAAAAACATAAGGTTCAATCGTTCATACGCAGTGCACGATTGCTATGCTTAACGTTTTTTCGCGTAAGATCCTTGTCATTATGAAGCGTTACATTTAGAAATTAGGAAAGTAAGAAATATGAGTTTAAAGGTGAAATGCCATGATGACGTCAGCTAAAAGCAAAAATCATGATAATATGTTAAGGGCAGCGATATATTCTCTATTTTCACATGGTTTCTGCTTTTCACCCATTCTTTCACGCTAGTCTGAAACGACGCATTTATAGGTAGACTTTAATTATCTTTTGTATCATAATTAGAAATTAAAATAAAAACATCTTAGCAACGTTTCACTTGTCGTTGTACAGAAAAAACCTGAAACTGTTTTTGCTGCGCATTAAATTAAAACAATTTCAAATAGAATACACAGAAAAAGGTGAACTCATTTTTTTCAACTCATTATGAGTTCGGTATAAAAATGAGTAAATGACAAACTTCATGTTACTCAAAATGAGTCTTATCCGCATCAAATTTAAGGTTAGGTTAGTTTTTATAGAAATTGAAAATCTTAAGAATATTATATTAATGATAATTTGTTAATTATTTGATTACATAGACACACAAAAAAGTACCCGAGTTAGGGAATGAGACTACCCATTCCTTATGTATTTTGATGCGCTGAACACGAATCTGAAGTCTGTTTTGCTTCATCAGGTCTCAGTTTTGACATAACCTCAAAAAACATGGCAAAACAGACTTCAGATTCGTGTTCAGCGCATCAAAATACATAAGGAATAGGTAGTCTCATTCCCCAACTCAAGTACTTTTTTTGTGTGGCTGTGTTATTATTAAAATTAAAAAGTCTGTTATTTTCATAATACACGAAAAAAACTTTTAACTGGAACAGCAATTACTTTCGCTGAAATAGCGTAAGTTTTCTTTGCAAATTTCTAAAAAATTTCGCTAATATAGTAAATTTCAGATTTGTTCCAAGTGAAGATATTTTTCGTGTATTTATAAAAAAGATGTTCAATTTAAACATTGGAACATTTTTTGATACCTATATATGAAATATTAAAATGAAATTATAATTTTAAGAATTTTTATTATTTTTGACGATTCCAGACAGTGTTAAAACTTTTGTATTTTATATTACATCCCAGATAGCACGTAATATTGCCGCAAGCTTGCGGCAAGCTACCTATGTAAGTTTTGAAAGCTTGAACTGCAAGATTTAAATGTCAGTCGTTTAGTAAGCTTTCTGTGCAAGCTTCCTGCAATATTGTGTGAAAATTCTTTATTATATAAATTTAATAATTTATTATTAGCAAAAAATTTGTATTTAATATTTAATTTTTATTTAATATAACATATTTGTTTTCTACACAATCCAGCCTTATATTAAAATATAATTTTTGAGAATTCTGGATTGTATGGCTTAAATAAATAGTTCACAGATGAAGTAACACAATATTACACAACAGAAACTTAGAATGTTTATTAATCCATATATAATTTTACAAAGAAAGTATCCACAATTTGTATTTTTAATTTATAAAATTTTGTTAAAAGTTCAATTTAACCATATAATTATTTTGCTTTACGCACGTTAATACTGTTCGCTCTCTTGTCGAGTACTGTCTTAATATTATTTTTGTATTATTATATTCGTTTATAATCGACCAAATTCGTCACGTCATTTTCATTGTTCATTCAACAATATTTATATCAACGTTATAATATAAATGTTATTAATTTCCTAAAGAATTGGAGTTCGTAACTATTATCCATAGTCAGTAAATAATAATTAAAAATTGTTAACGTTGTAGCAGACGTTAGCTGTGCACATTATCATTTAACATAATATTGTGAACAGCTTGTTCAGGGGACGGATACTTATACTCTGTGCGAGACTAGTCGTGCACGAGAGAGGTATTTCTCGCCATCTACCAGGGAGTTTAAGATTTACAAGAAAAACTTCTATTAGTTTTCTAATTCTTTGTTAGATGGCGAGAAATACCTCTCTCGCGCACGACTTGTCTCGCGCGAAGTATAAGTATCCGTCCCCTGAACAGGCTGTTCATCATATTATTTTAAATGATAATGTACACAGCTAACGTCTGCTACGACGTTAACAATTTTTAATTATTATCCATTAATTATGGAGTTCGGAACTATTGTTCCGAACTCCAATTCTTTGGAGAAATTAATAACATTTATATTATAACGTTGTTATAATTATGTTATATTAAATATAAATTTATTGGTAAGAATAAATTATTAATTTTATATAATAAAGAACTTTCTTGCAATATTGCAGGAAGCTCGCACAGAAAGCTTGTGACAAGCTTGCGGCAATATTGCGTGCTATCTGGGATATGGTTGGTAAAAATTTACAAGTTCTAACCTACAAAACAGTTTTTCAATATTCCATATAAATACAATGAATCGAATTTAAGAAACAAAGTTTTTTACAGTGCAATCTGTTTGTTTATTGAAAACAATGATTTTAATTAACATTTCTAGGATGAAGTGATTGTTATTTGACTATATAAATCTAATTTTAACTTCAACTCAAAATGATTCGGATCTAACTCATTTTGATACTTTTTGTTTGAAACTCAAAATGAGTTGATCGAGATCAATTTTGTTGCAACTCATAATGAGTCATTTTTCCGACTCATTTTGAATTCAGTTTTTTCTGTGTAGAACATGGCTCCACCTATAAGGTTTGTTTTAGTTGCTCTTATCTCTTTACTCTGAGGTACTCACAAAATTTGAATAAGTACAAATGTTTAATAAACAGAATAAGTGACTGACTTTCTGCTGTGGAATTAGTAGATTTTACTATTAAATTAGTAAAAACGACTATTTATGAGTAAAATCTGCTAATTTAAAAGCCAAAATATCAGTCACTAACTCAAATTAATAAACATTTTTATTAATTTAATGTAGACAGTAAAAGTAAATTCTACTGAACGTTACTGCAGATGTATGTGGTATACATGTATAAAAATATTTCCTAACTTATGTCTACTTGAAAATTTACAGTTAATAACAAACAAGTTATTCTCTTAATTACACTCTTTACAGTTGAATAGAAATCTTTATTGAAACTTTTCTATAACTAAAAATCAACAGTTTGGTAATTTTCATAAAACATGAGTGTTCTTCAATATTTAAAATAATAAATCCAACATAGTCAATAAAGGTTGATGTTAAAAAAGTAAAAATTTTGGAACAATTGAACAACTTTTCATAACCATTAGTGATCTTCTTTAGTGTCTTCATTTGATAAAAATCGGAATCCCGAATACTTAGAAATCGGTGACAATTCAATATGGCTTACAACAATTACACTGAGAGAAAAGAGGGAACACTGCAATACATTTGGAGATTGTGTATGTCAATGCAAGGTTGGTTCAACTGCGTACTCTGAAAGGGGGTTGTAACGCGCCCCCGAGGGCTCGCTGCTGACTCTTTTTTTGCGGTCCCACAAATCAAGTCAACAGCACGCTCTCAAAAAAGTCAGCATTGCCATACACAACCTCCAAAGGTACTTTCAAAATAATTGTTATTCCGGACTTATTGGCTGTTTTCAGCACTCGCGATGGGTTAACCGGGACTTAACGATTGTCCAATCATCATTAACATTTTGTTGGAACTAACCAATCACCATTAACTCGGAGTTAAATTGGTCGAATGCCAAAAACAGCCTATTGTTATCGCTGATTAATAATTCGTTATCTGTTTTTAAAAATTCAAAATAGCAGATGAAAATATTAAACACTTTGGTCGTTTTAAAATTTCTTAATATTTTTGACCCACATTAAAACATTTTTCTCCTTACAGCGAAAGGATTACACTCTTGATAATCCATGGCCCATATATGTGACACGGACAGTTAAAAGGGACCTACGACCCGAAAAAAAGATTTCGAGAAAATAGACTTCGAAGTTTACCAAGTTAGTTTTTTTGCACTGTTTTTTGTGAAAGTACCTAAAATTAAAGTGAAATTGTGAGAAAACTAATGCAGCTAGAAAGCTGCGGTTTATTGCGTTGCAAAGAGCGGCTTATTTACTATAAGAATAAATAAAAAAGTGAAAATGGATTTTTTCGGATCGTAGGTCCCTTTTAACTGTCCGTGTCACATATGACCATAAAATTTTTTTCATTAAATATTTGGGACAAAATTCCTCAAGTGTACCAACTAAAAATTGAAAGCTTTCAAAACAGGCTGATTTTTGCATTAACATTAGTATTAGAAGAAAGAACTTTACCCATGAAATATTAATCGATTTTATTAAGAACTGTAGTCACGTAACAATTTTTCACCAGAGGTGTTATTTTAACAGTACAATCGGTATTAGTTTACATTACCAACAACACCAACACTATAGTGTTAAAATGACACCACTTTCCACAACACCAATTTTAAACAACACGCAACATATTTAACACCTACTTTTTTCTGTAAAGTAACTAAGACAGTCAGTAACCAAAATAGTTACTAAGTTAGGTAGTAACTAAGTTATTAGTCAGCAATTGTTGACTTGGTTTGGATTTGGAGTAACAGAATATGATAATACTATAATTAGTTAAGTTTTATTAATACTTTAAAAGCAGTGGGCGAAAAAATTAATTAACAAACAGTACTAAAAAGTAAAATATTTTTTAAACTAATAAACTTTTCTTAATTTTGTATTTACCTTCGTAAAGAATATCAAATTCTGCATCCAACAAGTATAATTGTAATTATTTTTTAAGAATAATTTATAAATAAATAATTGATTAATTATTTAATTAAGGTAAATGTCCCTATTATGGAACACATTAAATTTTTGACCCTATTATGGAACAACGGAAAATATTTCGAAATTAAAGTAGAAAATATGTTTCTCATCAATTCAAAGTGTTATTATTAGAAAGTTTGATATTTATTTGCACTATTAACTCAATTACTTACAATAGAATTCATATTATTATTCTTTTTATTTCATTTTTTATCATGTGTGGTCAGAGATGGGACAAATGTAGATAAAAATACGAACCTTGTTAAGGGAAACACAGTGCAACTGTGAAATTCAAATTGTCATATTTATTATCAATATGACAAAATTGAATTAATGAAAATTAATTTTTTTATTATTTATAACTTCGAAATTTATAATTCAGGCACCACTTTTCCAAAAGGTTAAAAAATTGTTTTAAATATTGCATGTTTCATAATACATACGTTTTATATTCAAATGTCCCTATTTATGGAACGCCTGTTTCATGGTTACGTTCCACTATTTCTCAGCTGCGCATATTAATGGAACACGAATCATGTTTACTTTATTGCACTGATTTTCCACGACTTTTTACTTATTTCAGTTATAAAAATTTAGTTTGTACAGTTTTACTTGATGCAAATGTGTAAAGTGATTGTACCATAATATTATTTATTCATCGGATCAAGTAAGTATCACATTTTTATATAACATTATCTTAGTTTTAGTGCACCTAACCTCAAAAATCTGTTTGTAAATATGCAGTGACGCATGAAAATTGTTATTATTAATTAATTTATTAAATATTTTTTCAGAAATGAGGGTAAATAAAAATAAAAAAAATGTGGATGTAAAATTAAAAGCTTCTGAGAAGAAAATGAAAATAAATTCGAAAACAAAAAAGAATGTTAATAATCTATTGAAATCGAAGGTAAAGAAAGTTAAAATAAAAAAAGGAGCCGTTTCAGTTAAAAGTTTACAAGATAAAATCACAAAGCAGAAACAAACCAGAAAAAAATATTCTTCAGAAGCTTTAGAGAGAGGTATTTTAGCTGTGAGACATGGAGTAAATCTTCGAAAAGCAGCAAGTGAGTGTGGAGTGCCAGCTTCAACTTTGTGTAGAAAAGTAAATTGCCCAAATAAAAGTGACAGAAGATCAGGTCCACCAACAGTTTTATAGGAAAATATTGAACAGAATATAGTGAATTGGATGATTCAT
Organism: Leptopilina drosophilae; assembly: GCA_032873175.1. Taxonomy (NCBI): domain Eukaryota; kingdom Metazoa; phylum Arthropoda; class Insecta; order Hymenoptera; family Figitidae; genus Leptopilina; species Leptopilina drosophilae. The sequence goes on from CM065486.1 coordinate 14,735,362, forward strand.
AGGTCGAAAACTGGATCTCCAGTTAACAAAAACGAACTATTGGATTCTATTCAATCTTATTTAAACTTTGAAAGAAAAAAAACTCCATTTAAAGATAATAGGCCGGGTCGCAGTTGGTTTGAGCATTTTATGAAACGATATCCAAATGTAACTGTGAGGAAAGCTCAGAATCTAACAGCTGCGCGTGCAGCAGTTACAGAAGAAGATCTACGGGAGTGGTTTGAAGAGATTCGTCTTTATCTCGAAGAAAATGCGTTATTGAATTTACCTCCTTCAAACATTTTTAATTGTGATGAGACCAGTATGGAATTGTGTCCAGCTACAACGAGAGTATTTGCAGAAAAAGGATCGAAAACTGTGTATAATATTATTGATGGGTCAGGCAAAGAATGTTATACTGCATTATTTATGTTCGGCGCAGATGGAAGACGAGCTCCACCAATGCTCATGTTCAAGGGTAAAACAAAGATTTCAAAAAATATTCTAGAACACACTCCAAGCGATTGGGGACTTGGAATATCCGACAATGGTTGGATGACTGCAGAGAGTTTTCACGAATATTTCACTATGGTTTTTTATCCTTGGCTTTCAAAGGAGAACACAAAGTTTCCCATACTTGTGTATATGGATGGCCATGCCTCGCACATATCGATTCCTTTATTGGCTTTTTGTAGAGAAAAACAAATTCATTTGATTTTATTATTTCCAAATTCTACTCATCTGATACAACCTCTTGATATTGCATATTTTCATCCATTAAAAAATTTGTGGAGAGAAATGGTTCCAATCTGGAAAAGAACAAGTAATTCTTCTGAAGTGACGAAAGAAAATTTCCCAGCTGTTTTAAAATTGACAGTAGATTCTTATAAAGATGAAGCTAAAACAGTTATTAGTGGATTTAAAAGAGCTGGATTGGTTCCTTTTAACCCTGATGCTGTCAACTACAACATTTTAGATAAATGAAAGGAAAAGGTGTCGAAAACTAAAAATGAAAACCATGTACATATTGGTGATGTTTTTGTATCAAAAATGGAATATTTGGAGCATTTCGAAAAAACTTTAGATCCTGGAGTGAAATTGTTATTCGAGACTAGTGAAACTGGACAATCGTGGATTGGTCCACTTGAAATGAAAGGATTGTATGATTATTGGTTAAAAATGAAAAAAGCAGCTTGTGGTATTTGAACACTATCTATTTTTAATTTATTTTAATGATATTTCGAATAATTAATTTAATAATCAACGTTAATAATTTTTACAGTATAGTTATATAAATCGTTTCGTATTGAAACAGAATGTCAACGTGATCAATTTTTTTAAAACAGATTTTTATTCACATAATTAAAGTTTTTAAATTGTAATTAATAATAAGATATCTTTGTAGATGTAGAAAAACAAGCGACAAGAAGAAATAGAGTCAATATCATTGCAAATGAAAATCTCGAAAATCTTTCTGAATATGTACAAGGGGAAGTAAATAATTTACTAAGAAATGTTACAGCAGAAAAAGTTCAACAGAACGAAAATTTGCAACTCAATTTAGACAAGCCTGAAAATTCCCAGGCGAATGAAATTATTGTTTTAGAAGAAGTCTCTCCAGAAATATTAGAGAACTTAGTTGATACAAATTCGATTGAAATATTGATTGATAATGATTTACCGTTTCCTAAAGAAGAATCTCGTAATTCTATATTTTCACTAGACCTTAATGGAGTTTGTAATGATAATATTAATGTGGACCAAACAGTAACCAAGCCCATGGAGATAATCACCAAAAATGGAAACATTAATGGTAAGAATTTATAATACATATTCGAAAATTAACTTATAAATATTGTGTTCATTTAATCTGAAATTCTTATAAATATGTTTAGATATAAATGTTATTAAGGATAGTTCTTTGGATCAACGTGAAGTTCTACAATCTGAAGTTTTATACAGTCTACATTCCAATGTTGCCCAGTTGGAAAATTTTGAAAACGCGGAAACTCGATTTCTCGAGAATCATAGATCTGAAGATCTTCTCAACGATACATCAACGAAAACTCAAGACGAAAATAATGCAAGTGAGTTTATTGAATTGAAATTTGGTACAATTATATTATTGATAAATTAATATTTATTTAATTAATTAGAAATATTAAAACAATTTCAAAATTTTATAGACGCAGAAAATTCTCGCGAATCTTTTGACAATTCATTTTTATTCCCGACAAAGTACCTTCCTAAAAAGAAAAAAAGTGAAATTGAAAAAAAAGGAAAACCCAAAAAAGCATCTGTTGCCACTTGTGATGCAAGGTGGATTGAAATGATGGAATCAGAAAAAGAAAAGGAGGATAAAGAACTTAAGCAACGGCAAAGAAAAGCTTTGCAGGATGAAAAAAAAGATTTAAATGAAAAAAAGAAAAAATTGGACGATGAAATTAAAAAAATACAAGCTAAGTTAAAAAGACCACCAAAGCAAACAAAAAAATCATTGAAAATAAAGCAAGAGAAAAAATAGTAAATTATATTATTTCTAAGTCAAAATTGGTTGATTTGTTCTAATGAAAGATTTTTAATGTAAAAGAACTTTACCGACTGTTTTATATTAAATAATAAAGAATTAATTATTTAGATATCTAAATATTTTTTGTTTTACTATTTTCTTAACCGTTGTTGACAAAAACTAAAGAGAATTATGTGTAAATAGCTCAAATTAGAATATAAATATTAATGTTCCATAAATAGGTGCATTAATTATGGAACACCCGTACAGAAGTGAAAATGGCGTTCCATAATACATGCATTCTACCGTCTCAAAATTTGTTTAATTAAAAAAAGAAAATCGATTAAAATCATGTGTAAAAAATTTCTTTAGAATCTAGAAAGGTAGGACAATAGATTAATAGTTGACGTTTTTTAACTAATTTAACTGTTTACTACAAAAAAATAATTTATTTTTAGACAACTGAAAAAGTGTTCCATAATAGGGACATTTACCTTATTCGGCCTGTACTCCCACTACAGGAGTTGGACCTTCTGTTTCTAGTCTTCTTGAGTCATCGTTTTTATCAAGAATCAAGCACACGGCCAACTGCAAAACGCGTCGCGATAAACTCATTTGCGCAGGCGTAGATATATATAGCAATATGATTTTGCTATCACTATCAAAACATTTCCTCAACATAACCTCATTTTTTTATCAACTATCAGAATAATTAATAATAGGAGCCTATGATATTTTCAACATTAATACTGAAATGAAGTGTTTACCTTTAAATTGGCAATAAAAATAACTCTTTTGAGTCGGTTTTTTTTGCAGTCATGGGGCTCCGTCGAAGGGAGACCCCTCGCACCCCCCCTCGCGACAAAACGTTTTTGTACGTTTAAATGTATATCGGTAAACTAGTTTTGTGACAAAACTGGGTGTCTCGTTTTTAAGGCCTTTTTATGACTTTATTATAAAAAGTATCGTTCCTAACTTGCGTGAACTGCTTTTTGAATCTCGCGCAAGTTTTTGAAACTCGTTTCAAAAACGCCATCAGTTCACACTTGTTATGAAATATACTATTTTAAAACACAGAAATCATCACTAGAATTTCAGTTTCGAAATAAGGTTTAGATAATTAAAAAAGGTTAATCTGTCATCCATTTATCATTACAAATGTCAAGCCGTGTTACTATCGATCTGTGTATAAAATTCAACAGTGACGATTCAATTCTGTCTTTGCGCAGCTACGAATGGAGAGAAACATTTAATAAGCTTTCTAACCGTTTTTAAGTTTTTTGTTTCTCCTGTTATTGCTGAGATAAGACCAACGCACAATTTATTCGCTAAAGTCGTTCGCGAACGCAATGCAAAGGTTAAAAAGGACAGAAATATAGTTGTGTCTTTTTTAACTCATGCTCTGCGTTCGCGAACGACTTTAGCAAAGCAGTTGTGCTTACTCTCTAAATTTGAATCAGCGAAAAGTCGCTGATTCACCAACTCAGAGTATGCTGCTGAGTCAATCAGCGAATATACACTGATGAAACAGCGTATAAGCACTGATTTTCCAGCGTATATACGCTGTTTGATCAGCTGCATACTCTGGGCTGGTGAATCAGCGACTTTTCGCTGATTCAAATTTAGAGAGATAGGCCAATATGGTTCAAAAAGTGGCGGCTGCATGTTTTTTTATAAAGACGCGTGTAATCGTCTTAATATTCGTAAATTGTAGTGTTGGATTTAGAATTTGGCAATTTTTACGACGATTATTCCAAAATTAAAAAAAGTTTATTGGTTTGTAAAGTATTTCTTTTTTAGTCATTTTCGTTAATTAATTAATCAAGATTCGATATAAGACGTTATTTCCCAAACGTCCCAGCCCAAATTTGAAAGTCTTGCGATTGGCTTCATTTTTTTTTTTGAAATTGTTGTCCTGTATGAAAGTAATAAATTTGTAAAATATTAGCTCTTTAAAACAAATTGTAGAATGTAGTGGGAGCAAAACTTTTGACATTTTAGTAACACTTTCATTTTCAAAATCATATAACTTTTATAAAACTTAATCGATTTTAATGTATTTATAATGAATTTGAAGCATTTTTCATCTACTTTCTAACAATTTTACAAAAAATTTTAAAAAACAAATTTTAGCCCAATTTTTTTAAAAAATAAAGTTTATTTTTTTATTTTTACTCTAATGGGCATTTTTAATTTTTATTGGAAAGCTGGCATTTTTTCCGAAAAAATCATATAAGTTTGATAGTGAGATGACCTGAACTTTAGAAGAAAATTGAAAACAAAGTAAGCGGTGCGCCCGGGTTCTGTACGTTACACCGGCGCTACGCCGTTAAACGACATAAATATCACTGTTTTATCTTAATTTTTTTCCATAATAGCTTTCTGCATTTAAAGAAGGTTGAGACTGTTATTAAAATAATGCCTGCATGACTTTTACCGAAAAACATTGAAATACATAATTTTGAAGAAGAATGTTTAAACTTTTATAAGTTACAATTGTTATTATCGATTAAAATGAGTAATTTTTAAGAAGAAAGATTGAAGTTTAATAAAGAACAATAGTTATCAGTTAAAATAATTAATTTTTAAAAAATTTAAGATTTAAGTTAAATAGAAATTAAATATTTTTAAAAAATTAATTTTTTTAAATTTAATGTTAAATAGTCGTAAGATTGATTTATTTATTTTTTATTCATTTATGACATTTGTTCTCGAGTTCTCTCTAGATGGCTGCGGCTTTTCTAAAACTAGAAAGTGACATTGACATTAACGTATTAATAAGTTATTTTACTTTACTTGTAAGACACTCTGTAAAGTATACACTAGGGTGTCCGTAAAAATTCGACTTCCGAAATTTGTTAACATCACCCCCTAGTTTGGTTCCAATAAAATAAAAATAAATTTTTGACATTAGATTCGTAAATAGCGATTCCAAAAATCGTCCTTGACGTTGTTTTAGAAGTTTTTTTCAAAAATCTGGAAAATCAAAATTTTTAATCCGCCATTTTAGATAAAAAATTTTTAAAAATTTATTTCTGATATCAGTTTCATGACGAATGGTCGAAAATACCCCCAATTAAGAAAATTTTTTGAATTTCTGACATTTATGTGATAAAACCACTGATACATTGTGGTGCATTTTTATGACCCATTTTAAAAGTCCACCATTTTGAAAATTTTTGAAAATTGAATTTTTTTCGAAGTGCTATCTTATAGTGCAGCTAAAAATGAAGACAAATGTGACCTGGAGAATTTTTCGCATACAAATTAAAAAAGTTATGATTTTTTTTAAAAAGTGCATTTTTGCCATGTATTTTCAATGGGAAATTTCGATCGATTACTGGCACGTGTTAATATTAATCAATCGGCTTCAAATTTTGGGAAATTTTTTTTTTAATTTTATTAGAACCAAACTGGGGGGTGGCGTAAACAAAATTCGAAAAAATAAATTTCCCATGTATCTTACGGACACCCTAGTATACACTAATACCCCCAAGCTTTAGTCTTCCTAAAAATAGACAGTGTTGACATCAAGTATGGGTGAGTCAGGGAGAGGGGTTGAGGGGATGCAATGGCGAATATAATTAGGTTAGGATCAGGAGCGTAAATTTAGTGTACCTTTTTTCTTGTTTTATTTTTCGCCTTAAAAAATTTAAAAAGTAATTGAAAATAAAAGTACCTTACATTCGATATTGAAAATAAAAGTAAAATATTAAGAAAAATAGATGAGATAGTTGATAAAGTTTACATGTAAACTGCATAAAGATTATATTACAAATAATTTTTTAACACTAACTATTGTGCAATATATGGGTGATTCTTCTGAAAGGCACCTGTTTTAGTCTAAAAACTAAAAAAATTATTTTTGACATTTTCTGAATTTTTTGTCATGGGTAGGTTTTAAATACGTTTAAAGATACAAATCTGAGTTGCACAAAATTAATTTTCAAAAATAAGCCTTCAAGCATTATTTTAATATTAAGTGTTTTGAAGGTTAAATATACTATAATCAATATTGGGGTTTTTGTAAAAAAATTCCTTTTAAATTTTATTTCCTTAATTTATTAAACTTTTAACATTATTCATTTATAATTTAATGAATTGAGTATTTAATAATTTTTTTAACTATTTTATCTTTTGAAAAATAACTAATATATATTTTTTATATTCAACGGAAAAAAATTGTAATGAATTTTTTAATTTATCACTTTAAGTTTAAAATTGATATTTTCTGTCAAAAATTTTTATTTTTAATTATAATTCTATTATTTATCTAACTTTCTACTTAATATATTATATTTTAAAAATTAAAAATATTTTATTTCAAATAAAACGGAAGATTTTTTCATAATTCAAGGGTTAGGTAATAGAAAATAATTATTGAATACAAAACAGTAACGCCTACTAAATATGAAAAAAGCTTCGGAGATAAATAGTTTGTCAAGTAAAAAATTCACGTTTTTATTAAATTTAAAAATATTGAAACATAATTTAAGATGTACTTTAATTTGGTTTCTGTTATATTTGTTAACGCATATTTATTTATGCCAAATACTTCAATTGATTGTAAAAACAAAATACTATTAAGCATTGACGTGTTTCACTTTGGATTGTTTACATTTGTTAAACATTAAATGGAAACGAAAATGGAAAAGATTGAATGTATTGTTTAGCAAAAGAAGAACATACTGTGATATATAAATATATATTTATATGCTTTAAGTGTTATTCAGAATGTAAAACATATTATACTTTTATATTAAGCGCATTTTAATGTCTGTATAAAAATGTATCTCATTTCTCTTTAAAAAAGCGGATAGGATGTCAATATAATAAATATGCACGAAAAAATGTTTGGAACAGCCCAGATAACAAAAGTGAGCGCATATGCCTGCAAAACGACACCCACGGGATGTACTTCATGAGGGCAAATGAACACCCATAAGTGTCATCCATGTGGGCGCATATTATTGGCACAATTAGTGATGCCGCAAGACGAGACAAGACGAGATTTTTCTTCATCTCGTCTCGTCTTGGAAAGTCAAGACGAATAATGAATCTCGTCTTGAACCTAAGAGTCTCGTCTCGTCTTGAAATGTCTCGACATTTTTCAAGACAATGAAACAAAAATTATTGATCTAAAATTGTCTTAAATTTTAATTAGTTAATAAATAACTAATTATTTTTTTAATTTAATTTATTTTCAATTAGGATTTTACTATCAATTAATTATTTTAAAGTAATTCAAATTTAATGAGTAAAAATAGGATAATATAGATTTCTACTTATTCACAAATTGGTAAAAATTTAATTTCTTTTATAAATGAGTTGGTAATACAGTACCCTTTATTATTCACAATCGTAAGCATTCGAACTATTTCAACGTAATCATGTAAACATAACCTATTCTTTTTTACAACCGATTTGTCTCTAACGTGCTTCAAGTGTAATTGTATTAATCTTAAATTCTCTAAAGAAAAGTTATAAAAGTACAAAAATGAACAGAGTTCGTGAAAAAAATAGTACTTCTCCAATAACTAAAATAGCAAGACAAAATAACAATGACAAAAATGAAAGCTCGGAAGTGTCGAAAAGTACATTAGAAAGTTTATCCGAGTCCGAGGTTAACGCCACCTCAAAAAAGTATCAATATAGTGATTTCTTTCGCTTTAAATATGACAGTAAAATAAAAATTAGGGTTTGTAAACTGTGTGAGGAAAAAAATGTCGCAATGGAGTTTAAAATGTCGAACTCTAATACAACAGGAATAAAAAAACGTTTAAACCAAAAACACACGCATTTTTATAATAAAATGTTTCCTACAGACACTGATAAAAAGTCTAAAAAAAAAGAAGAATTTTTTCAACAGCAAAATAATAATCAGGTTGGTAATATATAATTATAGTAAAAATGTGATGAAATTTATTCTAAACTTTTGGATTTTATTTTTATTATGTGTGATTTATAGTATATTCTTATTAAAATTGTTTTTTTAGATTTTAGATAAAGAAGAGTTTCATTTACTTTTGGTCGAGTGGATATCAGTCAAACTGTTGCCGTTAAATATATTTGACGATGATCTGTCACAAAGCTTTTTTCAGCGAATTAGTCCTGACTATCAATTTTCACATCGCACAGCTATGTCTGATTATGTTGAAACTGTGTACGGTAAAGTAAGGCATATCGTTACAGAAATTTTAAACAAAAATGACCTGAGATTCTCATTCACAATTGATGCATGGACATTAATAAGAAATAAGTCCTACTATGGTATAACTATCCACTACATCGATCAGGAATGGAAAATGAACTCAATAGCTATAGATTTAATTCCAAGTAATGATCGTCATTCTGGTATGGACATCGCTGATTTCTTTTACAAATCTTTGGAAACATTGGGCATACTTAATAAAATCATGGAAATCACAGTTGATAATGCTTCTGTTAATCGAGTATTTGCAAAGGAACTTGAAAAATTGCTTCATGCAGAAGACATTAAATTCGATTCTTCGGAGCAACTGTTTTATTGTTTTGCACATGTCCTAAACTTGGCTGCTCAGGACATAATAAAAAATTTAAACGCAGACATAACTGAAGTCGAAATAGACAATGAATCTGATTCCGATTCAAAAAATGATGATTCCGATACCGAGATTTCTGATACTGAGAACGTCGATAATCAAAAAATGGATAATATCCCACCAATAAATAAATTGCGAAAAATTTGCAAAAAAATTAAAAGATCAGAAAAACTAAGAAATAAACTCGGAAATTATTGTGAAGTTTGCGACGAAGATCTCATTGAGTTCCCTCTAGATGTATCAACAAGATGGAATAGTTCGTATGATATGATTTCAGCTAGATTAAAAATGAAAAAATCGATTCGTTGTTTAATTAAAAATATGGAAGGCTCACAATGTTGGCATATAACAGAAGAAGAGTGGAAACTTATGTCCATTCTTCAACTTCACCTTAAAAGTTTTAAAAAATTATCTGAAACGTTAAGCGGAGATAAATATGCAACATTACAATCAGTCGTAATAGGTATTAATATCGTATTAGATAATATCGAGCGCTTGTGTCACGAACTTGATACAAAAGTTGATCGTAATTCATTCGATGAGGCTATTATTAATGCTTTCCAAAAAGGTCGAGATAAAATTGTTAAGCATTATTCGAAATCCAATTGGATTTACTGCGCTGTACTCATTCTTGACCCACGATATAAACTAGAAACATTTGATAAAACCGTTTGGGGGAAAGAACTAAAGGAAGAATCATATAAGTATTTCAAACAAATCTTGAAAACGAAGTATTCTAATCTATCTAAATATACACGAAAAGCGCAAGAAGAAAAAAAATATGAAAAAGATGACTCCGATGATGATGATTATACAAAATCAGTGAATGCATTATTCAAGTCAGAAGAAGACTCTGCCACTTTCAAATGGATACAAGAATTGGACCACTACCTTCTTTTGGACCGTGCTCATCGTAACACGGATATATTGGACTGGTGGAGTAACAATGAAGCCACTTTTCCGCATTTAGCAAAAATGGCTAAAGATTTACTAGCTGTATGTGCTACAACCGTTTCGGCTGAACGTTTGTTTTCCAAAGCGGGAATACTTTTGAGAAAACATAGAAACCGGCTTAGTAACAGAAAAATTGAAAGTATTTTATGTTTAAACTCTTGGTTCTCATGTTCAATATCAGAAAAAATCAAAAAGCAATTAAAAAAATAGTATGAGTGTTAAAAATTTTAAAGATTTAAAGTTATTAAATTTTATTTGCTAAAAAATAATTAAACAATGTTTTATAATCTGCTGTATAAAATATTAATGTTTTATTTCAATTAAAGATTTATAAAAAATAAAGTATTTATTTATACTTGAACTGTAATTTTTTTCTAACCACTATTTTACGATAATTTTCGAGTCTTGAATCTTGTCTTGGTCTTGACACTTATTGTCTCGTCTCGTCTTGAAAAGACAAGATGAGAAAAACGTTCATCTTGGTCTCGGTCTTGACAACGATTGTCTTGTCTTGTCTCGAAAGTCTCGAGTCTTACGGCATCACTAGGCACAATGTGCGAGTCGCAGGAATGAAGTCAAAATGCAAGCATTATGTGAGCATTTAGTGCTATTAATGGGTTGCATGTCACACACGTGATTGCACAATGACTGCAAAACTCCCTTATATTGTGACTTGCATGGGGTGATTGCTAAATGGGTGCAAATTGTAATGCATGGTGTGATTCGCCTGGAGTGAAGGTAATATGCGACGCACGTTTGTTATCTGGAAGTATTTGTACCTTTCGGTGCATTGGTTATCCCTGTCTAAAATTTTTACTATTCAATTCACTTCACACTTATTATTTTCTATTGTTTTAATATGAAGTGAAGTTAATTGTTGAAAACATTTTTTGAAAGGTATAGCATGTGCACCTTACATTTTTCCGTGTATATTAATAAATTCTTATAATCTGTTCGCAGATTTAACTTGTTTGTTTTTGTCTGTTTTTTGATAATTTTTATTTTCAATTCTGTTTCATCGGAAAATTAATGAAATTAGAATTAAATACTTTGAAAATTAAAAAATAAGAAAAATTTATAAAACCAAATTTTTTTGAACTAAAAATGTTTCTTGTATACTCTATCAAATTTAATTCCTTTATAATTCAAAATTTGATTTAATTTAATTATTATAAGAAATTTTATCCAAATTTTTAAAAATAATTAAATTCTGACGAAAAAGTTCATTACACTTATATTCTAAAACAATAAATTATTGTAAAAATTTTTATCCAAAACTGAAAAGTAATTTAAAAATTGCAGGGGACGTGTATTTACCGAGTATCTCCCTACCTAATGATTCATACGCCCTGGTAAAAATTACTGAGAATCTAAGCATTGGTGCATATCAATTTTTCATCATCGGATTGGTTTTAAATTTGTTACTAGGGAGTTTTTGAGGTCGCTGATTACGAATCCGAAGTCAGCTTTCAAATATTCAAAATGTCGGCTTCAACATTACTTTTCAATTTTGGTTCTTAAAGATAAAGGTTTGAGCTTTCTTTTTAAGCTATATTAGAGTTTTTTATGTCTTCCCATTTTCTTTTAACAGGACTTCAAAAAGTGCAAAAAAACACCGTTTTTTAATAATTCAACCCCCCATTTTTGGGGTTTGAAAAAATAATTTTTTTTTGCTATTTTCCTGTTCACTGACACCTAAACTTTCAATAAACACGAAAATTTTGATATAAACATAACATGTCCATTTTTTTGTTACCCAGTGTTTAGCTTTATGAAATAATAAATTTTTTTGAGGAATTCTATTACAATTACAATTTTTTAAAATTAATTGATTAAATATTATATAATAAAATAAATAAAATTTTATAGCAATTATAAATTATATATATTATAAATAAACACATTTATTATTTATGCTTATAAATTTTTTATTTTTTGTATTTAAAATTTTTAGGTTTAATTTTTACTACAAATTAACGAAAATATAACATTATTTGTTTCTTTAAATTACAAACGAATGATTTTATTTTGTCGAACGATAATCATTTTCAAAATAGGAACCCATCCCACACAAAGAAAATTTTAAGTAATACATGTTGGAGCAAGTGTGTATACATATATAGAAATTAGTTGACCCCTATTAACTACAGAGGTGCTGAAGTCGAGAAATCTTTTGCCACAAATTTTACATTGAGTCGATTTGGTCTGCTTAGACACCAGTACCAAGCAGTCTAAAATTTGGAAGTTTCAGTGTACTTACATTGTTTAGTAACTTATAAATTATTATTATATACATTTAGTTTTAATTACAAAAGAAATTTTCATGATTAATATACACAAAAATTGAAATCTAATTATTCGTTTTTCATTAAAAAAAATCTATTTATGGCAATTTTAAAATCTTGGCGTCAATACTTTTATCAATTATAAATTAAAAAAATTATTAACGCCAAGATTTTAAAATTGCCGTAAATAGAAATTTTTTATTAAAGACGAATAATTAGATTTCATTTTTTGCGTATGTTAATCATGAAAATTAATTTAATATTTATCATAAATTAATTGTCAAAATATAACGTGAAACATTGACTTGGTTCTGAAATGTAATTAAGTCTAAATATCTCAACCACAATATCCAGTTGTGTAGAAGTGTAAAGAATTTATTTTTCTTTTGTTCAAAACTCTAGCCATTAGTATACCATTATTGGGCCGCGCTACGTACTGTCACTAGCAATTATAATTTTTTAACAACGATACAAAACTTTATCCATAAATGGAAAAAATTAAAGTATCTGATAATTGTCGCCATCATTGTCCCAGTAATCGGCCTCTGTAAGCGAGAGAGTTTTGTCTAAAATTGAATAGAAATGTCTTTTCTTTTAAGTTCTATTGATATCTGTTTGCTTTTTGTAAACGAAAATAAATATAATCAAGCATTACCGCAGTTATATACGTAGTGAAAAAGACTCCCCTCCGTTACCGATGCTATATCTACATTATACAGTACCTAAATTATAAACATTATTAATCATTGGATTCGTTTAAAAATCGTTACTCGGGGGGTTTCGGGGTCACTAATTGCGAATCCGATATCAGTTTTTCAAAATTCAAAATGTCGGATTCAATATGGCTGACTATTTTATGAAAAATTCATCAGATTCGTTTGAAACTCGTTACTCGGGGGTTTTCGGGGTTGATGATTACGAATCCGATATCAGATTTTCAAAATTCAAAATATCAACATTTTTTTGAAATATTCATCGGATTTGCTTGAAACTCGTTATTCGAGGGTTTTTGGGGTCGATCAGATTTGCTTAAAATGAAAAATAAATCGTAAATTTTAAATAATAAAACATCTTTTTGTTTATATAGCATCAAACGTAAATAAAAAGATTACAAGCATTTGTTTCTTATAAATGAAATCAGTTCTCTTTATTCCAAACTTTAATAAAAAAGGACAGTCCGTTTTCGATGAAGATTTCCGTTCATATCAGAAAGTCCGTTAAAATGCTTTAAATAAAAAATTATACTGTTTATTTGTCAAGTGAAAACAATAATACGAAATAAAGTAATAATTAATAACTAATATTTAGAGTTTTTGCTTCCTCGTGAGGAAGCTTTGTAGTCGTTTAATTTACAAAATTTTTAAAAATCCTTTTGACAAATTTTCTTCTATATGGGACTATGTTATATAAGACCCTGAACAATTGTCCGTATGCATGTATGTGTGTGTATGTGTGTGTGTGTGTGTGGGTCCCGATCTTTGTGAACACGATAACTCGAAGAGGTTTTAACGAATTTGGCTAAAATTTACCAGGTATATTTATCATAAAAATATCTCGAACTGGATTGATAGACTTTAAAAAATTCTCATAAAAAAAATTTTTTTTGACTTTTTTCTACAAAAAATTTTTTTTCAAAATTTTTTTTCAAGACCTAAACGTTTTGTAATTTTCTACCATTTTTACCACAATTCCTGGATAACAAAAAAGCGACAAATATAAATAAATTATGGACAAAATGATAGAGAATTACAAACGAGTAGATTGCTTAATGTGCTATAAAGTCCACTTTTTAGATGCTTACTTTGATGAGTTTCCCGAAAATCTTGGTAATTTCAGCGAGGAACAAGGTGAGAGATTTTACCAAGATATAAAGAAAAAGGAAAAACACTACCAAAGAAAATGGAATAAAAATATGTTAGCGGACTACTGTTGTACACTAAAAAGAGACATACCAGAGTCTGAAAATTCAAAGAGGAAAAAAGGAGCTCTTCTCCGGAGATTATTTAAATAAAAAAGAATAATGTGTTCACAAAATAAAGATTAAAACTGATATGAATTTACCATTTTTAATTTTTAAAATCCGATGTTACATTATTTCAGCGACCCCGAATACCCCAGAGTAAAGATTTTCGAGTGAATCCGACATTTTTAATTTTTAAAAACCGACTTCAAATTCGTAATAAGCCACCCCGATGGCAAATTCAAAATCAAGAAACATTTATTTGTTTTTAACTAAGGACAATAACAGTAAAAACTCATTTTTATAACAAAACATGGAGAAGAAGAAATATTTTCCTCTCCTCCTTGTAATTACAAGGGGAAAGGGTAAGGACTTGTACATCGTCCGTCCAGTTGATACAGTCAAACATTTAAACTTTTTCTCCGTACAGACCACAAATCGTGTACACAAGTACCAACTTCTTGACAGGTTACTTCTAGTAAATGCCGTTCATATACTTGAATCATATAATTGCATGTACGACTGCATGTTTGACAGAATGTAAGAGGATTCAGCACTTACAGATGTACAGTCTTGCACCAATAAGAACACGAGGCTTTGCTGCTATCAAATTTGTGCAGTTTTTCGACCCAACTGCTAGCCCAATTATAATTTTTCGTATGTAGACACTAAATAATGATCTCCAATAGTTAAAAGACGTTGTTATAGTGTTTCAAAGTTTGGACTTCTAAAACATTATCAATTAAATTTACTTTAAACTCGTTACTTAGAAATTTTTTATGTCGCTAATTACAACATTAATAGACCAATATTGAACAAATCTTTAAAACTTATCTAATTTATTTCTTAAATGTTAATCAACTTATTTTAAGTTTAATGATTATGAATGTAATCATCGATTTGTAATAAGCAAGCTTGGAAATTCTGAGTAATAAGTGTCAAGTTTATAATAATCAAGATACAAATATTTTCTTTCTATTGTTAGTCAAGAACTTTATAGTTTATTTTATATAAGAAGTTATTTAATAAACTAATTACTTATATCTAAGGAAATAAATAATTCCTTTCTGAATATATAATTATACAAGATTTCCAGTGACTAATTAAGGTCAACAATACTTCATTTCTAAAAATATATATGTTTTAAAATATTATATTTATAAAAATTATAAAACTTTATATAGAGTTCAAAGAGTGATTTATTTTGAACAATTCTTTAAGGCTATGTCCAAGTTGCAAAATGTAAACAAACCAAAATGTAAACAAACAAAGCATTAAAATCACATTTTTCTAACAGTCTTTTTTCTCACAAAAATTACCATTAGAAAACTTTTTTTTACAAAAATGATAAATTAGAGTGTCAAAGTTTCCAAAAAAATCATTGTTGAGTGTGATCAATAAATAGTAATTAGTAAATCAACTAATTAAAATAACCTGTAAAATAGCATTTTTGACGCGTCGCAAAAAATAAACTGTTTGAGTATATCAACCGCACTGACGATGAAGAAGTCTCATATCAGCGATTGGACCTTCAACATGTGGAAGGGGAAATTTTTCCCTTTCCTCCTTGAAATTACAAGGAGAAAGGGTAAAAACGTCTGCAACGTCCGTGCGGTTGATATAGTCAAACACTTTAATTTTTCGCGAAGTCAGACGATTGCTCTACGCGCACGCGCAGACTGTGCCCAGAAGCATTGATATCAGTATGTAGAAAGACACATTTTGTTTTACTTTGAAACGCAGTTATTTTCTTATGCTTTCAGGTATACGAGGTATAGATACCAAATTTAACACTTCAATTTACCATTTTCATATAGAAACTGTAAATTTCTATTTATTTACGAAAATGTGATGGTCGAAAAAAGCAGCAGTAGAAGACCGAATATTGAGGAATTTTTCGACCATCACGTTTTCGTAAATGAATAGAAATTTACAGCTTTTTTATGAAAATGGTAAATAGAAGTGTTGAATTTGGTATCTATACCTAGTATACCTGAAAGCATGTGAATATAACTGCGTTTCAGAGTGAAACAAAATATGTCTTTCTGCATAGTATATTTCAGGAATTATTTCCTAACTCTTGGATACGGTGTAACAACACTGAATTAGCAACGAATATTCAATGGTAATCAATGAATGTTTGACAGAAATTCGGGAACTGTATTAGAAAAAGCTATAAATAGTCCAATAGTCTTTTTTATTTACTATCTCATGTAAAGTTCATGGCACTGGCCGCAACTGTTTCTGAAATTTTCGGGAACTCGTCAAGGAATCCTGTGCGCAGAAACACAGTGCGCACCAGTCTCAATAAGTCTCACAGCCAGTAAGACTTGTGTGCCTTTTAGATTTATTTAATGCTGAGGTATTTAATTCGCCTATTTGGCTCAGTTGGTTAAGACGCCGGACTTCCGTCCTTGGGTACGAGAGTTCTGTTCCAGCCACCGTCGATTTTTCTCTAATATAGTTTTTTCTATTTTAGAAATTTAATATAAATTGTATGTGGCCTTCAAGGATAAAAGTGTATATGTGTGTTCTCGCGCTCACGTGTGTCAAGGAAGAGAAGCAGAATAGTTTTTTTCTTGTATTCGTCTAACTTTTCGATTTTCTTGAACAGTTCCCGACTTTTTCAAGAACAGTTTGCCGAGAAGTGGTGAAATAGTAAATGACATACTTAAACAAGGCAACGTTTAGTTTTCTGGGAACTACCCGTCGTATTCAAGAGCTACGAACGAAGTTCCCGAATAATCGGCGAACTTTTTTTTTCTGTGTAGGATTTTTATTTATTTATTTAAAGAGATCTAGTTCCCAGAGCGGTAAGCCCACCAATGACATAACTTTTAACACCTTTTGTTGGAGAAATGTTTGCATCTGAAGTAAAGCGTGCATTTAAAAGTAATCAGACCAAATTATTTAAATAATTTATTTTCTATGTAAATCGATTGAATATTTTCATGCTTACTGTACATTGTTTTAGAAGAATTTTATAAAAAGTGCCCATACCCAATAAATTCTACGTTGTCTCGCACCCGGGGTACCTGGGTACCCACTAAAACAAAAAATTTATAAAAAATAATCTGACCAGAAGAACCAGGGGTATTTTATCTCAGCGCCCCAGACCTTGATATTTACGTTTAACAAAAGCAATTTTTTCAATTAAAATTTATTTTGTTATAAATAAATAAAAAATTAGTTTAAACTATATATATGTAGTGTCAGCACTCTTGTTACTCGTGGGTTTTTGCGGTCTCTGATGCCATATTAGATCCGCCATTTTGAATTTTCTATAACTGTCATCAGATTCGTAATCAGCAAACCCCGAAACCCCCGAGTAACAAATTTTATGTGAATCTAATGAAATTTTAAAAATGCCCGACATATTGGATCCGACATTTTGAATTTTAAAAAACGGACATAATATTCGTAATTAGCGACCCCAAAATCCCCCTTTCAAGTGAATCTAATGAAATTTTTAAAATGTCGTCCACCATATTGAAACCGCCATTTTGAATTTTGTGAATCTAAGGAATTTTTAAACAATTTGTCTTAGCTACTCATAGTGCTGACACTGCATATCTATAGTTTAAACTAATTCTTTATTTATTTCTAACAAATAAATAAACCAAATTTTTTTTAAGAAATTGCTTTTATTTGACATAAATAACGTAAATCTGAATCACTAAGGCGAAATTTTAATATTTACGCGAGTAAAAAGAAAAATGTGCAGTTGTGGGTACCCGGGTATGAACATAATGTTTAAATAAATAGTCCAATTGTATTTAATTTCAATTTACCATGGATTTATTTAAAACAAGTTAAGATCCTTAATAAAAATAATTTTTAGGATTCCTGACGGATGTAGGTTGTAGAATTATATAAAGTATCATGCATAGGCTTCTATATAGAATAGTTAAAACAATTTTTAAATGTAAAATCTAATAGACATAAAAGAACAAATAATTAAAATTGGCACTTTGATGAGTTTCAAGATTTCTAAACGTAAATAACTATCTAGCAGAAAATTTAGAAAATATCTAAATGATCACTAATTACAAACACTAAAGAACATTTGCGTTGGTCCACAATCTAGTTTTTATGATAATAATTTTAAAAGTTACAGTGCTTTTACTCTTCTCGATTAAGGGCATGTCCAAGTTGTGAAATGTAAACAAACAAAAATGTAAACAAACCAAGCACTAAAATCACATTTCGGAAACAGCCTTTTCTCCCACAAAAATTAACATTGGACAGCTTTTTTCATAAAAATGATAAATTAGTGTGTCAAAGTTTCCAATGAAATAATTTTTGAGTGTGATCAATAAATATCAATTAGTAAAATAACTAATTAAAATGACCTGTAAAATAGCATTTTTGACGCGTCGCGAAAAATAAACTGTTTGAGTATATCAACCGCACTGACAATGAAGAAGTCTCATATCAGCGATTGGACCTTTAACATGTGGAAGGGGAAAATTTTCCCTTTCCTCCATGAAATTACAAGGAGAAAGGGTAAAAACTTCATCGTCCGTGCGGTTGATATAGTCAAACAGTTTATTTTTTGCGACGTGCCAAAAATGCTATTTTCAGGTCATTTTAATTCGTTATTTTAGTAATTGCTTTTTATTCCTCCTGGTCAAAAATTATTTCATTGAAAACTTTGACACTCTAATGAATCATTTCCTTTATGAAAATGAAAAAATGTTAATTTTTGTGAGAGAAAAGGCTGTACGAAAAATGTGATTTTAATGCATTCTTAGTACGCTCTGCGCTTGCGCAGAAAGCCACAAAGTCTCAGGTCGCGAAAAATAAAGTGTTTGACTATATCAACCGCACGGACGATGAAGAAGTTTATATCCTTTCTCCTTGTAATTTCATGGAGGAAAGGGAAAAATTTTCCTTTCCACATGTTGAAGGTCCAATCGCTGATATGAGACTTCTTCATCGTCAGTGCGGTTGATATACTCAAACAGTTTATTTTTCGCGACGCGTCAAAAATGCTATTTCGCAGGTCATTTGAATTAGTTATTTTACTAATTACTGTTAATTGCTTATAGTGAAATTTGATTTCATTGGAAACTTTCACACAATAATTTATCATTTTTATAAAAAAACCGGTCCAATGTTAATTTTTGTGGGAGAAAAGGCTGTTTCCGAAATGGGATTTCAGTGCTTCGTTTGTTTACATTTTGCTTTGTTTACATTTCACAACTTGGACTTACCCTTAAATTACTGTGCAATCCTAGTCAATAACGAGTTTTATGAAAATCCAAAGAAATATAAATTTTTAAAAAGTTACATTACCTGATGGTAGCGGAATATTAGCGTGCTGAAGTATGAAAATAAAAGTTACACAAAAGTTTAGTTATAATGCTGCGATCTTTATAAAATCTTTATAAAATTAAGGGTTGAACGCTTAATTGTTAGAAAGGGAAATCATAAAATTAAGTAAAACATTACCAAGTATGAAACGCATGTGATTAAGAGCAAGTCCAAGTTGTGAAATGTAAACAAACCAAAAAGTAAACAAACGAAACTCTAAAATCACATTTTGGAAACAGCCTTTTCTCCAACAAAAATTAAAATTGGAACGCTTTTTACATAAAACTGATAAATTAATGTGTCAAAGTTTCCAACGAAATCATTTTTTACTGTAAGCAATAAAAAGCAATTAGTAAAATTACTAATTTAAATGACCTGTAAAATAGCATTTTTGATGCGTCGCGAAAAATTAAAGTGTTCGAATATATCAAACGCACGGACGATTTATAAGTTTTTACCCTTTTCCTTGTAATTTCAAGGAGGAAAGGGAAAATTTTCCCTTCCACATGTTGAAGGTCCAATTGCTGATATAAGACTTCTTCATCATCAGTGCGGTTGATATACTCAAACAGTTTATTTTTCGCGACGCGTCAAAAATGCTATTTTACAGGTCATTGAAATTAGTTATTTTATTAATTGCTTTTTATTGCTTATAGTCAAAAATGATTTCATTGGAAACTTTGACACTCTAATTTATCATTTTCGTAATGAAGGTGTAAAAAGCTTAACTGTTGTGGGAAAAAAGAATGTTTAAAAATTGCGAAGTTAGTGCTTAGTTTGTTTACTTTTTGGTTTGTTTACATTTCACAACTTGGATATGCCCTTAATAATGAATTTAATAGGATTGCAATAGCGTCCACGAACAGCTTTCAACGAAAAACCTGCACGGAAAGTATGGCTTTCGGGCACTTAGAGTGGGCGCAAAGTAACACATTCCCACCCTGGAGTTGGGGAAGCGGGCGAAAAATATTTTGCGCCCGCTTCCAACGGGTATAAAGTAGGAAAATTTTGCGTTCCTTTATTTTTTCACATAAAATATCTGGTTTCGTATACACATACAGTGCCGCTCAATAACTTTTGCCCACCCTACAGCGACTGAAGACTTTACGAAAAGTTTTGTATTTTTTTTACTATTGAAGTTACGAAGCTCAAAAAAATATTGTTCGAAAGCTCATTTCCTCAGCTTTAGCATTACATAAAATCGAAATTAAAAAAATAATTTTGTTAATGAGTAAATAATGTTATTGCAAATTAAATTTTCCGTTTTTTTTGTTTTTTTTAATGTGATACAGTTTCATTAGAGATCATCACAATTTAATGCCAGACATATCATTTGAAAGCTAGTTTTATCATCTTTAAAACGCATTTTTTAAAATGTTTATACGATAACTTTTAAGAAAAATATGATCTTTTGTTAAAAAAATCAGCCATTATTTTCAATTGTTGATATCTCAAAAACAATTACTTTAGGAGAAAAATTTTAAGAACATAAATTGTTCCTTTTGTGTATATAATTAAAAAAAAATTATTTAAAAAATGTTGATAAAAAAATTTTTTTTTATTATTTTTTGAAAAAATTTTTTTTACATTTTTCAGATTTTTAAGTTTTTTGTGTAGAAACTCGCTTTTTACACTCACTATAACAAGCAAACATATTTTTCTTTGTATTTATTCAATTTTTACAAATATTTTAAGCCACCAAATAATTTGAAGATTTGATATAATTTCCGTTTTTAAACAGCAAAATAAATAAATGTATAAGAACTTATTTAATAGATTAGCGAGTTAAAATATTTGGAAAAATTGAATAAATACAAAGAAAAATATGTTTGCTTGTTATAGTGAGTGTAAAAAGCGAGTTTCTACACAAAAAACTTAAAAATCTGAAAAATGTAAAAAAAATTTTTTCAAAAAATAATAAAAAAAAATTTTTTTATCAACATTTTTTAAATAATTTTCTTTTAATTATATACACAAAAGGAACAATTTATGTTCTTAAAATTTTTCTCCTAAAGTAATTGTTTTTGAGATATCAACAATTGAAAATAATGGCTGATTTTTTTAACAAAAGATCATATTTTTCTTAAAAGTTATCGTATAAACATTTTAAAAAATGCGTTTTAAATATGATAAAACTAGCTTTCAAATGATATGTCTGGCATTAAATTGTGATGATCTGTAATGAAACTGTATCACATTAAAAAAAACAAAAAAAAAACGGAAAATTTAATTTGCAATAACATTATTTACTCATTAACAAAATTATTTTTTTAATTTCGATTTTATGTAATGCTAAAGCTGAGGAAATGAGCTTTCGAACAATATTTTTTTGAGCTTCGTAACTTCAATAGTAAAAAAAATACAAAACTTTTCGTAAAGTCTTCAGTCGCTGTAGGGTGGGCAAAAGTTATTGAGCGGCACTGTATGTAAAGTACGTATTTTATTATACCTTATTTTACCCCCTTTACTCAAAAATACATTGAGTATTAAACTTTAATGTAAGAATTACTTTAATTAATGTATCAAACGCATCTTAATTACATAGAAATAAATTTTTACTTTATTAAATAACCCATTACGGTTGTAAAATTGTCTACTTTAAACGTTCTTGTTTCAGTTTTGTTTAATTATTATTAATTACTACGTTCTAAATATAAATAAATACTATATTTCCACATTACATAGTTTTCTTATTTCTATATTAAAACTTCTAGCAATATAGACTTCAAACAGTTAACATTTATATAGAGTTTAATTTTTAACTAATATGTGCGTTTAATTTTCCGTGCCCTTAATGACATACTTTCCATGCAGTTAGAATAAAAAATTATGTTAAAATCATGGACGCGAAGGTGATTACGACTCTTGCAAAATTTCGGAACATCGGAACACTTTCGCTCTCTTGACTTCGCCCTAATTTGCGCCCTTGGTACGAGAATAACAATTTTAAACTCTAACTTGTAATTTTAGTTACGTACCAAAATGTGAATCTAGTGGGTTAGTTGCAGAATAGATATCCTAATACTAATCAAATGGAAACGTGCTCTAGCTTTTCTTCCGTCAAGCCTATTCTGGAACTAGATTTTTTAATTGCGTTAACGTTTTAATTTCGAACATTTTGTTTCTAATAAAATGCAAAATATTTATGAATTGATTGAAAAAAGTAGTGCTTATTAGTCATATTGAAATATAGGACACAATGATTTGTTTTGAAAAAAGTGAAATATGAGAATAATGAAAAAATCTAAATTAAAATTTAGATCTAAATCGAGGTCCAATATCCAAATTCTTTGTAGGAGCTGGTCGAACTGTAAAAGCAATTGTTTTTAATGATTTGAAAGACTTAAGTTTTGGATCAGCTTTAGTGATTGATTTTGTCTTTTTCCCAGCTTTAGTGCAACATCGATAATAACCGTACTCAATCAACAATGTGATGCAGGCCAAGGTAATACCTACGAAGATGACAATAAAGACTCCTCCTATATTTTGAATACTGATGCCTTCATTTTTATCATTCTCTCTGGTGCAGTCTCTTTTTCCGATCTTCTGATTCCACCATCTGTCTTTTAACTTCTCCAAAATCCTTTTGTTCAGCAAGATTAAAATTCTGTAAACATTAATATTGTACTTTTATTTTAGATTTAATTATGGATTGTGTATAAGGCATTCTACGCCAAACCAACATATAAAAATTCACACTTTTCCTTTGGATAAAACGTTTTTTTCCTTTTACTACTAGTTGCAAAAGGACTTCACGATATTTAAATTTTTTTATCCAGCCGTTTACAAGATAAGATTTTAAAAAATTTTACATCTTACAAAATTCTTAAGGGAACAATTTCTTCTTTTTTCAAACAATATTATCCGAGTAAAAAGTGAAATCGCTATTTTCCGTTAATGGACATTATATCTTTGAACTTCCACATGTTCTAAACGAGGCAAATTCTTTCTTTGACATTTTGCAGGGATTATTTGGTGAGCATATGTGACTATTTGGAATAAAATAAGTTTTAAATTTAAAAGTACGAAAACGGGTATTTTATGCATAGGCTTTTTGTTTACATCATGGGATTTAAAAAAATTCTAAAAAACTACTTTCTTTTACGCATATTTTAAGCCTAGTCCAGTGGTGGCTAAATGATTTTTACTATTTTTTCAGACTTTTTAAAATTATCGAAATTCAGTATTGACTCATTCAGACGCTGCATTGTGCAATACACTGATTTTATAAGATTTAGTTTTGCTAAACGAAGAGAAATTTCTGCATAAAATAGTGTTGAAAGTAATTACGTTTTTGTAATAAAAAGATAGTGAATTATATGAAATGAGTATGTTTTTTTACCAATGGCATATGTCATAAAGAAACCAAAACAAAAGGTTTCAAATTTTCAACAACAAAAAATTTTCATCTTATTCGGGAGATACTACTTTGGAATTTTTGTTAAAAAATTATACTAAATGTGTACTTTTAAAAAATATTTTTCAAAATTTTATAAATTGGGTACTACGTCGTTTAAAAAATTAAAATTGTAGATAGCGCATCATTCCGGTTGAAGCACAATATATCCAGTAACTGATCATTTTTCGATTTGCCTTAAATTTAGTAATTATTTGTTTTTAGGGTCACTTATTGCGAATATAATGTTCGATCAAGAAAGGTGTTTAACAATGGTAGTCAGAATTTTACTTTTTTGAAAGGAATGTTTATCGTAATTAACACATTGATAGTACACTGGAAATTATAAGTTAAGTGACCGCTCTTGTTCTATTCTACCCACTAAAAACCACTCCTGTCTTGTTTTGGGATATTTGATCCACATGCGGTACTACCATCAGGCCTAAAACTTTGCAAATGGTTGTTCCCTTGTCCTACTCGTTAACGTGCTTTCATTCGGCTCATATAATGTGTGAGCGAGGGTGGAAGGAAAAACTAGTTGCTCACCTCCCCCACGCCTACACATCGACGAGCATTGGATTCCTGCTGTCAACCTCGTATTCCGTCTTTATCTGTTTCCCCCATTATTTTAATAATGAAAGTTTCAATATGCCTCCAAGAGTCTACGTTTTGAACCATAGTAGACACCATGTTATCGAGGTTAATTTTAAAGCCAACTACCGTAAACATAGCTATCCTATCATGGTTCCAATGCCCGCAATTAAAGAGAGTATGCTCCGCGTCATCTACTGCATCATCACAGTAGACGCATTTCGCTTCTCTCTTAATCTTGAATCTATGAAGGTACTGTCGGAAACATCCGTGACCTGACGTCCGTATTAAAGACGTCAAGAAGCAACTGTGGTGCGAGAATCTCTTTTAAAATTTCGCTCGGTATGCCATCATTGCCTGGTGCTTTGCCATTTCTTAACGTCTTTCCAACTTTTTTTAATTCTTCAATCGTAAAGAGCTCTTCGTCTCGTAGTACGCAGTGAGTATAGTCCTCTCTGGGGTTAGGTCCCGCATAGGGAAATAGTGCCATTATGATTTCTAGGACCCACATCGGATCATCCACACCAGGGTTTTTATGCCTTGTCATTAATTTTTTAGCGACAATCTTAAAGGCCAAACCCCACGGATCCTTCTCGGAATCTCCGATCATGTCCTTCCAGCAACGGCGTTGGCTACTTTTCAATGCCTGCTTAAAAGCCCGCCTGGCTTTATGTCATGTTTTTCGCAGCTGGAAGTTTCCCTTAGAATGGGTAAATGGATCCAAGCGGATTTCTTTTTCCTCCTAGCTGCATGGCATTCCGTTTAAGACAGGCTAGTTTTTCATTCCACCAGTACAAAGATCCTTTCAAGGATTTCTTTTCTGCCGGCGAGGCATAGAGTGATTGCAAGCTTGTACAATCACGCGCCTCGCCTCTCGCACTATACCCTTTAAAGAAGCTGATTTCTTCACCCAGTTAAGTTCGCGAATAAGTAGCGACTCTTCTAGGAATTCAACCAGCTTCTCCCTGTTTAGTCTCCTGAGGTTCTAAGAGGGGCTATTGCTACCATATTTTGGAGCAATGCGCCTTCTAAAATTTTCCTCGGAGATTAAAAACTCTATGTACTGGTGGTCACTCATTGTTTCCTTGTCCAGTACCCTCCATTCACTTGTTCTGCGGGTTAGGAGAGGAGAAACAATTGTTAAATCAAGAATTGATACTGATTTTCCCCTCCTAAACGTGAATTCCTTATCGCGGTTTAAGACCACCAGGCCATTCGTGGAAATCATATCGGTGACCAAGATCTCCCTTCTGTCAAGAAGAGTCTCTCCCCATTCTGGTGACTTACTATTAAAGTCGCCTACAATGAGGACATCCCCACAGCAAGTCAAGAGAGTTTGCTTAAGAGAGCGGATTTCGGTGTCGAATTTTGCAACGGGGAAAAGTTTGGGGAGAAGTAGCAGGTATACATTCGAACACCTGCAATCTCTACCCAAACAAAACCGCCTGTTCTTTTCATACGGCTCACATATTAGCAGTATATCAGCACCCCTCTCCCTGGCAGTCTGCATTAGGCGATCTTGAGCGACACGTCCTCTTCCGAGGTTAACCTGAAGGAACCTTAATTTCTTGCCCTTAGCTTTCTGAGCTCTTCCTTATAGATTGAGCAGGACCCAGTTTCTGGATTGTGGTTTTTCTCCTTTTTTCTTCTCCTTTTTTCTCCTCGACTTAAAGGGATGAGCCGACATGACATTTCCAAGTCGGTCCTGTCCAAAAGTTTACTTTTGGCCTCTGTTACTTCATCGACCTCTGTTATCTCGTCTATGTCTCTAATTTCTAGAGACCTCTTAGTCACAATGGGGCAGACATCTGCTTTGTTTTTAAGGGCTTCAGCCAGTTTACTGGTGAAAGTAGAGGCCCCCTGATTCCGTCGAAGAACAAGGAGCATCTCTTGCTTTCTTGATCTTCTGATCGACAGTGTTTCTGTCCCTGTCTCAGATGGGTCTACTGACTCTTTCAAATGACTCAAGGTGCCTTTGTAAGTATCTTCATTGAAGACTTTTGTTCTAATAGCCTCCGTATTCCTTTTTTTCTTGGAGCGTTCTTTCTCCTCGACTTTTTTATTCTCCCTAAACTTTTTCTTCTTATTATTATTATTCTTTTTAGAGACCTTTTTCCACTCCTCATCCGCATCTTTAGGATTTGCCTGAGACCCATTTACATGTGAAGCTTCATAACTTGACATGCAATTTTTTATATAACAATTCGTATTACTACTATTTTATTGTTATTATCAACTTGGTACATAACCAAAAACCTCCTCCTTATACTCCTTCATTCTTTCATATAAGACAACAATTTTTCAAAATACCAAGCCAATCCCAAGACTTTCAAATTTCGGCTGGTACTTTTGGGAAATAACGCCTTATATAAGTAATGTTACAGTATCGGCCAGAATTGTAAGTCCAATTCAAAAATTCGTAATAAAAGCATGCCTCTCATTTTTTATAATATTTCAGTTAAAAATAAGTATTACAAATTTTTTAAATAACCATTGGAAAGATTATAAAATTTCTTCTTTTTGAAAATTCCATTATCCAAATTCAAGTTCAGTATTGCTCTTAACAAGATTAAAAAAATTAAAATTCACATATAATAAAGCTGGAAATCTTTTCTTTGAAAGTAGACTAAGTAGCTGAAAAAATGTTAAGCGGTTTCAAATATATTAGAGACTTGACTGATGGTAAATTACAGTAGTGAGACTCTGTGGCTTGCAATCACCGAGATTTAACAACATTTAGTGCAGTTAGTACTTGGATGGGTGACCTCCTTGGTGTCCGCTATAGCCCGGCGTTTTTCTCACTACTTTCGTGATTTATTAAGTGGGAGGTTTGACGTCAAGGTATAATGATGTGTAATGTCGATTATTGTCTGGTACACACCTTTAGAACTTGAATGTCGATAAAACTGGTTGTACACAAGAGAGGTTTTCTACAGTTTCTCTCTCCTGTGGCGAGAAAACCTAATTAACAGGTGGTCTAGGCGAATGCGAGTACTCTAAATAAAAGCCGGCTGTAGACGCAAATTAGGTTAATATATAGAAATTTCATATGTAGAATGGTTTTGTTTAATCCAAAAAAGTATTTCTCGGAGACTCTTGTCGAAGTGCGTAAGGCCAATAGAGCAAGAGTATTAACCAGGGTTCATCACGAAAATCAAATTTTGATTTCGTTACGATATTCCAAAACAAAACGAAATTATTAATGTATTTTGATTTTGATTCGGTAACGAAACAAAATTTACTTCTTATCTTGATTTTAAAACTGTAACGAAACGAAATTCACTTCCAATTTTGATTCTGATGGTGTAACGAAACAAAATTTATTTTTTATTTTGACTTTGATTTGGTAAAGAAACAAAATTTACTTCTTATTTTGATTCTGATACTGCAACGAAACGAAATTCACTTCTTATTTTGATTCTGATACTGTACTAATGCAATTCAGTTTTCTGATAGAAACATAAGTTAATGAGACTTATAAATGAGTAGTAGTATTTTATCAAAATTAAAACAAAGAAGAATTTTGATATTGGAATCAAAACTAAATAGAATGGGATTTTGATATTGGAATCAAAGCGAAATAGAGTGGACTGTTGATTATGATATTGGAATCAAAACTAAATAGAGTGGAATTTTTATTTTGATTCGGTTATCTGAATCAAAACTGAATACAAACTAATTTTGATTCTGATATTGGATATATATCCGAATCAAAACAAACGTATTTTTTAATTTTGTTTTGATTCCGTGACGGCCTCTGGTATAAACAATAAAAAAAATAAAAATATATGTTAAAGATTTAAAAAAGGTCAGTACGACCTAGGGCGCCTAATCAAAGACGGTCTTCATGATTGCAATTATTATTATAAATAATTAATTGTTAATAATTGATACTAATTATTACTAAACATTTCTTAACTATAAACGAAATTTGTTAATTAATAAATGTTTTTAAATTTCGCATTAAATTTAAACTTATTAAAACGCACCAGAATGAAATGCAATCTAAACAAGGTTAGAAAAAAATTAAAATTCACATATAAGAAAGCTGGAAATTTCTTTAAAAGTAGACTAAGTAGCTTAAAAAATATTAAGCGGTCCAAGTTGTAAAATGTAAACAAACCAAAAGGTAAACAAACCCAGCACTAAAATCACCTTTTTATAAATCTTTTTCTTTTACAAAAATTACCATTAGAAAACTTTTTTACAAGAATGATAAATTAGAGTGTCAACGTTTCCAAAAAAATCATTTTTTAGTAGGATCAATAAATAGCAATTAGTAAAACAACTAATTAAAATGACCTGTAAAAAAGCATTTCTGACGCGTCGCGAAGAATGAACTGTTTGGGTATATCAACAGCACTGACGATGAAGAAGTCTCTTATTAGCGA
This sequence comes from Leptopilina drosophilae, assembly GCA_032873175.1. Lineage (NCBI taxonomy): Eukaryota > Metazoa > Arthropoda > Insecta > Hymenoptera > Figitidae > Leptopilina > Leptopilina drosophilae. The sequence goes on from CM065486.1 coordinate 14,764,324, forward strand.
TTGGATCTTCAACATGTGTAGGGGGGAATTTTTCCCTTTCCTCCATGAAATTACAAGGAGAAGGGGTAAAAACTTCTTCATCGTCCGTGCGGTTGATATAGTCAAACCAAGAAGACTAGAGACAGGAGAGCCAACTCGAGTATTTCCGATGGTCCCGATTTTAACCTTTTACGCACGGACCTATTATGCACGGACGATGAAGAAGTTTTTACCCTTTCTCCTTGTAATTTCATGGAGGAAAGGGAAAAATTCCCCCCTACACATGTTGAAGATCCAATCGCTAATAAGAGACATGATTAGACAAATGAAAATATCATCAAAATTATTATTGGTAACAGGACTGCGGATCAAATAATGACTTTTGACGTCAAAAATTGTTTAAAAAATAATTTGTTTATAAAAATTGTTATAAACAAATGGAGAAAATTGATAAAATTTTTAAAACTAGCAGCGCCATTCGATTCTACGTGAAAAATTACTAAAGGAACATGTATGACATTTTAAAAATTTTCACTTAGTTTGTTGTAAATAAGTTATAAACAAATAATAATGCACACTCATGTACCTATTAGAGCCCATCATTACACAACTAAACATTTCATCAAAATTATGACTGGAAACAGGACTGCTGATCAAATGATGACTTTTGACATTAAAAATTGTTTAAAAATAATTTGTTTATAAAAATTGTTATAAACAAATGGAGAAAATTGATAAAATTTTTAAAACCAATAGCGCAATTCGATTCTACGTGAAAAATTACTAAAGGAATATGTATGACATTTTAAAAATTTCATAATTTTGATGAAATATTTAGTTGTGTAATGATGGGGTCTAATAGGTACATGAGTATGCATTATAATTTGTTTATAACTTATTTACAACAAACTGAGTAAAAATTTTTCAAATATCATACATGTTCCTTTAGTAATTTTTCACGTAGAATCAAATGGCGCTATTAGTTTTTAAAATTTTATCAATTTTCTTCATTTGTTTATAACAATTTTTATAAACAAATTATTTTTTAAACAATTTTTGACGTCAAAAGTCATTGGCTGTTTTCGGCAATGGCTGGGTGTTAGCACCTGGTGTTAACAGTGGCGCTCACTTAGTTAAAATGAAAAATGTAATATTGCTGAACTGTGGATAGGACTTTATACTTGACGCATTGCAAATGCGCAGGCGTTGAAATCTGTTGAATATTTTTGTGTTTCTCTTCAACTCATTGTAATTACTGCCGCTTCGCGGTCGACTTCTTTGCTTCTTCTTTTTCTTAAATTGTTTCTTTTATTTAATTTTAAATTGTTTATTGTGACTCATTCAAAATTACCTAATTTGTTATTTAGTTTCTTTAAAGTTAAGTTAATTAAAATAAAAATTGACATTTCATAATGATATTGAAAAGAGGGACTGTAGCTCCATCTTCTAAGTGTGAGTTTTTTTTATGTTGACAGCAGTCTCAACCACTGTCATAAGGTTGACATCACGAGCTATATTTTAAAAACAAACATTATTTATGATCATAAAAGTTCAAATTAATTGACTTGCAATTAAATATATTATATGTAATCTTTTTTCATTACAATAATAAATCTGGGGATTAAATTATGTTTAAATAAAAAATTAGAATTGTTTAAACTTTCAAATACTAACCGCAAGTATGTAAAATCCCTATTTTTTATTATCGCAAAAAATATTTTGCTTTATGATTTTATTAAAAAATAAACTACATTAAAAAAAAGAATCTCTTAATGCGGATTAAATATTTTAATTTCGATTAAATAATATTTAAATCCATTAATATTTTAAAAAACAATAAAATTTAAAAAAATTTTAAAGTGAGGAGATGACAGTCTATTATTATTAAACTTTTTAGACATATTCAATAATATTGTACAAAAATAAAGAAACAGATTATCAAAAATAAATATTATGCAGTGTAATGTTGTTTCTAAATATTAAAAAGGTCCATAAAATTACGAGAAACATTTGCCACTTTTGATTAATTAATTATTTAATTAAGAAATTAAAATTATTATACTTATTTTTTCTTTGAATTTCTGAACTTTATCATACATACCTTCTGCCATTTTTATTATCTCACTCCCTACTTTGCCACTCGCTACGAATTTGTGTTAACACCAACAATTTTAGTGACATATTTCTTGGGAATTTCACGAAATTTTACATAAAGTTGGTAATGTTTTGGTATGATTTTCTTAAAATCTAAAGGATGTTTCATAAGCTATCGCTGCTTAAAATCTTTGCACCAATAAAAATAAAGGGCTGACGGAATAAGCCAATTATAACGAATAGCCATACGTACGTAAAAATAAACATCTTAAAATCGGGTGCGCACCACTGTTAACACCGGGTGCTAACACCCAGCCATTGCCGAAAACAGCCATTATTTGATCCGCAGTCCTGTTTCCAATAATAATTTTGATGATATTTTCATTTGTCTAATCATGGGCGTTAATGGGTTAATGGATGACTGGGCGTACTACCCCGAGGCGCACTAGTCTTCTGCACATCCCAACACATGCATAACTGTGTGTATTTTATATGTATATATGTATTCCATCTGACAGCTGTAACAGCTGCAAGTTTGTTATTATCTCCTTCATATTGAAAAATAAGTGTAAATATTAAGTGAACTTAATATTTTTAAAACCAAAGTTTTTAAAAAAAGTGAGAAGTGTATTTAACACTAGTGTTTTTAATTATGATTCGTCTTGATGAAGAGTGTTAATTTGAATAATAAAAGTTGTAATGTGATTTTCATAATCATTTTTTATCTTATACACTGAAATCTGGATCGGTGAGCTCTGGATCACTGAGACTCTGTTTACATAGTTTATAGGCGAGGAAAGGTAGAGGGCCGAGCGGGGACTCTAAAGTGACGATCAGTGCCGTACATACCTGTAGAGAAAAAAGGTTCGCAGTGCCCGATGCTATTAAAGTATTTACAGAAACACGAAAAATAAATCATTATTTAACAAATAAATAAAGATATGAAATCGCTACGAAGATTGAGGCAGGAGAAACTAAAGAAAATAAATATTAATTAATATTAAAATATTATAATGAAATTTTAAAAGAAACGTGCACGCATAAAATCCTTCGTACGGCCCTGTTTGTTTTGCTTTTCAGTCTCAACTGATCCTCTGGATCGGTGAGAAGCCATCCCCGATCAGTCTCACCGATCCAGATTCCAGTGTAATAAAAAAGAAAGGTATGTTATATTATAAATTGCTATCGCTCCTATTATAATATATAATTTATTATATATTTATTATTGCTGCAATTATATTTATTTCTGTTCTAGCATTGTATTTGAGGTTAACCATAACCTCCAAATAAGGAATTTTTCTCAATAAACTAACTTTTCAAATTTAACGCTCTACGATATTTCAAAGATTTTAAAAGGGATTTATAAATTATAAAAACTAATAAAGATGACGATATTTCTCTTTACAATTTTTATCGCCACTTGTACAGTTATTTATGCAACACTGTCTCTTTTGGGGCATTTCATTTAGTATTTTCAAAATCAACTGGCACAGAACTTGCACATAACCAAGAAAATTGTAATCAAAACAAACACACATTATCTAAAGACACACAGATAGAGTTTATAAAGTTATGCATGTGTTGGGATGTGCAGAAGACTAGTGCGCCTCGGGGTAGTACGTCCAGTCGTCCGTTAAAATCGGGACCACTGCTCTCTATGAACAAGCAGGCGAGTTGGCTCTCCTGTCTCTAGTCTTCTTGAGTCAAACACTTTAATTTTTCGCGATGTCAGACAATTGCTCTCCGCGCACGCGCAGACCGTGCCAAGAACGCATTGACAACACTATGCAGAAAGACAATTTTGTTTTACTCTGAAACTCAGTCATTTTTACATGCTTTTAGTTATGCTAGGTGTAGTAACCAAATTCAACACTTCAAATTACCTTTTTCATAAAGAAAATGTAAATTTATATTCATTTGTAAAAATAGGAACGGCAAAAAAAGCAGTAACAAAAGACCGAAGTGTGTACTTTTTTTGCGGTTCCTATTTATTGTAAATCCATAAATAAACAAATTACATACAATTAATTAATAAAAACACGATTTTTTAAAGATTTTTCTTTAGAAATCAAATTTTTTATAATTTATGGCAAAGAAATTTATCTCAAAGGTATAAATATCGCGTAAAAAATGTCCAACCTAAAATGTAGTAACATAGAAAAAAAAATACAAAATGGCAGATTAAAAATAGCATTCAAAGTTGACTTTTTATTAAACAATATACACCAGAAGTGCACATTTTTTCAAAACTTCATCGGATTTACTTGATTCAGGTTACTCGAGGGTTTCTGGGGTTGCTGATTACGAAAATGATAGTAGTTTTCTAGAATTCAAAATGACCGACGTATATTTTAAAAGATCATCGGATTCACTTGTAACTGGTTAATGGTGGGCTTTTGGGATCAGTGATTACGAATATGATAGTAGTTTTCTAGAATTTAAAATGGCAGATCCAATATGGCGGACGTTTATTTCAAAATTTCATTGGATTCAATTGAAACTGGTTACTCGGCGGTTTGTGGGGTCGCTGGTCATTTTTTACAAGTTCTTCAGCCATTAAAACGTCTCTACTAGTAATGACGTTACCATCTCTCACCGTGTTGAGATAAACGCAGATTTTGGAGTCTTATCTCTAAAATTTTTTTTATTTTTTACATTTTTGTGTTTTTATTTTTCTTATCAATACTATTTTTAAATTTCTATTTTAGATCCGCCATTTTTGAATTCTAGAAAACTACTATTTTATTCGTAATCACTGACCCCAGAAACATCCGAGTAACCAGTTTCTAGTGAATCCGATAAAGTTTTGAAAAAATGTGCACTTGTTGTATATTGTTTATTAAAAAGTCAACTTTGAACACCATTTTGTTTTTATATTTTCTATGTTACCACATTTTAGGTCCGACACATTTGACGCGATATTTACAGTGCCGCTTAATAACTTCTGCCCACCCTACAGCGATTGAAGGCTTTACAAAAAGTTTTGTATTTAGTTTACTATTGAAGTTACAAAGCTCAAAAAATATTGTTTGAAAGCTCATTTCGTCAGCTTTAACATTACATAAAATCGAATTAAAGAAAATAATTTTGTTAATGACTAAATAATGTTATTGCAAAATAAAATTTTCCGTTTTTTTTAATTTGATACAGTTTCATTAGAAATCATCACAATTTAATGACAGATATATCATTTAAAAGCTAGTTGTAACACCTTTAAAACGCAATTTAAAAATTTTTATTCGATAATTTTTAAGAAAAATATGATCCTTTGCTTAAAAAATCAGCCATTTTTTCAATTGTTGATATCTCAAAAACAATTATTTTAGGAAAAAAAATTTTGGAACATAAATTGTTTCTTTCCGTGTGTAGAATTAAAAAAATTATTAAACAAATTTTGTTTTAAAAATTTTTTAAAATTATTTTTTGAAAAAATTTTTTTTTTACATTTTTCAGATTTTTAAGTTTTTTGTGTAGAAACTCGCTTTTTACACTCATTATAACAGGCAAACATATTTCTCTTTGTATTTATTCAATTTTTACGAATATTTTAAGTCACCAAATAATTTGAAGATTTGATATAATTTCCGTTTTTAAACAGCAAAATAAATAAATGTATAAGAACTTATTTAATAGATTAGTGAGTTAAAATATTTGGAAAAATTGAATAAATACAAAGAGAAATATGTTTGCCTGTTATAATGAGTGTAAAAAGCGAGTTTCTACACAAAAAACTTAAAAATCTGAAAAATGTAAAAAAAAAATTTTTCAAAAAATAATTTAAAAAAATTTTTAAAACAAAATTTGTTTAATAATTTTTTTAATTCTACACACGGAAAGAAACAATTTATGTTCCTAAATTTTTTTTCCTAAAATAATTGTTTTTGAGATATCAACAATTAAAAAAAATGGCTGATTTTTTAAACAAAGGATCATATTTTTCTTAAAAATTATCGTATAAAAATTTTTAAATTGCGTTTTAAAGGTGATAAAACTAGCTTTTAAATGATATGTCTGTCATTAAATTGTGATGATTTCTAATGAAACTGTATCAAATTAAAAAAAACGGAAAATTTTATTTTGCAATAACATTATTTAGTCATTAACAAAATTATTTTCTTTAATTCGATTTTATGTAATGTTAAAGCTGAGGAAATGAGCTTTCAAACAATATTTTTTTGAGCTTTGTAACTTTAATAGTAAACAAAATACAAAACTTTTTGTAAAGCCTTCAATCGCTGTAGGGTGGGCAAAAGTTATTGAGCGGCACTGTATACCTTTGAGATGTATTTTATTGGCATAAATTATAAAAAATTTGATTTCTAAAGAAAAAAATATTTTAAAAATCGTGTTTTTTGTTAATTAATTGTATGTAATTTATTTATTTATTAATATACAACATTTTTTATTGCGGCATTCGAAAGAACGGTTTCAGTCCTCTAAGAAATGTATATTTCAAAATTTTTATCACTTCGTTTTCATTCTAAAAAAATCTGTTAAAACTCAGGTAAAATTTTTGTACAATTGATCCTCAAAGAGATAAATTCTAAAGAGATCTGTGAAAGTCGTTTTTTTAATTTTTGTTTTTTTAATGTTTTTAATGTCTGACGGTGTGTATGTAGTGATAAAATTGAGATTGTATGTAGATGTATGTAGATTAAAAATTGTTTACAACAATTTTTAAAGTCACTTACACTTTATAGAAAGTTATGTTTAAAAATAAATTTTTTGTAGACAAATGCTTTAGATTATTGTACATAAACTTACTTTTTGTTAATCTGATTTTTTGTGATAATTTATCTTAATTGTTTAAGCAATTATTTTTATAAACAATTGTGCTGTAAGGACATTTTTGGGTAGAAATAAATCGAATTTTTTACAAATAATGTTTCATCTAAGCCGCTTAGAGATTTTGTTTGTAAAAAAGCAATCTTTCAATTAATGTCATCAATGTTATAAACATTAATTGAAAAATGGCCATTTTTCTGAAAAATTTCTTGGATTCGCTTAAAACTTGTAAATGGGAAGGTTTTCGGAGTCGCTGATGACGAATCCAATGTCAGTTTTTGTAAATTTAAAATGGCGGATCTAAAATAGAGGACATTTTTTTTAAATTTTGTTGGTTCCCTTGAAATTTTTACTCTGAGCAAAAATATCGTCTGTTAGCCGCCATGTTAATAGTGTTTCCAACTCTTACCACGTGAATATGGCCAAACCGGAAAGTTTTTTTATTTTTAATTAATTTTTTTTAATTTTTGACATTTTAAATTGTTTGTAATTTTTTTTTAATTTTTGAAATTTTATCTTGTCATTTGTTCGTTTTCTTTCTGATTTTTCGACTTTATGAAAAAGGTCAAAACAGAAGAATGCTTCATTCTTGTGTTTTTTGACAATTGTCTTCTAAGAACTAGAAAATTCTACAATATGTGTCCAAAATATTTTTGCAAACATTTTTTTGACATTTTTCATGTAGTCCAAAAATAACAAAGAAAAGAAACAAATGTTTAATGTTTAAAAAAGTTAAAATTTCAAAAATTTAAGAAAATTACAAAAAGATTAAAGATGATAAAAATTAAAAAAAATGTTTACATATAAAATTTAATAAAAATTAATTAAAAATTAAAATTAAGACTTTTTTGTTTGTCTACCTCCACGTGGTGAGAGTTGAAAACGCTATTAAAATAGCGGCTAACATTTTAGATTCGACATTTCAAATTTACAAAATCTGACATTGGATTTGTCATCAACGACTTCGAAAACCCCTGATTGACAAGTTTATACTCAAATCATATTTGAGTATGAGCAATAAAAAGCAATCAGTAAAATAAGAAATTAAAATGATCTGTAAAAAAGCATTTTTGACGCGTCGCAAAAAATAAACTGTTTGAGTCTGAAAGTCTGAAACTCAGTGGATTTTCACATGTTTTCACCTATGATAGGTATATTAACCAAATTCAACATTCTTTTTGTTTATTCTTCTGCCCTATTGGCCTTACGCACTTCGACAAGAGTCCCCGAGAAATACTTTTTTGGATTGAGCATAACCATTCTACATAAGTTTCTATATATTAACCTAATTTACGTCTACAGCCGGCTCTATTAGGAGTACTCGCATTCGCCTAGACCACCTGTTAATTAGGTTTTCTCGCCACAGGAGAGAGAAACTGTAGAAAACCTCTCCTGAGTACAACCGGTTTTATCGACAGTCAAGTTCTAATGGTGTGTACTAGACAATAATCGACAGTACACATCATTATACCTTGACGTCAAACCTCCCGCTTGATAAATCACGAAAGTAGTGAGAAAAACACCGGGCTATAGCGGGCACCCATCCAAGTACTAACTGCACTAAATGGTGCTTAACCCCAGTGATCGCAAGCCACAGAGTCTCACCACTGTGATTTACCATGGGATTAAATTCAACATTTTAATTCATATTCATTTTTAAAAATAGGAACCTCGAAAAAAACTTAGCTCGTCTTCTACAGCTGTTTTTTCGCGGTTCCTATTTTAAAAAATAAATATAAATTTATATTTTCTTTAAGAAAAAGGTATATTAAAGTGTTGAATTTGGTTACCATACCTAGCATAGGTGCATGCATGTAAAAATAGCTGAATTTCATATTAAAAAAATGTGCATTTTCGCATGGTGTCAATGTGTCCTTGGTATGGTCTACTCATGCGCAGAAAAAACAGAGTTTAAGTCGCGAACAGTTTAACTGTTTGACTATGGCTCTTTTCGACAGTCACCCAGGGTTAACCCCGAATTAATGATTATCCAATCAGCAATAATATTCTGTTGGATCTAGACAATCATTAGTAACCAGAAGTTATCTCGAGGCGAGTGCCACCAATAGCCTAGACCAACCGCAAAGAGAAAAGGAAAAATTTCCTCTTCTACATGCTGACCGTCCAATTGCTCTCTGTGCCTTTCACAGAGTTTGTGCGTCTGATATACTATGTTCAGACTCACAGTATGTTTTAAAGAATTAAATCTAAAGATATTGTATTTGTGTATTGTAAAACTCAAGATAAAATAAAACTGTAAAATAATAAAAATTATAATAAACATTGCAAGCGACAAAATGTGGAAAGAAAAAGGTAAAATCCAAGGTTTGCAAATAGCTGAAAATGTTTAGTTAATCTCTTAAAATAACAGCCATTTTCTTCAATAAAGATATACATAGAAAAATTTGTACTATAACCGTAATAAACCGTAATGGTACTTTCGCTTCCAGGATTAAGCTGTAAAATCACATCTGGATGACATCGATTTTGGAAAAACCCAAAATTCATAAATTGTATATCTCTCTCTTTTTCGAATAATTCTATCTTTTTTCATCCCACCACTTTTTTCTCAAATCTGCTATCTTTACACTTACTCTTAGAACATTTGTAAAACCAGTCTGCTTTTAGCCGTTTCACCGAAATAGTGATCGGATTTTTTTTTTGAGAATCGATTCTTAGATTCTCTCGATTCTTATAAATTAGTCGATTCTAGGAATCGAAGAATCGATTTCAAGAATCAATTCTAGCAAGGAATCGTTTTCGATTCCATACATTTTTTTTATATGTAAAAATTGTATTTCTTAGGAAACATTTATCATTTAATTAATTTTTGTATCAATTAATTAATTAAAATTATTTTCTAAAAGTTCCTGTAGAATTTGATTATATTTTAAAATAATTTTTGATAGATTTGTTTATAGTTATTTTTCGCATTATAAAAATCAAAATAAGTTACACTTTTTTTTACTAATAATTGTGGTATTTTTCTTGTAATGTGACAATAAGGTGATTATACCGGTTATTCATATACCACGTGTACAGATTAGCGCCAAAAAAAGTAAATAATGAGTAATTTCAGTTTTCGGACCAATCACCATAAACATGCTGTTGGGTCAACCAATAACGGCATATTCAGAGTATGCTCACAGCAACTCTTGAAACGCCCAATAAATATATCTCTGCGCAGACAGCAGACGTTGGAATTGTGACGTAAGAATCGATTCTTCTCGATTTTTTTAGTATATAATGGATTCTTGGAAGTCGAGAATCGATTCTTCACAGGAATCGGACTCGATTCTACCATCACTACACCGAAACATACAAAAATTAAATGTTAAGTTTCTCTGATTCAACAGTTGGCATTATTTGTCTTCACCTTCCTACTAAAATGCATCTTCTATTAATTTTGCGGATGTGTGCAATAAATGAAGCGAACATTCACCAGTTTATTGCCCCAATTATTACGCCAAAACATGGTCCTTCGAGCCGGATATCATCAATTGAAAATTCGTTCAATAAGAAGACAAGATTTCAAGTACAAAGTGTAAAGTGAATTATTAAGCAAAATCAGAATTATAATCGGAACGGTCAATAATCAAAATATATGGTTTTCGAAAATTGACACTGTCAAATTTTGACATTATTCAGTTAACCAAATTTATACCAAGTGAATAAACTATTCAAGTGTAATATGTTTACGTGACTATTCATAAATAAGATTGATATAAATGTGTTAAGTTATTCAAGCGCATTTTTGAAAACGCATACAGTGACCGTTTTTTTGTGGTGAATTGTAAGGACTTTTGTGGGAATTGTAACTTACTAAAACAAAGAATAGTAAAACGCATGCAAACTCGATAACTCATTATTGTATTCAACAAATCTACCAATCTAAGCAGTGGACATCACCAACAATTTTTGGAGTAACCAGAGATTCATCAGGACTGTCATCTGCGTCAAAGTAAGCATTCAAATCTCGTTCCAATTACTTCCTTAATCACGCATAATCACTTTCCTTCATGCATAACTAAGGACACGTAAAATGACTGACGTACAAGAAAAACTTACTAAATTAATAAAGTCGAGAGCGACTTTCAAGTCTCGGTTTACACGATTTTCGAATTATATTAACAATGAAATTAATCAAAGTGCACACGTTCAAATTAAAGTCAGGTTACAAAATATTGAAGGGATATTATCGGAATTTGAAAAATTATAATTAGAGCTTAATACCTTGTCAGAAACTGAATCAGCAGGTAAAGAATTAGATGAATTTGAAAGTCTATTTTTTAAAGAAATTACACGAGCGCATGAATTAATAAATGCAAACACGATTCCTCAACCCGCTCTTTCTAATACGGTTTCGTTTCAATCATCCAATCAAGGTGACACATTTTCGTCACATTATAATGATCAAAGCAATATCCGTTTGCCAAAAATTGAGTTGTTAACGTTTAACGGTTCTTTCGATAAGTGGCTTGAATTTCATGATTCCTTTAAGTCAATGGTCCACCACAATCAAAAACTTACAGATATACAAAAATTACATTATTTGCGGTCATTTTTAAAGAACGAGGCTGCATCGGTGATAAGTTCGTTAGAAACATCAGCTGAGAATTATTCTGTCGCATGGGGATTATTAAACACGTGGTTCGACAATCGGCGAATTATAATTCAAAATCATGTAAAAGCATTTATGGATTTACCTCCCATTATAAAAGAATCGGCAATCGATTTGCGTAAACTTCTCGATCAAATTCAAACACATTTAAGAGCATTAAAATCGCTTGGCGAGCAGGTAGATTCTTGGGACACACTATTAATTTACTTAATTACGGCTAAAATTTATCGCGTGACACACGAAGAATGGGAAAAATCTTTAACTGGTACTTTAATGCCAAAATTAGACGCATTTATACATTTTTTAGAAAATCGATGCCATATTTTACAAGCTAAAGCTTTCAATATGAACATCAATAATACTCAAAACAACGGTAACAATGCAAATGGTAAAAAATCAAATCCCAATACACAGACGAAATGACAAGTACTTACAAGTACTAACAAGTACTTGTATTAACAAGCTTTAGCTTGTAAAATATGGCATCGATTTTCTAAAAAATGTATAAAAACTCATCAAATTGTATCGTATGTCAGGGTTCACACAAGCTTTTTGCATGTGAACAATTTCGCAAACTTTCAATACCGGAAATGGTTGCAACCGTGAAATCAAACACATTGTGTTTTAATTGTTTAAATAAGGGTCATAGGAATGACGATTGCAAGTGGCAAGGTTGTAAGAAATGCGGCAAAAATAAACACTTTATTACACTACGATAAAAACGAATCATCTCATAAACAAACTCAAGAAAATAATAGGGAAGAAAATGCAAACACTGATAATAATTCATCGTCAATAACGGCATGTAGCGCTGTTCTCTCAGGTGAAATTCTTTTATCTACTGCCATCATTGACATTACAACGGGGACGGGTAAGAAAAGTCAAGCGCGAATACTTTTAGATACAGGATCACAGTCCAATTTTATGACAAAGAAATTTGTTGATGCCCTAAAATTACGATTTAAAAAGATAAACGTAACCGTTGAAGGATTAAATCAATTGCAAACACGGGTTAAAAAGTCAGTTACAACAACGATTTTTTTCAAAACAATCAAACTACTGAACAAAGTTAGATTTTTTAATTATCCCGCGAATTTGCGATCATTTGCCAGGAAAATATATCAATAAACAAAGTGTCAATATTCCACACAATGTCAAACTTGCGGATCCTGACTTTCATAAACCTCGTGAAATGGATGCATTACTTGGAGTTGAGATTTTTTATGAATTGCTTTGCGTCGGTCAAATCCAATTCACCGAACATAAAGCAAAAATCATGAAAACTAAATTAGGATGGATTACTTCAGAAAAATTAGGCAAAGAAACAGAAGTCAACATACCAAGAAAAACATTATTATCAATTGATTTACTGCACAATCAAATTTCTAAATTTTGGGAAATTGAAGAAATAAATGATAAAAGGAGAAATAAATGAATCAGAAAAAGAATTTCAAGTAGAAACATTTTATAACGAAACTACACAACGCGATCCATTAAGCGGTAAATATATTGTACGTTTACCGTGTAAAGATAATATTTCAAAATTAGGCAATTCAAATTAAATAGCTACGCGCCGGTTTGAATCAATTGAACGAAAATTGTGTCAAAACGTAGAAATGAAAAGGGATTATGATCAATTTGTGTTTGATTACATTGAGTTAGGACACATGACCGAAATGCCAGACTCGGCCAAAGATGAAGGTTATTTTATGCCTCATCACGCGGTAATAAAGGAAGTTGATGACATTAAAAATTTAGAGTAGTTTTTAACGCATCAACGAAAACAAGTACGGGACTTTCTCTCAACGACTGTTTAAAAGTTGGACCTACTATTCAACAAGACATTTTTTCCGTAATTACTAGGTTTCGAACACACCAATACGCGTTTACCACAGACATAACAAAAATGTATAGACAGATTTTAGTTGATGAACGCGATAAAGCTTACCAACAACTATTATACAGAGCGACCGCAAACGAAAAAATTAAAATTTACCGAGCAAAAACAGTAACATACGGTACTGCTTCCGCACCATTTTTCGCTATTCGAACATTATTTCAGTTAGCCGATGATGTACAAGACCAATTTCCTGAGATATCAACAATCCTTAAACGCGATTTTTATGTCGATGACGGACTGACTGGAGCCGATATGATAGACGAAACATTAAATTTACGCGACAATTTAATTATGGTAACTAACAGTGCAGGTCTTAAATTAAGGAAATGGGCTTCTAACGAACCCACCCTTTTGAATGGGGCACATTTCACGATGTGATAAAGTACAAAACAATATGTTTTGATGAAACGAAGGTGACAAAGAGAACAATATTATCGAATCTTGCAAAACTCTTTGACCCTATTGGTTTGCTTGGCCCAGTTATCGTTGTATCAAAATTGTTAATGCAAAATTTAAGGAAATGTCAAATCGGTTGGGATGAGTCGGTACCTATTGATATTCACACAAATTGGAGTAATATTAAATCTCAATTAAGTTTACTTGATTCTCTTCAGTTTGATAGAAAAGTAATTATTAAGGACGCAACTCATATTGAAATTCATGGGTTTTGTGATGCTTCAGAAAAAGCTTACGGTGCTTGCATTTATGTTCGTTCTATTGATAATAAAAATAAAATATTCACGAATTTGTTGTGTTCAAAAAATCGTGTTGCGCCCTTAAAATCAATTTCTCTACCAAAATTAGAACTATGCGGAGCCTTGTTATTATCGCGTTTATTAAAAACGGTTCTTTCGTCATTTTGTAAAGAAATTCATAACATTTATTTATGGTCAGACTCCACCATAACATTACAATGGATACAGACTCAACCACATTTACTTAAAACATTTGTTACAAATCGGGTTTCAGAAATAAGAACTAACGTTGCAGGCGCTTCTTGGCGGCACGTGCCGTCAAAGGAAAATCCCGCAGATTTCTTATCAAGAGGCCAATGTCCACACAAGTTTATAAAAAATGCCATGTGGAAAATCGGCCCTAAATGGTTAATGGATCAACCTTCGAGTTGGCCTAAAACACAGCCAAATCAGGTACCATTGATTGAATTAAATAATCGATTTCTTTAAAAACAATCACAGACAAAGATTTTTTAGGAATCTTAACTAGATATGGGTAAATAAATAAATTAAAACGCGTGTTAGCATTTTGTTTGCGTTTTGCAAACAATTGTTTAAAGGATAAAGTTAAGTTAAAAGATTCGTTAACGGTATACGAATTGAATAAATCTCAAAACATTATCATTCGATTAACACAAAACAATGCTTTGAATCCGAATTAAAATGTTTATCAAAGTCAAAACCAGTATTACCGTCAAGTGATCTCAGGGCTTTAAATCCCTTTATTGACAATGAAGGATTAATCAGAGTAGGTGGTAGGATAACAAATTCGTCTCTTTCGTATTTTGGAAAACATCCTATCGTGCTACCAAAAAATCATTTTATCACTGACCTAATTATCGATGACGTGTATAAATCACAATTACACAGTGGTACACAAGCAACCTTACACGCTGTAAGATCTAAATTTTGGCCACTTTCGGGAAAAAACACAAAAAAATTGTAAAACGGTGCGTAAAATGCTTCCGTTTAAAACCGGATAGTTATACACATATTATGGGAAATCTTTCACGCGATAGAGTAAATCAAGCTAGCCCTTTTTTGAATACAGGAATTAATTATTGTGGACCATTTTTTATTAAAGAAAAAAAGTTAAGAAATCGGGGCAAAATTAAAATTTATGCGGCAATTTTTGTTTGTTTTGTGACGAAGGCATGTCACATTGAACTGGTAACTGACTATCAGCTTGGCAACACATCCAATTAATCAAACAGCACTTTTGGAAGAGATGGTCTAAGGAGTATTTACACGAATTAAATACTCGTAACAAATGTCAATCTCAACGTGTCAAAAACATCAAAATCGGCACAATAGTCATTGTCAAGGAAGACAATGTACCCCCACTGTCATGGTCATTAGGGAGAATTATAGAGGTACACCAAGGTAGCGACGGCATTGTGGGAGTCGTTACAGTTAAAACCAAGTCCGGAACATATGATCGAAGTGTGAAACTAGTTGCACCTCTACCTGTCAATTAATGCACTTAAACTAATTGTAATCAGAATCATAAATAGTAGCATTATTTATATACCCCAGTACCACACAACCATGTTAATATGTATCTACAAACACTTAGTTCAAATTGGATTTTATACTGCGATAATTCATTTACTATTGTATATCTCAGTACACACACATGTAACATCACACGAAATGTTAAATAACACTATTTGACTTAATTAAACATGTTTGTTCAAGGTGGGTGGGATGTTCAGACTCACAGTATGCTTTAAAGAATTAAATCTAAAAATATTGTTGTATTTGTGTATTTTAAAACTCAAGATAAAATAAAATTGTAAAATAATAAAACTTATTATAAACATTGCAAGCGACAAAATGTAGAAAGAAAAAGGTAAAATCCAAGGTTTGCAAATAGCTGAAAATGTTTGGTTAATCTCTTAAAATAACAGCCATTTTCTTCAATAAAGGTAAACATAGAAAAATTTGTACTATAATCGTAATAAACCGTAATGGTACTTTCGCCTCCAGGATTAAGCTGTAAAATCACATCTGGATGACATCGATTTTGGAAAACCCCAAAAATCATAAATTGTATATCTCTCTCTATTTCAAATAATTCTATCTTTTTTCATCCCACCACTTTTTTCTCAAATCTGCTACCTTTACACTTACTCTTAGAACATTTGTAGAACCAGTCTGCTTTTAGCCGTTTCACCGAAACATACAAAAATTAAATGTTAAGTTTCTCTGATTCAACAGTTGTCATTATTTGTCTTCACCTTCCTACTAAAATGCATCTTCTATTAATTTAGCGGATGTGTGCAATAAATGAAGCGAACATTCACCAGTTTATTGCACCAATTATTACGCCAAAATATACTAAAACCGTTTAATTCTTGCGACACGTCAAAAACGAAATTCGACAGGTCATTTCAATTGGTTATTTTATTATTGCTCATACTGAAATATGATTTCATTAAAAACGTTGACACTCTAATTCATGATTTCTGAAAAGAATGTGTTAAAATGTTAATTTTTGTGAGAAAAAAGGCTGTTTGAAAAAATGTTATTTTCGTGCTCGGTCTGCTTACATTCCACAACTTAAACATAGACATAAAGGTGTACTAAACTTAAAAAAATCCTCATCTGAATAACTTCCTAGAAGAACCACAGGTATTCACATTACAATTTTTACGGTTTTTTAGAAATGAAAATTTTTCTATTTCCTAAGATTACATATTCATTATAAAATAATGTCCTCAAAATTTTTTATGACTGCTTTCTCCTCTTTTGCTTCAAACAACTTAATTAAATAACATCTAACTATTAACTTTGAAAAATCCGGTTTATTAATTAAAAAACTTATTTTTAGAATAGGGGAACTTTGTCCGTCCGTTGCAAAAGTTGTTTCTGTTTCAAAATATAGTAGAGGAAAAAATCAAACCTATTGCTTTTTCATTTTAAAGGTGTACTAGACTTAAGGGCATGTCCAAGTTGTGAAATGTAAACAAAGCAAAATGTAAACAAACCAAGCACTAAAATCAGCTTTTTTATACATCTTTTTCTCTCCCAAAAATTACGATTAGAAAACTTTTTTTTAGAAAAATGATAAATTAGAGTGCCAAAGTTTCCCAAAAAATCATTGTTGAGTGTGATCAATAAATAGCAATTAGTAAAACAACTAATTCAAATGACCTGTAAAATAGCCTTTTTGACGGGTCGCGAGAAATAAACTGTTTGAGTATATCAACCGCACTGACGATGAAGAAGTCTCATATCAGCGATTGGACCTTTAACATGTGGAAGGGGAAATTTTTCCCTTTCCTCCATGAAATTACAAGAAGAAAGGTTAAAAACTTCTTCATCGTCCGTGCGGTTGATACAGTCAAACACTTTAATTTTTCGCGATGTCAGACGATTGCTCTCCGCGCACGCGCAGACCGCGCCAAGGACGCATTGAAAACACTATGCAAAAACACACATTTTGTTTTACTTTGAAACTCACTTATTTTCACATACTTTCAGGTATACTAGGTATAGATACCAAATTCAACACTTCAATTTACCATTTTCATAAAATAACTGTAAATTTCTATTCATTTACGAAAATGTGATGGTCGAAAAAATCCTCAATATTCGGTCTTCTACTGTTGCTTTTTTTCGACCATCACATTTTCGTAAATAAATAGAAATTTACAGTTTTTTTTATGAAAATGGTAAATTGAAGTGTTGAATTTGGTATCTATACCTAGTATACCTGAAAGTATGTGATAATAAGTGAGTTTCAGAGTAAAACAAAATGTGTGTTTTTGCATAGTGTTTTCAATGCGTCCTTGGCACGGTCTGCGCGTGCGCGGAGAGCAATCGTCTGACATCGCGAAAAATTAAAGTGTTTGACTATATCAACCGCACGGACGATGAAGAAGTTTTTACCCTTTCTCCTGGTAATTTCATGGAGGAAAGGGAAAAATTTCCCTTTCCACATGTTGAAGGTCCAATCGCTGATATGAGACTTCTTCATTGTCAGTGCGGTTGATGTACTCAAACTGTTTATTTTTCGCGACGCGTCAAAAATGCTATTTTACAGGTCATTTGAATTAGTTGTTTTACTAATTGCTATTTATAGATCACACTCAAAAATGATTTTTTTGGAAACTTTGACACTCTAATTCATTATTTTTGTAAAAATAAGTTTTCTAATGGTAATTTTTGTGAGAAAAAAGGCTCTTTGAAAAATGTGATTTTAGTGCTTTGTTTGTTTACATGTTGGTTTGTTTACATTTCACAACTTGGACATACACTACCGTCCGAAATTGTGCGAACGCTAACATCTCTAGCTATTAAAAAAGACACCCGCACAGAAACAGTGATAACTCGGTTAAAAATGACGCTAGATGGTTTTTTTTAAATTGCATTGGAAAGCTTATTGAATTTCCAATGAAATGTCACTATTTTAAGCTGTATTGCATAAATAGGAAGCGAGATATCATGTTATGAAGACAAAAAAATAATTCTATTTTTTTCGGAATTTCTTACTCTGACTTTGACTCCTGGCACAGCTTAGCAAAGTTTATGAAAAAAATTGTTACTTTTACAGACTATTCCTTGTAACCTAAGCTTTAAATAGAGGCCAAGAACAGCAAAAAATATTTACGGGTTCCCGAGATATTACAAAAAGAGTCGGACCGTGCCAAGCAGAATTTTCAATCATCGATTTCTCTAATTCGCCGTTGAGTCAATTACTTGTCTGTGAAAAAAGTGTCGAAAATTAATTTTACCAAGTACATTTTTACTGGGATCCACTTTTTAAATATCAATATATAATAAATTTAATTAAAAAATGGATCCCAGTAAGAATGTACTTGGTAAAATTAATTTTCGACACTTTTTTCACAGACAAGTAATTGACTCAACGGCGAATTAGAGAAATCGATGATTGAAAATTCTGCTTAGCACGGTCCGACTCTTTTTGTAATATCTCGGGAACCCGTAAATATTTTTTGCTGTTCTTGGTCTCTATTTAAAGCTTAGGTTACAAGGAATAGTCTGTAAAAGTAACAATTTTTTTCATAAACTTTGCTAAGCTGTGCCAGGAGTCAAAGTCAGAGTAAGAAATTCCGAAAAAAATAGAATTATTTTTTTGTCTTCATAACATGATATCTCGATTCCTATTTATGCAATACAACTTAAAATAGTGACATTTCATTGGAAATTTAATAGGCTTTCCAATGCCATTTAAAAAAACCATCTAGCGTCATTTTTAACCGAGTTATCACTGTTTCTGTGCGGGTGTGTTTTTTAATAGCTAGAGATGTTAGCGTTCGCACAATTTCGGACGGTAGTGTACCCTTAAATCAATTCTTATCTGAATAACTTTCTAGAAAAATCAAAGATATTAGCATAACAATATTTGATTTCGATTTTCACAAAATGAGGTCCTTGAAATTCTGAAATTTTAAATTCTTTAACTCAGCAATTTTTGCACCAAATTAGACTTAAAATGTATCAAAATTTTTCAACTTTAACAAGGAATTTGACTATATAGATATGTCCAATAGTGCCAAAATGGCCTCTTATTATGTGGACGTCCATATATAATTTTTAAAACTGATAGTACTTACGCATTGTTAAATTGATCTTTCAATGGTGATCCTTGTTGAACAGCAATAGCGTAAGGTTTTCTTGAAAATTCCTCTCCAACTTGTTTTAAATCGCAATTGGTAAGGGTCAAGTATTTAATGTCTGTCGCATCTCCGATCAAAGCAAATTCGTTAGTTGAATGAACCTTTCTTACTCTATCTACAGCTTCCTGCAGGGTTTTCGGAAATCTTGCTTCTTTCATTGCCTCATACATCTTTGTATATTTATCGCTTACCGGATAATCCCACACTGCAAGTTTTGCTCTTTCCACATTGCTAAGGCTGTCATTCAAAGTAATGTCTTTCCAAACACTAAATTATGAAAGGAAAAAAATTTGTTTACATTTCTCTGATATGAATTAAGAAGTTAGACGTATTCCACGTCAACTCAATACATAATATTTTACTAGGTTTCGGTACTACGTTCAAATTGTTAATAAACTATCTATAATCATAAAATCAGACTTTTGTCTGTAAATTGCACGAAATTAATTTTTTCTAACATAATTTATTTATTTGAGCAACGAAAATTCCAAAAATGGTAATTGAAAATTTCCTGTCTGTATGTATGTATGTATGTCTGCAAAATTTTGTTCGCTTATAACTTGAAAACATCTTGACCGAATAAAGTAAAATTTGGCAATCTTTTAGGTATTGGTCTAACTTAAAATACTAGCTATATTTGATGAAAAAATATTAAGCTGAACAAAAGTTATGAGTTTTTTCAAAAAGTTCAAAAAAAAAATTTTTTTTTCAATTTTTTTAGATTGGGATAAATTTCTTAATTTATTAATAATATAAATGATTTTAAAGATATATAATATACATATAATAATAAACAAATTTTTTTATTAAAAAGTAATACTAATTTGAAAAAATTATGAATTTTTCCAAAAAAAAATTTATTTTTTTAATTTTGACAGATTGCAGTAAATTAATTAGTTACTTACTTATTTCTTTTGTAATATATATATATATATATATATATATATATATATATATATATATATATATATATATTACAAAAGAAATAAGTAAGTAACTAATTAATTAATAATATTTTATTATTATTATTATATTATTTTTGCTTCCTCGTGAGGAAGCTTTGTATTCGTTTAATTTACAAAATTTTTAAAAATCCTTTTGACAAATTTTCTTCTATATGGAACTATGTTATATAAGACCCTGAACAATGGTCCGTACGTATGTGTGTGTGTGTGTGGATTCCGATTTTTGTGAACACGATAACTCGAAGAGGTTTTAACGAATTTGGCTAAAATTTACCAGGTATATTTATCATAAAAATATCTCGAACTGGATTAATAGACTTTAAAAAATTCTCAGAAAAAAATTTTTTTTTGACTTTTTTCTAAAAAAAATTTTTTTTCAAAAATTTTTTTTTAAGTTGGTTATTGAAGTTAATATATAATAAAATCTTATTCTTTGCATCAAGACGAATCGATTAGTATATATATATAAAGAATAAATTGTATGAGAATTTATAGAGTTAATCACAATTAAAGCTGAAAAATTCGCATTTTTCTCAAAAAATGAGTTCTTTCCGCAAAATTATGTTGCAGCATAAGAAAATCTTACTCACTTATTTCTAAAATTTTATTCTTTGCATCAAGACGGATCGATTGGTATATATAAAGTATATGTTGTATTTAAATTTATAAAATTAAAACCAATTACAGACACAAAATTTGCATTTTTAATAAAAGTTCATTTTTTCTTAAGAATCATGTTGCTGTACAATAAAATGTTATTATTTATTGAAAAATAAATCTAAAATCTTATTCCTTGCATCAAGACGAATCGATTGATGTATGTAAAATATATATTCTATTGAAAATTATAGAATTAATTACAATTAAAGATGAAAAAATCATTTTTTTATTAAAAATTTTATTTTGTTCATTTATGATTAAAGCAAATTTTACAAATATTTTTTTGATTTTATAAATATTAGATCGCATTAGAAATTACTTAAAAATTAAATATACTTAATATACTTAATTATAATTATAATAAATATAACAAATTTTTAAAATTAATTTTTAATTAGATTTGAAGTCAACAACATGGAAAATATGTCAATACGTGACAATAAGTTAGTGCTTCCTCCACGAGGAAGCAAATTTTTTTGCTGATCGTATAGAGGAAGCAAAATGTTCATGTAATGAACATCTGGATTTACAACTTGTTTTAATTTATCGTTGGTATATCTTTAACCACATAAAAGAATTGACTTAACAGTATGGTGTTATTTAATCGATAGCAACAACTAAAAAAATTAAAAGTACAAATTTTTGAATCATAAAAATGATGCTTTTAAATTGAAAAACTATAGTCATTGACTCAAAAGCATATACTGTTAAATTAAAAAATTTTGATCGTTGATTCAAAAGGAATACCTTTAAATTAACAAAGTATGCTGTCAATTTAAGAAATATGCTTTTGTTTCAATGAAAGTGATACTATCGAATCATTAGAATCGGTGCTTTCAAAACAACAGCATATACGTTTGGCAGCCCGTTATGACACTATTCAATGAATCAAACTCATATGTCATTGATTCAACAGCATTATTTTTCCGTGTAGTAAAATGTTTTGTTATTTAAATTTCAGATTTAACCTTTAGGGATGTGTTAAGCATTGTAAAGGCAAAAGTTAAACAGGGTGTCTATTATTATTTTTGTTCAACAAACTATCCGGTTTTTCCCAGCTTTGTCAAAATTTTTCCAGGTGGAAATGGCTATAAAAATTAACTTATTGTATGAAAATAGTCTTCGACGAGTTTTTGTTTTTACTAATACTTTTAACAGGGGTTCTACCAACTGGAAAAACGGTAAATATGCAGGAATTTAATTTAATCGGGAAAACTGTGAATTCAGCTTGCAATATAGGTCTTATTTTAGATTTCAGCAATTATGATACAATTAGTTCAAATTCGACTTTACTATAAATCCAAAAATTAGTTGAAATTTTGGATTAACTTATAATAATATAATTAAATTTCCACAAATAATTGACAAATATTGTTTTCTGCAATTTAATTAATTAAAAAAAATTGTTTGATGATAAAAGTCAATCACTGATTTAAAATAGTAATATTTCTTTTAATGAAATAGTTAAAGGTAGTTAATTATAATTTTTTTTCGGTCACATTAAATTCCCCAGCATTTCCCATCCTTCGAGACTGGTAGACACACTACTGAATGAATTTGAAGAATCTAAAACCCGTCGAAAACGGGTACGACAGCTAGTCATCTAATAACACCGTTCGACACGATCTTTCACACACAAAAAATCCGAACATTTTTGGAAATTAGGACCAAAAAATACTCGTGTCAGGCCGTTTTTTGGATCAAGTCGTTTGTGCCTTCTAGGGGTGAAAACAACCCTTAAATAAAAAGTGACAAGTTATATTTTAAAAATAAATTCAATTTGCCTAAAACTCGTTACTCGGGGGGTTTTTGGGGTCGCTGATGACGAATCCGA
Source organism: Leptopilina drosophilae (assembly GCA_032873175.1). Taxonomy (NCBI): domain Eukaryota; kingdom Metazoa; phylum Arthropoda; class Insecta; order Hymenoptera; family Figitidae; genus Leptopilina; species Leptopilina drosophilae. The sequence goes on from CM065486.1 coordinate 14,787,541, forward strand.
TGTCAGTTTTCAAAAATTTAAAATGGCGGATCCAATATCACGGCTGGAAAAATAAAAAATTGATCTGACTCGGTTGAAACTTGTCACTCGGGAGTTTTTAGGGTCGCTGATTACAAATCTGATGTCAGTTTTTCAAAATTCAAAATGTCGGATCAAATATGTCGCACAAATTTTAAAAAATGATTTTATTTGCCTGAAACTCGTTGCTTTGGCTTTTTTGATCAGACATTTTGAATTTTTAAAAACTGACATTGGATTCGTAATCAGCGACCCCAAAAACTCCGGAGTGACAAGTTTCAACTGAATCCGATCAATTTATTATTTTTTCAGCTGCGATATTGGATCCGCCATTTTGAATTTTTAAAAACTGACATTGGATTAGTGATCAGTGACCCCTAAAACCACCGAGTAACAAGTTTTAGGCAAATTGAATCTATTTTTAAAATATAACTTGTCACTTTTTATTTAATGGTTGTTTTCACCCTTAGAAGACACAAACGACTTGATCCAGCAAAACGGCCAGACACGGATATTTTTTTGGTTCTAGTTTCCAAAAATGTTTGGTTTTTTTGTGTGTGAAAAGTAAAGTTAAATTGTGTAGGACGGTGTAATCGTCGCCATCCTTGACCCTGAAATGGGACGGTTTGAACATCTGTACTGGCCCACGTGTCACAAAAATTAGCACAAACCTATTTGACTAATAATTCCCGTGTTACTTACAATAATCTTATTCCTTATGCATCGATTTTAGATAGAAGACAAATAGAAGTAGAATTCATTCACTTGTTTGACTTGTAAGAGGATGACTTTGATTTTCATACGCGTAAGGTATTAATTCACGGAAAATTTTTCCTCTCTAAAGGAAGCCTTGTAGTGATGTCAATTTTGGAATTTTTTAGAATCAATTATTTTGTCAAATTTTCAAGTGTAGTATATGTATATATTTCGTCAAGAGGAAAAAATGTCCGGATCTATAATTGTGTACGGGAGATCGGGACGAAATGGATCACTTTTCACTTTTTGTTGTTTAACTTCGTCATTCTTGCTTTAATAAAAATTTCATCATGTGGAAAACTTAGCCTAACATTTCAAGTAGTATATTATTTGTACTATTATTTATATTAAACAATTTAAAACACAAGTTATTTAACAATATTTTAAAAATTTTAAATTTTTTAAATTTGAATGACATTCGCGCCTTTCTTTAGACACGGTGCGCCTGAAAAGGGTTTTCATAAAAGGTACCTGCACTCGAAATTTTCTTGTGGATTTTGAATCTGTAAAGTTTCAAGAGTATTTTAAGACCAAAAAGAAAATAATCGCAGAAGCCCTTTTTGTGAAATTTAACCATAAATGTATTTTTTAACTTTATATATTTAAATTGTTTAAAAAGTTAGTTAGTTAGTTCAAAACTAGTCAAGATTTACTAAAATTTGACACTAGATTCTTGAATAGGATAAACATTAAAGTAAGTTCATAAAAGAAAGTTTCTGCACTCGAAATTTTCTTGTGGATTTTGAATTTGTAAAGTTTCAAGAGTATTTCAAGACCAAAAAGAAAATAATCCTTGAAGCCCGTATTGAGAAAATTAACTTTAAATATATTTTTAAATTGTTTTAAAGTCGATTTTTTTTCCATAAAAACAGTGTGACTACACATATAGCTAAGGTTAGTCTGTAGAGAGAAAGTTATGAAACTTGAATGTTTCGTCCTTTCAAATAATATTTTAAGATTCCCAAAAATTGGTTAGTAGGTAAATTTATATGGTCAAAGAACTTTTCGGCAACATTCGTAATATGTATTTTTATTGTGTTTACTATTTTTAACATATGTGTCACGCTCCGAAGAAAGGTACCTAAGAAACAAAATATTTGGGGATATGTTTTTAACTTTTAAGTAAAAATAGAGAAAGAGAATCAATAATTAATTAATGATTATGAATCTTCAAGTACTTATTAAATCCAAAATATTTAATGAAAATTTGTTTTAAATTCAAGTAATTAAAAATTAACTTTTAATCAAGATAAATCTAACACGAACCTAACCTACAATTCGTTTGCTTCTTAGGTACACTGAAAAAAATATATTTATGGTACTGCCATAAATATAGCTAATTCTGACATATTATATTAGTAGATATGATACTGCCATACAGTATTGCTGTTTTAGCCCTACGCAGTGTAGAACAGCAATATGTATTTGAGAGACAATAATATGTATGCGGAGACCACGAATACTATATTTTAAGAACAGCAATATGGTACTGCTGTTTCAGCTATACATCCTAACCATACTTGTATGTCAAAATTGACATTATCATTTTTTTCAGTGTACTTTTCTTGCGAATGCTTTACATATTTTTATGGTTTTTTAAACATAAATAGCAAACTTTGGACCAATTTTCTTCATTTGAAAAAGCTATTTTCGACATATTTAAATTACTTGAAAAACCGAACATAAACATAACATAAAAGAACATAAAATTTATTAATTAAAAACTAATATTAAATTTTTAATACTTTCTCTGTACAGACAGACCTTTAGTAGTATTTATAAACACACTGTTTCTTTGTATTCAAAGTCGACTTTTTAAACAATTTTAAAATATAAAATTAAAAAATACATTTAAAGTTAAATTTTTCAAAAAGGGCTCTTGCGATTATTTTCTTCTTGGTCTTAAAATACTCTAGAATTTTTAAAGATTCAAAATTCACCCGAAAGTTTTGAGTGCAAGAACGTTTCATAAAAACCCTTGTTGAGGCGCACCGTGAAGAATGTGAAGTTACGTTTTCAATAGAGTAGAAGTACTTGACTGCTGTTATTCCCATATAATTATACTTTTTTAAATTTTCTCACCTTTCACATTATTTATAAAATATCATTTATAAATTGACGTTTAAAAAACTTTTTTTATATAGTTTGATTTTATTTCAATTCTAAAGTTTCTTAATTACACCATGTTAGGAGACAAGGCTAGCAGACAAATTTTACATAGTATTAGTGTAGAATGTGTAGCGTAGTCAACATGGTAAGTATTAATTTTTTACATATATAATATGTTATCATCCCTTACTTTTTATATAATTTAATCTAAATTTTTATATTATAATTGATAGTAACTTATCACTGGTAAGATTATAATTTATTTTTACTTAAATTAAAAGTTGAAACGTACAATAAAGTTTATGAAATTAATATAACCTTACAAACAAAATTATACAACTAAAGAAAACATCCCATTGAGTGATTTTACTAACCAAAAAATTAAGTTGGGTTTTCTACCCAAAAAAGTAATGAGACTCACCGCGTAATATTCCTAACCTGTCAAAAATTAAGAAATGCTCGGTGTTGTTTGGGTTTATATATATTGTTTCACATTATTATTTATTATAATAATATTATATTTTAATATTATAAGAAACTTAAACAATATTTTTTTTGTTTATATAGAAAGTCAATGGCAATAACAATTTGGATGTCAGAAATGTTGAAAAACCATTGGACATCATCCAAGAAAAGGTATCCTTCTATTATTCTTCTATGAAATCAGTAGATATGGAAATTAGGTTAAGAGAGACATTTGAATGTTGTTTGTCTTTGAAAGAGAAAGAAAGCAATAGCGTTAGATTTTCTGCGTTATTAACAGAGAGCGAATGATGTTATTATTACCGAGAGAAAGAAGAAGACAGAAATGACGGTCTAAAAAGCAGACTAAATGTCCCCTACTGTCCCTGTCCTCGAGGCACTTGTACTACATTGGCTCCAATAATTATTATATACATTCTTTTTTATTATATTTAAACGAAAATTATTTATAATCTCTTAAGTCTTATATTATAAAATTCATTAATTACTTTATATAAAATTCAAGTACGTAATTTTAAAAAATAATTAAAGACGTGTCACTTATTTTCATATTTTATATTCTGCCAAAATGTGTTCATTTTTGCACACTTACTGTGAAAAAATTACGTGCTTACACTAATTGTTTTATCAACACTACAATAATAAATGAATTACCTCAAAACATCAAAGCAATAAGAATGTACTGGTCTCTATAATGCAAATCGTATAGTGGAGCGAATAAATAGTTGATTAACGGTTGTAACATAGTTGCCCACTACTGTTCCTTCTATAAAATGGTAATAACATACTTTATATCTCTTATAAGTCAATTATCATTAAAAAGTTTCAATTCTTTAAGAAAACTGACACCTTGCGTTGCTTTCTAAATAATATATTTATGTTGTGAATAACAAAAATAGCAAAATGTCTCCTATTGTCCCGTATATTAGCTTTATTCTTATTATGTGGGTACAAATTTTTAAATTCAATGTATAAAAAACAGAAACTTAGTTTTATTTGATAAGAAGTTATTTAAATGAATATAATATAAATATTCTTAATTTCCAAGTAAACAAAAACTAATTGAAATAAATTAAAAAGAATTCACAAAGAGCTTTAGTGAATAACGCTTTGTGACAAATACGAATTGGAGCTATGTTGCAATTTTCATGAATTTGTCAAACTGTATTGAACTTCCAAACCTTCTATTCTTACCAATTCAGTGGACAAGTTTTGGAGCGTTTAATTTTTTTATTTCGTCAGCATGAATTCAATGCATGCCTAATGGTACGGTCACAGCTCGGCTGCCTGGCTGCCTGCCTGCAGGTCGTTATGGCAATACATAAGAGTAAGAGAGTCAGACAATTTAAATTATTCGTCTCCTCTCTCTTACTCTCGTAGCGGCTGCCTGCGCAGGCAGCCAGGCAGCCGAGGTGTGACCATGCCATTAGTCATTTCTTTCAAATGCCAATTCGTTTGTACAAATTGAGGCAAGTTTAATCGAATATACAAAGAGCTTAAATGAATCCCGCTTTCTACCAACAAACTTAATTCATCTCAGTCCGTTTGAATTAGTTTTTTACTCGAATAATATTTGGCCTTTTTTACATACTGTTTCTGTATAAAATGTCCCCTACTGTCCTCAAGTACCGCAACCAATCTTCTCTTAGTTTTGTTATAAAAATAAAAAAGTTTGTTTTCTACGCATTAGAATTAATATTTATTTACATAAATGCATCTTAACATTTACACAAAAAAAGGTTTATTTATTAAAAAAAAATAAAGTTGAACAAAAACCAAACAAAGTGATCATATTCTGGCAAAAATCTGTCTGACATTAAAAATATTTACGTCTAATGTTATAACCATTATCCATATCGATTTTCTAAAACAATAAATAAAATAGAAAATTCTTTCTCCATGTTATAGATGTTATAAATATATAGCAGAAGAATATTTGTACTAGAACAATGATTAAATTTAAGAGCAAAAAATTGTTATTTGCTTGTAGTATAAAAGTAATTGAATTTAGTTCAGATTATATTGATTAAAATAATATAAAATTTGAAATTGATATTAGAAATGATAGTATTAGATAGTGATAGTATAGTAGTATTAGAATTAAAATTGTAATTGAAAATTAATATTGTAATTGAAAATTAATATTGGAATTAAAAATTGATATTGGAAAAATTGAGATTGGAATTGAAAATTGATATTGGTATTGGAATTGAAAATTGATATTGAAATTTGAATTGAAAATTGATAGTGTAATTAAAAATTGATATTGGAATTGAATGAAATTTGAATTAAATCAATTGAAAATTGATATTAAAAATGATAATGATGATCACCGCACCTTCAGGCAGATCCATCCGCAGGAAGTCATCGTAAGATACATTCCATATAAATGGACCCACCCTCAAGCCTTGAGGAGCCCCACGTTGCATCTCCTCCTTAAGAGTGCAGGTGTCTCCCTCATATATGACCCACCTGTCGCGTAGATAATTATCCATTATCCGCAACAAGTAGGGCGGCATGTTCTTCTTTTTCATCGACTCGATGAGATCCTTCCATCTTGCGGAATTAAACGCGTTGCGTATGTCAATAGCTACCAACGCGCAGAAGCTCTTCTTTTTATCTGGTCCCAATTTGTTTTTTCCTGCTTTGGCTATGTCTACTACTGCCTGGATGGCATCAACTGTAGACTTGCCTTGACGGAAACCAAATTGGTGATCGGATAGACGATTCTCTTCGGTCAAGTGGCTTTCCATTCTCTGCAGAACCATATCCTCTAGAAGTTTCCCCATCGTATCTAGCAGGCATATAGGCCTGTACGATGAAACCTTATCTAGATGTTTTTCACCTTTTCTTAGGAGGACTAAACTCTGTCGCTTCCAGTCGCGGAAGAACTCTCCTCTCTTAAGGCAAAGATTGAAACATCGAAGCAGAATCTGGGGTGAAGTGTCGATAACCAACTTTAGGATCTCGTTACTTATCCCATCGATTCCAGGCGCCTTGCCTGTTTTCAGTCTTTTGCCTGCTTTTTGTAGTTCACTAAGTGTGAAGAGTTCTTCCTCTTCGACTTAGCAAAAACTCCAGTCCCTTCTAAGGTATGGTTCTGCAGTAGGAAACAAAGAATTTATTATCTTTCTGACCCAATCGGGATTGTCCAGGCCAGGGGTCTTTTGCCTCGTCGCTAATTTCTTAGTAACGATTTTAAAAGCCAGACCCCATGGGTCCTTATTGACTTCCTCGATAAGGTCGCCTCCTTGAAAGCCTCTTTCAGCAAGGGATCTCCCTTAGATCGAGTATATGTCCTTCTTGCTTTGAGGCATTCCTTCCTCAAGGAGGCTAGCTCTTCTGACCACCAGTGCAAGGATTTTCTTACGGGAATGGCGCCTTTGCGTGGCATAGACGCATTGCAAGCGGTGACTATCATGTTCCTCACCGCTCGAACCTCCCCATCCAGACTGCTCTGCCTCTTCACCCAGCCTAAGTCCTCAATTAAAAGGGCTTCTCTTAGGGACCGGCCGAACTTTTCCTTGTCGAGTCTCTTTATATTCCACGAGGAGGTTTTGCGACTAGGAACATCCTGTCTTTTTCCTCCTCGTGTGTCTCCCATCGAGACTGAGAACTCAATGTACTGGTGGTCACTTGCGGTATATTCTTCAGAGACCCGCCAGTCGCTTATGCGGCTAAATAGTTTAGACGATGCGATCGTTAAATCTATAATTGATCCTATCGCACCTCGTCTAAAAGTCCATGTATTGCCTCGGTTTACAGCCAATAAGTCGTTTCTGGAGATCATTTCTCCAATACGAATTCCTCTCTTGTCGAGTCTCGTCTCACCCCACTCTGGCGACTTTGCGTTAAAATCGACAGTGATGATGACATCCAGCCTGGATTCTGTGAGGCTCGCTTCTAGGTCTTCGATATTGGCTTCGAAGTTTGTCAGTGGGTCGTTGGGTGAGAAGTAGCAGCTATACATTCGTATATTAGCCACCTCTATCCACACGAACCCACTGTTCGTCTCCAGAAACTTGTCAACCCACAATTCTGGGTTGCACAGCTTTATGGCGGCTCTCTTCGCCTTATCCTGATACCAAGGGGCGAGGTCGCTTCCTTGATACTGCTCACTGCAGAACAGGATATCGACCTCATTTTCCCTTGCTGTTTGCATTAAGAGCAACTGTGCATCCTTACTTGTATGCAGGTTGACCTGCAAAAATTTTAAGGATATGCCTTTTTAATCGTTTGCAGTTCTTCCCTGTAAACCGGGCAGGCTCTCTTACCGGACTAGTGATCCGTTTCCGGCTTCCCCAGGTCCAAGCAAGTAAGGCACTTCGGCTTATCGTTACAGCTCTTCGCGAGGTGTCTCTCTCCGCCGCATCTCCGACAGTTTTTACTTCTGCCGGTGCCTTTGCAGGATAGAGTTCTGTGTCCGTAACCTAGGCACTTTTGGCACCTAGCTACTTCAACATGCTCGCGAATTGGAGCATTTATCCAGCCGACTTTTATTTTACCAAACTTTAGCAGAGTGTTACTTTCTGCCTCTGTCAGACGTACCAGAGCAACCTTAGTTCCTCTGTACCGCGGCAAAAGTCGATACTCCATTGTCAGGTTGGGTTTACCCAGTTTTTCTCTCAGTGCTGAAGTCACCTCATCCTCTGTGGTGGCTTCATCCAAGTCTTTAATCTCTAGAGACCTTTTATTTATTAGAGGTGTGACCTCAGCCTTGCCATGCAGGGCCGAAGACAGTGCATCTGCAAATTTTAAGATCTCTCCACCCTTTTTCACTATCACGAGAACCTCCTTTTTTAAAGTTCTCCTGATTTTCCGGATCACGGTACCCGTATCTTCTGGGTTTACCTTCGCTTTTATCAGCGGCAAGATACCCTCATACAAACTTGGGTCTCTTGCCGTCATTTTAACGGCTTCCGTGCTCCTTAGCTTCAAAGGGGGCTTCGGAAACTCTTTTTTCTCACCTGAGGGCTTCTCTTTTGGAGCCCGTTTCTTTTTCTTCTTAACAACTTTGAAGCCGTCCCCATGGTCCGCTCCGTCCTTCGAGACGGTCTCAGCATACGACTTGCCAGGACTATTTGGGGGCGCCTCTTTCGTTCCAACTAGCGACTCAGAACCAAGCTGTGGAGCATCCTTTCGCTTGATTCTCTTCCCGCCTTGAGTCGCCCGTTGCGGACTCGCATCTGGGCTTGCACCTTCCCTGGGGCGTTTGTTAACGCCTTTTGCTTTATTAGGGCATGTCGTTTTGCCGTCCAGAGCTGCAGTAGTGCTCTCCGTCTGCTGTGGAGCTCCCACAGTTGGATGTTGCGGCTCTTGGTCTTTGAAAGGCTCGGGGATAAAACGTAAATTCTTACAGATTATATCGAACGCACTTTCCAATACCGTCACGCCATCCTGGATATCACGACTGACGTTTTTTTGTCGCTTGAATCCTTGGCGCAAGCTTTTAAAAATTCCCGGAATAGCCAGGAACTGGTCTGAGACATTTGCCTCATAGCTTGTCAGCTAGTTCATGTTTTGGCCCCCCCAAAATCCGTGGGGCCTGCGGCGGTGTTTGAAGAGACACTGTCGGGAGTATTGTCCCCTTTCGGGGTTCCTCCTTGGGGTAATTCATTATTATTATGATTCATAATCATATTTTTTTTTGGTTTTAGAATCAGGGGACCACCCTGTTGATTGTCCTTTAGTGAAAAGCCCCGCCACCACGGCAAGGTCTACCGAACATATCCAAGATGCCAGTCGTGTCTGGCAGCGAACCCACTTCTCCCAACTTATCAAAGAAATCAATCATGTCTGGCAGCGGACCCACTTCTCCCATCCCATCAAAGAAATCAATGATGTTCGGCAGTGGATCCACTTCTCCCAATACATCAAAGAAATCAATGATATTTGGCAGTGGATCCGCTTCTCCCAGCACGTCAAAGACATCGATGATGTTCGGTAGTGGACAACCATTTAGTTTTCAAATACTAATGAAAATTATCTAGGAATAAGGAATTATTATTGTAATAATTGCCAAGCAAAGTATTTTAAAGATGAAAGAGTTAGTCGCAAAAAAGACAGTTTTATTCATTGTTGTGGTCATGGTGGTATTATATTGCCTTCTGTGCAATATCCAGAAGAATTAAGAATAATGCTAGAAGGACTTTATACAAAATCAGGTCATTTTAAAAAGAGTAAAAGATTGTATAACAATTATTTTTCTTTTGCATCACAAATGCTAACGTAATTAATTTTAATAACAGAAGAAGAGGGCCATTTTGTTACAAAATTCAAGATCAAATTTATTACCAAGTGAATAGTGCTTTATATCCTGATAAAGGTGAAGACCCATGTTTTGGTCAATTGTATATTTACGATCCTGAAGAAGCAATTTGTTATAAATTAAAAAGAATGAAGAATGAAGAAACTTCTGAGTTACAATTGTTGTTTACGTTAAAAAAAGGTTTTTGTAAAAATATATATTAAAATCAGTAAGTAATTTAGATCTGAATGTTGAATTGTGGATTTATCCCATATTTTATCCACTCGGAAATAAAGGTTATAATATTAATATGATTCGTAGTGATAGTGCTTTTAGAAGTAGAAACCATACTATTTCTCGGTCTGCCTATTGTAAATACAAAATAGATATTAGAGATAAGGAATATAATCAATTTTTACATATGGTAAGATAAAAAAGAAATCATCTCTTATTACATCAGAAATGTAAAAATTAAATAAAAAATTGTTTTGTAGAAAATGTTAAAAAATATTAAGCCCGATTATAGAGTTATGGAACACGACACGCATAAAGAGGTTTTTAATTTTTTTTAAACTGTCAATTGTTGCAAATAACTGGAATACATTTTTTTCAAAATAGAATTGTATAAACATTTGTTTAAAAAAAACTAACACTTTATCTTTATTTATATAAATTATATTCATTTGTTAATTAATTTTTATAAATATTTATTTATAAAACGTCAATTTATCCAAAATCTTTCATATTGGACTCGTTGGATGCGGATTTTGAAGTGCTTTACAGTAGTAACTTCAGAATTGCGTTAAATTTATTTTGTTGTAAAATATTTCAATTTTTATTAATTTTTATTAATTAATTAATTAATAATTCGAAAACAAAAAAAACGTCATTTTTTCCGTTTTAGTTATTGAAAGTACGCATCTTAAGCTTTCTTTTCGTACAAAAAAAAGGAAAAAAAGGGTCCTTTTTGAAAAAAAACCAAAAAAAATTTTAATTTTCAAAAAAAGGGTTAAATTTTGAATTTAAAAAAAAATTTTTTGCACCATTTGAAAGAGCAGGAAAAACCCTACAAAAAACATATGGGTCAAAATTTTTTTTACTTCATTATATAGAAACTACGATTTTTTTAGAAAAATCACTGTTGATACTTATCCAAAATCTTCAACCCCCTCCCCCCTCTACAATTTTTTATAAAATTTCATAATACTTGGTGGTTGAAGTACTCATGCATAGTACTAAATACTGGAAAAATATTAGCCCGATCTAACAACTTGCAATTTTGACATTGGTACACTTGAGAAATTTTGCCCCATATATATTCCAGGGTCATAATGCTGCATCCATTATTATTACAAATTCCAATGATGAGGTGACTGTTGATCACAATGAAATTAATCATTATGAAGAGAATGGATATGTAGGTCATGTTGAGGCAGTTTGGAGAATTTTAAGTAAACCATTGGGGAAAAAGAGCCATAATATTAATCGTTTACCTATACATTTACCAAATGAACAGAATGTTAGTATTCGTGAAGGGAAAGATAATAACAATGTTTTATTTGATATGCAGAAAAATTGCTCGATTTTTAAAACTTAATGAACGTGATATTTCTGCTCGTCATTATTATTATTCAGAAATACCAGAACATTTTACGTGGGTAACGAAATCTCTTGAACTGAAAAAAAGAGTTCGTAAAGAAAAAGTATTAGGAAGAATGTATTCAGTTAATCCATGTCAATTAGAGATATTTCACCTTAGGTTGTTGTTGCTTACAGTAAAAGGAGTAACTTCTTTCCAAAGTTTAAGAACAGTTAATGGAGTTAGTTATTCATGAATCTTTTACATCTGCCTGTTTAGCATTAGGACTCATAGAATATAATAGTGAGTGGATTATGTCAGAAGACTATTCAAAACTTGACAATATTCATGCTGAAAAACAGCTTATAAGAATATAAAATCAATGTTATAAAATGAAGGATATAGTATAACTGACATTGAAGAATTATTAGACATTAATGAAGATTTATCTGCACAGGTTGATGATGTAAATATTTTTGAACATATTCAGATAGGAGAGCAAAATTATTATAAATTAAATGTTGAACGAAAAAATATAGTTGATTATATACTTGAAGTCATAACAGATTGTTCTTTTAATAGTTCTAAATGCTTATACACTATTGGTTGTGAAGGATCTGCAAAAACTTTTTTATATATTACTTTATGGCATTTATTAAAAAGTAAAGGAATAAATGTTTGCAACATGGCTTTTACAGGTATAGCTGCCACTCTGCTTCCTAAAGGAAGGCTTTTTATAAAGTTTTAGGCTTATCTGTTCCACTGTACAGTGATTCTTTTTCAAATATTAAAGTTCAGTTAAAAGAAGCACTTTTTTAAAAAAATACTGATGTTTTTAATTGGGATGAAGCACTAATGGCTGCAAAATATGCCTTAGAAGTTATGGATAAGTTACTAAGAGACATAATGAAATCAAATGAAGTTTTTGGTGGAAAAATTGATTTTCTAGGAGATTTTCAACCAATTTTACCGATAAAAGAACGAGCTACTGGATCAGAAATGATAAATTTATCAATAAAAAATAGTAAATTATAGAAATATTTCCGAAAGTACACATTAATAGAATATATGAGAACTTTACCAGAGGAAACAGAATTTGTAGATTTCCCACTTAAAGTTGGTAATGGTGAATTAAATGATATAGATGATAAAATCCAAGTACCAGAACATATTATTTAACAAGGCAATATAGATATAGCTGAAGAAATGTATGGTCATTTAATAGCACAGAATAAATTTAAGGACTTGTCGGGTGTGCAATTTTAGCACCTAGAAATGTTGGTGTTAACGATATTAATAATAGAGTAGTGCGTCTCTTTGACAGTAAGGGTGAAAAAATATATAAAAGTATTGATTCTACTGAAAATTGTGATAATGGAAAATTTTTTAAAGCTTTATTACCAGAATATTTAAATACTCTCTTTCCACCTTCGTTACCACCACATGAATTACATTTAAGAATTAATTCTGTCGTAATGCTTATTAGAAATCTTAGTATTAATAAAGGATTATGTAACGGAACGAGGTTAATCATTTTAGATTTGTCACATATTGTAATTAATTGTCAAATATTAACGGGTGATAAAAGTGGAAATATTGTTTTTCTCCAACGAGTAACTTTATATTGTGAAAATTTATATCCGTTTACTTTTAAAAGAAGACAATTTCCTATAAAACTGACTTTTGCAATGATTATTAACAAATCTCAAGGACAAACATTTAACAAAATATGTTTTGATTTAAGAAGAGATGTTTTCAATCATGGTCAGACGTATGTTACATTATCAAGAGCGCGATCATTTAATTCCGTAAAAATATATTTAGGAGATAATAGAAGGAATATATACATATAAAAAATTATGTTTATAGTGAAATTTTGGACTCTACTAAATTCAGTTTGTTATGCTAAAAAATTTAATATTTTAGTTAGTTATCAGGCAATTCCACGTAAGATTTATTTATAACCTTTAAAATTTGGTTCATCTTATTTTTTTCTTAATCTTTATAGAAAAATATGTAATACGTATTTTTTATTTTTGTTCAAGGTGTCACATCCCCTGAAATTAGAGTCAAAAGTTTTTTGCCTCGTAATGCTATTCAACGCACTATTCTTTCCACCTCAAATTCCTATACTTTTTGCTCAACCTGTACTTACTACCACAAATAGGGTAGAGCGGGGCTAGTTGAGCATAGAGGTAAGTTGAGCAACCAAAATATTTCAGGCTCTATAAATTGTCCGCTAATTATTTTAATACCAGAAAGAAGCAGGCGCAGGAGGGAACGTAACTGCGCAAGTGCCCGCTTTTTTCTGACATTGAAAAAATTTAGTGGATAATTTATGGAGCCTAAGATATTTCGGTTGCTCAACTTACCCCTATGCTCAACTAGCCCCGCTCTACCCTACAGTAGTACATGTGCTAAATCCCAGTGGTGGGGGTGACACATAATACAAATTTCGTTAAAAATAGTAGCTTTAGTTCATAATTGTAAAAAACGTGATGGTAAACTTTAAATGTTTTGTACATTTTGGTTCGAAATATAATCGTTTTTTACATATTAGTTTTTGAAAAAAACTATAAACAATTTATGTTAATATTTATGAGTTTTAAATTTTTGAAATTTTGTGTTTGTAAATGTAGGCCTATTTTCAGTAACCTATTAGTCTGAAAATATTGAGTTTAAAAAAACATTTTTGTAGAATGAAAGGTTAAGTTTTTTTAGCATTGGACACGATTTTTTGGATTTTTTAAAAATTTATTTACACCTTACAATATAGAGATTTTCCAAAAAGTCTAAGAGTTAACCGATGCATTTAATGAGTTTTACAGAATTTTCAAAAATCACGTGCAAGCTGCTCGCTTTTTGCGCTACGCCTTAATGTGGAGTTTTTCACAATTTATTATTCAAAAATGTCTACAGCCTATAATTTTTAAATAATTTGAATATTGTTTATTTTAAATCAAAGAGGAATTTCTTAAAATGTCACTACATGCAAACCTGAAAATGTTCAATTATTTATATTTTTCTTAAACTTAAAGTTAACAAATTAATTCTGTAGTTTCCCTTGAAAATGAATAATTGAGCTAAACAATATTAGTTAAAATTAGTTAATTCTGGTTTCTCCTCATCAAAAATTTTGTACTTTTATATTTATATTGCAATTTAACAAAAATAGAAAACATTTATTTCATGTTTTTTTAAATTATTAAGAAAAAATATGTTTATCCGAATTTTATAGATCATAGTTAAATCTCACATTGTATATTATCGGTTATTAAATATTGAAATATAAAATAAGAAACAGGTAAAGAAAAAAGTTATATTATAAAAATGTCTTCTTCTGCTCACTGAAATTATATATAATTTTTTTTGTCTTTTACTAAAACAAAGTAATATTATATATATATATATAGCAAGATAACCAGCGTACTAGTATGATGCACGTACAAATACGAGTATGGCGTATAAGTCATACTGGTACTGTACCCGCCATCTACCTTCGCACGGTACCAGGTACTGTACTAGTATGTCATACCAGTATGACATACTCGTATAATACGAGTACGATTATAGTATAGTGTACTAAAGGTTTTTGTAATTTAGTTCATCGTACGGTTACTGTATTGGTACTATACTAGTACCGCGTGTAAAGCCTTTTACATCCCTCCCCCTATTGTGCCTTAGTTTGTATTAAGTATATTAACTATTTTAATTTAATATTTTATGATAAATTTTCTGAAAGAATCATTACTAAGATCAATTTAATTTTAAAGTAATCTATTTTACTTATATTTTATAATTATAGTCGTACAACATACCGTCGTTATACTGGTACCGTACCAATACGTACATACTTAATTATTTCGTACTGGTACAATACGAGCATAATATCAGTACGCCGTACTGGATAATGACTATCAGTACGCTTGGCTATCGGGGTATATATATATATATATATATATATATATATATATATATATATATATATATATATGTAAAACTAATTTTATTACATTTTTTTATTTAGGGTTTAAAATTATATTTTATCACAAGGTTCCATCAAAATTTAGATGTGGAAAAGCTTAATTTTAATTAATTATGTTATTAATTATTATTATTTTTTATTATTATTTTAATTTTTTTTAATTGGACGTATTAAAAAGAAAGGTATTTTCTATTTTTTGTTCAGCGAAATTTAATTTGACCTAAAATTTTGACAAAATTGCTTAGAAATTAGAGTTAGAATTATTTTTTTTATTTTAATATTCTCAGACTTAAAATTATTTTGCTATATTTTCAAAAAATTTCCTTTTTTCAGATCTATGAGAAGAATAGGGAGGCGTATAGCCGAATTTATAAAATGGAGTATAATCTGGTATGGCCAGCAATTTTCACTGAAAGGATGGACATGGTTAGTATATCCGGCAATGTAAACAAAAAGTCAGGAGGAATATTTCCAAAACGAATGACCATACCGCATTTGTGCTTCGATGAAATACTACAGTTTCTACTCACGCCAAAAAGTAGTTTTCAACATTTACATAGTTCAAAATTTAAAAGAAAAAATATTTCAGATAACAAAAAAGAACCATTAACCTCTCATCACACGCCGGACGACATAGAATTGAACAGAGAAAATATTCCAGGTAACAAAAATGAACCATTAACCTCTCATCACACGCCGGACGACAAAGGATTAAACAGAGAAAATATTCCAGATGATCAAAAAGAACCATCCACCTCTCATAATACGCCTGATACAAAAAATTACAAATGGAAAGGTTAAAAGCAGCTAAAGAGAGAAACACGGAATATAAAAAAATAAACTAATACAACCTGAACCATTATCAAGGAAACCTACAAAAATAATGATCCGAGAGATAGTTTGCGATCAGCAATGTATCGGAATGTTAGGAACAGTAAGAAATAGATTTAAGTTCCAATCTATTTACATTTATCTTTTTTTAAAGTCTTATTGAATTTTTTTCATTTCTTTCTTACTAATAATTTTTGACAATACTTCTTTTATATTCATTGTTTTCTTTCTCATAAGGAAGATTTGCATTCGTGACTTATTGCAATTTTTCAAAACATGATTATATGGACTCACTTTCATCTAGGATATATGTATATTAAATTCTGAGCAAATGTCCAGATGTATGTGTGAATGCGTTTTTGTGTGTATGTGCATGTGTGTATGTCACAAAAATTGTGTACAAATTATCTCAAACAAATTTTAATGGATTGCCCTAAAATTTTGCAGGTTTATTGCAGTCATTAATACCTAAAATCTGACACAAGGATTTTCAAATTCATCCACAAAATTTTTTTATACAATTTTTTCAAAATTTGAAAAAAAAAATTTTTGTATTTTTTTAAATAACTTTTTTATTTCTTAATAGTTTCATAAATTATTCTCAAAATTACATTCCTGGCAAAAAAAACGAATCGATCGATATATACAAAGTGCACATTTCATCAAAATTTATTAAATTTATTGCTATTTCTATTTTTCACAAAAAATTCAAATTTTGTATTTTTTCAGAATTTATTTTAATATTTTGAAATAATTATTCTATTATAAAAAAAGAAGCAGTTTGGATATGAAAGTTGAAATTTCACTAAATATTTATATAACAACTTATAAATTATTTATATAATTTTATTTTTAACAAATCTTCTGGACGAACCCTTTTATGCATAGTTTTTCAAAAATTTGCAAATTATGAAAATTAATAATTATATTAATAATTAAAGAATATAATAAAAAAGGTACATTTTCTAAAATAAGTGTGTATTTATTATAAATTAATATTGTAGGTTAGGTTAAATTGTATAATTTAAGTGTGAATGTGTAGTAGGGCTAGAATGAATGATTATTAAAGAAGTGTGTAATCGCGCTTGCATAGAAAAGTATAAGTAAGGTAAATGGTCTGCTGCGCATGCGTGGAAACTGTGAGTGGGGGTAAATGGTATTTTGCGTATGCGCAAAGGGAGTAGTGGGGGATTTTTAAGCATAAAGAGTGTAGATATCAGACTATAAATGAGGGTTTCGTGATTAGATTTTTCATTGTAATCTGTGAGCTCTTGCAGAATAGTCTCAGCTAAGCTTACACCAATTACTGTATTCTGACTTTTATTTTACATATTGTTTGATTTCTCTTAGATTATATTTTATTTTGTAAGCGAATTTATTGTATTGTATTTTGCGTTCTTTTAGATAAGGATTTAGTTTGCAAGCGTTTTATACAAATGTTGTTTTAAACATTGTACACCTAGACATAAATGCGTTTTTAGATGATGCGGCCATTTTGTTTAGAGAACACATTCAAGATGCTTTAAAACAAAATGGCTCTATTGTCGTCTGCGGTGTATTAACTGACAACTTTAAAAGAGTGAAGAATAAAAAATAAGTGGTTCAACCAATACCGTTCACAGCCAAATCCAGTAGTATCTTCTCGGCAACCGTGTTACAGGACTGGTTAGAATTAAACATGAAGCAGAAAATCATGAGGAAGGTCGAGGAGTTCCATGAAATGGGATCAAATTGGAACCTAGTGTCGATAATGAAATTAGAAATTAATGTGAATAAGTATAATCCAATGCGTGCGAGTTCGTATATCAATTTACCTACACAAATTAAGCAAAAACATGCATATATTAATGTTGACAACAAAGACAAAGAGTGCTTTAAGTGGGCTGCACTGTCAGCTTTACATAATAACAAATCACATCCTGAACGTGTCTCTAGCTGTAAAGAATTTAAGAATGAATTAAATTTTGAAGGAATTGAATTCCCTGTGACGTTAAAAAATATTGCGAAATTCGATAAACTTAACGATATATCGATTAATGCCTTACCAAAAGGTATAGTACTTTTTCCGTCCACGCTCTTCATCTGACCGCAGAGAAGAGAGAAAAACATGTAAACCTTCTACATATTGTAGATTGGTATAATGATGAAAATGTAAATTGTAATGACGATGTTGACTTTATGAATTTCCATTATGTGTGGATTAACGACTTGTTACGACTTGTCTCGAAACAACTGTCTAAAAGAGATCATAGACAGTTTATTTTCTATACGGGCATAGCATTGCAACTTATAACTGACATAGATATGATGATGTTTATTGAGTCGGGTATCAGAGGTGTCATTAGCCAGTGTTGTAACCGGTACGCTAAAGCGAACAATCCCTATATGGATCAGTTTGATCCGTCTCAAGACTCAAAGTATATTATGTATTTCGATACCAATAATTTGTACGGTTGGGCAATGACACTAACACTTCCAATTGGTGGTTTTAAGTGGATTGACAATCCTAACGAAACATCTCACTTCAACGTACCCGACTGCTCTTCAGCCTGATACATTTTAGAAGTCGATCTCGAGTATCCTGAGAGTCTGCATGATTCTCTTAAGGATATACCTTTTTGCGCAACTAAAGAAAAACCACCTAGTCCAGGCAGGAGAAATTACTTACAACTCTCCTGCCTAAAAAGAGGCATACTGGTACGGCCGATATGGTGCCAAAGTCCTCATCTCTCGACCCAATTTCCACAGTCGAGGGATCTTCGATGAGAATCTTGTAGCCATCGAACTGCGCAATACTAAGATCCTACTCAATAAACCAATTTATGTGGGTTTAAATGTGTTGGATATCTCTAAAACGCTAGTCTCTGACTTTCACTACAGTTACATGCTCCAGAAATATGGTAGAGCATGTAAACTGTTGTACACGGACACAGACAGTCTAGTGTACGAAGTGAAATGTCAAGACACATACAAAGTTTATGTAATCAAAATTACTTCCAACGGCAAACACTTACAATGCCAATGCCAACTGATTTAATATTAATTCATAGTTGATTCATTATTGATTCATAGTTAATTCATTATTAATTCATTGTTGATTCATTGTTAATTCATTATTGATTCAGTATTGATTCATTATTGATTTATTACACAGCCCCGCAAAAAAGTGTCGTGCGCGGCGGACCAGACTAGTCATTTCCTATGTATTTTGACGCGCTGAACACGAATTCAAAGTCCGTTTTGCTCCATCATGTCAGGATTTTTTTCTAACTTCCAAAAACCTATAGCCCACCTATCGAAAAGGTGGGAAATTTTTTTAAAAAATTGATGGATTTACTTCAAACTTGGTAGCTAGAGGTTTTTTTGGGTCGCTGATGACGAATTTGAAGTTAGATTTTCAAAATTCAAAATGGCAGCTCCAATATGGCGGACATATTTTTAAAAAATTGATAGATTTGCTTCAAACTTGGTATCTAGGGGTTTTTTGGGTCGCTGATTAAGAATTTGAAGTTGGATTTTCAAAATTTAAAATGTTGGCTGAAATATAGGTGACGAATTTTTTAACTATTGATGGATTTACTTCAAAGTTGGAATCTAAGGGTTTTTGTGTCACTGATTCGGAATCTGTAGTCAGACTTTCACATTTTGAACCCCCTGCACGGGAAAAATTTCTGTGCACCGCTTGTCTCACCTCCAGTGCAGTTGATGTACTATAAGTTGGGGACGAATGTAGCACGAGAATAAGTACAGTATTCAATCTGAAATTTGGGACGTATATTGTCCCTAATGCTCCGAAAGATTTTTTGGTACAGTGTTGTTTAGCGGGAACTGTAATTTTTTGTTTTGTAATGAACTACTCCCAAGTACTGACAGTTGGGTCTCTTTGCGTCATAGAGATCAATTTGGCAAATGTACAAAACTTTTTTCATTGAGGTAATAATGTGACAATAAGATGTAAAAGTTAAAGAATAAATTTTTAAGCAACGACATAAAAAGGATCTTTAATATCCTCTATCCTTGACTATCTTATTCCTTAAAAATACATTGTTTACCTTGCATGCTTTGCACTTTTATTGTACTCCAGCTCAATACTAATCCTGCTGCTTCGACAATTGTAGTAGGCGATGATAGCTGCCCCGAAAGGGAGATGTTAGGGTGTGAGAATGATGCCGTAGTGTGTCCGACGAAGAGTTGACTTTGTCCTCGTCAAAGTCGGAAAGCTCTCATATTTAGGCCTGGGGAGGTATGAGGGTTATTACTCCTAGGACGGCAGACTCACTTGCGATCGGGCCAGGATCCCTAACGTGCAGGTTTTCACATGAATTATGGCTTCTCAAAATCAAAGCAATAATGAAACCCTAAAGGCTCCAAAACTTAATTTTGCAGTAACAACGTCGGAACACTTAGGTGACAGTAATGCAGATGCATTTTGTTACATATGTGGACAATTCGATGTGCCCAAAAATCGTAAATCAATAAATGAAAATATCAAACAGATCTACAAAGATTGTTTTGATCTTGAGATAGCCAATCACGATAAAAATTTTGTTCCACACAAAATTTGCAGTTCCTGTTACACAAAGTTTATAAAGCCAACTTTGTGGGAAAAACCATTAACTCAAAAAGATCGTTATTTTTGCAACACCAATGTGCAAGGATATAATAACAAAAATAAAAAGACTATTACCTTCGGTATGATGAACAGGAGATAAAGATTCCACAAACGTTTAACCAAGAAGAACTTAGCAATCTCATTAGAGATTTAAAATTGCCGAAGGATTGTGCAGAACACCGAGCATTAGTGTTGAAGAAGAAAAACTTGTTATCAAAAGGCACAACAGCTAGGTTTTATCGATACTGAGAGAAAGAATTCCGACAATATTTTACAAAAGATGAAAATCCGTCGTTGGTATATTGCTCAGATGTTGTCGGACTCATGAATAAATTAAAAACAAATATATACAAAGATGAAAATTGGAGACTATATATTGACTCTTCCAAATGAAGTTTAAAAGTAGTACTACTACATATTACTAATATTTATGCTCTAATTCCAATAGCGCATTCAACGGAAATGAAAGAAAACTATAAATATATGTGAAACTAAATTATTATATAATATTATCACTCGGTTGTTTTTAATAGTTACTAAACACTAAATTTAACGATCATTCCGAGTCAGGTGTTTAAAAAGAAACAACAAATGTTGTGAAACATTTATATGTGAAACTAGTTTTGATAAAATTAGATACTGAGAACACAACTGGAAAATTTGTGGAGACTTTAAGATTTTAAGCATACTACTTGGACAACACTCAGGTTTTACAAAAACACCATGTTTCCTGTGTTTGTGGGACAGTAGAGATCGAGCAAATCACTACATTAAAAAACAATGGCCAAAAAGGAATTCTTTCGAACCAGGTTCAAAAAATATAATAGAAAATCCCCTAATCGACCCTCAAAGGTGATAATCCCATCCTTACACACGAAACTAGGAGGAATGAAACAATTTGTCAAAGCCTTAGATAAAGAATGAAACTGTTTTAAATACCTGGGACAAAAGTTTCCAGAAATATCTGATGCGAAACTAAAAGAAGGGGTTTTCGATGGACCACATATTCGCAAATTGTAAAAAAGATAATCAATTTATCACCAAGACGAAAAAAAGGAGGAAGCCGCATTTCTTAGTTTCAAAAAAGTTGTCAAAAATTTTCTGGGTAATCACAAAAGTAAAAATTGGAAGCAAATAGTTAGTGACATGATTAAAAAATTTTGTAAGTTAGGATGCTTAATGAGAATAAAGATGCATTACTTAGACTCGCATCGGGATCGATTCCCTAAAAATTTGGGTGATTACAGTGAAGAACAAGGAGAACGATTCCATGAAGATCTTAAAGAATTTGAGAGTCGTTATCATGGAAGATGGGATGTAAATATGATGTCCGACTACTGTTGAATGCTGAAAAGGGATATGGTACCTGGAGGCACAAATTTGAAACGAAAACCATTACACAGATCCTTTGAGAACATACTAATGTATATAAGAATTTCCATTTCGGATTTTGAAAATCTAACTTCAAATTCGTAATCAGCGACCCAAAAAACTCCTAGATACCAAGTTTGAAGCAAATATATCAACTTTTTAAAAATTCGTTCGCCATATTCAAGCTGCCATTTTAAATTTTGAAAATCTAACTTCAAATTCGTCATCAGCGACCCAAAAAACCACTGGTCACCAATATTGAAGTAAATCCATCAATTTTTAAAAAATACGTCCGGTATATTGAAGCCGCCATTTTGAATTTTGAAAATCTAACTTCAAATTTGTCATCAGCGACCCAAAAAAACCCTAGCTACCAAGTTTGAAGTAAATCTATCAATTGTTTAAAAAAATAGCCCACCTATTCGATAGGTGGGCTATAGGTTTTTGGATCCGATAGGTTTTTTGGGGTAGAAAAAACTTCTGACGTGATGGAGCAAAACAGACTTTGGATTTGTGTTCAGAGCGCCAAAATACATAGGAAATTACTCGTCTGGTCTGCCGCGCACGCCACTTTTTTTGTAGAGCTGTGTTATTGAGTTATTATTGATTCATAGTTGATTCATTATTGAGTCATTGTTGATTCATTATTAATTCATTATTGATTCATTATTCATTCATTATTGATTCATTATTGATTCATTGATGATTCATTGTTGATTCATAGTTGATTCATTATTGATTAAATTTAACACTGGCATTGTAAATGTTTATTGTTGGAAGTAATTTTGATTTATAGAGAGGTTCTACGCTAACATTAATCTTTGATTGGTCTGCTGGTTGATTGACATTTGCGTTAAATTACTAGGGGTGATTTGCGAATAACAGATTACACATTTGTTTTATCTTCCCAAGTATTGTGAGAATTATCAAAACCAAGCCATTTGACGAAAACTTTATTTCTATATGTCTTGAGAATTTTTTCTACAAGATAAATATCTGGAAATTTTACTTTAAGAAGTTCCTCTTCATAGAATCCTCCATTGATGGGTTGTCCTTAATAATCCTTGAGCTTGTAAGTCACTGTTTGAGTTGATACAACTTGATCCACGGTGAATATTTCTGTTGTTCAATTGGGTGTGTATCCTTTCCCGAAAACGTTTTTATATTTGCTTACTCGAACTTTGTCACCAATTTTATATTTTGGTCGTCTCAAATGTATTTTTATCAGCTTCAAGAATCGTTCTTTTAAAATTTCAACATCTACTGAAGTAACATCTTTAGGCTTCATTCCAATTGTTCTATGCTTTGTATTATTTTAGTTGGAAATAAGAGTAGGTAATATATCATACCACTTGTAATTGACTTGTAAACTAAATTGCATCCAAATTTTTCTTTTAAGTGTTTGATTAAACCGTTCAGCAATAGAAGCTTTCATATTACTGTGTGTTGAATAAAAATTTATATTATACTTTATCATTAATGCTTCAAATTGTGAGTTGTAGGATTCTTTTCCTTTGTCACTATGCAAGAATATTGGAATGCGTTTTTTAGCAAATATTGATTGCATTGCATTAGAAACATCTTTTCCATTTTTACTCTTCACTGGAATCGCCGACGAGGATACTTTTTTCTAGCCTGAGTATGAAGTTCATTCACTACTGTTAATTTTGTATTAACCATTACTGTTGAATAAATTTATCCTCTTTGATCATTTAATTTTGGTGTGATTCAATTTCTTTAAGTTTTTCAGTAACTCGTGTTTCAATAACTAGAATAAAATTATCGAAGACATCAATAGCTGATCTTAAAGAAGATGTAATTTGAATGACAGGTTTTATCTTGTTTCGTATAATATGTTGGGCAAGTCTTAAATTTATTGCGTCGTGCTGCTCTTCAGTGTCAGCAATATTACAGAGTTTTCTGCCTTAAATGTCAAAGATACCTTGAGAATTGATTTTAAAACCAACTACAGGAGGCCCTCGTCTTGCTGTTCCTCTTTGATTAAGAGGATGTCTGAACACATCAATGCTCATTTTGTTGAAATGAATGATATTTGCTAAAACACACCTTAATATATATCTTTAGCTTCATGTAGTTCCTCAATAATAGACATGATTTCATTGTTGTAACTAGGATTTTCAGATGCTTCAGAAGCCATTAAAAGTCTAAGGCGCTCAACCAACTCATTTGGATCATCCTCATAGATATATTCTTGTTGAAAATTTTTGTTTGTAATTATAAACTTAGGTAATGAACTACCACTTACAGATGGTTGTTTGTTACGTATTCGAGTAAAGAATTGAGATATAAAATTCGAATACTTGTAACACTTATCCATATGTATAGATTCAGAGGAACTGTACTTCTTTTTATGTGCATTAGTAGCAATCAGAATTTCTTTATAGTTCCTTTCATCAGCTTCACTAATAAGCGATCTGATAGGTTTACTTTTAAATAAAGGTTCAAGTAATCCAAGCGTTTGAACATATCGTTTATCACCAATTTTTACATACTGATCTTCAAGAGTTATTGGTAAATCACAAATCATGAGTGGCCTATTGTTTAGCTTATGTACGCTGAATGTTGAATCTAAATATTGCTTTTTATTATAATTTAATAAGTATAGAAATTTATTGTTTATTTTATTATCATCTCGAGATTTTTCAGTTTAATAATTCATGCTATCATCTACATTCTGCTCTTTCTTTTTAATCTTGACATTTCCATGTTCAGTGTCTGTCAAGTTAATAATTTTTTGTAAAGGGTGAACTATCAGTTTAAATGATTCAGTCACTACATTTTCAGCATCTTCTTTTCCTAATTTTAACATACAATGTTTTCGCCTAATTGCCTCACTAGCTTTAGCAATTTGATGAAGATATTCTTTTTCTTTATGAAACATGATATTATTACAAAATTTCATATTGAACTAACAACATGTTAAGCATGATTTTATATTTATAGTGTTACAAAGCTATCAAATCCTTTCTTATATCTTCCATCATTTAAATCAGAATCCTTATCAACTACTACAAAGCCATACTTGTCTGAATTCCAACATGTGGAACATAGTTCTCGAAATTGATTAAATGTCATGTCAGTATTAACATGGTCATCATAAACATGCCTTAAATTTTTCTCATCTTGACGAAAAAGAACTAGTAAATTAACATTATCACGAACTAAATGTTTAGGAATGCGGGCATATGTTTGACAAAGATAAAAACAATCAACATCAACATGTCTACCCATACAAAAGAATGACCTTACATTATCTTGCTTTTCACAAGCTATATCATCAAATATAAATATTGGATTTTGTTTTGCATCTTTAGGAGTGATGACTTCTTCATGCTCACTGAATGGTAAATACTCTACTCCTTCAACATTACTTACAACTTGTTCCAAGAATTTATACTTAGGTTGATGTAAAGACTTTGAGTATAAGTAAATATTATCAAATCTGAGACCATTTGGATGTAAAATTAGAGAAAGCAGTACATTTAACTTTCCACAATTTGATGGTCCACAAAAAATAGCTCTAATACTACCAGAAAACAAACTACCATGACGCTTCACTTTCTTCTCTTGTTGTTCAACAATCGAGTCTAGATTGACGACTGGCAGCTTGTGAAGTTGTTCCTTGAACCGCATTCTGATTTAGACTGCCGCTTAAGGTATAAATACAGTGTGTATATAGCTAACAAGTCATTCTAATTTTAACTTTCACAGAGTAAGGTATGATTATACATCATCGCTCTTGAGGAAAAGGTTTAATTAATAAATTTATAAACAAGTTACCGTTTGAACTACATTTGACAGGTTATCAATATTGTGAACCAGGCACAAAGTTAGCAAAATATCTTGCACGTGGTGATCCAGGTGTCAATCCATTAGACGCCGTTTGCAAAGAGCACGATATTGATTATTCAAAGAATCGAGAAAACGTTAAAGCCGCTGATAGAGTATTAGCTAATAAAGCTTGGCATCGTGTTTGGACTCCTGACGCAGGATATAGTGAAAGAGCTGCGGGTTACGCAATAACGAAAACTATGAAAGCAAAATCGAAATTAGGTAGGGGAATTAAGAAGAGAAGATCTTCTTAAAAGAAAAAGAGAAGTATCAAGAAACGAATAAATCTTAGCAAAATTCTTGATGCTGCAAGAACTTCTATAATTCCTGGTAATAATACTCGTTCAACAATAAAGTCAGCTATTAAAACAGCACGAACAGCTGTAAGGAAAGCATGTGGTAGAGAAAAGGTTTTAACACCTTGTATCCTACCAGTTCCATTAATAGTGGGTGGTCTGTTTCCACTAATTCCAATTTTTGCTGGGCTAAGTGCACTTACAGCTCTTACTGGGGGAGCTGCTGATGTGGCCAAGGCCGTTAATGATGCAAGTGCAGCAAAAGAGCAGTTAAAGGAAACTCAGCGTCACAATAGGGAGTTAGAAGCAGTTGCACTTGGTAAGGGTCTCCATTTAAAACCATACCGAAAACTTATGTTTGAATGACAAACCGGGAATTTTCAAACTAAATTAAAAAATTTTTAATATTTTAATTCGTTTTTAAAAAATCGCTTTTTATTTCAATTTTTATAGATATTTATACTGTTCTCTAAATTTGAATTAATTACAAATAATTAATTGGATTGTAAAAACTCAGTCACTAATTCAAATATAGAATGTAAATAAGTTTTAAAAAAAGTTATTGTCTTAATATAAATTTTGTAAAATGCTACTGAAAATAATTAAATTTGTTGAAAAATGTTAATAAAAACTTTCTAACAAATAGAATTTTCAAAGTATTTTAACTTAATAATTGATAAATAATTATAGATTATAAAGAATTACATTCTAATGTATTCATGTTTCTTAGTGCGAAAATTAATAATTAAAATTTTTATTAGACAATTTAAAAAAATATACCCACTCAATTTTTTTAACAAAATTGAATTTTTGCAAAGTTTTATGAAAATTCTGAAAAATAAGATTTTTGAAATTTTTTAATTGTATTGTTTCAAAATAATTAAATTTTTATAAACAAATAATATATTCTTAAAACTGTCAGTACCTAACTGATAAATGTTGTAACTGAAACTCACTATAATTTAAACTTATTGAATATATTCTGCGCGAAGTGACTGTTGCGCACTCCAATTTCCGTTTAGAGTTCGGAAATGTTTCAGACACAACAAGCAGTGATTCTTACTGTTTGGCAATACTAGAATTTTTTTTAATAGAATGTGATTTTCTCGAAAGTTTAAGAACATTATTCATGTTTTCAAACTCTGTCTTGATCTTACTATTGATATATCCTCTTTCTACTATAGTGTGCCTAATTTAAATCTTTCCTTTTGAAGTCAAGAATAATTCTAAAACGTTTTCAAGTATATTACTAAAAGTAAAAGAATTATTATCAACTTTTTCTCATATCCACTGTTCTTTAACTAATTCAGAAATGTTTCCTGAATACATTTTTTCCGTGCAAAACGGAAAAAGTTTAAAAAACTGCTAAGAATAAATTTTAAAGCTTTTTTCACAATTATCCTGAAAATACAATTCAACTGTCTTTTGTTTTGCGTGAAGAAAATTCGGGACAAAAAACTTTCTGTAAATTGACACCTTACGTACGATCAAATAAATGAATGACTTGAATAAGTTTAAAAAATTAATTTTGATTGTTGGCGTAGTAACTAAGAACATGAAAAACATTTTCATTGTGTCTCGTTGAAGATGTGATGAGTTTGTAAATGGAGTAAGCGTAAAAGTTCGTGAAATTAATATTCTTTTGATAAAAACGAAAGTATACTTTTAGAAGAGATTGCAAGTGAAAATAAGTGAAATTCATTCTTAAGCCTATGTTCATGTTGCAAAATGTAAACAAACCAAACACTACAATCACATTTTTTAAACAACTTTTTCTCTCACAAAAATTAACATTAGAGCACTTTTTTTTACAAAAATGATAAATTAGAGTGTCTAAGTTTACAAGAAAATAAATTGTAAGTGTCATCAGTACATAGAAATTTATAAAATAACTATTTCAAATGACCTGTAAAAAAATTTGTGACGCGTAGCAAAAAATAAACTGTTTGAGTGTATCAACCGCACTGACGATGAAGAAGACTCATATCACCGGCTGAAACTTCAACATGTGGAAAGGAAAATCAATAAATAGAAATTTAAATTTTTTTCATTAAAATGGTAAATTGAAGTGTTAAATTTGGTATCTATACATAGTTTACCTGAAAGAATGTGAAAATAACTGAGTTTCAGTCTAAAACAAAATGTACATTTTCGCATGGTGTTTTCAATGCGTCTTTGGTACGTTCTGCGCTTGCGCGGAGAGCATCACAGTTCACGAAGCGAAAAATTTAAGTATTTAACTATATCAACCGCACAGACGATGAAGAAGTTTTTACCTTTTCTCCTTGTAATTTCATAGAGAAAAGGGAAAAATTTTCTTTTCCACATGTTGAAAGTCCAATCGCTGATATGAGACTTCTTCATCGTCAGTGCGGTTGATATACTCGAACAGTTTATGCTTCGCGACGCGTCTAAAATGCTATTTTACAGGTCATTCATATTATTTATTTTCGAATTACTTTTAAATGCTTATAGTGAAATATGATTTTATTGGAAATTTGACACACAAATTAATAATTTTCATAAAAACAGCTGTCCAATGTTAATTTTTGTGGGAGAAAAGGCTGTTTCCAAAATGTAATTTAAGTGTTTCGTTTGTTTATATTTCACAACTTGGACATTCCCTTAAACTTTTAGCGGCGTGAATTCTGAAGCTCTCCGCGCACGCGCAGACCGTGCCAAGGAAGCATTGACAACACCTTGTGAAAATGCACATTCTGTTTTAGACTGAAACTCAGTTATTTTCCCACGCTTTTAGCTATGCTACACTGAAAAAAAAACAATGCCAAAATAGCGCCATCCACTTATGTAGATTAAGCTTTGCTTAACACCGCTATAACGACTGTGGGGAACATTGCAGTTTCTGCATGAGTTCTCTGACATTACTACCGTGTCTATAAGTTCCGTTAATTTCTGTGCGCGTTGTGTTTCTCTGATACACTCGTTTTTTTATTTTTATCGTTTTTTCCTTATTTTTAGTTTAATGTTTAATGTGGAAATGGATTAATTTAACAATAAGTAGAAATGGATGAATTCGTAAAGAATAATTTACAGAATTGGCAACTGGACCAATTCATTGACAGATTTGAAAGTAAGTACGCAGAATGGACGCAATCCTAACCAAAAAAATAAATTGTCTTTGCTTTTGATAGTTATAGCTTATTTTATACTAAAATAAAAAATTTCGTGCTTATATTAACTTTTTACAATATTTATTTTAGTATTTTCGCTGTTATTTTCAAAATAATATTCACAATAAAGAGACTATTTAATTTCTATATTTGAACTTTAAATTAATTTTTTGTGCTGAAATATTGATACTTATATCACAATGCAAAAACTGCAGTGTTCCAACGTAGAAACAACATTTTTCTGTTTGCAGTGTTACTCATGTAGAAACTGCAGGACTTTACCGTTGAAATGACGTGTTTTTTTCGTCAGTGTAGGTGTAGTTACCAAATTCAACATTTTAATTTACGATTTTCATAAAGAAAATGTAAATTAATATTCATTTGTAAAACTGGAACCGCGAAAAAAGCAGTAACCGAAGACCGAAATGTATACTTTTTTCGTGGTTCTTATTTTTACAAATGAATATAAATTTACATTTTCTTTATGAAAATAGTAAATTAAAGTACTGAATTTGGTTACTACACCTAGAATAGCTACAAGCATGTCAAATTAACTGAGTTTCAGAGTAAAACACTATGTGTCTTTCTGCATAGTATTTTTAATGCGTCCTTGGTACGGCTGCGCATGCGTGCAGAGCAACAGAGTTCACGTCGCAAAAAGTCTAAGTGTTTGACTATATCAACCGCACGGACGTTGCAGAAGTTTTTTCCCTTTCTCCTTATAATTGTTGAAGGTCCATTCGCTGATATGAGACTTCTTCATCGTCAGTGCGGTTGATAAACTCGAACAGTTTATTTTTCGCGACGCGTCAAAAATGCTATTTTACAGGTCACTTGAATTATTTATTTTACTAACTGCTATTTATTGATCACACTCGAAAATGATTTTTTGAAAATTTCGGCACTCTAATTTATCATTTTTGTATAAAAAAGTTTTATAATTGTAATTTTTGTGAGAGAAAAAGATGTATAAAAAAGGTGATTTTAGTGCTTGGTTTGCTTACCTTTTGGTTTGTTTACATTTTACAACTTGGACATAGCCTTAAGTAGATAAAAAATTAATCACATTGGATTTTTAACTAATATATTACTTGAATATAATGCAAAAAAGCAGAATTAGAATGATTCTCAACATTTACTAGTAAAACCGTTTTTATTGATTTCAGAACAATTTCGATTTATGGACTTATGCTGTTTCTGCACAAAACGCTTCAATTAACAACTGTCAAAGTACCTTTTTCCATAAATTTGTTAATTTACATTAGTTTTTTGTACTAGGGTTTTAAAAGTTTGACATCTTAATCGACAGTTGTCAACTGTCAAATTTACGTAATATTATTCAGGTTTACCTCAATACCCTGAAAATATTTTATCTGAGTAATTTAATGTAAAAACTGTCAAAAACTTGTTTTTTGAAGTTTAACAGTTTAATTGACAGCTGTCAACTGTCAATATTACATATTGCTATTTAGTTTGACCTAGCTGTTTTAAAATATTTTTATATGAGCAAAATTTGGTTTGATAAATTTAATTAAACACAAAAACTGTCTAAATTGACACAAAAACTGTAGTTTTAAAAAGATTGACAGCTAGAAGCTGTTTTAAAATATTTTTATATGAGCAAAATTTGGTTTGATATATTTAATTAAACACAAAAACTGTAGTTTTAAAAAGATTGACAGCTAGAAGCTGTCAAATCTTATTTTTGACATCGGATTTATAGTCAGCATATCAAAAACCATAAATATGAATGTAGTTAAGGCAAAAAATTAATTACAAAAAAGTTCTCATTCAAAATGTAAAAAATTGCACTAATCCTATGTTAAACCCTATTTAAACTTTAACCCTTCGGTGGCACGGGTTAATATTGATCGATTGGGTTTTTCTTGTGTATAGCTTAGTTTTTTTACATTCTAAAGCAAGTTTTGCTCGGCGACCTAAGAAATTCCAACTTTTGCAAAATAACCCTACTGCACATTCTAAAAATTTTAGAGAAAAATTGTAAACTCTTGCAACATAATCTTTAAAGTTTCAGCTTTCATTTAAGCCTTGGTACTTGAAAATCCGTTTAACAGTTTTTGAAATGTCTAAAAAAATGTCCAAGCATGTTTTTCTATAATTTAGGCGGTGATTCACACTTATTCCACTCTCGCTGCTCACATGGTTCGTTGCGGCAGGGGCGAATAAGCGGCATATGGAGTGGGTCATATTTGAATAACTTATGTATATAATAATTAACTTTGATAAGTTTAATGAATATTAAATTTAAAGTTATGAAAACTTTAGAAGGGCTTCAAATATGATCCACTCCATATGCCGCTTATTCGGTACTGCCGCAACGAACTAGGTGAGCAGCGAGAGAGCCTAAACTATAGAAAAACATTCTTGAACCTTTTTTTAGATATTTCAAAAACTGTTAAACGGATTTTCAGTTTCCAAGGCTTAAGTAAAAGCTGAGACTTTAAAGATTATGTTGCAAGAGTTTAAAATTTTTCTCTAAATTTTTTTAGAATGTGCAGCCAAACAAACATGGTGCACAAATTTAGAAAAATTAATCAATTTTTTTTCAAAACCTCTTGGGTGATAAAATCTCTCAAAAATATAAAATAATTTTCATTTATATATCAATCGACGCAGAATTTAATTGCCTTTCGATCAATCTAAGAACCAAGTTTCTATCATTTTTCAATAATAAAATATGTTAATTTAATTTCTGCCGGTAGTGTACTTATTCAAACAATTTTTTAAATATATCTCAATAAATTTGTGATATAGATGCTTGTTATAAAAAATTGCCTTTTGATTGAAAGGAGAAATGTTTAGGAATGAAAGAGGTTAACTTACTGATAAAATCGACGTTCAATATCAGCCATTCTGTGGAAATATGTGTGAGCACTAGAATTCTCAATAACAGAGTATTGAACTTTATACTGAGCAGCTAGTTGATCCAGAGATTCAATCGGTACCTCCAATCTTGAAACTGTGAGGAATGCAGCGAGATTCGCAGTATAAGAAGCAACAATTACAAATCCGAAAACCCACCAAACTGCGGTAATAACTCGAGCCGGTATAGTCTTTGGTATCTCACCTCCACCTTGAGGAGTTAACGAGGTCATACTAAACCAGAGACACTCCTTAAGTGTAAATACCCGTTTCTCCAAACTATCTTTGTACTTTTCCCGATTATTCTGGTAACTATAAGGCGAGAATCGATCGAAGATCCACAACAAGAAGCTAGTAAAAAAGTACGCAGCCATAATACACAGCCAAACATCTCCTTCCAAAACCGTAAGAAATTTAAAGAGTGAAGACCTGGTTCGAGATTTCAGCATCAAAATAGTAACACCAACAAGATCATAATATGGAACAGTGTAGTCAACAACATTTTCTCTTTCAGCCATTACTGCTAATGTCCCCAGCGCAATGTCAGCCTTCTTGTCTTTGAGCTCTTTGATCATTCCATTCCATTCTCCGTTTTCATTCATATTTCCGTATTCCTTATCAGCCACTTCTTCAATTGTATATTCAAAATCAATCCCAGACGTATTCCTGATTTCATGAAGAAGATCCATGCAATATCCAGTCCATCCATTTTCCTTATCGTACATTACAAAAGGCTTTTGAATTACGGTCACCACTCTATAGCTCAATTTTGCAGTATGATTCGCCAAATCGTCGATTTCTATCTTTAAATATGTAAAAACATAAAATGTTCTAAAATTTGTTTTAGAAAATAAATATTTAGTAAAATGTGAGACGTTCTGTAGGAAAAGCATTCTATGAGTCTAAAAAAGATGGACTTGTGCATTGTTCATACTTTCTTATGACTGAAATGATATTTTTCTTACTATATAACCTGATTCTAAGAGTGAATAAAGTACTATTACATATCCTTTTATATTACTTACTTTTAATCGTTTCGTATTGTCAACTGGCCACGTAGCGATTAACTTGTCTTTTGTGACTTCTTTTTTACGAACATCCACAATACTAACAGACATATCAAATTTCATTCTATGTTCCCCATTTTCATTACCCCAATAAAAATCTGCATAAGTCGGAGTAAAGTTTTCATTCATGGTTTCTGCCTTTAGTAATGGTAAGAAATCAAAGTTTCTAACCGGTGTTGTTTTTTTACCTAAAAAAATAATATGTACTTCATATTATAAAGTAGATAAATTCTAAATTTAAAAAACTGAGTAGCTTTATCATAATGTTATTTACGATAATTTTTTTCATAAGGCAAAAAACTATTATTTTCAAATATCAGACCATAGGAATTAAAAGTAATGTCATTTTCATATGCAGAAACAAATGAATAATACATTAATAATAATGCTGCGTCAAAAAATTGTAAAGTGATAGAAATTCACGAAAATAATTTACATTGAAAGCCTTTGTTTAAATAATATTTTTTTAAATTTTTCATACCAGTGTTGAATTCTTCACAAGTAATGTGATTATCTTGTTTAGACCATCTTCCAGAATCAATAGCTACTTTCATTCCTAGGACTGCGATGCGTGTCAAGTCATAATAAAAAGCAGAACTTATCAGAGGCTTAAGCAGATTTTTAGATTTAATGGCATTCAAGCGTGATTCAATCGTCTTCGGTTTGATAAACATCAGAGAAATATTGTTTCTCTCACACATCGGTGTAAAATCATCAAGAGTTATCATGTACCAAGAGTAAAATCGACCTGTGTAATTTTGAGACTCCGCTATCCTTAAAGCCATGCAAATCGTTTCTTCATTACCCAAAATAAAGAAATGAACAATATCCAAGTCTCTAAGTCTGACAATTTGTTCGCTTGCCTTCGCTTCATCATTTTCAATATCTACCATTACATGACGTGTTGGTACATTCAGCAGGAGACTTTTGTACTTATGATCCACTACAAAATCTTTGTTGAAAAGAATCATTGCATTGTCGATTGATTTATCAGTTGCACTTCTAGTCTCTATTGTTTTCAAACATAGTTCCTTAATAATTTCTGGAACGAGATCAGCTGGCGGCATAACTTGTATTAAGTAACCCTTTTGATCTTGAGTCAAAAATCTCCATCGTCTAGAATTTTTAAATATTTAAAATATAAAAAAAGTTTACTTAAATGAATTTAATATTACAGTAATTTGGATAAGAAAGCACAAAAATATTTTGCAATTTAATGTTCGCTTCATTTTTGGATATTCAGAAAAAATTATTTCTATAAAAAGTATTCAGATAACAAAATGTTTGTTAGGGTAAACCAGACAGTAGTCGGCCACCCTACAGTAGTCGGCCACTTTTCAAGTTTGAATAGCTATAAAACTGTACGAGATAAAAATATGTTCAAAGTTACTAATCATTTCTAAGATGATCGTAAACAAATGTAAACTTTTTTAATAGAACAAAAAAATTTTTTTGACGGTTTTTGAAAGCTTTTAAAAGTGGCCGATTACTGTCGGTTTAGATGGCCGATTACTGTCGGATTCTTACTTGTTTATTTACTAATTTTTTTTTACGAATAAAAAATTTTTTTTCATGAACATGATTGGTTTAATAGTTTTGTGTGATTGTAAGGAACAACATCACATTAAAAGAATTCGAAAAAAATATGATTTGCTCTTTTAAAACAGCGTTAATTAAAAAGATTGCTTTTAGGTGGCCGACTACTGTCGGATTCTAACTTTTTTTTTGTGAATTTTTTAACGAATATGAAATTTTTTTTTGTAAACATTATTGGTATACTAGTTTTGTAGGAGCATTAGGAACAATTAAAATTTTTGAATGTAGGTTCGGTTCAGAATCTGGTTCGGTTTCTCACGTTTTGTTTCCCTAAGATTTTTTTTCTTTTTGCCGCGAAAGTGTTTTTATATATGTGACGCGCTCCGAAAAAAGGTACCTAAGAAGCAAACGAATTATAGGTTAGGTCAATTCGAAACCAATTTTTATTCAATATTTTGGATATAATGAAGAATTCCAGATTAATAATTTTTAATTCATAATTGATTTTCTATCTGTATTTTCACTTAAAAAATTAAAAACATAACCTCAAATTTTTGTTCTTACACTGTAAAAATAAGACTTTAAAAAGGTTCCCTAAAGATGTTACTTTTACTTTGGAAATCATTGGAATAACCCTTCTTTTAATGTAGGCAAAATACATTTTCCAAGTGGAAAAATATTAAAGATTGTAATTTTGCTCTTTTTAATATAGGCATTTTCATCTCCACGGTTATTTTTACTATTTAAAGCATGTAATAAAAGTACCTAGTTTTAAAATGTTGTAATGACTAATGGCAACGAAACTACAACAGATAAGAACATTGGTTGATTCCACGTTAGTTCAACACACTTATTTTCATGACTTGTTGGGATTTAGCTGTACATTTGTAAATTTATTACTTTTATAGTAATAAACAACTCCACCAAATATTTTTTCAGAATTTTGAAAATTACCAAAAATATGGCATTTTCAAAATTTTTGTCTTTTTTTTTAAAAGTGCTATAACTTCGGTTTTAATTAACCGATTTTGGATTTAAAAAAAAAGGATTTCTTTGGTTTTAAGTATATTTTAAGATACAATTAATATAAGAAAGAAAAATTAAAAAAAATTTTTTTTTTGAAATTTTGAAAAATTAAAAATCCGTTTTTGAAAAAACATCGTCTTCGATTTTTTCAAAATTTTACTAAATGTTAGGGCAAATGTGCTTTAAATGTCCTGTAAGTTTCATCTTGGGATCTCAAAAGGATTCGGAGTAAAAAAATAAAACGTAACCACAAATTACGAACATATGGGGCAAAATTCCTTAACTGCCCAGGTAAAAAAATGAATGTTCTCTAAACTTTGCTAAAATGTTACTATTATTAGTGGAAGTGTAAATATTAATTTTTTTTAATTTGATAAAATATTTTTTGAGTTATGGAGTTTCAAAATTTGGATTTTTTTAAAAATATATTTTTTTCGATTTAATATATTAATAAGTAAAATTAATCAAATTGAAAGTATGAATAGTGATTTTTAAAGGGGTTTTAACGGGCTAAAAGCTGGCGATGAAAAAAGTTGTTTTCTGTCAATTTAACCTTGAAATTCAAGGTCAAATTCTTAATTTCAATATATAATAGATCCCGGTTAATACGATCCCGTTTAATACGATTTCCCGCTTAAGACGCTCGTTTATGGTAGTCTCTTAATTAGAAATCTTTATTTTCTACGTAAAATAAAGATAAATTATTATTTTCCTCAAAAATTCTCATGGTCCCACTCTGATTTTTACATGGCCTATAGAAAAAAGGTCACCAGCTTGTAGCCCGTAAAAACCCCTTTAAAAATCACTATTCATACTTTCAATTTGATTAATTTTACTTATCAATATATTAAATCGAAAAAAGATATTTTTAAAAAAATCCAAATTTTGAAACTCCATAACTCAAAAAATATTTTATCAAATTAAAAAAATTAATATTTACACTTCCACTAATAATAGTAACATTTTAGCAAAGTTTAGAGAAAATTCATTTTTTTACCTGGGCAGTTAAGGAATTTTGCCCCATATGTTCGTAATTTGTGGTTACGTTTTATTTTTTTACTCCGAATCCTTTTGAGATCCCAAGATGAAACTTACAGGACATTTAAAGCATATTTGCCCTAACATTTAGTAAAATTTTGAAAAAAATCCAAAACAATGTTTTTTCAAAAACGGATTTTTAATTTTTTAAAATTTCAAAAAAAAAATTTTTTTTAATTTTTCTTTCTTATATTAATTGTATCTTAAAATATACTTAAAACCAAAGAAATCCTTTTTTTTAAATCCAAAATCGGTTAATTAAAACCGAAGTTATAGCACTTTTTAAAAAAAAGACAAAAATTTTGAAAATGCCATATTTTTGGTAATTTTCAAAATTCTGAAAAAATATTTGGTGGAGTTGTTTATTACTATAAAAGTAATAAATTTACAAATGTACAGCTAAATCCCAACAAGTCATGAAAATAAGTGTGTTGAACTGACGTGGAATCCACCCATTACCTTTTGCGAACGTAACCTTAACATATTAAAAATGTTAATTTTTTTGAAACAGGGATTTTTACCTTCAGCGCTAAAAAATATTAACGTTTTTAATATAGGGAAATCGCTAATTCATGTAAAAGTTACTATTTAAAAGTCGGTAATACAAGTTTCTAATATTTCTCTAAAGATGCACACATAGTTATTAAAAACATTTTATCTTTAAATGATTAAATTTTATTTTAAATTTTGTGTAACTATTTCCTTTTTGAATAACATATGTTTTGGTAATATAACATTATCATTTGCATCATTTAATTCACCATTGAGAACTTTAAGTAAACAATCTACAAATTCCGTTTCTTGTGGTAAAGCTCTCATATTATCTGTTAATGTGTATTTTTTTTAATATTTCTATAGTTTACTATTTTTTATTGATAAATTTAATATATTTCTGATTTAGTACCCCGTTGTTTAATTGGTAAAGTTTGTCAAAAATCTCCGCCTAGAATTACAATTTTACCACCAGCTTTAATGTCGTTTATTTTTTAAGAATCTTCTGACATTTGACCCTTAAATTGTTCCCATATATATAGTTTATCCGGATGTACAGGATGACATTAAATTAAAATTCTTGTGAATAATTGGCGAAGTGAATGAGGTATCATCCATAATGCAGCTTCTTCGATTGTCCTAATCCACTCACTATCATCTTCTGCAAGTCCTAATGCCAAACAAGCAGTTGTAAAAGATTCATGAACAACTCCATTAACTGTTCTTAAACTTTCAAAAGAAGTTGCTCCTTTTACTGTAAACAACAATAATCTAAGATGAAATAACTCCAATTGATGTGAATTAACTGAATACATTCTTCCCTATACTTTTACTTTACGAATCCTTTGTTTCCATTCAAGAGATTTTATTACCCATGTATAATGCTCTGGTATATCTGAATAATAATACTTTTGAGCATTACTATCTCGTTGGTTAAGTTTAAAATAATCCAAAAGTTTTGTATTTAAATCGAAAGAAATGCCGTTACTATCTTTTTCTTCTCGAATAATAATATTCTGTTCATTTGGCAAATGTATGGGTTAGCGATTAACGCTATGACTCTTCTTCTCTAAAGGTTTACTTAGAGAATCATCATGCCCTTTGAAAATATATTTCTGAATGTTTAGGGCAATACGGAACAACATTAGAATTATCAACAATAAATCCATTTAGTCGTTCATACGCTTTATTATTATTTCTTCGACGACAATGAACATAGCAATTTTCTTCAATTGTAGTTTCTTCTTGGTAACTTTTTGGAAATTTTTTTGAACAATTTCCCATCAATTAAACATCAATCTCCACAAAGTCCGTGAATATTATTTTGCATTATTATTTTATGTAAAATAGGATTGATATTTTCATCAGGAATTTCTGCAGAAATATAACGATCAACACTTTCAACTGTTAATATTTTAGAATTTTCTTTCAATATAACTAACAAATGAATGTGTGGCAATCCTCGCTTTTGAAATTCAATAACATAAATATAAGATTTGACCTCTCCAAATAATTTATTATCAACAATAAGTTTAAGTAGATGTTTTACTTTTAATGCGAAAACCCTGGTTACTATATCAGGTCTATCAGCAGCAGTTTGATGGGGGAATATATTTTCCTGCATCTCTTTCCAATTTGGGTTACACGTCATTGTAATAAATAAATCTGCTCTACCATGACGCGCAACAATAGCCATCGAATCCTGATATTGTTGCATCATATTGCGAGGTGATCCTATAAAAGTAGAAGGCAATATAAGCGTTTTTCCGACGTGTACATCATTTTCCAACTCATGATTGTCTAAATAATCCATCAGTCCTTTATATGTTTCACTTCTCAATTGAGATTAATTATTAGCACAAAATCTTTGTAGATTTATTATAAACCGTTACATAAGATTCTGGTATTTCTCCTTCAGAGTTTGTATTAAAAATTGCAGCAAATTCATTAAAACTTTGAAAATTGTATCTATTTTTATCAAAGCCTTTTTTCAACGTGAACAATAATAGTAACTCAGGAATTTCTTCATTTTTTTGTCTTGCTAATTCAGCTTCTATTTATATTACCTCTGACATCATCATGTAAGATTTTGTGTATGTATTAGAATTTCTCACAATATTTTCAATAGATGTTAAAACATGTACATCCAAATTTTCGTTACTTTTTAATCTGTATCTGATTGATTCGTGAGGGTCATAAATAAATAATTGACCAAAACATGGATCCTCACCTTTATCCGGATATAAAGCACTATTAATTTGATAGTAAATTTAACCTTGAATTTTAAAACAGAATGGTCCTCTTCTTCTGCCATTAAAATTAATTACATTAGCATTTAAAGATGCAAAAGAAAAATAATTATTATACAGCCTTATATTCTTTTTAAAGTGACCAGATTTTTGATGAAACCCTTCTAACAAAAACCTTAATTCATCTGGATATTGTATTGAAGATAACACAACACCTCCATGACTACAGCAGTCATTAAAACTAACTTTTTTACCAGCAACTTTTCATCTTTAAAATGTTTAGCTTGACAATGTGTGCAGTAATTATTCATCGGATCTAGATAATTTTCAACATTCAACTCATTTTGAATTTGATGCTTTAATACTCCTTCACAATCATTTCTTTGACATCGAGTATTCTTTGTTTTTAACAAAGAACTTGTATCACTATTTTCATTTTTTCATTTAAGGTTCTCAGCATATTCAATTTTGGATTCGACTTGAAGTTTTTTCTTAGTTGAAGTGTGTTTTTCACCTAAATAATTTACGTTATCAATTGTACGTTTTAATTTTTGCCTCTCACGATAATTTTTTTAAATTATAGCCCTACTTTGTTTAAGTGTTGTTGATACAATATTTCCTTCATTTATTTTATTTATTATTCTCGGGAAAGAAATGGAAGTGTGTGCTTCTTGTGAATAATTTGCTTTATGAATTTTACGTTTTAATTTTTGCCTCTCACGATAACTTTTTTGAATTTCAGACCAACTTTGTTTAAGTGTTTTTGATGCAATATTTACTTCATTTATTTCATTTATTATTCTCGGGAAAGAAATTTCCTTCTTAATAGAGTTTTTAGAAAAGTTTGATTCTCCATACTGAAGTTGAATATCATTTTCATTTAAAAGGCATTTCCAGTCATACGCAACTATGCAAGATCTACTGTTAGAAAGTTGTACAGAAGGAAATTTACATAAACTATTGTTTTCGAACATTAACATTAAATGATTTCTCATATTACAATAATAGTAATTGACAGAGTGGGGCATAATATTAAGAAACAACGATGTTGCGAATGATATTGCATATGCTCCACAAGAAAGACTATATTCTGGTTGTTGATCAACAGTTGTGAAAACTACTGGTGGTTTAAAAGGATATAATCTAATTAAATAATCTCTTTGATCATGATTTAAACATTTTTTATTAAGACTATCAAAAATGTAAAGGCTTCTTCCATCATAATAGGTACAAATCCAATGACCAGATTAATAAGATCCACTAAAAAGTATTTGAATGTGCCGCTTACTTTTCTCGATTGGAACTATCAAATCAGGTGTTTGTAAACACAAAGTATTTTGCATATTATAAAAAAATTTGATTTTCTTCCCAATAGCTTTTGAAATTCATACATATGATCATTATTTAGCATTGCTCCTTAAGTGACAACAATACTTAAATCTTGAGTAGTCAAATTAACAGTTTCTTCTTTGTTAGACATTGTTCTTTTTATTTTACAAAAAAAGTTACCTGTATTAAGGAATTAAAATTTTTAAAATAGTAATATTATATTAGAATTTTAACATCAAGTTTTATACATTTAATTATAAATTTTATAATTTCCTTTTATCCAATGTTACCAAAATTTTACGTCTTATAGAAAATAACAACCAATTTACAATTTTTCCTTTTATCCAATTAAACCAATTTCCAGATTTCTTTTTATCCAATTTAACCAATTTCCAGCTTTGTTCTTATCCAATATAACCAATTTCCAATCTTTTCTTTTATCCAATTTAACAAATTGTTTTTGTCCAATATAACCAATTGTTTTTATCCAATATAACCAATTTACAATTTTTTCCTTTTATCCAATTTAACCAATTTCCAGCTTTTTATCCAATATAACCAATTTTGTCTTTTATCCAATATAACCAATATAACGAATTTTTTGCTCTATCCAATTTAACCAATTTCCAGCTTTGTTTTTATACAATATAACCAATTTTGCCTTTTATCCAATATAACCAATTTCTAATTTTGCATTTGGATTCCAATTACAGATGATTTCCAAATTATAACAAAGTAGATAGGCTGGGCCGGTTCTGGATACAGATTCCTTTACCGACATTTACCGACATTTGAAATTAAAAATGGTTTTAATCCATTCTAATCGAGAAATTTCCAAATAAAAAAGGAGAAGATCAATTTCTTCTAAAAATTTTTCAAAAACAAAAAAAAATTTGTTCAAAAACTTGTAAATTTTCTTCAAAACTGAGAAACGAATAAGTATATTTATGATGTATACTTTAACATACAGAGTTTTATTATATCTTAAGATTTTACGGTAAGTAGAAAAATATTTTCAAATAAATTATTTAATAAATAATTAATTATCAGTCTATAATAATAAGAATGAGGAAGCATCACCTGTTAATGTTATGAGTAATTATTACATAAATTATAAAAATAGTCATATACATTTGAGAGAGGAGTCATCTGAAGTGTAACATGATACATGTCAGCACAATAGAATTGGAATACTTAAAATACTTTAGTGAAAGATATATTCTTATATCTCAAGATTTAATTTTTGCACGAATTCTATTTGTTGCACCTCAGCTGACAATAATTATTCTATTTAAAGTTTCATCTTTTAAATATTTACTTAAATTGGTTAAAAAAGGAAAATATATCAAGCAAAAGAGATAGAAGGGAAATGTATGACTATAAAAGAGTGGGACTCAATTTATTCTTGTTATAAAGAATTCATATGTCATATGTCATATGTGAAATATTAAGTAGTGAGAAAGTTTTTAATTATTTACAATGAATTTTGACTATTGTAAAGAATTTTTAAATGTTATGAACACAGCTTTACGATCTTTAAGTAAAAAAACAACACGCGAGGAACTTAAGTTTTGGATAAAAAATAGTGCAAAAAATATAAAACAACTTTCAAAACTTTAGAAAATAAAACATTGCCATGTGCTGAAAGAAGAAAAATTTTATCAACAATTGGACTCCTAAAGGCAAACAGTCGGAAATTTAAAAGGCTAAGAAGACAAAAATTAGGCCTCAAGGAAGATGAAAATTGGATCAGGTGGGATGATATGGAGAATGCTTTTAATAATCGAATTAGAACAGGTTTGATTATAAATTTAAAACATAAAAATTTAGATTGTTTTTTTAGTGATGCAAAAAACATAATTATTTCTAAAATTAAAAAAATTTTCAAAAGAATGGGGAATTTGAAAGTTAATTTCGTTTTTGCAGCAAATTATAGTGCTTTAGAAAATGGTAGGGATATCGATGATGTCAAATTTTTTAATACAAAAAATTCAAAAATTTTTGAATCAACAAATTTTGATAAATGGTTTGAAATTGAAGTTAGAGAAAAGCTTATGGTGAAAATTGATGATTTTCAACAGAAACAGTCAGGGTGGTCTTTAAAGAAAATTATAAATTTGAGCGTGAATATTAACAAATACGTCCCTCTTTCAACAGGATTGTCAACATTTATAAAAATGCCACAATTTATAGTTAATAAAAAAGCTGTTATTAATGTTAAAAATAATGATAAATTTTGTTTTTGTGGTCCATTATTGCCCAACGTTATCCAGCAAAATGTAATGTTTGTTGCACTAGTTCATACCCACACTTTAAAGATACTGATTTAAAAATAGATAATATAAACTTTCCTATTTCTCTCAGTGATATTTCAAAATTTGAAAAATTAAACAAGTTAACTATTAATGTTT
This sequence comes from Leptopilina drosophilae, assembly GCA_032873175.1. Taxonomy (NCBI): domain Eukaryota; kingdom Metazoa; phylum Arthropoda; class Insecta; order Hymenoptera; family Figitidae; genus Leptopilina; species Leptopilina drosophilae. Next base: position 14,830,842 of record CM065486.1, read on the forward strand.
ATGGAATTGATAAAAAGAAGGATATTGTACCACTTTATTTAACTGAAAATAAGTCAGATGAACCAACGTATCATTTATTAATGATTGAAAATAATGAAATTGAAATGGATGATGATGATGATGATATTACTCAATACAAGAGAATTTATCATTTTGCATTGATAAACAATTTATCTCGCTTAGTAAGTTCACAGATTACAAAAAATAGCCATAGGTTATGGTTTTGTAATAGGTGTTTATGTCATTTTAAATATGAGTACTCTTTTTATAAGCATACACCTGATTGTGAAAAATTAAACAAGTGTAGAGTTATTATGCCAAAAAGTGATGATAATATTTTAAAATTTAAAAATTACAAATATAAAGAAAGTGCTCCATTTGTTATATATGCTGACACTGAAAGTCTCTTAGAAACAGTAACAAATACACACACTAATACAGCTCCATTTTAAAGCATATTCCGACAAGTGTGGCTTTTTATTTACATTGCACTTTTGATGAATCACTTTCTGAATTTAAAATATATCGAGGATCGGATTGTATAACATGGTTTATGAACGAATTAAAGCAATTTTCTGTAAAAGCAAATTCTTATTTTACAAATATTGTTCCAATAGAAAATTTAACTTTTTCACAAGAAATGCACTTTAATACATCAAAAATTTGTCATATATGTGAACAAACTTTTGAAAAAGATGATATTAAGCATCATGATCATTGTCATTTTACAGGAAAATATCGTGGTCCTGCCCATCAGAGTTGTAATGTAAACTATAAAGATTCACAAATTATTCCAATAATATTTCATAACTTGTCTGGATATGATGCACATTTTATTATAAAAGAACTTGCAATATGTTTTGAAGGTGAAATTAAATTATTACCAATTAATAAAGAAAAATACATTTCTTTTACAAAGGATGTAAAAAATACTAAAATAAAATTTAGATTTCTTGACTCATTTAGATTTATGCCTTGTAGTTTAGAGAAATTATCTTCCTACCTTGAAAATAATAAGAAAGAAATCACAAAAAAATATTGCAGTAATATCAATGAATTTAATTTATTGACAAGAAAGGGGATCTTTCCCTATGAATATGTTAATAGTTGGCAAAAATTAGAAGATTGTCAGTTACCGGTTAAAGAATCGTTTTATTCTAAATTAAATGACTCTCATATTTCTGAAGAGGATTACTATCATGTTTGTAAAGTATGGGAAACATTTAAGTTGAAAACATTAGGTGAATATTCTGACTTATATTTAAAGACTGATGTTTTACTTCTAGCTGACATTTTCGAAAATTTTCGAAAAACATGTTTATTAACATATAAGTTAGATCTACTTCATTATTACACTTCACCAAGTCTGGCATTCGATGCAATGCTCAAATATACCAACATAGAACTAGATTTACTAACTGATATAGAAATGTTACTTTTCATTGAAAGAGGTATTAGGGGTGGAGTATCCCAATGCTCAAATAGATATGCGAAAGCTAATAACAGATTTATGGAAAAAGACTTTAATCCTTCTGAACCAGAGTCTTATATCATGTATTTTGATATAAACAATCAATATGGTGCTTCTATGAATGAATATTTGCCATACAAAGGCTTTGAATGGTTCCAAGAATACAATAATGACTTTTACTTAAATATTCCAGATGAATCTCCAGAAGGATATATTCTTGAGGTAGATCTGGAATATCCTGTTGAACTTCATGATATACATAAAGATTTTCCTTTATGTCCAGAGCATTATATACCTCCACTTCCAAAATGTACATTACCAAAATTAATTCCAAACTTACTATCAAAAACAAAATACATAGTTCATTATAGAAATTTAAAGCTATATTTATCATTGGGAATGAAATTAATTCAAATACATAGAGTTTTGAAATTTAAACAGAAACCATGGTTAAAACCATATATTGATTTGAACACAGAACGTAGAAAAAAGTCATGCAATGAATTTGAAAAAAATTTCTATAAATTAATGAATAATTCTGTATTTGGGAAAACTATGGAAAATATTAGAAAACATAGGGATATAAAATTAGTAACAAAATGGGATGGAAGATATTGTGCAAAAAATCTGATCGCTCAACCAAATTTCCATAGCTGTATTGTATTCGATAAAGATATGGTTATCATTGAAATGAATAAAACAAAAGTAATGTTTAATAAACCAATTTACACAGGATTCACAATTTTAGATATTTCAAAAATTATAATATATGATTTTCATTATAATTATATTAAAAAGACTTTTAGTGATAATGCAAAATTACTGTATACTGATACTGATAGTCTTATTTATTATTTCACAGTACCAAATATCTATGATTACATACGACAAGATTTACATAAATTTGACACATCTGATTATCCTGAGAACAATATTTATAATATTCCTCTAGTAAATAAGAAAGTTTTAGGTCTTATGAAAGATGAAAATAGTGGTAAAATTGTAGCAGAATTTATAGGTTTGAGGTCAAAATTGTATGCTTTAAAATTATGGGGTGATAATGAAGAGGTTCAAAAGAAAGCAAAAGGTGTAAAATTTTCAACATTAAAAAGAATAGAGTTTGATGATTATTAGGCACACTCTTGAAATATCTGAAAACTTGATCCGAAAACAATACTTTATTAAAAGTAAAAAACATGATGTTTACACTTTTAAACAAAGTAAAGTTGTTCTCAACTGGCAAGATGATATACGAGTCTTGCTGCCAGGAAAAATAGACACCCTTCCTTGGGGTTACAATGCACCATGATGGAAAATTGTCCAAGTCTTAAAAAGTGTGAGTAATTTCTTCTTTAATTTATTATATATATATATATATATATATATATATATATATATATATATATATATATATATATATATATAAAGTTAAGTAAGTTAAAAGTTAAGTAAGACAAAAGTGTTGATTTCAAGATATGCTTATACTTTAAGAATAAAGAATTGTCTCTTCTAGCTGTTCAGCTGATAAGAAATGGGATAGATTTCAACAATTCAGCAGACCAACGTCAAAGGTTTTATATAAAAAATTTTCTACACATTTCAGGAAGACTGGTAAAAAGGGAGGATAGTAGACTAAACAATGTATATGAAGAGAATGTTGAAGAAGAGATTTCTTTCAGTTTTGTGTCACTTCTTTTTGAGGCAAGTAAAGTTTGCTGTGCAATAACATTTTTTTAGAGTATTACAGTGTATTGTGAAAAAATTGTTAAATTTTGATTATTTAATTTGTTTGCAGTTAAAAAAAAGGGCAACTCCAGTTTACCACCAAGTCCAGCCCACAATTGTGATTCCGAGTGAGTGGTGCAGTTCCTTCCAACATAAAGAACTTTTGGAAACAGTTAATAAAACCGTCGACAATTTTGTGAAACTTTATTTGGAAATGAATGCAGAACCGGACGTATCTTTGAAAATTGGTGAAGTTACAGCAAAACTAAATTTAGTAAATTGTGAATTTTGTTTCGTTCGACCTGGCTTTCCCAAATATTATAAGTTACAAAGTGCTATATCTGTACCCGCAGAATGGTTCGATAATTATGACTTAAATTTTCTTTTGCCTGTATTAAATTTTTCTGTTGACCAATTTATTGAAAAATATATGACTTTGAATTATGAGCCAAAAATTATATTAAAAATTGATAATGTTTTTTGCACATTAACAACAATAAATAATAATTATGTGTTCACAAAAATCGATACCTAGAGTTTAGAAAAATAGTTGTCTTAGAAATGTGTTGAAGAAAGTTGTGCATAAATATATTTTTATATTAATGAATATGTTTCTTGAATTATTAAACCTTGATCCTCAAAATATTAGTACAAAATTTAATTAAAAAAATTAATTCTTGAATTTCTTATCTCTTCAGAATAAAACATTTAACCTTGAATTTAACATAGGAAATAATGTAATTTAATATATATACAGTTCTGTTATGTAACAATTGAAAATGTTAATTTTAAATTATAACTGTGATCCAATTGTTTCAGTTTTGTAACCTAATTGTTACAATTACGTGATCTAATTGTTACAGTTATTTGATCTAATTGTTATAATTATGTGACCTAATTGTTACAATTATGTGATCTAATTGTTACAGTTATTTGATCTAATTGTTAAAATTATGTGACCCAATTGTTACAGTTATGTGATCTAATTCTTTTGTTATGTGACCTAATTCTTTTGTTATATTACAAAACTGTAACAATTGGGTCACATAATTGTAAAAATTAGGTCACATAATTATAACAATTAGATCAAATAACTATAACAATTAGATCACATAATTGTAATAATTAGATTACAAAACTGTTACAATCAGGTTACATAACTATAACATTTAGATTATATTTATGCTATTTTAAAGTAAATTAGAGTAATATAATTTTGTTTGTTTTACATATTTAACTTATAATAAATAAATATAATATAAAATTTAGATTGTCTTTAAAAATTTTTTATCAACAATTTATCAAATAAATTTAAGTGATTTAAAAATGTAATAAATATTAATACTTTATATTAAGCATATTTAAAATAAAAAAAATAAATATTAATTCAACTAATTTAAATTTTTTTTACAATTTAATTATATTTAATATCTATATTAAATAAAATCCTCGCAAAAGCATATGATATACAAGTCTTATAGCAGGCTATATTTCTATAGGGTGTCCCAGTCGAGGGTGTACATATTAAAGGGGCATAATCTACTGAAAAAACTGAGACGAAAAGTCCTTTGCACTTTTTAAAAATTTTCAGTAGTTTTTCCGTAAATCTTAATTAAAAAATCGAAAACTACGCTTTGCTATTGGACGCAAATGCTCAGTGAGACGGTAGGCGGGGCGTACTATTGCAGCGTTTGCTTGCCTGGGCGTGTACCAGCAGCGCGCGTAGTGTGTCAATTTAATACTTATTATTATTGGGTGTTTAATTAACACCAGGTTTGTGTTAAAATAACACTGTTTAAAACTAGAAACCAGAAATTATTGTCAAAAATTTATTCTACGCGAGCTGATGGTACACGCCCAGGCAAGCAAACGCTGCAATAGTACGCCCCGCCTACCGTCTTACTGAGCTTTCACGTCCAATAGCAAAGCGTAGTTTTTGGTTTTTAATTGCGATTAACGGAAAAACTACTGAAAATTTTTAAAAAGTGCAAAGGACTTTTCGTCTCAGTTTTTTCAGTAGATTATGCCCCTTTAATATGTACACCCTCGACTGGGACACCCTGTATATAGTACGCTCAGCTATCCTCGTCCATCCTCCGCTTCCTCATATACTTTGGTCACCCCTTTCGCTGCACTTACGTCTTAAGATTGAGTTACTCATCATACTTTCCTCCCCCGCTTCATCAACACGTGCTCAGACCCCAGCCGCCCATCACTACTTCTACGCACCTACAAACTAAGAAATGACTCGAATAACGCTTGGAAATAGAAACTTTATTCATTTACTTATTTAATTTCTGTCTTCAGTTTCCAAATATTAAAGTAAACACTTATCAACTATAAAATAAGTTTTAAATTACGTTAAATTAATTTTTCTTTTTTATAATAAATTAAAAGTTCAATCAAAATAATAGGGTTTTTATAAATAAATAATATGAGACTATTTTAAATTTTATAATTAATTTTATTAAAAATAATACAATTTTTTTACATTTTATTTTTTTAAGATAACTTATTGCTAGAATTTTTAGACAACCACTCTAATAATAGTTTTACATTTCGCTCTGCACATTGAATTAAATCTATTTCAATTATTCTACGATGATTATAACATGGCTTAATATTATTTGCATTATGCTTTAGTGTTTCAAGCGATGAACAGTTTATATCTATCATATCTATAATTACAGTAGATGGCTTAAGAAAGCTTTTTAACCACTTCTTTTTTTCTGAACCCTTTACATAAATTAGGGTTGCATTTTTAAAAACAGTCTCTAATATAATGGGAAGTAATGTATATGGAATATCACCAGTTGACCAATTTATACAATGTAAATTATTTTCCAACCACCTATTCATTCTTTTGTAATGTGGTGAAATACAATTCCAATCACATGGAGGTTGAAAAATAAATTTGTACGGTTGTGGACAATTTTTTTCAAGCGGTAAAATGGCTAATTCTTTTATAATAAATTCGTTAATAGGTAATTTGAAACATTGCAAATCTACAATGTATGCCATTGTTCTGAAGACTGAATATGTTATTAAAAATATTAATTAATTTATACAATTTTTTAAACAATTTTTTTAAACCCACCACTAATTGGTCTGTACTCTACAATTCTATCATGTAAAATAAGACAATAAGCTGCTGTTCCTTATTGTAGTAGCTCGCTTGGAAATTGGTATACATATCATAGAGGACTGCATAGTGTCGTTTATCAAAATCTAAATTTAAATTTCCATATGGATAACTTTGATTATTTAAAAATAATTTAACATTTGTAATTTGACAATGATCAAAGTGACTGGCATTTCTATTATTAACATTTTTTCGATTTGTCTGAAAACCTAAAATTATGAAACGAGGTTTTTCCAACTGTGTTGATGTTTTAACTGTCCACACATGATTGGCTGTCTGTGGTAGTAAAGGATACTCATAGAGTTCCCACGTTCGAAAGCTAATTGGAATCAGTGGATCTTTCTCAATATATTTTAGTAATTTAAATTTACGTGAATCAGACAAGCGAACATTAGGTAATAACCATTCAATCTTATTAATGGATACTCTAATTTGTTCTTCACCTGTCTGTAGAATCGCATTCACATCACTTCTTGCTCTCGTTAAAATTAATTCATGCCTTGCATTAACAATAATTTTTTGGTAGTCCTCAGCAAAGCCAAATAGAATGTTAAATGGTATTGAAATATCAAAATTTCCAAGGTTATCAACAAGAACAGTATTTGCGTTACAAGTCGAAAACCAACCGGCGTTTTCTAAAAATTTACTTTGAACTCCATAGACAGAAACGTAATTTTTCATAAGACTTGTAAGACCAACATTTTTAGTTTTATCAATTTCAATAGCGTTAAGTTCATAACGAGATTCTTCAAACAGATGACAGATGGCATTGTTAACAAATCTAGTATGTATAACAGGTAATCCGTTTTCTTTTATTAATTTTCCTTGAATATGCAAAAAACTTTTGCTTGGCAACACACAATGATCCTGATTTTGTACAGCTATTCTTATTTCATCACTGTTATTAAATGTTGCTGAGGCATATGGTAGATGAGCATGAATCTCATAGTGAGCAATAGATTCGTTGTAGACAATTGGTTTTGAAATATTTAACACATCTTCATCTTCCATTTTCTTTGGCAAATAGTACACTTTTTAAAGAGAAAAACCACAAAACAGATGCAAACAACTTTTACTCTTGTTATCTTCTTCTTTGTTTCTTCTCGATTACTTTTAGACCCAAATTCTTCAATAGTTGGATGTTTTGAGGTGTTAGCCTCTTGGTCATAGTTTCGTAACTGACTCTTTTTACACATTTTGGCTTTTTATAACCGTAACCTATTCTTCGATTAAAATCAATACCCATTTATATAGTTTTCATATGTAATCTAATGGTAATTGTTTCACTTTGGAAATTTACAAGATTTCCGTCCTGATCAACAATTCTTAATTGAATTTGATCAATGCTCTTGACTTCGATAGGCAAGTAAATGACATGTGAAGGTACTTCCACTATTTTATATCCTGGTGGAACAGTTGGAAAAAATTCATGAATTGTGTGAACCTTTTGATTATTTATATATGCACCAGTTGTAATATTACATTCAACACGTAATGCATTAACTTTTATAATAGACACTGGTAAATTAGATTGGACAAATTTATCAGCTTCAAGAATTTGAGGTTCAAATCCCAATAAGTAGGCTATTGAATCACTTTTTTGAAAATTAATCTCACGATTGCACAAAATCTCACTACGTAAGGTATTGTTATTTGGTTTAATATAAATTTCAATTCCTTTGGGTTTTAAAACACTTTGCAAATAGCGCTGTATATCACCAATTTCATAGCTACCAGTTGGTATAGTTATTTCTTCTTGATCAACATAAAACTTATTGTGTCCAATATCTATATTTGGAATTGAATTAAATGTAAGAAATTCAACAAGACCAAGTACATAATTTTTTTGAGGCAACAATTCAATGGGTGGAAAATATTGTGTCTCCAATATGGATGATTTACCTGACAAGGTAAATGTTAATGAATCGTTCATATTGCTAGTTTAATTTATACTAAACTCAATGTTTTCATGTCATTTCTTTTAAAGAGTGAACATACTTTTATCCTTGAGTTTATTTAAAAGAAATTTTAAACACAAATGACCACACACAAAGGTATTAAAATTTTGATATCTTTTGTGATTGTATTTAATAATTTTAACACCGAAATAATTCACAAGATCCGTAGGTGGTTGAAGATTACCAAAACTATCAAAATATACAATATTATTGTTCATCTTTTTATAAGCTACCCAATGAGTACCAACATTATATTTACTATCTAAATTTACTAAAGCTGACTCATATTTATAAGGTCCTGAAACTGGTAATTCATCACGCATAAAAACACCACGAAAGTGCGGAATTTTTAAAATTTTAGCGTATTTTAGTACATCATAATTAGTTAACGCTCGTTTTGGTAATTTTACAATTTTTTGGGCTTTTTTTTCCTTTTTTCAACAGCACATGCTAATCCTAATCCTTGTTTATATGGCTTAAGATAGAGACCTTTGCCTACTGCTAGAGATTCCATGGCTCTGTTATGACGTTGATTTTCTTCTAGTTGATTTTTAGCTCTTCTTGCGTCATTAACTGCTTTTGCTATTCCAGCTGCTCCACCAGACAGAGCCCCTATTGCACTAAGGCTAGCAAAGAGTGGTATAAGAAATGGTAAAAAACCGCCAACTTTTTTTGGTATAGGTAAAACTCGAGGTTGTTTCACTTTGCATTTTCCACCTGCTACTTTCACAGCTATACGTGCACCTTTTAGAGCTGACTTTATAGCAGAAGATGTATCATTGTTAGGTGTGATAAATTTTTTTGCCGCTAAAACAATATTTTTAATAGAAATGTGGCCTTTTTGTTTTTTTTTCTTTTTCATTTTCAATTTAAGACCCATTCCTAATTTTGTTTTTATTTTCATTGCGTTAGTAACTGCCCAAGCAGCAGCTTTTTCACCAAGTTTTGCGTCACTAGCACGTACACGATTCCAAGCTTTTTCCGCGAGTATCTTATCTGCAATGTGTCTATTTTTAAGGTTATCTTTATTTTGAGAATACGCAATATCGTGTTCTCTACAAGCTTGATCAAGAGGATTAATACCAGGATCACCACGAGCCAATCGTTTTGCTAAGTTTGTTCCAGGTCCACAGTATTGATAACCGGGAATGTGTAATTCAACAGGTAACTTGTTGATAATTTGATTTAAGAGACCTCTACCACGTTTGATAGATTTTTTAGAACTGGTAGTTTTTTTCTTGACAAGCATAGTTTTATATTTCTACACAAAGTATCTTTTTAAGACTGATGTAAAAACGTATAAAAGCCGTGTATTTATACTTTTTTAACCAGTTAACTCTAAATATTTAACCTTTCTGAATTGCACAAAATTCTATAAATAAAAAGACCTACAAAATAATCTAAAAAAGTATTGCATTTATACTTTTCAACCTCAGGGTGAATCAAAAGATGGAGTTCAATTAACAATCAACAGAATTACCTGTGTTAGATTTTGATACAGTAACACAACAAAAATCTAAGAAAAAACGTCATGGAAATCTGTTACCTAATACGGTAAGAGCAATTTTTTGTGGTCCATCAAATTGTGGAAAAACAAATGCCCTACTTGCTCTACTAATACATCCAAATGGACTACGCTTTGAAAATGTCTACATTTTCTCAAAATCATTAAGTCAACCAAAAATTAAATTTTTGGAGAAAACTCTTGACTTAGTGGAAGGCATTGAATATTTTCCATTTCAAGAGCATGAAGAGGTTATTGAACCAAACAAAGCAAAACCAAATTCTACAATTGTCTTTGATGATGTAGCCTGCGATAAGCAAAATAGAATTCGAGAATTTTTTTCAATGGGTCGTCATAGACTTATTGATTGTTTTTATTTATGTCAAACGTATACACGGATACCAAAGCATTTAATTCGAGATAATGTAAATTTTTTGATAATTTTCAGACAGGATGACTTAAACCTTAAACACATATATAACGATCATGTTAATACAGATATGATATATTCAAAATTTAAAAAATTATGTTCTTCTTGTTGGAATAGTGACAAATACGGATTCGTTGTTCTTGACAAAGATAGTGACCTTAATCATGGTAGATACAGAAAAGGGTTTGATTGTTTTATAAAAGTTGTTGAAGTTTAAAATGATTACCACTGAGCCTCTAAGCTTAGTTATGGTTTATACTTGATACAACTAAGATGTCATCTTCGAGAACTGAACAAATTCAAAAACAAAAAGATATTGCGTTGAATTTGGCAAAAGCCAGTGACGCAATTCGACAAAAACATAAGATGATAAAATTAGATAAAGAAAACTTTGAACAAACGTTAGGTGATACTTTCAAACCCATTATTAATCCTTTGGAAAAGCTTGTTAGTGATTTTCAAATACTTAAAAAAGATAGCAATAAAAACGAGAATATTAAAACTGATAAAGTGGAAAAATTTAAGACTTATGGTGATAAAAATGATGGTGATGATTACAGTGATGATATTGATGATGATGATTATGATAATGATTATGATGATGCTGATAATAATAATAATAATGCTGATGATGACAATATAAATGAGGAATCCTTCAAATCAGTGGATTATGAAGAGGACGAATCTTCTTTTTTACCATCATTAGATTACGAAACAAAAATGTATCTTAAATTGTTAAATACAAATAGTAAAGAAATCGATAATATATGTGGTGTAAGAAAATCAGCTAATAGCAAATTAAAGTTTGGTAATTCTCCAATAAGTTTTAATGAAAACTATATAAATGTGACAAATTCAACGTTTTCTAGTAGTAAAGGATTACTTGAACTGCTCTTTAAAAAAACTCCAGATGAATCTTTGATCTATGCTAAAGATCTGAAAAATTTTAAAAAAATACTTGTTTTGACAAACGCACATAAAAAAAAATATAAAACTAATAGTGACATTCGTCAAAGTAAATCGTATAAATTTAAACGATTCATATACAAATTATTTTCTTCTGAAATAAACAATGATCATAAAAAAGAAATTTCTTCTCGTGGAGGTGCTTTACCTGAGTTTATGATTGCTAATCAAAAAAATCAAACGAACTATATTTATTGGGATGATCCAAATGAATTAGTGGACAGACTACGTTTACTACTAGCGTCTTAAACAGCAGGAAATCCAAGCCATACAAACGAAATTTTATCAATCATTGAAGAATTACGAGAAGCAAAAATTATTTATTAATTTTAATTACTTTAAAAATCGATCAGTTGAATAATGTCTCTCGACGTATTTGGACGTTCTTTTAAAAAAATTGAGAATTCTATTCGTGGGCCTCCTGGAATTGGCTTTAAATTTACAGAAGAAGGACATTTTAATGTTGAAAATAAAAAATTGTGTAATGTTGCAGAAGCTTTAAATGGAGGTGATGCAACTAACTTGAGCCTTGTGAAAAAATTGTGAACACTAAAATCAACGATTTTTATGAGATACTAGGATCAATGAGAACTGATATACTTAACAATAATATAAAAATAACAAAGCTAGAAGATTCTATAAACAAATATTTACAGAATCTAAAAATAAGTATTAAGAGAAATATAGAGTGGTTGACGCTTAATAAAGAGATCCTTACTTCATTAGACAAACGACTAAGTGCGCTTGAATAAAATAAAAAAAATTTGATTATAAAATATGAATGAAGAAAAGCAAGCTCTAGTTAGAGAATTACATAAACCAGCTAGAAGAAATTATGCTAGGCGAAAAGTTGACATACGAGCAATCGATGACACTTGGCAAGCCGACCTCGTGGATATGCTAACATATGCAAAGAAAAATAGAGACTACAAATACATCTTAACGATCATTGATAATTTTTCTAAATTCGCCTGAGCTGTTCCTGTAAAGAATAAATCTGGTGAAGCTATTTCAACTGCAATGAAGTCAGTGCTGGGCCAAGGTCGGGTGCCGAAAAACCTACATGTGGATAAAGGAAAAGAATTCTACAATATTAATTTTATAAATCTCATGAAACAATATAAAATAAATATGTATTCTACATTTAGTAATTTAAAAGCTTCGATTTGTGAACGCTTTAATCGTACCTTAAAAAACAAAATGTGGATGAAATTTACTTTACAAGGAAGTTACAAATGGTTAGATATTTTGCAAGATTTACTTTTCTCATACAATAACACTAAGCATCAAACCATTAAAATGAAGCCAAAAGATGTAAACAAAAATAATGAAAAGGCAATTTTATTTAATGTATATAAAACATTCGTTGTAAAATCTTCGAAAAAGAAACCAAAATTTAAAAAAGAAGATAAAATTAGAATAAGTAAACTTAAACATATTTTTGAGAAAGGTTACACACCCAATTGGACGACAGAAATTTTTACAATTGATCATGTAAACAATACTACACCAGTAACATACTTGCTCAGAGATTATCAAAATAGACCTTTAGCTGGTAACTTTTATGAAGAAGAAATTGCTAAGGTTAATAATCCAGATATTTATTTAATTGGAAAAATATTAAAAAAACGTCGTCATCGAATATATGTTAAATGGTTAGGTTTTGATAATTCTCATAATAGTTGGATAAATAAGGATATGTTATAAATTTTTTATTGAAATAAATAAATTCAAGAATTTTCATTAAAAATATATTTATTGTTCAAATTTATTCTCCTTCTACATAATAATTCTAAGTTATTATATCATCATTATCTTTTTCCTATTTATATTTTATTATTATCATTTTGCCATATGATACATTTTTTGTGAATTACACATTGATATAATTGTAATTATAAAATTTATTTTAAATTCAATATATATGCACAATTAATTAATTTCATTCTTCCTCTTTGCATCAATCATCCTCTATTTTTTTCCTTGAAACATTAATTGATTTTTTTCAATTTTTGGATAAACTTTGTGAAATCTACTGGACAGAATTGTTCTGAAGCATATAACAGATATAAATTAAGTATATATTATATATTAAGAAAATTTATACACAATAAGAAAACTAAGGAAATACTTACTTTTCTAATTTTCATGACATTTTGTTTGCATATTTCTGAATGTAAATTAAAACTTCATTACAAATTTCCTTTGAATGAAAAGTCATAATCTCAGAAAATAGCTTTTCTATATTTACAGGAGATGGACATTCATTATTTAATAATACTTTTTCTAAGATTTTAAAATAATTTTTCTCAATAAATTTTTCCAAAGCCGTTAGTTGATGTAGTTCAAATCGCTGATACACAATTTCTTCAATTGTTTTAATAACACTTAATTTAATATATTGCAAAGGTAAAAATTTTATTTCCCTTGCACTTTCTTTCACACAGTGATGTAGTTGCTTTAAAGCTTTGAAAGTTTCAAATTTCAGAGAAAATGAATGTATTAAATCTAATTCTTCTTCTTGTGAATTTCTAATTAACACAAAGCGTTGATTTAAATAACTGACAAAATTCAGATAAAATGTATTACAGTTGATTTCACGAGGTTCAGATTTATTATCAAAAAACATCTCAATTTCTGAATAAAAAGTGGTGAAAAATTTCCATTCCAGTACTGAGAATGAGACTGATGTTTGTGGGTGGCTGCTTATTAACTTAATTTTTATGGATAAATTGCTCTTTAATTCGGCTCCAATAATTACTTGTTTCGTAAACGATGAACTTAAGATATATATGGTTGATAGAAGTAGTTGATTACGAGGAAGATATGTCATTTTTATTATTCTGTTTTAGACACAAATTCAAAGTAATTATATTTACCACCCAAAAATTTTAATTGTAATTCTCCTTTTTCTGCTGCTTGTTTTAAGTGAGTCATTGATTCATCGTCACTTTCCAGAACCTTTACCATTCTTTGTGGTAAAAATACAGCGTATTCACTATTGACTTCAACCACAATTTTCAAGACAAATTTCGTTGTCGTTAGCTTAATATCTGTAATATTATAATATTCATTAAGATTTAATTCACTCAATCTTTTGATAGGTAAAAAACTAGCAGCTCTGTTTAATTTCTTTAATTTTCCATCCATTTTCTTTACTTTCTTATCAACCACACTGTATTATTTAAAACTGTTTTTTCTTACACTGACAACAGTTTCAAGATTTTTAACACAAACACTCAGCTACGACTTCTCAGTACAGATCAAATACCAAAGACTTAATGAAACTAGTAGTAAGCTCTCACATTTTATACTCTTAAGCTTCATTCTCTATCTTTTTTAAATAATGCATTTCTTCTATCTCTATTTATATATATATATATATATATAAGTTTGCAAAATTAAAATTAGATTTTTAATAAAATATATATACACCTATCTTTGTCTACCTCGGGGAATGATGAAGACACTAAATAACATATGTTCCTTTATATGTACATTTATGAATTATATAATGTGCTGACATGTATAATGTTACACTTCAGATGACTCCTCTCTCAAATGTATATGACTATTTTTATCATCTATGTAATAATTACTCATAACATTAACAGGTGATGCTTCCTCATTCTTATTATTATAGACTGATAATTAATTATCTATTAAATAATTTATTTGAAAATATTTTTCTACTTACCGTAAAATCTTAAGATATAATAAAACTCTGTATGTTAAAGTATACATCATAAATATACTTATTCGTTTCTCAGTTTTGAAGAAAATTTACAAGTTTTTGAACAAGTTTTTTTTTTGTTTTTGAAAAATTTTTAGAAGAAATTGATCTTCTCCTTTTTTATTTAGAAATTTCTCGAATAGAATGGATTAGAACCATTTTTAATTTCAAATGTCGGTAAATGTCGGTAAAGGAATCTGTATCCAGAACCGGCCCAGCCTATCTACTTAACAAATATTTTAATTTATTAATAAACATCAAAAAAATGAGAACAAATTTTTTAACTTTATTAATTAACTTCAAAAACTAAACACAACTCAATTATACTAAAATTTCGTTGAAGACACGTAGAACGTGCTCCAAGGAAAATAATCGACGATATGATTTTTCAATTAAATTTTCGTTCTTATATTTAGGTGGTAGGCCCTAAGCGTGAGTGTCCTCTTCCCACTCGTAGATTGATACTGAGGCCAAAATATATATATATATATATATATATATATATATATATATATACTAGGGGGGGCTTTGCCCCCCTGCGCGTCTCGCGCGCCAACCCCTTATATAAAGATGGTAAAATGCAATTTTATGATTTTGGCAAATCTGAAATTTTTAATTATCATATATAGTAAAGATTATTTAACATCTTTTTAAATTTGGTTTGTAATAAACTTTAACCAATTTTAAAGTTTATTGTACCTCCTCGTGATGCATCTTGGAATCAAATGCATTAACCCCTTCGCTGTTTGGAAAAATATTCATTTTAGTGCCCCAAAATGTCCATCAAAATCCTTTAAATTGTTATATTACTTAAAAATAATAAACAATTATTTATTTATTACTTTTTCTAGTATCATTGATACCTATAGTATGTGAATAAAGATATAAAAGCATTTATTTTATAATTTAAATAACAAATTTCTATTTTTTGCTAAAACTTTCACGACCCAACGTTGGGTCGGAAACAGTCTGGGCCATCTTTTTTCACGACCCAACGTTGGGTCGCAAACAGGCAACGGGTATGCACAATTACAATTTTTGAATTTTAAAATAAATTTTTAATTAAATTTCAAACGCATAAGTATACTTGACTTTTAAAGAATTTGGCTAAAAACCAAATTTAAAAATATTTCTTATCATTTTTATCACCTGTAGGTAAAACACAGGTCAAATTTTGACGTAATGTAATAGCCCACATTAAGGCCTCTTTTAAAACCCGTAGCTCAAAACAGGTAAAATTAAACATGTATTTTGAAGTAATGTAAGGGCCCACATAGAGACCACTTTTTAACCTATAGGTCAAAAAATAAGTCAAATTAGACATATATTTAAACATAATATGATATCCTCTTTTTGATCTATAGGTTAAAAAAATAGGTCAAATTAGACAGATTTTGACGTAATATGAGGCCGTTATTTATCCTCTTTTTGACCTATAGGTCAAAAAGTAGGTCAATTTTGACATAAGTTTTAAATGCCCTATGAAATAGGGCGCCCTTACAGAATCTTGAAACAGCGGCTACAAAAAATAAGTCAAATTAGACATATATTTTAACGTAATGTGAGGCCGATATTTATCCTCTTTTTGACCTATAGGTAAAAAAATAGGTCAAATTAGACATAGATTTTGACGTAATGTGAGGCCGTTATTTATCCTCTTTTTGACATATAGGTCAAAAAGTAGGTCAATTTTGACATAAGTTTTGACTGCCCTTTTGGAATAGGGCGCCCTTACAGAATCTTGAAACAGCGGCTACAAAAAATAAGTCAAATTAGACATATATTTTAACGTAATGTGAGGCCGATATTTATCCTCTTTTTGACCTATAGGTAAAAAAATAGGTCAAATTAGACATAGATTTTGACGTAATGTGAGGCCGTTATTTATCCTCTTTTTGACCTATTGGTAAAAAAATAGGTCAATTTTGACATAAGTTTTGACGGCCCCTTTGGGATAGGGCGCCCTTAAAGAATCTTGAAACAGCGGCGACAGCGATATATTTTTGTAATATAGGGAGACTTAAGGGCATGTTCAAGTTGTGAAATGTAAACAAACCAAGCACTAAAATCATATTTCGGAAACAGCCTTTTCTCCCACAAAAATTAACATTGGACTGCTTTTTTATAAAAATGACAAATTAGTGTGTCAAAGTTTCCAATGAAATCATATTTCACTATAAGCAATTAAAAGTAATTAGTAAAATAACTAATTAAAATGGCCTGTAAAATAGCATTTTTGACGCATCGCGAAAAATAAACTGTTTGAGTATATCAACCGCACGAACGATGAAGAAATCTCATATCAGCGATTGAACCTTCAACATGTAAATTGAAGTGTTGAATTTGGTATCTGTCGTAGGCAAATAGAAGAATTCGTCATTTAGCTAAACGTCTAGGCAGTTAGCTAAACGGCGTTGAATAGACGAACGAGCGTCATTATTACTGTCATTCGTCTATTCGCCTGAAAGGATTAGGCAATTAGCTAACTGTCTAGGCATTTAGCTGTTCGACAAACGCAGTTTAGGTTAATAGAAGAAAATGATTTTTGGAAACAATATTTTCATTTATTGAAATATTCGAACGTCTTATTTGCAGTATTTTCGTTTTTACATGTTCCTTTTTAACATTTAATTAAGCTATTAAATTTATTTTGTTTAGATTATTGTTTACTATTTATTACGATGTGTATTTTTGTAACATTTATTAAAATATTAAACTTATTTTCTTTCAATCTTCTGTTAACAATTTATAGCTCATATTAAACGGAAAATACTGCAAATAAGACGTTCCAATCTTTCAATAAATGAAAATATTGTTACCATAAATCATTTTCTTCTTTTGGCCTAAACTGCGTTTGTCGAATAGCTAAATGCCAAGTCAGTTAGCTAATTGCCTAATCCTTTCAGGCGAATAGACGAATGACAGTAATAATAACGCTCGTTCGTCTATTTGGCGCCGTTTAGCTAACTGCCTAGGCGTTTAGCTAAATGACGAATTCTTCTATTTGCCTACGACATATCTATACCTAGTATACCTGAAAGCATGTGAAAATAACTGCGTTTCAGAGTGAAACAAAATGTGTCTTTCTGCATAGTGTTGCCAATGCTTTCATGGTACGGTCTGCGCGTGCGCGTAGAGCAACAGAGTTCACGTCGCGAAAAATTAAAGTGTTTGACTGTATCAACCGCACGGACGATGAAGAAGTTTTTACCCTTTTTCCTTGTAATTTCATGGAGGAAAGGGAAAAATTTCCCCTTCCACATGTTGAAGATCTAATCGCTGATATGAGATTTTTTCATCGTCAGTGCGGTTGATATACTCAAACAGTTTATTTCTCGCGATGCGTCAAAAATGCTATTTTACAGGCCATTTTAATTAGTTATTTTACTAATTACTTTTAATTGCTTACAGTGAAATATGATTTCATTGGAAACTTTGGCACACTAATTTATCATTTTTATAAAAAAAGCAGTCCAACGTTAATTTTTGTGGTACATTGATAACTAAAAATAATTTGTTTATTATTGAAATTTTTTTTTAATTATTGGCTTATTTTGTAATTAATTTATTAGGATTAACGTACAATTAAATTATTATTTATATTTAAATAATAAAAAATTGTTAAAAATTGTTTAAAAATTAAATGAAAATTTTTATTTAGGAAATGTTAAAAAATTTTAAGCCCGGTAATTGGTTATACAGAGCTACACAAACATATAAATATTTAATTTTTTTAAAACAAAATTTTTAAATATACAAAAACTGTTAAATTTTTTTAAATTTTATGAACATACATTCTTGTACCAATTTCAAAGTTTTAATTATTTATTGAAAAACATCTAAACTTTTCAATAAAAAAAATTGTAGCAGTTTTTGGAAAAAATATTTATTTAAAAAAAAGTGGTTGAAAATAATTTTGCTTACTCGTGAGGAAGCTTTGTAGTCGTTTAATTTACAAAATTTTTGAAAATCCTTTTGACAAATTTTCTTCTATATGGGACTATGTTATATAAGACCCTGAACAATTGTCCGGATGTATGTATGTGTGTGTGTATGTGTGTGTGTGGATCCCGATTTTTGTGAACACGATAACTCGAAGAGGTTTTAACGAATTTGGCTAAAATTTACCAGGTAAATTTATCATAAAAATATCTCGAACTGGATTCATAGACTTTAAAAAATTCTCAGAAAAAAATTTTTTTTTGACTTTTTCCTAAAAAAAATTTTTTTTCAAAAATTTTTTTTAAGTTGGTTATTGAAGTTAATATATAATAAAATCTTATTCTTTGCATCAAGACGAATCGATTGGTATATAAAAAGAATAAATTGTATGAGAATTTATAGAGTTAATCACAATTAAAGCTGAAAAATTCGCATTTTTCTCAAAAAATGAGTTCTTTCCGCAAAATTATGTTCCTGTATAAGAAAATCTTACTCACTTATTTCTAAAATTTTATTCTTTGCATCAAGACGGATCGATTGGTATATATAAAGTATATATTGTATTTAAATTTATAAAATTAAAACCAATTACAGACACAAAATTTGCATTTTTAATAAAAATTCATTTTTTCTTAAGAATCATGTAGCTGTACAATAAAATGTTATTATTTATTGAAAAATAAATCTAAAATCTTATTCCTTGCATCTAGACGAATCGATTGATATATGTAAAATATATATTCTATTGAAAATTATAGAATTAATTACAATGAAAGATGAAAAATTCATTTTTTTAATAAAAATTTTATTTATTTTGTTCATTTAGGATTAAAACAAATTTTATAAATATTTTTTTGATTTTATAAATATTAGATCGTATTAGAAATTACTTAAAAATTAAATATACTTAATATACTTAATTATAATTATAATAAATATAACAAATTTTTAAAATTAATTTTTAATTATATTTGAAGACAACAACATGGAAAATATGTCAATACGTGACAATAAGTTAGTGCTTCCTCCACGAGGAAGCAAATTTTTTTGCTGATCGTATAGAGGAAGCAAAATGTTCATGTAATGAACATCTGGATTTACAACTTGTTTTAAAAGTAATTTTGAAATTTAATAATTTTGACATTATTTTAAATCCACATTTTTTAATTTTAACATCATATTCGTAATCAGCGACCTCAAAAACCCATAAATAGCGGTAGTCGGAAAGGGAAGTAAATATTTTTAAAATTGTGGTCTGCTTTAATAGATCCGCTATTTTAAATTTTTTAATTTTGAATCCATATTCATAATCAGCGACCTCAAAAACCTCTAGATAGGGAAATACGGGACGATTAGTAAATATTTTTTAAATTGTGGTCCGCCATGTTGGATGCGCCATTTAAAATTTTTTTATTTTAACTTCATATTTGTAATCAGCGACCAAAAAAACCC
Source organism: Leptopilina drosophilae (assembly GCA_032873175.1). NCBI lineage: Eukaryota > Metazoa > Arthropoda > Insecta > Hymenoptera > Figitidae > Leptopilina > Leptopilina drosophilae. Next base: position 14,851,165 of record CM065486.1, read on the forward strand.
CTAGTTAGCGGTAGACAGGACAATTGAAGCGTTGGGTGCAAGAAGGGCGTATAACAAAAAACGATAAACGGAGATATTTCAAGTTAAAGTTTTAAACTTTAATTGCCCAAAAACTGTACATTCAAATAAAAAAAACTTTCTTTTAATTAATTAGTCTTTTATTAAGCTATCAAATGCAATTTTAAAATTAAGAGAAAGTTGAAATTAACTATTTAATAATAATGTTTTTCAAAACTAATTTATACGCCCTTTTTGCACCCAGCCACTCGCCTAACCACACAATGTTTTAGGCGTTAGTGAAATTTGAATTTTAAACTCACGATAACTTTAATTTATAAATATTTCTAGATATACTTTGTGATTTTCTTTATTTTTAAAAAATAATTAAGCCTTAAATCATTTCTAATTCTAAAAAAATGGACATTTTTAATGAAAATTTTTTTAACCAATTTTTTTTAATGAAGTGTCGATTTTCACTTGTTTTTACATGCAAATTCTATTTAAAAACATTTTAAATTACAAAATTATGTGACATTCACGCAGATTTTTATTCATAACATCGTCAAGAAGTCTCATATCGAAATAAATTTTTGGTGATATGAACTAGATGATATTGTAATAATTCTCATTCAATAATATCAAAACGGGCGTTATCCGCCTAACGCCCTTCTTGCACCCAACGCTTCAATTAGTAAATAGTTTTTAAATAATTGTTGTCCGCCATATTGGATCCACAATTTTGAATTTATTAATTTTGAATTCATATTCGTAATCAGTGACCTTAAAAACTTCTAGATAGCGAAATACGGGACGATTAGTAAATATTTTTTAAATTGTGGTCCGCCATTTTGGATGCGTAATTTTGAATTTTTTAATTTTGACTTCATATTTGTAATTAGCGACCTCAAAAACCCTTTAATAAACAGGTTCTGGAAAATCCGACAAGCAAACATTATTTTATAATGCATAAATATTTTCTTTTTTTAAAGACATTTTTAATGTAATATTTATTGTTAAATAAATTATTTATATGGTTCTAAATAATTTAATTACCTTTGTTTAGATATAAAAAAGAATTTGCAACTTGACCGATGTCTTAATATTAATTTAAATAAAAGTTATTAACAAAAATGTTTGGACGAGTATATTCGTCCTCATGCATACCGTAACGGTTCGGTCCTATTCCAAATCTCAAATCCTATATTAGATAAACTTATAGAAATAAAAGAAATATCAGACATTTTTAGAATATCAATCGCCTGGTATTGATATTTTTCAAATTTTTAGACAGTTAAACCTCTGACATCTATGTGAAATTTGATTTATTTCTTAAATTCCCTTAAATTGACCATTGTAATGTTTACAGGGAATAGAACTACAAATTAAAAATAATAAATTCAATATAGGTCTCTAAATACATAAATTTCAAATTATATGTTTATAATTATTGTTGTATTATCTGCAAATTTTGGCTTAGTTCTGTTACAAAAAAGTGAAAGGTTATTCTTATAGCTTTTTTGACATAGATTACGAATCCGATTTTCAAAATGGCCCATCACGTCAGGATTTCTTGTAATATTGCCTTAAATAGCTAAAAAGGTCTATGTTGGTCATATTTCGGAATTTTTTTTGGTTAACCAAAATTGTTTCTTTTAATTTGCGAAATTGCATCGTATAGTACTATGTCTAAGCTTTAAAATTAATTTTTCAAAATTGCTTTACGATTTTCTAAAAAAGAGTTATGTAGATTTGAAATTTTTTTATGCAAATGTAAGTATGTATGGGGAAATCTCACCAAGTGGAGACTTTTTCTTTTAAAAAAATTTTATTTTCAATTTAGTGGCACATTGTTTTTTACCATAAATTATTATTTTTCGACTAAATAGAAGTATACTTTAACTAGCGTAACTTATATTTTTTAATTGCTACTGTATTTAAAATATATTATTCATATTTTTGGTTAAGAGTGCAGGTTAAATTTACTTCTAAGAGAAAAAAGTTACAAATGAAGATTGTAATTCCACTACTCTTGTTTTTAGATAAAACAACGTGAGCATGATTAAAATAGAATTTTATTTTAAGGAAAGAAATTAGTCTTATTTTAAGTAAAATAATTTTTTAAAATTAATTTCGATTTTTAAAAATTTTTTTCAAAATAGGGATGGATACCACCCTATCAGTCACTTCACTTATTCTAAAAAATTTAATATATTTTAAAACCCTTCAAAACACATTTCCTTTTATTTACCTGAACTTACATTCATCAAAAATCCACCCGCAATATAGTTCAAATAAATGTTTTTCAGCAATGGCCCTATAAACAGAGTAACTAATATATTTAGGTGAAAAATTATTTAATATCAACCCCAAATATTATTTTTAGGGGTGAGCATTTGGCACATATATTTATTTACACTAAAGCAAGATATTACGCGAAAGTGTATCCATTTTTTTAAAAGTGATTTCTTGTGCTCGTCGAAAAACCATATTTTGACGAGTTACGCACTCGTTGCGCGTTTTCCAAGGCCGATTTCATAGATGTATCAAGTGGCACAATGTTCTACCACCCAAAATTCTTTTTCTACATACCTAAAAATGTAAATAGTATATGAGCGAATGTTAAATGATGATCGCTCAACGAGTATTATAAGAAAATTAATGATTTTTAAAGTTTGGTGAAAATACAGTTACATTTATTAAGAGCTCATTATCTGGAATATTATAATTGGCACACTTGTCCAATTTATATTTTTCTAATCTTGACAACCCATGGATGAATGACGAAAAACTCAAAACATAAAAAATAAATTGCTCAAAAAGTTATCGCTTGATAAAAATTCGAATAAATGCGAGTTACGCCAGGAATTTATCAATTTCAACGATTTTAATGAAGAAATCAGTTGCACAAATCTTTAATTTTGCCTAAAAACAATTATTTTTAAATCTCATACTCGTGAAAGAAAGTTAACAAAAATATATAAATGTGAATTGGCAATATGGAGGCTTTTTGTGGCACCGATATCTCAGTACCCAATTTGTCCCCATTTGGTGAGATTTACCCGTATACACAAGTTCAGAATGGCATTTAATTTCAAATCTACATAACTTTTTTCTAAAAAATCGTAAAGCAATTTTAAAAAAGGAGTTTTAAAGCTTAGATATAGTACTATACGATGCAATTTCGCAAATTGAAGGAAACAATTTCGGTTAACCAAAAAAAATTCCGAAAAATGACCAAAATAGACCTTTCTGGCTAATTAAGGCAATATTACAAGAAATCCTCTTTTTTAACCACTTGGAGAATCTCACATCGAAATTAAAGTAAAAGACTACATGAGAATACATTACTATAGTGCCATAGAAAAAAATTTCCTTCTTGCTTTTTCATCAATTTTTTAAATTTATCTCAAAATTTTGAGGCATTATGTCAACTCTGACTTTAAATGCGGATTCAGTGGCAAAAAATGCATAAAAATATAATATTATAGTGTCATTGTAGTTTATATTATTATATAAAAAATTGTATAAAAAACGGATTTTTATTCTAATTTGGGCTTTGAGTCGTTTTTTGAGCATAACTCAAAATGGAACCAATTTGACAATTTTGACTTCCGATTTGGATTCAGCGGGCCGAAATACATGGGAATATACTATTGTAGTGTCTCAGCCAAAGACTTTTTTGTGTGTCTGTGTTATCAAAGATGTTATGAAATTTACATTTGTTTAAACATTTAATTATTGCAAATTTACATTTTCAAATCAACAATTAAATTATATAATTTTTAATTGTTTTTATTCTCATGAATCAGAGATTTTAAATCATAATTATAAACTAATTAAAATGACCTGTAAAATAACATTTTTGACGCGTCGCGAAAAATAAACTGTTTGAGTATATCAACCGCACTGATGATGAAAAAGTCTCATATCAGCGATTGGACCTTCAACATATGGAAGGGGAAATTTTTCCCTTTTCTCCTAGAAATTACAAGAGAAAGGGCAAAAACTTGTTCATCGTTTGTGCAGTTGATATACTCAAACACTTTAATTTTTCGAGACCCAAGACTCTGCTACTCTCTGCGAATGCGCAAACCGTATTAAGAATGCATTGACAACATCATGTGGAAGTGCATATTCTGTTTGGAATAAAACATGGTTGTTTTTTAATTTTTTCAGCTCTGCAAGGCGTTGTTACCAAACTTAATACGTCAACTCAATATTCTCATAAAGAAAATGTGAATTTATATTTATGTACGAAAATGAGACGTCGTGCAAAGATGCTTAAGTTTTCGATATTGTGAAAATATAATTTCTGTTAAATTTCAAGTAAAATAAATTCAATATAAGATCAACTGAAAACAAATGTACTTTTGCACACTAACAAACAGAAAATGCACAGTTGATTGAAGGCCATGGTTAAGAAAAAAAGATATTTTCATACTTTAAGAATTTAAAAATTATTTTAAAAAACAAAATAAATTTTATACACAATTTATATAAAATTTAATATAATATTAATTTTTCACTTAGAATTGCATATTTTGTTTTATATAAGTAGTATTAATTTTAATTATTAAAATTAGATGAAATAAATAAAGTAGTAGCAAAAGTTATATGGATAAATACATAAAAATTAGCATATATTATTACAAAATATATATATATATATATATATATATATATATATATATATATATATATATCTCTCAGATATATATATATATATATATATATATATATATATATATATATATATATATATATATATATCTTAGTCCAAAATCACATTACTAGTGTGACAATTTATAATTTGTCAATTCCAAAATTATCTTCAAAGTCAAACCTTAGAAAAAAACTTTGAGAAACTCGTCAAATTTTTTGACTTTTAACCTCTGTTACATCACAGTAACAAAATTCTCTTTTCGGATTTGAAGACATTAGCAATGAATCATTGTTGATAATCGTACAATTAGAATGTCAATAATAGAGATATTGCATTTGAAATAAGTATAACAAAAGAAGGGCAATAGATATAAAATTAATAAGAAGATTATTAGAGAAATGATATTATTACTTTTAATAATCCATCAAAATTAAAATCAACCTTAAAATAAATAAACTTTTGTGATAGAACAAATAGCAATTAAATAAGAAATAATATTTAATTTACTAATTATTTCTCACGCAATACTCTTGTTTAAAAATTAATATTATACGATTCTAATATTAAACAATATGTATCTTTCTATTCTCTATGCATTATTTTCTAAGAATTATTTTGCAGCTGCATAGAGTATACAATGTTTTTTTGAAATAGTTGATCTGCATATCGATCCTCATAGTTGACAAAATACAATGTAATTATCTTACTCTTCATAGAACTAAAGCTATAAGATTCGATATTTGGATGCACACCAACATAAATTGTAAAGCATATTATACACATATTATGAGTGGACTTGACTCATATTAGTATGTGGCGAAGGCACGAGCTTAGTTTTCTTCCTGGAAATGTTCACTATCTCATAGAATAGTGATACTCGCGATATACTATATGCAGTGCAGGTGGTCACAAAGCTCCAAGAAGTGAATCAATTCTTGGGATGATCTAGGAATGAAGCTTAGAGATGGTGGGTGATCTTTGATCTTTTGTCCCCCACTAGGGAAGACTTGATACTTTAAAACCCTATGCAAATCCATTGTCATCCGTCAGTTTATTTCGATACAAAGTCATCGTTACGTTCGCGTCGTGACAGCTTCATCTTTAAGCTTGACCCTTCGATAATCATAATTTTGGCCTTAAATCTTGCATTTTCGAACAGTATAAAATTTACTGGTTGTTCTAAATATTGAGCAAGTATTCGTTAATTAACAAATAGATAACTCTGGTCCTTTTAAAAAAATTGTATTTTTTACAGATAAATTTATGTTTATTTAAGTAATTTATGTCTCTTTTGATACAAAATAATCTTAAAATTAATAATTATCATTGTTATTAACAATTATTAAAGAAATTGTATCTTTTAGTGACAAATTTAAGCTTATATAAATAAAGATATAAGTAAGTAATATAAAATTGATTAATTAATTTTTAATTCACATTTTATATAAATATAATTGTTAATAACAATGATAATTATTAACTTTAAAATTATTTTGTAAGAAATTAGACATAAATTACTTAAATATACATAAATTTATCTGTAAAAAATACAATTTTTTTAACCCTTTAACGCCCCTGGGACATATATGTCCCACCTACAAAAACCTCAATAACTTCCAAGAAAATTAATATTTTTCATTCAACCTTGGTGCGTTTTTTTCAGGAAGGATAGAGCTTTAAAATTATGTAAACAAAATTATGCCTAAAATTTCCTATTTTTTAATAAAAACTATAAATAATTATTAAAAATTATTAAAAATTACGAATTTTTAAAACATTTTAGATTTGCTTGAAACTTGGTACTCGGGGGTTTTTAGGGTCGCTGATTACGAATCTGATGTTAGTTTTTCAAAATTCAAGATGGCGGATCCAATATGGCAGACGACTGTTTTAAAATCTAAAGCGATTTGCTTGAAACTTGGTACACGGGGGTTTTTGGGGTCGCTGATTACGAATCTGATGTTAGTTTTTCAAAATTCAAGATGGCGGATCCAATATGGCGGACGACTTTTTTAAAATCTAAAGCGATTTGCTTGAAACTTGGTACTCGGGGGTTTTTGGGGTCGCTGAATACGAATTTCATGTGCATGTGAAGTGTAGATGTCTAATAACGGACTTTCACACTACCTTAGAGGTTCCGTATGTAGCGCGTTAGATTTTTAAGGAGCTTCTACAATAGGTGTAAAAAGGCTAGTACAAGTGTGAAACCAATCCCATTTACTAATGGGATTGTATGGAAACTTGAACTTGGGTTTGGACTAGCCTTTTAGTGCCTATTGTTGAAACTCCTTCGGAGTGAATCTTCGCCAGTAGCAAAATTATAACACATTTCTTGCTATGCATGGTCGGAAATTGCATTGGATACTTACTTCCCGTGATATTTTCTAAAACACTGTCCAACACATAATACGGCATTACATGATGTGCAAATAACATTAGAACGCTTTTCGTTTTCTTTTGTGCTGCAAAATACACATCGTCGACGAGTTGAGGTAACATCTGGCATATGGTCGCCAACAATGCCACAACCTATATCAAAAGTTTTCCTCTTTTTTTGAACTGGACATTTGAACTCTGAAGCATTATCTTTCTTGTGATGAAATTTTGACATAAGTTGTTTGGCTAAACTCAAACGGAAGGTCAGCTGATCAATATTCGAAGCTTTTTGAATTTTGTAAAGAGTGAAAGAATTCACTACAGCCAAATCAATCAAGAAATACAAAATTCTGTGCCACCATTTTTTTGATCGCCTTCCCACGCTGTAGACTTGTTTCTTCTGGTCGAAGCCGTCAACTCCACCCATTATCTTATTATAAGTTGCTACAGCAAGTGGGCAAGGTACATCAATTTTTTTCCCATTTTTTTAGGTTCTTTTTACTGAACTTACTGTTTCAGGACTATGAGCTGAAGACAAAAGTGTCACATTCTTTGCATCCATCCATTTGAATGCTGAAATGCATCCGTTCGTTCTAAAGTCAAACTCTCCTCGTTTCATTTTTGTCTTATCCTTCATCATGTCAGGTAATCCTTTTCTATTCGCACGTACTGTTCCTACTGAATATATACCTTTATTATAAAGTTCTTTTATCAGATTCACTGAAGTGAAGAAGTTGTCGAAAGCAATTAGTGATTTGGTGCCTTGAATATCCTGACTCAATTTCAAGACTACGCGCTCCCCAAGAGGGTCCTGAGATTCTTTTGCATCAGTCGCTTTTCCGGTATAAACTTCGAACTTTAAAATGTAGGATGTTTTCGAATCTGTTAAACACCATACTTTGTATCCTCGCTTTATCGGTTTCATCGGCATATACTGTTTCATGCAAGACCGTCCCTTGAAAGGAATCATTGATTCGTCAATTGAGAAAATTTTCGAGGGCTTATAAACCTCTTTTATTCTTTTATTGAGATGATCAATAAGAAGGGAGAGTTTGAAAAGTCTGTCAAAGTTTAGGTGACCTTTTGCAGGAGCTTTTTTGTTTTCATTCAGATGGATAACTTCTGTTATTTTTTTGAATCTGTCCCGAGGCATTATATTAGCTATAAAGTCGACTCGTAATGCCGGATCAGTACTCCAATAAATTTCTAATTGTGGCAAGCGATGTATACCCATCATTATCACAATACCAAGCCAAGCACAAAGCTCTGAAACCGTTAAATCGTAACTGTACTTATTGGAACTGACCCCTTTCTGATGGAGATATAAGTTACTTTGTTCAACAATCATTTTTAAAATATCTTCTCTGAAAAAAAGATTTAAAAAATCCAATTCTTTACTGTGCTTGTTCATTTCTACAGCAATACGTGGTTCATCATCAAAATTATCCATATCGTTGAAATTTATGGTACTCTTAGTCCAATTGTCATGAGCAATACTATTTTCAATAATATCTTCATATCTATAAACAACACATTCATTTGTTTCAATGCATGTAAAAAAGACAAATGACTGTCGAATTTGTATATACAGTAATTTGTCTTTTGACTGTATTATAGCTATACAAATTCGACAGTCATTTGTCTTTTTTACATGCATTGAAACAAATTAATGTGTTGTTTATAGATATGAAAAGGAAACAAATGACTGTAAGTTTTTCTTCGATATATATAACGAGTTGAAGAGATATCTCAATCGCATTTTGAAAGTACCGAGTATTTTATTTTGCTGCATTAGAGTTTTTGTTTATTTTTATTGTTTTGAGAATATATTTATTGGCTTGCTATAAAAAGCTGTCGTCTTATTCAAAATACAATGAATATTCTTACGCGGAATCGTAAGATAAGACGAATGGAACGCTATTCACTTCCATCTGATCCGGAAGATTCAGATGCTGATACAGAGGATGAAGCTGAAATTAATCAAGAAGTTGATACAGATTCATCTAGTGAGGATGAAGATATAATAGAAAATAGTATTGCTCATGACAATTGGACTAAGAGTACCATAAATTTCAACGATATGGATAATTTTGATGATGAACCACGTATTGCTGTAGAAATGAACAAGCACAGTAAAGAGTAAACATCCTACATTTTAAAGTTCGAAGTTTATACCGGAAAAGCGACTGATGCAAAAGAATCTCAGGACCCTCTTGGGGAGCGCGTAGTCTTGAAATTGAGTCAGGATATTCAAGGCACCAAATCACTAATTGCATTCGACAACTTCTTCACTTCAGTGAATCTGATAAAAGAACTTTATAATAAAGGTATATATTCAGTTGGAACAGTACGTGCGAATAGAAAAGGATTACCTGACATGATGAAGGATAAGACAAAAATGAAACGAGGAGAGTTTGACTTTAGAACGAACGGATGCATTTCAGCATTTAAATGGATGGATGCAAAGAATGTGACACTTTTGTCTTCAGCTCATAGTCCTGAAACAGTAAGTTCAGTAAAAAGAACTTAAAAAAATGGGAAAAAAATTGATGTACCTTGCCCACTTGCTGTAGCAACTTATAATAAGATAATGGGTGGAGTTGACGGCTTCGACCAGAAGAAACAAGTCTACAGCGTGGGAAGGCGATCAAAAAAATGGTGGCACAGAATTTTGTATTTCTTGATTGATTTGGCTGTAGTGAATTCTTTCACTCTTTACAAAATTCAAAAAGCTTCGAATATTGATCAGCTGACCTTCCGTTTGAGTTTAGCCAAACAACTTATGTCAAAATTTCATCACAAGAAAGATAATGCTTCAGAGTTCAAATGTCCAGTTCAAAAAAAGAGGAAAACTTTTGATATAGGTTGTGGCATTGTTGGCGACCATATGCCAGATGTTACCTCAACTCGTCGACGATGTGTATTTTGCAGCACAAAAGAAAACGAAAAGCGTTCTAATGTTATTTGCACATCATGTAATGTCGTATTATGTGTTGGACAGTGTTTTAGAAAATATCACGGGAAGTAAGTATCCAATGCAATTTCCGACCATGCATAGCAAGAAATGTGTTATAATTTTGCTACTGGCGAAGATTCACTCCGAAGGAGTTTCAACAATAGGCACTAAAAGGCTAGTCCAAACCCAAGTTCAAGTTTCCATACAATCCCATTAGTAAATGGGATTGGTTTCACACTTGTACTAGCTTTTTTACACCTATTGTAGAAGCTCCTTAAAAATCTAACGCGCTACATACGGAACCTCTAAGGTAGTGTGAAAGTCCGTTATTAGACATCTACACTTCACATGCACATGAAATTCGTATTCAGCGACCCCAAAAACCCCCGAGTACCAAGTTTCAAGCAAATCGCTTTAGATTTTAAAAAAGTCGTCCGCCATATTGGATCCGCCATCTTGAATTTTGAAAAACTAACATCTGTTTCGTAATCAGCGACCCCAAAAACCCCCGTGTACCAAGTTTCAAGCAAATCGCTTTAGATTTTAAAACAATCGTCCGCCATATTGGATCCGCCATCTTGAATTTTGAAAAACTAACATCAGATTCGTAATCAGCGACCCCAAAAACCCCCGAGTACCAAGTTTTAAGCAAATCGCTTTATATTTTAAAAAAGTCGTCCGCCATATTGGATCCGCCATCTTGAATTTTAAAAAACTAACATCAGATTCGTAATCACCGACCCCAAAAACCCCAAAGAATGTGTAAGATTTTAAAAAAAATTTCCCGCCTTTTCCGGGGGCGTTAAAGGGTTAAAGAAGGACCAGAGTTATCTATTTGTTAATTAACGAAGATATTTAAATAAATTGAATTATGCATTATTATTTATCGGGTGGTCAAACTAGACTAATTTAAATTGATTTCGATTAAGAGGAATGGAAAAATAAAAAATAAACACGATATTTTTTAAATTATTGTAAATTGTTTACTTTGAGTAACAAAAAATATATAAACAATTAATAATTAAAACAACAGTTTCGGAGAAACTCTTAGAAAATTTATCTCTTTTCATTTAAGACCAACAACATCAAAATCGGATAAAATTTGAAGGTTCTAGACAATTTTGAACAGTAAAGTGTAAGAATTAGGTTTCCCGGGCACTCACACATCGCTGGCACTGAAACGTGGTCGCGCTTCCACAAAAATTGCAATATCTCGAAAACTATTTAAGTCTCCATCGATTTTCTTTTTTTAAATGAAAGGTGAAATTATATGGAGTATTTTATTAATTGACAAGAAAATTCAAAAATCGGTCCCGCTCGGGCAAAACGGTTTCAAAAAATTTTTTTTGACTTTTTTTTGGCAAAAAATTTTTTTTGTTTTTTTTATGTGATAGTCAGATGAAACATGATGTTAAGTATAAGCCTACCAAATTTTATTAAATTTCATCTAAAACTTTCGGAAATATTAAGATTTAAAAAAATTATAACAAAAAAATTAAAAATGGCGTAACTTCAACAAATTTGAAAATTTTTAAAAAATTTTTGGCACACTTGTTTCTAGTATCCAATACTACAATTTCACCAAATTACAGCCTAATCCAAACACCCCATGCAAATCGCATATTTTCTGACGGAGTCTTAGGGGCCGTTCAAAAAATACGTAACGCGTTTTGGGGGACGGGGGGTCAAGCAATTTGTTACGGTAAGGAGAAAAAATGGCGCTAATGTATATAACATTGTGTTACGTGGGAGGAGGGGGGGGGTCCAAATTTCCGAAAAATAGCGATACGTATTTTTTGAACGGCCCCTTACCCACCATCAAAATTGTATCATTTAAAAAGATTTAATAATTATAAAATTATTATTTAAACTTTGACTTGTTATTTATTGTATTTTTAAACAATTATCCTACAAAAGAAAGATAACTAAATTGTCTAATTTAGTAGTGTATAATTTAGAAAGAATAAAAAGCTAAATTACCGAATAATGATTAAAACAATTTCTTCTAATTTGGTAACAAAGCAACAAATTTTTTACGAAAGAAAATATCATTTTAAATTTAAGGGAAAATAAGATCATTTTAATTCATTAATAAATTTAATATATTGTCAAAGTATAATCTTATTAGTTGACAAAGTTTAACGCGTGCCTCATTGTTAGACGATCTTTAAATTTTTAAAACACTGTCCCTTTAAACCAAAATAATGAAGAAATATATAGATACATACTTCCCTCGGTCTATTAACCAATACACAAATGTTTTAACACCTTTTTTTTACTATAAGTCAGCAAAGTATGACGTATATAAGACCAGGATCGCTTAACGTGAAATCCCCCATGTATATTCAATTCTAAGGAAATGGCCAGATGTATGTGTGTGTGTATGTCACAAAATATTGTGTACAAAATATCTCGGACAAATTTAATTGTATTGTCCTAAAATTTTGCAGGCTTAATGCAGTCTTTAATACCTAAAATCTGACACAAGGATTTCCAAATATATCCACAAAATTTTTCTATATAATTTTTTCAAAATTAAAAAAAATTGTTTGTATTTTTTAAAATAACTTTCTTATTTATTAATATTTTTATTAATTCTGGTCAAAATTACGTTCCCGACATTAAAACGAATCAATTGATTTATATTAAGTATATATTTCATTAAAATGCAAAAAAGTAATCGCTATTTATATTTTTCAAAAAAGTTAAATTTTGAATTTTTTTGAGATTGTTAAAATTTTACTATAAAATAATTACTATTCAATGAAAGATTGAAAAATTGGTGTATATTATATTGCGGAAGCTAAATGTTCGTTGAATGAACAACTTGTTCAATTAAGCAATACATGTTATCAATAATACATATCCTTTAAAGTTAAATGAGCCATCGAAAATACTTTTTTAATAATTCATTTTGACATTCAATACGAAAAAAGTTTGTTAATTAACAGTTTGATTATTATGGAAAAACTACTTATGCGATCAGGTCCAAAGTACACTTATCAAGAGCCTGAAGAACAGCAATTTTACTAAGTTAGAGATCAATTCAATAATAACACACACTGTTAAAAATTTTTTCGAAATTTTATTTTATTTTTATTGTGATAATCTTGTTCTCTGATGTCTAAACTATAAAAATATTCCTTTACAAAAGTTAAATGTGGTGTACTCTCTTTAAAAGCAGAGTTTCTTTAGGAATGCCATTTCGGTGTTTTTGCCAGTCTGGGCCTCGGCGCGTGGAACACCATTTGGAACGCCCTGCCAGTGAAGTGGTTAATACAAATTTTTGCATTAAATTTTAAAACACATTTCTTTTAAATTTTCAAAATATTTTTTTTTAATTAATACAAAGTGTTTGAATGTAATTTCAAATATTTTTGTTTGAAATTTCAAACAGTTTTGTATGAAATTTCAAATACTTTTGTTTGACATTTCAAACAGTTTTGTACGAAATTCCAAACAAAACTTTTGGAAGTAAAACAAAGAAAAAGGTAGACAAACCAAGCACTATAATCAAACTTTTTAAACATCGTTTTCTCTTACAAAACTTGATATTAGAACACTTTTTTACAAAAATGATAAATTAGAGTGGCGTACTTTTCCGAGGGGGTAATTACTGGTTAAAAAGGTGTACACTCTAATACACCAAATTTTCCAGCTATTACATGTATTACAGGTTATTACATAATTATTACATGATATTTCCGAATATTACATGATATTACTTTTATATTATGTGGTATTAATTAACCTGATTAACAAAATATTTTAGTTATTTTTTTTGAAATTTCAAACACTTTTGTGTAAAAATATTTTAAATTTATAAAACTTTTAAACATATATGCTTGAAGTTATTTCATACAAAATTTTTTTGAAAATTTCAAACACTTTCTGTATCAAAGTGTTGTAAATTTACAACACTTTCAAACATGCGTTTTTGAAATTATTTTATATACAATATTTGTAAATTTTTAACACTTTTTGTATGAAAGTGTTGTAAATTTACAATCTTTTTTAACAGTGCAGGTCTACGAAAAAAATGGATGAGAGTTTCCGTAGACCGAACATGGTGTATTACATGTTTTTAGGGTTATTGAAAATTTGAGGTAGCTAACTACGAATTTTAAGTCGGTTTTTAAAAATTAAAAATGTCGCATCCAATATGGGGGTAAAAAACTAAAAATTAATCAGATTCACTTGAAAATTATTATTCTGGGGTTTTCGGGGTCGCTGAAAATAAATATAACGTTGAGTTTAAAAAATTTTAAATGTCAAATTTTGTACAGTTTTAATCTTTGTTTTGTAAATACCGTATTTTTTATTGAAATGATCACGGGAGAAGAGCTCTTCTTTCCTTTTTAAATTTTCGGTCTCTGGTATTACTCTTTTTAGCGTCCAACAGTAGTCCGCTAACATATTTTTATTCTATTTTCCTGGGTAGCGTTTTTATATTTCCTTTATATCCTGGTGAAATCTGTCATCTTGTTCTAAAAAGTGGACCTTATAGCTCATTAGGCAACCTAAACGTTTGTAATTCTCTACCATTTTTGCCACAATTTTTCGGAAACAAAAAAAGCGACAAATATTAATTTTTTTTGAAAAAATGGTAGAGAATTTCAAACGATTAGGTCGCGTAATGGGCTTAGGTCCACTTTTTAGATTCTCATATTACTGAGTATCCTGAAAATCTTGATTTCAGCTAGAAACAAGGTTAGAGACGAGGATGCAATTGTTGGTTAAAAAGGTGTACACTCTAATACACCGAATTTTCCAGCTATTACATGTATTATAGGCTATTATATAATTATTACATGGCATTACCGATTATTACATGATGTTACTTTTCTATTATGTGGTATTACACTGACGTAATAATGATCTATTACACTCTATTACGTGATTATTATATGACTATTACGATAGAAACGTACACGCCAATACACAAGTAAATACCCCCTCGGATAGAGATTTAACCAATATATCAAGAAAATAGAAAAACGCTACCAAGGTCACTAGAATGTAAATATGTTAGCGGACTACTGTTGGACTCTAAAAAGAGACATATTAGAGGCCAAAAATTTAAAGAGGAAAAAGAGCTCTTCTCTAGAAATAATTTGAATATAAAATACAGTATTCACAAAACAAAGATTAAAACAATAGTGTAGCTATGCCGGTTCTGCGTCATTTCAGTCGGTAATGCAGATTCCTACTTACCGACAGCTAGGATAAGTTAGAGACCATTTGTGGGGGTTCATCATTTGCATATATACAAATTAGTTAACCCTTTTAATTTGCATATATGCAAATTATTTAACCCTATTAATTTGCATAACCCTAATTTGCATACATTTTCTATTGTTAACCCTTTAAGATTATGCAAATACCACCAACTTTTTACCCACCCTTTTTAACTTTTATGCGAATTCCACACTTTTTAACATGGAATATGCAAATACCATCCATTTATCACCCATCTTCTTTAAGTTACATGCAAAATTCAACCTTTTAGACGTGAAACATGCAAATACCACCCACTTTCACCCCCGTCTTTTTTTATGTTTAACCTATCTTGCGTACATTTTGTTCTTTGCAACCACCCTCTCCCACCAACCACTCACCCGTTACCTATGTAAAATACGTTGCATTTAGTTAACCACCCACCATGACCCACTTTGTATAAACCAAAAATTTCAAAAATTATTTCGTAAATTATTCAAATTGATCTAGATCTTCTCCTCTCCGAAACTATGTACACAAGTAACAATTCAGCTACTTGTGACCCTATCATAAACATACTTCCAACTTTCTAATTTTTTACAATCATTAAACATGAAAAAGGAGAAAATTTTTGAAAATTTTCCGCATAACCTTCAAGTTCTCTTGGTGAAAACTCATCTTGTCTCTGTGTTAAAATATTAGTTGTGTAATAGAGTTACAATTATTTTTCCAACACTTCAGGTATTTAGTTAAAGGATGAGCCACCTCGACCCTCGCTTACATCCACTCAGGACAAAAACCCTTCCATTTAAAATGAATATTTTGTTAATTTAACGCCAAATCGAGAATCAAATATTATTTTCTCCTTCTGAAAAAAATTTATAATTACTTATTTCAGTTACTCAATTTATTTTTACCAAACCTGTTAAGTAGCGAACCGTCAGATCGCCGGTCAAAACAACTATTTTGACATTATGAGTGTTGATGCTCGGATTATAATTTTCATGTTAATTGTCACCGCGAGTTCCGGATTTCAATCTTCTGGATCACTGCAGAGAGACGACGTCGTGCTCCAGCAGGTGGTGTGTTTTCTCGTAACTATTACGGGTCATACGAAGTGACAGAAAGGCGAAAGTCCATCGACGGGGACATCGGCTGTCAAAACACTGGCTGCAGCCATCTTGCGAATCGGACGTCGGCGCGCAGTGCCCCTCGCGGAGACTTAACGAACGTTATGAACTCTTTTCCGACAGTCGATAAATGACATAATTACTTATTGTCGCGCATCGATTATTAACAGAAAATCTGTGTAAAGAGTGCGCATGAGACTCACCATGAAGCGGAAATGCGCGGCTGCTTCGGCGTCCCCGTCTGCCATGTTTTTTATTCATTCTCAGTTTGGCGTCGTATTGTGACAGGTCGCAGTAGACCACTTGAACATAAAAATTAATAAATAAAATTGTCGAATTGTGCCTTTTCTGGACCGAGATGAGCCGTGGGACAATGCGGGGACGGAGGCTCATCTCCGGTGAGTCTTAGAAAAGATTAATGTGTTATCTCCCGACGAATAGTCGATCAAGGTTAGAGATGTCGGTTTTCTTTGTTTCGCGACAATTGTGTTTTGTTTAACAGGTCCTGTCTGGAACTGTGATTTCTTGTTATTAAATCTGAACTCTAAACTAACTGGTGATTTCTCTTACCCTGCGCTTTCCTTGAAAAGATTGAGCTAGCGTAAAATTAATTTAATAACAGGTTTGAATATTTTTCCATAAAATATCTCTGGCGCTCGGGCATAATTTCAAACAAGAAAGTAACGTGTGTTTTATTTTACTCATTAATTCTAAATTAGATAAAAATAAATTTTCTAAATAAAATAACCTCTCTTTGAATAATCAAATTAATAGTTATTTTCTCAAATATTAACTACAATAGTAAGACACCCGTTATAATTATATATATATATATATATATATATATATATATATTGACGTGAACGTTAACAATTTGAAAATTTGTGAAAATAAATATTTCAAAAACAATTCTCCTGATTGCCAGAATAGTTTAGCCCGCTTGAAATTCATAGGAAATGTTCTTAATTATTTTAAGAACTTGTAGTAAAAATTTGGATAGAAAAAGAGGTGTTGTTTTTGAGGAAATTGATCTTATTTATTTTCAGAAAATCATCCCCTATTTTTATAATTTTAAATATTTTTTCAAATTTCAAACTGGATTTTGAAGAAGACAAGACCATCTACAAGATCCAAGAAAGAAAAATAAATTATACTCAACAGAAAAAAATGACAAGTAAAACAATTTTTTTCACTATTCATTCGAGTTTTACCACTCAAAGTTCAAATGTGCATAACTTCCTTAAATTTAACTTTTTTGAAAAATAAAAAAATGTGTGTCTCTTTATTTTTCATGTACAATAACATATTTTATCGACAGCTAAATCTATAACTTGAAGTTAGTCGACCTGTCTGATTTGAAATGGATTCAGTCGTATTTGAAGTCTGATTAAATGAAATATTTCGTAACTTAAATTAGTTAAAAAAGTTAAACCTTATTATTTAAACCTGCCAACTCAACAGATCAACCATCTTAAAAATAGACTATTTGGAACAATTCCTGACGTTCGTATGTTAGTTTCGTTTCATATCCGTCGACAAAATCTTCCACGGAATCTATTGTTCCACCGGCAACTATATCATGGATTCAATCAACAGGGGTAGTGCTTCCTGGCGCATATATTCGGATGTGATTCCCGAATATTCAAGAGCACCAGGAAGACGAAAACTACTTGTTTTGGTCCTGTCAAACTAATGACGGCGGCCAACTTGGATAAAGGCAGACTAAAAAAACAGCGACAGCCACAAATAAGGTCGCACTCTACTTTACCGTCTGTGACTAAATTACCCCGCGCGGGTAAACAAAAAAATTAAAAAGACTGTAATTTAGTAAAATTGTCGTGCGCCTGAGACTCACTAGGAAAAAACGAAGAGTGCATGTAGCGACGCGTTCGTTGTAGCCGATTCAGCCATATTTTATTCTCATTCTCGATTTGATAGTTGTGTACGGCGCATCACGATAACTTAAATTATAAAAAATAAAATTAAAATTGTGCCATAGCAGGACGAGGAGCACTCAGAGTTCGATGTCGCATCGACACCGTCCCTGTAAATTATTAGTAGTGACTTTTAAACAATTTTATGGCTTCTTTCTACTAATTGTAGGCGTTTGAAATTCATGTTAAAAAGCAGCACATCTCGTCGTTAAGGGGGTAACATGTACTTGAATCCTTTGTTAACTTTCGCATATGGTATCATTTCAACAAAATCTGCTTGCCATGTTTCATATCTACACCACGCAATTGTACTTTTTGACGTAAATAATTTCTCCGAGCTTGTCTATGTAATTCTGTGACAACTGTTACCTTTTTACTATCCATATTTTAAAAAATATATATAAATACATCAATACTCAGCATATTATAATATAACATAGTATGATTTATTTTCTACTAACATAGATTGCAGTAATAAAAAATTTTTTTGTAAGTATTCTCTATTTTTCTGATAAACCTTAGAAATAACGTTTGTATATTTAAAACTTTTGTTTATACGAATAGGTTTATTTGGACTGTATTTGAAGGGTCTGCGGTCTAAACCTGTTAAGCGTCATTTCACAAATTTTTCAGGATGGAGAAAAAACGTTTTCATTTTTACAGTTGTTGTTAATTTTTTTAAATTCAAAGAGTTTTTCGTTCAGTTAGTGGATATCTATGATATTCTAAAGTTTCGATTTTCTAAATTTAAAATTAACGATTGTACGACACTCTAAAGCTATACATATGTTATCAGCAGGGGGGTCCTGCGGTCTAAACCTGTTATGCGCCATGTTCTAATTTGTTTCTTCCCCTTTGCCGTAGTGTATTCCTCGCCTTTGGAATGACGCCGTCGATTTTTTTCACGTTCGCGCATTTTTCTCCGCTCTCATACAAGCTACAAACAGTTTTAATACATCAAAATGTTCGGAATTACATGTACATTTTAGATCCACTTGCAAAATTTTATTATTGTTTATTAAAAAAGTTTAATTACCTTGTAAAGTCGAGACACGTGGTTTAACTTCGTCTGCTTAAACACAAGCGGACGAAACTGTCGGAAACTGCTGAATATTTTTGAAGATGACGTCCAACAGAGTTTCGACCAACACATACACCTCACTTTCTACACAATGAAAACAGGCCTATTGCTCTATTGAACGAACTAACCGAGCAGATGTGAGAAGAAACAGGTTTTCTCCATAGGACGCTATGTGTCGATAACAGGTTTAGACCGCAGACCTATGCCGCTCATAGCGAAACGCGATTTTCAAAAATTAATAGAAAAAAAACTAAACAATATTTTCGAGTTTTCTTTACGACATATTAACGGCATATTTTAGAACTATCAAAAAATGCAATAAAAGCAATTTCGAAAAGAGTGGCGCTTAACAGGTTTAGACCGCAGACCCTTCATTTCTTTCTATGTTCATTATTAGATTGTAATATTTCTTTATAGTTGGCTAAATCATTTGAACTTATAGAAGCTTCATTAGGTTGCTGTCTGAATAAAAGTTCTAGTAATCCTTCTGTTTTATTATATTTTTCCTTTCCAACTAAGTCAATGAAAGGGCCATTGAATTTAATTTCTGTATTACCTGTCATAAAATTTCTATTTTCAACTTTTCGCACTCCGTAAACCATATCCAAATATTGTTTTTTATTTTTATTCAACAATTTTTTGAATTGATCTATTAATTTGTCAGAATCTTGGTCTTGTAGATTATTCCGCTCATCAAACTCTTGACTTGTTGAATTATCATTTAACACATTACTCTTGATTTGACAAGTCATCGTTAATTATGTTTTCATTTCTAACATTTTGTAAATCTACTTAATTATTATAAGAAGATATATTAAATGGTTCATCTTCACTAACAGCAGTCTTGGATGTTTTTTTAAATTTTTCTTGTTCTTTTTCTTTTTCCTTTTTAATTTTAAATACATTTTTACTCTTGATAGAATTATATGGTCTATTAACTAATTTTTCCAATGGAGTAACTAATAGTTGAAAGGTTTTTTTCAAAATATTTTCTGCAATCTCTCTACTACTGTCAAGTATGCGATGTTTTTTACGTAGAGCATTACTTGCTTTAGCTATTTCATGAAGCGTTTCTCGTTCCTTTCGAAACATATTTCTATATTGATGTCTAATATTAAACTAATGAAATTCTCAAACCAATTGATATTTATAACTGAATAAAGCAATCAAAACCTCTTCTATATCTACTTAATGTAAATAACAGTTTCAGTCTATATAAGACTGTGTAATCATTTGTATAAAAGTAGATATCTAACATGAATGATTCATTTACTTTTGCGTTAAGTGGGAACTCTTCAGTTCTGAAATCTTCGTTGTTCCCACCAATTAAACTCACATCCAATAAAAATTATGTACTTGGTCTGGTTGATCTACTTACACATAATACTATTCCAAACATTGATAAAGAATGCAATAAGTTTTATAAAAATGTTTTTTATCCTATGTTTATACCGACAGGCAGTTATGAACTTAAGGGTATTATAGATTTTATTAAGCGTCAAGTATCACTTGAAGATTAATCATACTACATTAGGTTTACGTCTTAAATTAAATATGGAAATTGATTTCCAACCTGAAGACTCAATTGGTAAATTATTAGGATTTACTCAAATAAAACTAAGTGCAGATAATTATCATTTTTTCACAAATCCTATACAAATAATGAAAAAAAATGCTATACGCGTTGAATACAATATAGGGGAATGTAATACAACACGAGCTTATATAAGCGGTCAAAAAGTACATACTATACATGAATTTTTTCCGAGTGTTCCTCCAGGATATAAAATAATAGAGATTCCAGCAAACGTCATTTACCTTCCAGTCACCATGAAGATAATACATAATATTCAACTTCGATCAGTAGATCAGAACGGTGATATAGCTAATTTTAGAGGAGAGACAATAACAATTCGTTTACATATAAAATCAGTATAATGGGTGTAATGATATCGCATTATTTTTGACGTGAGAATTTTAAAGTTGCCAAAAAACATCAAATATTTAAATAATCATCACATGCATATTGCACGCTAAGACATTAAAAACATTAAAAACATTGAAAAGTCTGTCTTGCTGTCAATATCAGCATGATAGCAGAAGTCATTAAGGTAGTAGACCAGTGTGTTGGGTTAAAAAAATCGACTTTTTTTTTCATTTTCTTAAAGAAAAACATCTTGAAAATAAGTTCTCAAAATCCTAGACCAAATTTCGCAATACTTTTAATTTTATCACGAAAAGAAGAGAGCGCGCCGTGGCGTGTATAGACGTGTAGCTGACAGTAGCTGCTTCCACCTAACGCTCTTTTGTTTTTCCTCGGTCGTCTGCTATTGTGTTTGAAGCTACTTGTTTACACTTAATAGTTCATTGATATCCGGTAAACATGTAATATGTAATAGGGCATGTAAAAAAATTTGAAGCAGTTCATCAATAACCGTTTTTCGTATAGCGCGTGCATACCGTATCTTGTTTCACAATGGGAAACAATCGTAATAAAAAACGACGATCATCTAGAGGAGAATGTATTAAATCATTTCAAGGAAATCAACATAGTGCAGAAACTGACACTGAATTTGTAAGTACAAGTGCAGAAAAATTGAAAGATAACAGTGAGTTTGAAGTAAACCATGACCCTGGATTCAAGTACGTTTTAATTTGTTTCACTCTAGTGTTTGGGGCTTTAGAATCGGAGTTAAAATGTAAACTTTGCAACGGGGATGTGAAGTTTTTAAAAAATTCACTTAGAGGATTAGGATTCAAGTTATGTATAAAGTGTTCGTGCCGAGAAGTTATGATTGATTCATGTCCTATGATAAAAAATGCTTACGAAATAAATCGACGTTTTACTTATGTGATGAGATTGCTTGGAGTAGGACAAGCCGGAATCAATCTTTTTTGCTCTTTGATGGACATAAATATTTTCCATAAGTCTCTCTATTATCAAGTAATGGAACAAATAAAAATCGCTGTCAAATCTGTTACTGATCTTGTGTTTAAAAAAGCAGTTAAAGAAGAGAACGAGAAAAACGTGAAGAAAGGTAACAGAGAAAATCATTTGTCAGTTTCAGGAGATGGATCGTGGGATAAAAGAGGATTTTCCTCTCTTTTAGGCATTGTGTCATTGATAGGAAAATTTTCTAATAAAATTCTTGATGTTATAGTGAAATCTAGTGTGTGCAAAGGATGCCAGTTTTTAGCAACGAAAGACCCCATTGAAGCTGAGAGTTTATACGAAGAACATGAGCCCGATTGTACTGCAAACCATCAGGGTTCAGCTGGCAAAATGGAGGTAGATGGTGTTTTAGAAATGTTTAAACATTCTGAAGAGCGTTATGGTGTAAAATATGCGCAATATATTGGAGACGGTGATTGTAAAACTCACAAAAGCTTGATCGACAACAAACCTTACGGTGGTAATCCAGAAGTAGAGAAGCTAGAGTGCGTATTCCATGTAAAAAAAGAATGTATCGAGCACTTCAGGGCATAAAAAAAACTCTTAACGAGTATAAAAAAGCTCAAAAACAGCTCGAGGAAGCCGAGAAGAAGAAAAAGGTCGAAGAAGCAAAGAACTTCAATGTGAGCGCTCCAAAAAAGTGTAGAAGATCAAAAAAAGACTCGACGACTGATCCTAAGCCACCAGAAATTAAATATTTGCAGCTAACTAACAAAGTAATGTTAAAATTAACTAATTACTACGGTTTGGCAATAACCAGAAATTCAAACTCTCTCGATGATATGAAGAAAGCCGTATGGGCAACCTTTTACCACACCACATCGACGAACAAAAATCCACAGCACTTTTACTGCTCAGATTCATGGTGCAAGTACCAACAACTAAAAGCACAAAACAAAGAGAGTACTTTTGACCATCCATAATCGTTTAACGAACTAACTATAAATCTCTTGAAATCAGTTTACGAAACTTTATCGTCTGAAGATTTATTGAAAAGATGCTTGGGAGGAAACACGCAAAACAATAATGAAAGTTTCAACCATTGTGTGTGGAATTTCGCTCCCAAGCATACTTTTACTGAAAAAAATGTCTTGGAGATTGCTACAAATACGGCTGCGTGTATATTTAATGAAGGTTTTTTACCTGTCCTCAAAATCATGGAGGTGATGGGCGTTACAATAGGTCAATCAGCTAGGCATTACGCCGACAGCGTCGACAATGCACGAATTATGAGGGCGGAGAAAACTGCAAAAGCCAACTCTAAAGAGGCCAGAATCTTTCGTAGAGCTTTGAAAGCCTCTGAAAATAATAATTTTGAGGAAACAGAAGGCTTACTTTACGCACCAGGCATAGCCGATTGATGTAAGCATACTTTTTTTACTAATTACCTGCTACTGAAACTTTAAAATCGATTTTCTCAAAACTACGTTTTCAAAAATTCGGTACACTCCCTAGCAAAAACTATTTAATCGATTGAGCTAAAAATTTGATCAGTTATTCTTGACATATTTATGAAGGTCTGATACCAATAAAACATTAAATTTTTTGATAACAAATTAATTTATTTAACAATTTAGGACGAAAAAAACGACCATTTTCAAAACTTTTTTTTCACTAGTCCGGCATTTTGTTTTTTTTTATTTAAAAATGTGCATTTTATTGGTATCAGACTTAGATCTATGTTTCAGGAAAAATAATATCTTTCGTTTTTTCATTTAGAGTGATTGCAGAAGTCCCTAGACTGTACCAAAAAATTTCTGTTTTTTTGGAGGAGTCAACTTCGACGTTGAATATTATTAACAAATTAATGTAAATTATTGTAAAAAAAATTTTTTCATATATTTTAAGATGAAAATAAAAACATATACTACTTTTGTGACGATCGTTTTTTATTTACCCGCTTAAAAAAATTCGTGAAGAAGCATCAAAATTTCGAGCTTCACACCGGACTACTACCTTAAAAAGGAAATTCGTAGGTTAAGCTAAGTTGGTAAACCTAAAGTGTTATACACAGTTCATGCAAGCCTAACGTACAGATCACAAGTTTGGATCTTATTTTAAAATTAAAATTAATATTTTCTAGTACTAACAATAAAATTTTTATATGATCTATTTAAAAATTGCGTGTCGGTTTTAACATTAACAGAGTTCGGATTTCTCATGATGTAGAACATTTCTAAGAAATTCCGTTTGTACCAATTTACTTCAGAATCCAAGCTTCTCATATTACTAAATACAAAAATTGAACAGGTAATCCAGATCATGAGAGTGACGAACTAATGCTGTTGTATTAGTGTCTTTCCCACAATCTCTTTTGTGTTCGTAGATTCTTTTTCTTAGCTTCCTGCGCGTTTGACCAATATATACGCCGTTACAACTATTACATGGTATCCATTTTTGGATTTTAGGTGGTCAGCTAATTCTTTACTAATAATCTCTTTCTTTTTTAAATTATCAATATTCTCATTTAATTTAACTTCAATCGAAGTGGTTGGGTCCTTCTTTAGCTCCTCGTATGTACTAGTGTCTAGTAGTAGTTCGTTGCATTTCGTCACATATTGATCTTGAGTCATAATCACCGTGGTGTTACTTTTATCGGATTTAGTTACAATAAGTTGTTTATTTTTAGACAAGAAAGTCTTAGTAATATTTTTACAGTTTAGGAAAACATTGTTGTTAAGTTTCTCGTCTCTGTTGCTATTGATAAATTTTTGTACCTCGAAAATGACTTTAGATCTTATCTCATCTTTCTTATCTTGGTCAATTCTATAGATACTATATTCTAAATTATTAAATATTTTAATTGCGGTCTTATTTCTATAATTATCTATGGTGTTAAAATTACTGCTTAAACAGATAGAAATAGAAATACACATAGAAATAAGACCGCAATTAAAATATTTAATAATTTAGAATATAGTATTTATAGAATTGACCAAGATAAGAAAGACGAGATAAGATCTAAAGTCATTTTCGAGGTACAAAAATTTATCAATAGCAACAGAGACGAGAAACTTAACAACAATGTTTTCCTAAACTGTAAAAATATTACTAAGGATTTCTTGTCTAAAAATAAACAACTTATTGTAACTAAATCCGATAAAAGTAACACCACGGTGATTATGACTCAAGATCAGTATGTGACGAAATGCAACGAACTACTACTAGACACAAGTACATACGAGGAGCTAAAGAAGGACCCAACCACTTCGATTGAAGTTAAATTAAATGAGAATATTGATAATTTAAAAAAGAAAAAGATTATTAGTAAAGAATCAGCTGACCACCTAAAATCCAACAATGGATACCATGTAATAGTTGTAACGGCGTATATATTGGTCAAACGCGCAGGAAGCTAATAAAAAGAATCTACGAACACAAAAGAGATTGTGGGAAAGACATTAATACAACAGCATTAGTTCGTCACTCTCATGATCTGGATCACCTGTTCAATTTTAGTAATACAAGAATCTTGGATTCTGAAGTAAATTGGTACAAACGGAATTTCTTAGAAATGTTCTACATCATGAGAAATCCGAACTCTGTCAATGTTAAAACCGACACGCAATTTTTAAATAGATCATATAAAAAATTTTATTGTTAGTACTAGGAAATATTAATTCTAATCTTAAAATAAGATCCAAACTTGTGATCTGTACGTTAGGCTTGCATGAACTGTGTATAACACTTTAGGTTTACTAACCTAGCCTAACCTACGAATTTCCTTTTAATGACTTTTGCTATCATGCTGATATTGACAGTAAGACTGACTTTTCAATGTTTGCAATGTCTTAGCGTGCAATATGCCTGTGATGATTATTTAAATATTTGATGTTTTTGTAATTTTAGATTTAATATTCATTAAAAATTTAATAATTGTTAAAGTTAATTATTATATACATAAATAAGTTATCATTATACAAACTTTTATGATCAAATAGTCGTTTATTTCTACGTACAAATTTTCACTTTTCTAACTTTTTTTCCCAAATTAAACGACTCTTTGATCATGAAAGTTTGTAAAATGACAACTTATTTATGTATATAATAATTAACTTTAACAATTATTAAATTTTTATAATGAATATTAAATCTAAAATTATGAAAAACTTAATAAGGGCTCTAAATATGACCCCTACTCTATATGCCGCTTATTCGGCCCTGCCGCAACGAACCAGGTGAGCAGCGAGAGTGCAATAAGTGTGTATCACTGCCTAAATTATAAAACAATATGCTAGGATAATTTTTTAGATATTTCAAAAACTACAGAACGGATTTTCAATGTTCAAGGCTCAAATAAAAGCTGAGACTTTAAAGATTAAGTTGCTAGAGTTTAAAATTTTTCTCTAAATTTTTCTAGAATGTGCAGCCACACAAACATGGTGCACAAAAATAGACAAATTAATTAATTTTTTTCAAAATCTTTTAGGTGATAAAATCTCTCAAAAATATCAAATAATTTTCATTCATATATCAAACGACGCAGAAATTAATTGGCTTTCAAACGATCCAAGAACCAAGTTTCTATCATTTTTCAATAATAAAATATGTTAATTTAATTTCGACAGCAACTTTTCGTAGCTCGCCCGTCGTTCGTACCGACAATTTCTGCCGGTAGTGTATATATATATATATATTTATATATGGGTGATTTTCAAATAACTGATTTTTTTGAATAAGACATTTTTCTGCTAAAATAGTGAACCAAATTTGAAATTTATTATATATTCCAGTACATTTTTGTTATTAAAGTATATGTTCAAATCAAAACTACAAGATTTTAAATATTTCTAAAGTTACGATGGAAAACGCAAAGAAAATGCAAAAGTTACATGCCACGAACCTGACATTTTTCCACGGTCCTGACATGTGTGTCACAGTTAAAACACGTAAAGAAATAAAAAATCGAATAAATATTTTCTTTTCAATGTTCGCACTTCAAAATATTACCAGTAGAAGTCAATTAAACATAAAATTGAGTAATAAAATCACGATGACGTTAACATGTGTTGGTAGAAAGTAATTAACAATTTAAAACATGAAAAAAGTGCTCGTGTACGTAGAATATCATTGTAATAAAAATATTTTTATATGTAAAACATCTGGTTAGATTTGGCCCACAAAGTACTTAAAAGATAGTTTTAATATTTGCTTACGTGAAAATTTCAGAATAAAATTTTTAAAAAACGTATGCCACGGACCTGACAATTTAACCCTATTTTCTTAATTTTAACTATGATAATGTTAATGTTAACAAACTGAATATTAAGTATCTTTAAGAAGAGACTTCTATTAAGTGATTTATGAAGTGAGTGGCAAAAAATAATAATTTTATTAGTCATTTATCTATGGGGACATGCAAATATGACAGTTATTTGAAAATCACCCATATATAACCATATTAACATAGGTTTGTAACATGAAAATAATTTTGTTTCTCTCTATAGAATGTTTGTTTTTTTGTTAATATAACTTTTATAAACATTTAATTTTTTAAATGAGAAGAAGCTATCAATTTTCCGAATCAAATAATTAAGTCTTAAATAAATCTCTATAAGCTCATGGGCTTCATATGTATCGACAGCAGAGCTGCCCTAATACAGAAACCTGCTTAATCAGAAAAATATTTTCGAAATTAATTAATAATTTCAAAATTATCAAAGAACTTAGAAAAAAGCGGTAGCATGGTGGGATACGAGCCCACGACCTTAGAATTTTGAAATTATTAATTAATTTCGAAAATATTTTTCTGATTTAGCAGGTTTCTGTATTAGGGCAGCTGTGCTGTCGATACATATGAAGCCCATTAGCTTATAGAGATTTATTTAAGATTTAATTATTTGATTCGGAAAATTGATAGCTTCTTCTCATTTAATATTTGTAAACCGAATGATAAATTCACTTTCTGTAAATTGTTTAATTTTTTAGTAATACTAAAGATGATCAGCGTTGACCTGATCGGACGGTAATAAAATTAAATTATTAAAATTTATTGAAAAGGATCCATTAATTTCTATGAGTTTCCGATCGTGGGAAATGTATGAATATCCTTTACTTCCAGCTAGTACAAGAGTAATGTGGCAACTTAAATCATCATCTTAATTAGAGAAACCAAGATATGGAATTGTTGGATTTCAAACTGGAAGAAAAAATCAATTTAAGAAGATATCCTGTTACTTTGATCATTGTAATATTATAAAAGCCAAACTCTTTTTGAACTCACAATCTTACCCTTATGGAAATTCAAATCTAAACTTTGATTTAAATCAGTATGTTATGTTATATGATATGTATGTAAACTTTTAACCTTCTTATTATAGAAAATATTATTTATTATATTATTATTTATATTTATATTATATAATATAAATTGGAGTTTATAGTAGACGTTGAAGGGTTTAAAAAACTCTGAAATCAGTTTATTTTTTAAAGAGTTGGCTATAGTTCCTCTGAAAGCAAGTGCTCACCCAAGAGTTTACCTTTTTAACCACCTTGTGTTTGGAATTCAATACCTGGACGTTATAAAAGTGAAAACCTATTGTTAACAAACAACTATCATTCAATCCCTTGGATAACTAGAGATGTGTGTTACGATGAAGTGCGAACCATTTTACAAGATGCATTACGAGGAGCAAAACTTATCTATGTTAAAGGTTGTGACAAAAAAACAGTGGTTAGAAAAGTATTTAATGAATGTATACAATTCAGAAGAAATTGACTGTCCAGCGTTTAAGAATATTAAAACTGAATTTTCATTATCTACATGTACTCATCATATTACACAAACTAAAAATTGTTCAGTAAACAATATATTTAAGCTTCGAAATTGGTTTTTGAATGTAACGAGTGAACTGAGAAACTTCTTAAATGGTATCGACAAAGTAGATGATATGAATACTAATTTGAAATTATTTTATGAAAAATAATTGCTACCATAAAACAACCATTCTTTATTCAAAGCCGCACACAATCATTATCTTTTTATGTTTAATTTTTATTTAAAAATTAAACATTCTCGACATTTTTAAATTCAAAAACGAATAAGAAATCAGCATTTTAGAAATAGGAGGAGTTTAATATTTTTTTATTGGCTGAAAGTCTTTATTTTTTAGAGGTTGAGACTAAATGTTATATTTTTAAAAATGAAATACTCTTGTCATTTTTAAATTGAAAAACGAATAAGAAATCAGCATTTTAGAAAAAGAAGGAGTTTAATATTTTTTATTGGCTAAAAGTCATTATTTTTTAGGGGTTGAGGCTAAATGTTATATTTTTAAAAATGAAAAACTCTTGCCATTTTTAAATTGAAAAACGAATAAGAAATCAGCATTTTAGAAAAAGGAGGAGTTTAATATTTTTTATTGGCTAAAAGTAATTATTTTTTAGCGGTTGAGACTAAATGTTATATTTTTAAAAATTAAATACTCTTGTCATTTTTAAATTGAAAAACGAATAAGAAATCAGCATTTTAGAAAAAGGAGGAGTTTAATATTTTTTATTGGCTAAAAGTAATTATTTTTTAGCGGTTGAGACTAAATGTTATATTTTTAAAAATGAAATACTCTTGTCATTTTTAAATTGAAAAACGAATAAGAAATCAGCATTTTAGAAAAAGGAGGAGTTTAATATTTTTTATTGGCTAAAAGTCTTTATTTTTTAGGGGTTGAGACTAAATGTTATATTTTTAAAAAATAAAAAAAATTAAATATTCTCGCCATTTTTAAATTGAAAAATGAATAAGAAATCAGCATTTCAGAAAAAGGAGGAGTTTAATATTTTTTTACAGGCTAAAAGTCTTTATAATCTGGGAGTATAAAAAAATGTAAAAAAACATAGCAAAAAAATTCGCACAAAACTAATAACTTCTCATATGATAAGAAAGTAATCAAAATAAATAAAGAAATAATTAAAAAAATAAGGGAGACTTTTTAGGAACTTTAAATGATTGTATGTGACTTTGAATCAACAGTAGTTCCTGAATGGTTGTTGATAGTAACTGTATTTTTTTAATCACATTCGGCTAAACAATCTCAGGCTGTCTGTGTTAAAAGAAAATAAGAAAGGCTCTTTAAGTATACTTAAAATGATTGTGAGTGACTTTTATTTAACAATGGTTGATGTATGGTTGTTGGTAGCAACTATAATATTCTTTTAACACATCGAATTACACAATCTGGGCGAATAATAGTTAGATGGAAATAAGGGATTATTTATAGGTACTTTCAATAAATGTGTGCGACTTTGATTCAACCATAATCGTTTTATGGTTGTTAGTAGCAACTACAATATTGTTTTAACACATCCTTCCACACAATCTGGGCATATAATTGTTGGAGAAAAATGTCGGAGGCTTCTAAGTTACTTTAGTCAATTCTGCGTGACATTAATTCGACAATGGTTGTTGTATGGTTGTTTGTAGCAACTATAATATTGTTTTAACACATTCGACTGCACATGATAGGCGTACAATATTTGAAAAAAAGAGTCTCTTTAGTTAGTTTAAATGATTGTGTGTGACTTTCAATGAACAATGGTTGTTGTATGGTTGTTGGTAGTGAAAATAATATTTTTTAACTCATGCCAATTCTCTTCCTAGGCGTATAAGTGTTTAAAAAATATGAAAGACTTTTAATACAATAAAAATAATTGTGCATGACTTTTTATCAACAATGGTTGTTTTATGGTTGTTGGTTGCAATAATATTTACCATACATGAACTTTAAAAGCTTTTAAATAAATTTTCTTTGCTTTGTAGAGCTGCAGAATGTTTATTTCATTCTGTTTATCATTTTCTATGTTGCGCTTTACCCTTTTTAAGCTGTAGTTTGTACAGTACCCTTTTATGTCTTTAATGTTAGGTAACAATAAAACTGTCCATTATTCAGAGTTTTGGCATTTACATTTCTTAATCAGAAGGTCATAAACTACAAAATTGCAAAGTTTAACAAAATTTCACAGAGATCTTTTTTCCCATGTATTTGGTGCGGGATCCTTTAAAAATAAACAATGATAAGGTAAATGTCCCTATTTGTGGACTACTTAAATTTCCACTACACTTAAAAGTGAAAAAATTACCTTTACGTTTCTTTCAATAAAAATCTTTTTTCACGATAAGAAGATATATTAATTTTGAAAGCAAATATGACTTTACATCAATTTTTCATTGTCAAAATATAGTAAATTATTGTGTTTTTATGAAAAAGGTTAATGTACCAATTTGTGAACTGATTAGTATTTTTCATGAACACGCTACCATACACTCATTTTTATATGGATTAGCTGTTTAAAAAAGTAAATTAATATCTAATCTCATAAATACTCACTTTAATTTATAAAACTTTAGTTTTTTTTTGCTTTGACAAACTGTAAAACGTAAACCTGTCAAATGACTTGATTGCTTGCAAATATCAAAATATAAAATATAATTATTAAAACATTTTTTTCATAAAATACCGTTTTATAATAATAAAATATGTTTCAGGATAAAAAGCAACTACTTACAACAGTATATTTAATTGATTTCTATTTAAATTTGCACATTTATGCGCAAAGTGCACAAATCGGTACACGTGCACAAATAGGGACATTTACCTTAAAACGTGAACTTAACGAAGACAACAAACTTAGATATTTCACAAATACATAATCCAAAAAAAACAGCACACAAAAGATTTCAAAAAGGATTAAATTTTTAAATTATCTGAAATAAAAATTACAAAAATTAAAAAATTATTTTAGAATTAAAAATTGAAATAAGTACATATTAAGGTTTTATTTTAATTAGTGAAAAAGAAAGCAGAAAAAACTTCTTACCCTTTAGAAAAAAATATAAGCATGTAACAAAAAATTATTCAAAAAATTCCTTGTTATTATTATCCATATTATTTTTTTATTTAATTAATTCAAAAAATTTTGTAGAAACACATTTTTTTAAAGAAATGTGCTTCTATGATTAGAGAGATTTGACAGAGAGATTGGGTTATATATTTGGGTCCAGGTATAGCTGGTAAAGAAGAAATCTATATTATTAAACTTTTCAAATTATGTTTTAAAAGAAGTAATTAAATTATAATATACTTTATCTAAATTGTCAATATCCGTTCTATAATTAATACTATTTGCATTATTTTTTATAAAAAACATTTCTAGATTTTTTCTTTTCCAATTATTTGTTTCAATATTTAAAATATTTATATTGTCAAAGTCAAAAGAGTGATTATTATCAAAGGTGTGATTAGTTAAAGCATTAATATTTTGGTTGTGATTGACGTATGGTTTATGTTCTTTTATTCTAGTTTTAAGATGTCTTAGAGTTTCTCCAATATAACAACTATTACAATTTTTGCATTGAATTTTATATACACATCCAACCTTCTGAAATTTCTCTGTTGGATCTTTAAAATTTGGAAAAATAGAATTTTTTAAATTATTAGAATTAGTAAAAACTAAATTAAAATTATATTGTTTAAAAATATTAAAAAGAATTTTATCAAAATTTTGAATATATGGAATGCTTATAATCTTTTCAATTGGAAGATTGTTGTTATTTATTTTTCTTTTATGTGAGTTACTAGTAAGAGCATTATACCTCTGTGAAATCTTTCTATTTAACATATCAATTGGATATCCGTTAAGAATTAAAGTTTTTTAACAATATCAAGATTTTCAAGATGGAATTGTTGATCTGACAATTTTATAGCCCTATCAACAAGAGTGTATATAATGCCAATTTTATAACTAAGAGGGTGATGTGAATAGAAATTTATATATCTACCAGTCCAAATAGATTTACGAAACCAATTTGTTATAATAAAGTTATTACTGTCAATTGAGAGGGAAAGATCTAAAAAATTAATTTTATTATTACTAGATAACTCTAAAGTAAATTTTAAATATTTATCGATGGAGTTAAATTTACATAATATATCATCTACCTTATTTGAAGGTGCACAAATTAATATATCATCAATATATCGAAAGTAAAAAATAATTTTATATGTAATTTTGCTTAAAATTTCTTCCTCAATACCCTCCATGACAATATTAGCTGCACTTGAGGATATTGGGGAACCCATTGGTAAGCCAAATATTTGTTTATAAAATTCTCCTTGAAATTGACAGTATGCAGAATTTAAGCATAAATTTAAAGCTTGAAGAAAATCATCCTGAGAGAGGTTTGTATGTTTTTCAATTTCTGACCATTTGCTTTTGATAGTGTTATTGATAAGTGTCCAAGATATGTTTGTATACATGGAAACAACATCGAGTGAAAAGATAGTAAAATTTGGTGGAATAAAAATATTATTAATTTTATTTTTAAAATCCCAGCTATCTTTAATATAGTGGTTATTATCACTATTTAAAGATTTTTAAAAGGTTTGATAAAATTTTTGATAAATTATATATTGGCTTGCCTACAAAAGATGTAATTGGTCTCATAGGAAGGTTATTTTTATGTAACTTTGGTAGTCCATAAAATTTTGGAGCAACTCCATTTGTGCAATTAAGAAAATTATATGTATTTTTTCAAAGTATTTTTTATTTAAAAAGGATTTTAAAAGATTTCGCAAACAATTATGAATTGAGATTGTAGGATCAGAATTCAATTTTTTGTAAGTATTAGTATCAGTTAAAAGATTAAGTGATTTCGAGATATAATCATTTTTTGTTATAATGACAGTTTTATTATATTTATCAGCAGTGGTTATAATAATATCTTTATTAGACTTTAAAAATTTCTTTGTTTCATTAATATTTTTAATTAGATTTTTTTGTGTGCAATTAAGGTATGATTTATTAAAAATTAAATTTTGTAACCAATAAGACACATTCCCTCTAATTGTATTTTTAGTATCAGAAGGAATATCTTTTATGCCGTATTCTATATTTGAAATCTAGAAATGTTTTTTATAAAAAATAATGCAAATAGTATTAATTATAGAACGGATATTGACAATTTAGATAAAGTATATTATAATTTAATTACTTCTTTTAAAACATAATTTGAAAAGTTTAATAATATAGATTTCTTCTTTACCAGCTATACCTGGACCCAAATATATAACCCAATCTCTCTGTCAAATCTCTCTAATCATAGAAGCACATTTCTTTAAAAAAATGTGTTTCTACAAAATTTTTTGAATTAATTAAATAAAAAATAATATGGATAATAATAACAAGAAATTTTTTGAAAAATTTTTTGTTACATGCTTATATTTTTTTCTAAAGGGTAAGAAGTTTTTTTCTGCTTTCTTTTTCACTAATTAAAATATAACCTTAAAATACATATTTCAATTTTTAATTCTAAAATAATTTTTTAATTTTTGTAATTTTTATTTCAGATAATTAAAAAATTTAATCCTTTTTGAAATCTTTTGTGTGCTGTTTTGTTTTTTTGGATTATGTATTTGTGAAATATTCATCCCCTGATGAGGAGCCATATATGGCTTGAAACTAGTTGGGATTAAAATAATAAATGTCATCTTTAAAAACCGTAAAATAGGCCTTTTCCATTATCTTACAAATGAATTAGATATTTATTTTTTTAGCCGAAAAAGACAGCGAAAAATTTTGATTATTTGTTTGCGTTGTTTGTTATAACCGTTATAACCTAATAATCACTAAAATAGACATGATTTCGCTCAATGTTGCCAACAAATATTAATAGTTTGGCGCCATGTGTTGAAAAAAATCGCCACAAATCGCGAAATGCGGGACATTCAAAATGTTAAATAATCAACTAATTACCCAATAATTCAATAATATTGTTAGGAAATGAATATTATTTATCTTTTAATAAATATTTTTAATATTAAAAATTTTAACCCTTTAACGACGAGATGTGCTGCTTTTCAACATGAATTTCAAACGCATACAATTAGTAGAAAGAAGCCATAAAATTGTTCAAAAGACCAAATCCTACTATTTTTGGGGTCGCTCTTTCGAATGCTGTGGTCAAAATTTTCAAAAAATGATACTAAACCCTTCTTTTTTAAAAAAATACTTTTAAATGTCAAGTTTTTTTAATGCCATTTTTTTAAAAAGAATTTTTTTCTCTTCCATAACATTTTTAAATAGGGTAAACGTACCAATTGTCGAGGGTGGTTCCTATTGTCGAGTAAACAAACTTCGAAATTTATTTAAACATTGTAGCACATTATAAATGGAAAAAAGTGATAAATATTAATTTTCTTATGCATTATAAATGTAAAAAAAATTTATTATTATTATATCCACAAACAAATGAGACGTTTTAGACAATATTTTTTGGTTATTACCATGGTAACATCGACAAATGGGACACTTACCCTGGAACAAAAATTATCAGAAACGTGTTCCCGATAGTTGTACTGAAAAAATATCCATTTCTAATTTTTTATTTTTTTCGATTTTGAATTTAAAATGACGCTTGAAGTACAAAACAATGTCCTAATTTGACGTAAGATTACTAACTTTTTCAAAATTGCTCAAATCTAATTGAAATTTGTTACTCGGGGGTTTCGGGGGTCGCTGATTTTGAATATGAAGTCGCGTTTAGTCTTTAAATAATTAAAGTTGTCCGATTCTAACCACGAGGAGGTAGACGATATAGAAAATAATTTTTTTTACTTTTTTAGTTCTTACTT
The DNA here is from genome assembly GCA_032873175.1 of Leptopilina drosophilae. NCBI lineage: Eukaryota > Metazoa > Arthropoda > Insecta > Hymenoptera > Figitidae > Leptopilina > Leptopilina drosophilae. The sequence goes on from CM065486.1 coordinate 14,887,100, forward strand.
TGTTCAAATAATTTTTGCTGATGCACATAGTCAAATATTTTGTACTTTTTTCCGAACAAGGAAACACTGCAAAAGAGGCAAGTTATATTACTGAGACAATTGCTTCAAAAAAGCGCATTATACAAATTAATAGTTTTTAATAAAAAGTTAAAAGAAGTAAATTAAAAAATTAAAGAAAATAAAAAAACAAAAAAATTAAAAGTCACTGAAAAAGTAAAAAAATGATTTTCTTTATCGCCTACATCCTCGTCGTATGAAAAGTGACTTCATATTCAAAATCAGCGACCCCGAAAACCCCAGAGTAACAAATTTTATGTAAATCTCAGTAATTTTGGATGTTAAGCTGACATTTGGATTCGCCATTTTAAATTTTTTGAATCTGACTTCATATTTGTAATCAGCGACCTAAAACACCCTGAGTAACAAATTGCAAGCAATTCTAAGTAATTTTGAAAAATTAAGCCGCCATTTTGGATCCGCCATTTTGAATTTTTTGAATCTGGCTTCAGATTCGTAATCAGCGACCCCCAAAACCCCCGAGTAACAAATTTCAATTAGATTTGAGCAATTTTGATGAAGTTTGTAACCTTACGTAAAATTAGGAAATTTTTTTGTCCTTCAAGCGCCATTTTAAATTCAAAACCGAAAAAAAATTAGAAGTGGATATTTTCCAAGTACAACTATCGGGAACACGTTTCTGCTAATTTTTGTTCTATTTAAAAAACGTTATGGCGGAGAAAAAAATTCTTTTTTTTGCTTTTTTGCTTACTAATTGTAGACGTTTGAAATTTATGTTTAAAAGCAGGACATCTCGTCTTTAAAGGGTTAAGATCGATGAAAAAGAAACGCAAATACTGTTAATACTTATCAAACAAAACTACGTGTATATTTCGAGAAAGGACATCCAATAGCATCAAAAAAATTTGTCGAATAAATTAAGTCTCAAAAATAAAAATTGAAAAACTTAAAAAATCTGATAATTTTTTTTGCACTTTTAAAAACAATTGACCTCCTCTGATTGTATGACGAATTCATGAAACTAGACGAAAGTTCGTTAACATTATTTGTATGTTATGTACTATTCAAAGTACAAATTTCTCCATCTTAAGTTGAGTTTATAGCGTCAAATCGCTAGTGAGCGGGTTTACCCTGTGCGCGGGATTATCCCAGTCTCCCCCACTACAATCCTAGAACCATATTTAGTCTGCACATTGTTTATTTTAGTAACATTGTATAACTCGTTTACAGTCAGTTCTGAAAGCGGCTTCGTTGGGAGAAATCTCTCTATAAGACCAATGACGTTGACTTTTTAAAAGTCCATTGTTTTAATATCTGTAAACAAAGCAAGCAAAAAGATGGATTTTTAATATCAAATTTAAAAAACAAATTTAGAATACAAAATTTTTCAATAAAAGAAAGGAAATTTACCTATCAAATAAGAAGATGATGCTATAGTTTTTAAAGCTGCTAGTACTGCTAATGTTGCTGTAGAAGCTGAAACTGCTGATGCTGATGAAAACTGTAACAGAAGTGTCCAATCGTGGATTCTAACCTACCTTATATTCTTTAAACTCCACTCTTATTAAACTCCCACTCTTTTACCCCACTTTAACAACTGCGCACGCAACAACGCAACTTATTATTGACAGGAAGGTTAAAACCTGTCTGAAGTAGTTTTAGACAATGTCTATATTCTATTTAAGATGCAGGTTGAAACTTGTATTTAAATTTTCAAGCAATACTATTGTTATCTTGAAAAGAGGAAAGTTGAAACTTGCTTTCATATTTTTGGACAATATATTTATCCCTACGGTGCTGTAGTACCAGTGAAGCACCCTGCAAAAGTCAGACAGCAAGGTTTAACGCATGGAACTATGATATTCACTCAAGGCGGTAATTGTACGCGCACCATTGCTACGCACTGGGCCTTACCGCACCACCCACTACCCAGAATGCCCGCGCGGTATCTCGCGAACGCTTGGTCCCTCGCGGTTCTCTATACAATTTTTGACTGGTTTATACAAAGTAGGTGGTTATATTGAAAATATACATATAGAGGGAAAAAGTGGGTTGGTGGGAGGGGCGTGGTAAACTAAAAGCAACGTACTTTTCATAGATAACGAGTGAGTGGGTGGTGGGAAGGGGAGGTTGCAAAGAACAAAATGTACACAACAAATGTTGACTTTAAAAAAGAGGGTAGTCAAAGTGGGTGGTATTTGCATGTTCCGCGTCTAAAAGGGTGGGTTTTGCATAAAACTTCAAGAAGATGGGTGAAAACGATTTTTTTCAAACGAAAGCTGAGGTTTTTTCCTAAAAGGACATATACATGAAAAAGTGGGACTAGAATGTTTAAACATTGAAAAAAGAGTTTTCTACCCACCGGAGCACTCTAAACCCAGGTTTTTAGCTTCGTTTAGGAAAAAATTATATTTTTTAATATTTAAACATTCTAGTCCCATTTTTTTATGTGTATGTCCTTCTAGAAAAAACCTCAGATTTCGTTAAAAAAGAAATCGTACCTCTCCCTTTCAAATAAAAATTGATATTTATTTTTGATTTTGATTTTTTGGGTCAATTTTTTTTCAAAATGCTTATTTCCAATCGAAAGAGCATGAAAAAACCTTTTCAAAATGTACTTTGTCAAATTTGTATGTTTAATTGTTTAAGAGTAAAAAATTATCGAAATAAGCATTGTACTGAAAAACACAAAAATTTAACCCCCATTCTCGAAAAATATTGGTCAAGGTAAAAATATATTTTCACGAAAAATTACTGTCTATTAGTACTCCAAAAGCCCCAAGTTTAGGCACGATTTGAGAAAAAAATTTGTCTACCTTGAACACTTGAGATGGAATCGCTTAAATGCAAATTAAAAGGGTTAACTAATTTGCATATGAGGCATTTTACGTGTAATGTCCTAAGTTGAAATTTCAACTTCTTGAAAAAAATTGAAACTCAGGGAATTTGTTGTTCTATCAAGTAGAAATGTGCCCCAGAAAATATTTTTGACTTTTTCGAAAATTTGAAGGGGGTAGAGAGGGGCCAATTTAAACAATTTTGCTAACACCGGCTACTTTGTGAATTTTTTCTGAACGTACTTTTAATGGGAAAAATTTTTTAGAATATGTTTCGGAAAGGTTTTTTCGTCCTCTTTTCAATGGTGAATTTTATTTTTTAATATTTTAAAAATTTATCCCAATTTTTGATAATTAATATTTAAATTTCAATTTCCCAAAAAAGGGTCCGTTTTATTTGAAAATAAATTATTGCAAACGAAAGCTGAGGTTTTTTCCTATGCGCATGTAAATTTTCAGAATGCCCTTTTTTATTGTTTTTGAGTTATTAAATTTCAAAGAATAAATTGCTGCGCGCAGCGTTGCGGTGGCACTGAGCCGCGTGGTACCCAGCGTGATGCGAGGTGCCCGCGACGCTGCGCGAAGCAATTTATTCTTTGACATTTAATAACTCAAAAACAATAAAAAAGGGCATTCTGAAAATTTACATGCGCATAGGAAAAAACCTTAACTTTCGATTGCAATAATTTATTTTCAAATAAAACGGACCCTTTTTTGGGAAATTGAAATTGAAATATTAATTATCAAAAATTGGGATAAATTTTTAAAATATTAAAAAATAAAATTCACCATTGAAAAGAGGACGAAAAAACCTTTCCGAAACATATTCTAAAAAATTTTTCCCATTAAAAGTACGTTCAGAAAAAATTCACAAAGTAGCCGGTGTTAGCAAAATTGTTTAAATTGGCCCCTCTCTACCCCCTTCAAATTTTCGAAAAAGTCAAAAATATTTTCTGGGGCACATTTCTACTTGATAGAACAACAAATTCCCTGAGTTTCAATTTTTTTCAAGAAGTTGAAATTTCAACTTAGGACATTACACGTAAAATGCCTCATATAAGCAATTAAGGAACCCCCACCAACGGACTCTTACTTACTCTAGAATCGGTAAGTAGGAATCTGCATTACCGACTGAAATTACGCAGAATCGGCATATCTACACTACTTAAAACTGCTGTGAATTTGATATTTAAAAGTTTTAAAACCTACGTTACATTCATTTTTAGCAATCATAAAAACCCCAGAGTAACGATTTTCAAGTGAATCTAATAACTTTAAAAAAAACTTATAACATAAAATTCGATCAATTTCTCAGACTTTACCACCTTATTAGGCGTATAAAAAAATACCATCACCAAACGAAAAAGCACTATTTCTTATTATGGAAAAGTACTAAAATTCTTTCTTTGTTCCATTTCACCCTTGACATACTTTCTCTATAAAAGACACAGGACATAAGAGTGTCTTCTTCTTACCTAATTGTTTTTATATGAAGGATAACTTACCCTAGATCACCTTTCTGTCCAAATACGCCAGAAACAGTGGGTAAACCAAGTGCAGCAGTTATGGCATTGACTGCTTCCGTAGCTAATCCAGTTCTTGTCGTGTCAAGTACTAAATCTGGAACATTTGGTCCAGATTGTCCTTCTTTAAGAAAGGTATTCCATAATCCACATATGCGATCTTTTGTACTTTCAAATTCATAACTTTTAACACTGACTACGTAGATTTCTCCCAAGTATCCTGGATAGGTTTTTTCCAACATTTCCAAGGAGCTCGTTATACTCTGGTTAGCTACGTCATTCTCTTCGTCGTTAATGATAACTGGAAAAAATAGTTTTGAAATGGCCATATCGTTCTAATCGCTTTTTCAAAATCTCGCATTTTAATTTAAAAAAATTAATGACAATAAGTTGTTCTAAAGCTCTTCAGATCGTTAATTTTAAATCTCACTTTAGAGTTTACAGTTTTAGAATTTTAAATAGCCAAGCCTTTGTTTGGGAGTTTTTGAGATCGCTAATTACGAGTTTGATGTAAGTTTTTGTTGCCATTAACTACGAATTCGATGTCTATGGTTAGCAATTTGATGTCAGCTTATAAAAATTCAATAACGGTTCAAATAATGTGATGATATTTTTGGGACGCCGATAATACGAAATTTTCCATCTAATAACGCTATCAAATTGTTTTAAACAATTGGATTCTTTTGTGAGTTCTTCTAGCCTCTCTCATTTGAAGTGCTTTCTATATGAATCTACTTTTCGCGATGTTTGCTAGGTGATTGCTGCTGTTACTCAAGTCTTTCATGTTTGGTATAGGAAATATCATGAACGAGTTACGTGTACATGTAGCGTGACCATCAGGTCAGAACTAAAAAAAATTTTGTGCGTATGTGTAATAACTTCCTATGTCTATTTGTTTAAATAATCTTATAATAAATGATAAAAGGAAATATTAAAAAAAACTTTGAAATTATAAATTGAGTTAGTAAGCCAAATTCTTAATGTGATAAGCCTTTTAATCTATAGGTAAAAGTAAGTCAAATTTGCCTTAAATTTGGCACATACATTTTAACGTAATATAGTGGTCGTTATTAACTCTTTTTTTAACCTGCAGTTATTAATATAGTCAAGACACACATAGGTGTTGACGTAATGTAACGATCGTTATTGTGTCTCTTTTTCATGTCTAGGTAAAAAATTAGGTCAAACTTGACATAGATTTTGAGGTATCGTAAGTCTTTATCAAGATTCTTTTGACATGTTCGTCAAACAATAGGTAAACTTCGACGTGACTTTTGTCACAATGTAATGACTGTATTCGACCTCTATTTGTCCTCTTTTTAACTAGTAGATTATAAAATAGATCTAAATTGACCTGTATATCGACTTGGAGTTATTTTAAATATACTATAGAGGGACCTTAGAAGTTTAACAGTATGTTAAAAAATAGGTCAAAATTAACCAATACTTTGACCTATAGTTATCTTAAATATACTAAATGGCGTCCTTATAATTCGACCTTTTGGTTAAAAATAGGTCAAAACTGCCCTTAAAATTGAAATAGAATTTGAGAGAAGAACAGATCAGAGGGAATTATTCGTAAAATTTTGACATAAAAAGTCCAAACTGACATTAAAATTGACCTAAATTTTGGAGCAAAAGCAGGCCAGAAGGAATTTATCGTCAAGTTTTGACGTATAAATTAAAATTGCCATTAAAATGGTCCTAAATTTTGAGAGCAGAAAACCTACTGACCAGTAGTCATGACGTGTAGGTCAAAAAATCTTAAAACCGTGGCGGCGATATCTTTTTGTTTCTATATTACAAAAGATATTAACGCCACCGCTGTTTTAAAATTCTGTAAGAGAGACTGTTTCCATGGGGCCCTAAAAACTTATGTCAAATTTGACCTTTTTTAAAGTAAAGGTCTAAAAGAGGCGCAATGGACGCATTACATTACATCAAAATCTATATATAATTTAAAAATCAGTCGGAGAAGTAGGCGCAATGCGCCTACATCATAGGGTTTCGTGGCGTAAAATGATAAATAAATAATAATTTATCAATTACCATAGCAACAGTTGCCATGGCGATGGTTGTTATGACAACCGTTACCATAGCAACGGTTGCCATGGCAACGGTTGCTATGGCAACCATTACATAAGACATAAGACATAAGACATAAGACGTAAGACATATGATATATGACATAAGCCGTAAGACTTAAGACTTAAAAACTACGGACGAACACCGAAGTCTCGCTATAAGGGTTTTGGCCCTTGGCCACGAAACCCTAAAAACCCTAAAAACGGGCCCAATAACGATCTTACATTACGTCGAAATCTATGTCTAATTTAACCTACATGTCGAAAATTTTCAACTTTAAAAGGCAGTTTTGACTTGCATTTAAAAAATTAACAAATAATTCCCTTTGACCTCAAAATTAAGGTGTATTTTGATGTCAGCTTTCATCTACACGTTAAAAATTGACGAGAAAACTTCCTTGAAAACTATCATTTATCAAAATTTAGGTAAATTTTAATCTTCATGTCAAAAAGTGACAAACCATAAATTTCCTCTGACCTTAAATTTAGGTCAATTGTAATGGCAGTTTTCATGTATACGTCAAAAATGACATAAAAACTCTGAACCGATCTTCCAAAAAATTTAAGTCAACTTTAAGGGCAGTTTCGACCTATACATAAAAAATTGTCAATTAATTCACTCTTTTCAAAATGTAGGTTAACTTTAATTCAAATTTTTGCAAGTAAAAATATTCTAATGATTCCAAATTATATAAACTAAAAAATTTTACACGACTTTTGTATTTTCTGAAAATTTATTATGTGTTATAATCCGTTTTTTCTTTTTCTAAATATGTATTTATACTAAAAGTTCTACGCAATTTTTACGGTAATAATTTTATTAGTGTTATTTTATGTTTGTATTGTAATGAACCTAATGTCTCAATTTATTTAAGGGCATGTCCAAGTTGTGAAATGTAAACAAACATGTTAACAAACAAAGAACTAAAATCATATTTTGGAAACAGCCTTTTCTCCCACAAAAATTAACATTGGACCGCTGTTTTTATAACAATGATAAATTAGTGTGTCAAAGTTTCCCATGAAATCATATTTCAACTATAAGCAATTAAAAGTAATTAATAAAATAAATAATTCAAATGACCTATAAAATAGCATTTTTGACGCGTTGCGAAAAATAAACTGTTTGGGTATATTAACCGCACAGATGATGAAGAAGTCTCATATCTGCGACTGGATCATCAACAAGTGGAAGGGGAAGTTTTTCCCTTTCCTCCTTGAAATTACAAGGAGAAAGGGTAAAAACGTCTGCAACGTCCGTGCGGTTGATATAGTCAAACACTTAAACTGTTTACGACGTGAACTCCGTTGTTCTCCGCGCACGCGCAGACCATACCACGGACGCATTGACAACACCATGCAAAAATGCACATTTTGTTTTAAACTGAAACTCACTTATTTTGACATGCTTTCAGGTATACTAGGTATAGATACCAAATTTAACACTTCAATTTACCATTTTCATGAAAAATTGTAAATTTCTATTCATTTACGAAAATAAGACGGTCGAAAAGAAAGCAGCAGTAGAAGACCGAATATTGAAAAATTTTTCGACCTTCTCATTTGCGTAAATGAATGGAAATTTACATTTTTTTTATAAAAATTGTAAATTGAAGTGTTGAATTTGGTATCTATACCTAGTATACCTGAAAGTATGTGAAAATATCTGAGTTTCAGCCTAAAACAAAATGCGTCTTTCTGCATAGTGTTGTCAATGCGTCCTTGGTACGGCCTACGCGTGCGCGGAGATCAACAGCGTTCTCGTCGCGAAAAGTTTAAATGTTTGATTATATCAAACGCATGGACGATAAAGAAGTTTTTACCCTTTCTCTTTGTAATTTCAAGGAGGAAAGGGAAAAATATCCCCTTCCACATATTGAAGGTCCAATTGCTGATATGAGACTTTTTCATCGTCAGAGCGGTTGATATACTCAAACCATTTAATTTTCGCGACACGTCAGAAATGCTATTTTACAGGTCATTTGAATTATTTATTTTACTAATTACTTTTAATTGCTTATAGTGAAATATGATTTTTTTGGAAACTTTGACGCACATTTTTATAAAAGAAGCATTCCAATGTTAATTTTTGTGGGAGGAAAGGCTGTTTCTGAAATGTGATTTTAGTGCTTCGTTTGTTTACATTTCCGTTTGTTTACATTTCACAACTTGGACATGCCTTTAATAAACTTATAGTTCCGGAAGAGGACAACTTTGCTAATAAAAACATTAAGGCTATGTTCAAGTTGTGAAATGTAAACGGTTTGTGTACGGTCTGCTCGTGCGCGGAGATCAATCGTCTCACGTCGCGAAAATAAGTGTTTGACTATATTAACCGCACGGACGTTGCACAAGTTTTCACCATTTCTCCTTGTAATTACAAGGATTACACATTACAATTTCCTCTTCTACATGCTGACCGTCTAATCGCTCCTTGGGTCTATCATAGAGTTCGTCCACCTGATATACTTTAACTGTTTAATTTTCGCTACGCGTAATAAATGCTGTTTTACAAAGGACTTTAACTTTTTATTGTACGTATTGCTTTTATTTGCTCATAGTTAAATATAATTTCATTGGAAAATTTGACGCTCTAATTTACCATTTCCGTTAAGAATGTTTAAAAATGTTAAATTTTGTGGGAGAAAAAGCTGTTTGAAAAATTTGATTTTAGTGCTTGGTTTGTTTGAATTTCACAACGTGGACATCCCTTTAAAGGAGTTGTTTTAATTAAGTCTATTGTCTTGACTCTAACTGATCGTTATCTTCAACACTTGATTAATTTACTTAATTGTTCATTAATATTAATTTAAATTAAATGTATTTTATCATTTAGGATAAATGTTTTTCTTTAAAATTATTTGTTTAACCCTTTAACGACGAGATGTGCTGCTTTTCAACATGAATTTCAAACGCCTACAATTAGTAGAAAGAAGCCATAAAATTGTTCAAAAGACCATTTCCCACCATCCTTGGAGTCGCTCTTTCGAATGGCGTGGTCAAAATTTTCAAAAATGATACTAAACACTTTTTTTTTTTAAATACTTAAGGGTATGTCCAAGTTGTGAAATGTAAACAAACCAACATGTAAACAAACAAAACACTAAAATCACATTTTTCAAAGAGCCTTTTTTCTCTCAAAAATTACCATTAGAAAACTTATTTTTACAAAAAAGATGAATTAGAGTGTCAAAGTTTCCAAAAAAATCATTTTTGAGTGTGATCAATAAATAGCAATTAGTAAAACAACTAATTCAAATGACCTGTGAAATAGCATTTTTGACGCGTCGCGAAAAATAAACTGTTTGAGTATATCAACCGCACTGACGATGAAGAAGTCTCATATCAGCGATTGGACCTTCAACATGTGGAAGGGGAAGTTTTTCCCTTTCCTCCTTGAAATTACAAGGAGAAAGGGTAAAAACGTCTGCAACGTCCGTGCGGTTGATATAGTCAAACACTTAAACTGTTTACGACGTGAACTCCGTTGTTCTCCGCGCACGCGCAGACCATACCACGGACGCATTGACAACACCATGCAAAAATGCACATTTTGTTTTAAACTGAAACTCACTTATTTTGACATGCTTTCAGGTATACTAGGTATAGATACCAAATTTAACACTTCAATTTACCATTTTCATGAAAAATTGTAAATTTCTATTCATTTACGAAAATAAGACGGTCGAAAAGAAAGCAGCAGTAGAAGACCGAATATTGAGGATTTTTTCGACCATTACATTTTCGTAAATGAATAGAAATTTACAGTTTTTTTATGAAAATGGTAAATTGAAGTGTTGAATTTGGTATCTATACCTAGTATACCTGAAAGCATGTGAAAATATGTGAGTTTCAAAGTAAATCAAAATGTGTGTTTTTGCATAGTGTTTTCAATGTGTCCTTGGCACGGTCTGCGCGTTCGCGTAGAGCAATCGTCTGACATCGCGAAAAATTAAAGTGTTTGACTATATCAACCGCACGGACGATGAAGAAGTTTTTACCCTTTCTCCTGGTAATTTCATGGAGGAAAGGGAAAAATTTCTCTTTCCACATGTTGAAGGTCCAATCGCTGATATGAGACTTCTTCATCGTCAGTGCGGTTGATATACTCAGTTTATTTCTCGTGACGCGTCAAAAATGCTATTTTACAGGTCATTTGAATTAGTTGTTTTACTAATTGCTATTTATTGATCACACTCAAAAATGATTTTTTTGGAAACTTTGACACTCTAATTTATCATTTTTCTAAAAAAAGTTTTCTAATCGTAATTTTTGTGAGAAAAAAGACTGTTTGAAAAATGTGATTTTAGTGCTTGGTTTGTTTACATTTTGCTTTGTTTACATTTCACAACTTGGACATGCCCTTAAAAATGTCCCAAATACCTCCAAATAACGAGTTTAAACTAAATTGAATGAGTTTTATAAAATTCGACCGCCATATCGGATCCGCCATTTTGAATTTTTTGAATCTGACTTCAGATTCGTAATCAGCGACCCCCAAAACCCCCGAATAACACATTTCAATTAAATTTGAGCAATTTGGAAAAAGTTTGTAACCTTACGTAAAATTAGGAAATTTTTTTGTCCTTCAAGCGCCATTTTAAATTTAAAATCGAAAAAAATAAAAATTAGAAATGGATATTTTTCAAGTTCAACTATCGGGAACACGTTTCTGATCATTTTTGTTCTATTTAAAAAATGTTATAGCGGAGAAAAATATTCTTTTAAAAAAAATTGCTTTAAAAAAACTTGACATTTTTAAGTATTTTTGAATAAAAGAAGGGTTGAGTATCATTTTTTGAAAATTTTGACCACGCCATTCGAAAGAGCGACCCCAAAAATAGTAGGATATGGACTTTTAAACAATTTTATGGCTTTTTTTACTAATTGTAGGCGTTTGAAATTTATGTTGAAAAGCAGCACATCTCGTCGTTAAAGGGTTAATGATAGAATAAGTAATTAAATTCCAATCAAAATAATTATATTTTAATTAATTTTAATTTATATTAAATGCATATCTTAATATGAGGCATTATTCCTAGTGATGCATACGAGCGGGATATAACGAGAAGTAATCTTTACGAGACTGAATATCGTTCATTTGTCAAAATTATCGTTTATGATCGTCTCGTGGTGACAACTTCTCGTTAAACAATTATAATAATCGAGAAATGTAAACACAGTATTTGTAATTTTTTATTTTTGACGTGTTATATTATTAATTTTAATATAGTATATATTATTTAAAGGAATCTTTAAAAAACAAAAAGTAAAATTCAGAATTTTTAAAAATAGTGACACATTTCTTGTTTAAATATTATTCTCCAATAATTTTAAAAAAATTTATGTTGGAGCAATATTTTATAACCTGTTAAATTTGTGTTTAATCAGAAAAACAAGGTTTTTTTATATTTCCTGACAAAACTAGAAAAATAAAATAATTAGGGGAGAGGGCCCTAAGGTGGTCACCTATCTTTCGAACAACTGTAGATTTCAAATCGAATTATATATAAAGGTCAATAATACGGCGTTTGAAGCTTTGTCTTAGTATCTAACTTTCCTATCATAAAGTTTTTTTCATTTCATTAATAAAAAAAAGTTATGTCACTTTTTAAAAAAAGTTGAAAATTCGACTTTTAAAAAAGTGGCCCCAAGGTGGTCACCATACGAAAATTCACTAAAAAAGTTATAAAAAAATGTAAAAAACGTATTATTAAGTTGTTTATTTAATATTAATTATTTTTCATGATCACAGAAACATATTACATATTTTTTTTGCCGGGCGCTTAGGGAGGCGGAGCCCCCCGTTTATGACAAAATGATCTGAAAATATAAATTTTAAATGTTAATAAAAATGCTTAAATTTGTTGGTTTAAAAATGAATGAATTACAAGTTTTTATCAGTTATTAATTTATTGATATTAATTAACACAACATTTTTAAGTATTTACAATACAATATGAAAAAGTATGTAAAAACATGATAATTAAAATAATATGGTATTTCAAATGCAGTCTTTAGGAAAAGACAATTATCACTATTGACTGTTTATAATATGTTATTAAACATTAAAGCAAATAATTTTTAATATAATATTTGGCAGAAGAAATGCAGTCTTTAGAATGTAAGTTTTAAACATTTTTTAATATTACAGAAATATAAAGTGAGTTTTTAAGATTTAGTTCTTTAATTAAAATAAAAAAACGCAGTCTTTCTTAACATTTACAACAGTTTTTAGATTTTTTAAATTATAAAAGAAACTTATTTAGGATCAACATAGACTTTTAAAACTGTTAACACTTTATCGAGATCAAAAATAATAATATTTATCTTGTTAAACATAAACTTAAAATGATTTTTAATCATTGTTTGTCGCCATTAAATATGTTTATTGTGACGTTTGGACAATTGTTAAAGTGAAGATGATCTGTGGGATTTAATTGCTTGCGTAAAGATGAATTTTCTTTATTTTCAATTGTCAAGCAATTATTTGATGAGTGAGCTTTCTTCAAAGAATCATTTCCCATTGGAGGTTCCATTATAGATGTAGAAATTAAATTTACTTATTTTTCTCATTCCTTGTAATGAATCCTCGATATAACTCTCTGCCACTTTGTTGGATTTCCATCCACCGACGCGTTTTACTGTGAGAAGATCGGCCCCGGCGTCTGCTACAAGAGTCGCGGAGGTCCTCCGGAAACAGTGCCCAGTGTATAACTTGGCGTCAGGTAGATTTAAAAACTGTGCAATTTGAACAGGCATATTGCCAAACTTATTCATCCCGATGACTTGACGAGTGCATTTACCGTTCTACCAGTTTAGAAAGAACTTGTTCGTTTCCACGTTCTTTGGTCGACACGATACATAACTTTGAAGTAATTTGTAGAATTTTTCTTCGACAACGAAATTTCTCGTGATATTCGTTTTTGTTTCCGGAAGACAGACTTGGTAAAAAGACCCATTATCGTGTACATTGTTAGTAGTTAAATGATATAATTCATCTCGCCTACAAGCACCTTCAATACCAATTATAAGAGCAACCTAAAAATATAAAATTGTTAAAATATTAACAGAGTTTATCAATATTTTTTTTATTTGTAATTTGTCATATTTTATCTATTTATTTTAATAAAAATGTATTTATTTACAAATTTATTTTTATAATAATATTTTCTTAGTTATTTTATTTATTGTACTATTTATTATGTTTATGATAATTATAAATTTATATATATATATATATATATATGTACCTTAGTCGCCAAGAATTTTTTGTTCAGGGCATCTGTCAAAAATTTATTAATATCATCAGCACTTAACACTTTAGATTTTTTCGGTTGAAATCCTTTTCCTTCGACCTTGAGAAAATCGATTAAATTTGAATATGTTTTTATGTCGACATTATTATATTGTCTGATTGTTTTTTTAACATTGAGTATGTAGACCATAGGGTCGATGACGCTTTGGTCTTAGATATTTCCTCAAAATATGCCATTAATAATTTCTCAGAGATTGAAGAACAATTTTTGCTTTTTTGCCACGTGCTGAATTTCTCGTAAGTTGACAAGTACACTGGTTTCGATTTTATTGGGATAAGTTTTTCTTTTGCGCACTCAAACAATTTATCAATTGAATTTTCACTTTCACAGTCCATATTTTGTTCCTCGGAAGTCATGTTTTGTCGAAAGGTTTTTAATGTTCAAATAATAGAACATGAAATGACGTGAATTTATAATGAGACGCTAGAGGTTATGATTTCACAGTAGAAATTCTCGACGGGAAAATGGCGACGCGACTGCTCTACAGCTGATGTTTCAGTGACTAGTGAATAAGTTAAGTTGGTAAGCATGGTTTACTAGAACAGATGGATGGCGGAACTATGCGTAAAAGTACGATTTCCCCTACTTTTAAACACTTGTACAAAAAAACGGCATTTTAGTCGAGTTTTTGACTCAACCTGTTATAGAAAAATTTTCTTAGGGTGACCACCTTAGGGCCCTGACCACCTTGGGGCCCCCTTCCCTATAAAAACTGATGTAATTTTTTATTATGTTATAAAATTAGGTATTTAATTATTTTAGTATTATTTATAATTTTTATTTAACTTTTTTAACATTCTCAAAATTGAGTTAATGTAAAAAAACGTAATTTAGGTATAAACATTATTTCTTAGTCGTATCCAGCATTGAGTTGATTTTCGAAGTTAAGGAACATGAATTTCATGAATTTAAACATATCAAATGTTTAATTGATTGATTCGACAACTTTTTCTGTGTTTTCTAACAATCAAGGAGCTTCGAGAGAACAACCTTTCGGATGAAACTGATGTAGCAGTTGCCGAAAAAAAATCACGCGCCATTTTAGCAAGATTGGACAAAGTTTTTTCGTTCTTTTCCTACAATTTGAGTACATCTGTACTTTAACGTGCTTGCTTTTGCGCGTAGTAATAATCCAATTCATATCTCCAATTAGAAGTAGAATTTACAGAACTTGAGCATTCATCTTCTTCGGAATAATAATCTATATTATATTATTAAATTTAATTAAAATACATTTAAAAAAATCTATGGTTTGATTTTTTGAGGAATGAAAATTTTATTTAAAAAATTCTTTGCAATAAAAATAATGTAATATTTAATATAACTTGAACTTAACCAAAATGAGAAACAAATAAATCAATAATTTATTGATTTAGAGGACAAAGAGAAATAAAATGCAGGGTGGTCACGTGTCAGTAAAGTCAGGGAGATGTCAGGAAAACAACAATCTTTTCATAAAGTCAAGAAAATCTCAGAAAAATTATTTTTTTAAAGAAATTAAGAAACTTGAAACTTCTTCGAAACACATTTAAAAATTTCGCCTTTGATCCAATTAATGCAACAAAATACCACAAGTTTAATTAAAAAAGTATAACATTTTGAGGAAAACAATCATTAATTATTTAGTTTTTTAAATTGTACAAAAATTCTTTTCAGAAATTCAATTACAATTAAAATATTTTTAAAAAATAATTATTAAGGGTATGTCCCAGTTGTGAAATGTAAACAAACCAAAATGTAAACAAACAAAGCACTAAAATCACATTATTCAAAAAGCCTTTTCTCCCACAAAAATTACTATTTGAAAACTTTTTTTTGCAAAAATAATAAATTAGAGTGTCAAAGTGTCCAAAAAAACCGACCGAATATTGAGGAATTTTTCGACCATCACATTTTCGTAAACGAATAGAAATTTACAGCTTTCTTATGAAAATGGTAAATTGTAGTGTTGAATTTGATATCTATACCTAGTATACCTGAAAGCATGTAAAAATAACTGCATTTCAGTCTGAAACAAAATGTGCATTTTCGCATGGTGTTGTCAATGCGTTCTTGATACGGCCTGCGCGTGCGCGGAGAGTAATCGTCTGACATCGCGAAAAATTTAAGTGTTTGACCATATCAACCGCACGGACGATGAAGAAGTTTTACCCTTTCTTTTTGTAATTTCAAGGAGGAAAGGGAAAAATATCCCCTTTCACATGTTGAAGGTCCAATTGCTGATATGAGACTTCTTCATCGCCAGTGCGGTTGGTATACTCAAACAGTTTATTTTTCGCGACACGTCAAAAATGTTATTTTACAGGTTATTTGAATTATTTATTTAACTAATTACTTTTAATTGCTTATAGTGAAATATGATTTAATTGGAAACTTTGACACACTAATTTATCATTTTTATAAAAACAGCGGTCCAATGTTAATTTTTGTGGGAGAAAAGTCTGTTTCCAAAATATGATTTTAGTGCTTTGTTTGTTAACATTTTTGTTTGTTTACATTTCACAACCTAGACATGCCCTTAAGAGATTTATAAAGTGAGTTTCAAAAAAAAAAATTTTATTAGTCATTTACCTATTCGGACATGGAAATATGACACTTATTTAAAAATCACTATTTATATTATCGTTTTAAGATATACTGACCGAAAATCTTTATTACAAAATGCTTATATCACAGAAAGAAAGAATAGGCGCGCGCGTTAGACTACCAGTTTACTTAATATTTATTTAAATCATTTTGAAATTGTATTTTTATTATGTTTGTCAAATACATAATAAATTCTAGATATTATTATTGATTATTGGTTTATTGTAAAGAAACAACTACGCATTTTAATATGCAAAATGTATAGTAAATAAGTTTTGTTTACAATTGCAAAATAATATTACATAAAAGCACTATTTTTAAAGTTATACTTTTTAAAGTCTAACAAGACCGTTAAAAAAAGCAATATTATCAATTACCCTTATTTCGTAAAGAAAAAGCAAAGACAACATATCAAAGTGATTAGAATAATTGAAATAATACATTCTAAAAAAGGAATAAATAATATTTAGAGTGATAGATGGGGATCAATTTTACCACTTTTGCTAAACACCGCCTACTTTTTCAATTTTGTGTGTACATACTTGTAATGGAAAAAGCCTTGCATTAGTGACAATTTTTAATTTTTTTAAATATGGTTACATGGATTCGTTTTTGACTAGAATACACACGGAAAGATATCTGGTTAAATAATATCAGTTGAGAAACTCATTAATATTATTAATAATATTAATGTAAAAACATGACAATATTCTAAAAGAGCTTCAGATAGAAATAAAGCAAAAGCCAGTTGTAAAATTTCGATCTATTTGATGTGCAAAATGCTCGTAGGCCTTATTACAGTTTCATCACAAGTCACCTGCTACTATTCCATCAGCCACCACTAATTTTCAGGCTGAGTTTGTACAACACAAACTATCCTTTATATACCTGCATGAACACATACACACATGCAACACATTGGCTGACGGTGAGGTACGAACGCGAACGTTCGTGTGTATGTGTTCATGCAGGTATATAAAGGTTAGTTGGTGTTGTACAAACTCAGGCTGAAAATTAGTGGTGGCCGATGGAATAATAACAGGTGACTTGTGATGAAACTGTAATAAGGCCTACAAACATTTTTCACATCAAATAGATGGAAATTTTACAACTTAAGCATGTAAAGATGCTATGTATAATAATGGCAGAACGAAATACAGGCAAAATTTCATGAGTGTCCCTTGTCCAGGAGTGAATTATTAGTTTTCAAATGCACTTATTTTCATTATATTAATTTATCACAAGTAAACAAAAATTTTGCAGTGAACTATAATTTACATATGTAAGGAAAATTAACTTCTGATAAATTTATTTAATTGTTTAACCCTTCTAAAAAAATAAGAATGACGTGTCCCTTACTTTTACATTATTATATTTATAATATTTTGGCTATTTGGGATTTTGATTTAAATAATTAAAATGTATATTTTCATAAATAAGAATTATATTTCTGTCGAGTTTAGTCGAAACGGGGGTGTTTTGGCCATATTAGCCTTTTGATACTAATTTTTTTTTAAAAAAAGGATGTGGAAAAGGCACAACAAAATTACTAAATTATAATGCAATTGACTTAAAACTTTCTACTCTGGGGTTTTTGGACTCGCTCATTTTGAATTTGAATATTTGCTGATTTCAATTTGATATTAAAAATTAAAAATGGCGGATCTAATATGGCGAATGAATTTTGTAGAACTCATAGAAATAAATTAAAACTCGTTACTTGGGGGTTTTCGGGGTTGCGGATTACGAATGTGAAGTCGGTGTTCGAAAATTTAAGATGTCGGATCCAATATGGAGTACGAGTTTTGTAAAAACTTATGGAATTCAGTTGAAACTCGTTAGTCGGATTCCGACATTTTGAAATTCAAATTTAAATTCGTAATCAGCGATCCCGAAAACCCCCGAGTAACGAGTTTGAACTGAATTTGATGAGTTTTAGAAACTTCGTTCGCCATATTGGATTCGCCATTTTGAATTTTTAAAATCTGACTTGAGTTTCGTAATCAGTTCGCCAAAAACCGCAGAGTAACAAGTTTTATGTTAATTGCATCAGAATAAACAAGTTTAAATATATGTCTATTTTTGCAAACAATTATTTAAAAGTTAAAAATTATCATTGTTATTAATTTTGTTCTTTTTTCACAGACAAAATATTTTTATTTATATAAATTTAAATTTATACGGTTTTATCTGAAAAATGATTTACTTCACTAAAAATATAAATATTTGTTAACTTATAATGTTTGTTAAAATTAAATGAGTTACTTAGTTTATTCCTATATGTGACGTGCCGCGAGAAAAGGGACCTTAGCTGCTTAGAATTTTAGGTTACGATTAGAGTACTTTTAACTACATTACAAAATTTATTAATGATTATTGAACATCAAAAGCATATTTTTCTGAAAATATTGAACATAATAATGAATTAAATATTAATAGTTTGTAAAGAAAATTGGTCATTTTTATTTATTTATACTTCTAATTTTAGTTCTGTCAAAAACAGCTAAGATCCCTTTTGTCGTGGCACGTCACATATCATTAAGGAGTTATTTTTAATGATAGTAAATACAAAAAAAATTTGATCGATGAAGTTAGCTATTTACTTGTTTAAAAAGTATATAATTTTTGTATAACTAATGTAATTGTTTAAGCTAATAAATTTTTTAAGTTTTTAAAAGAATATACATGGGTCATTTCATTTAAATATATATATATATATATATATATATATATATATATATATATATATATAATATAATATATACATATATAACTGTTTTAAAAATTTGGTTTAAATTACAGAATCAAAACTTGCTACTTCAACTTTTGTTGAAGCTAAAAATGACAATTTAAATTCAACACTTCAATTTACCATTTTCATAAAAAAATTGTAAATTTTTATTCTTTTACGAAAATGAGAAGGTCGAAAAATTCCTTAATATTCGGTCTTTTACTGCTGCTTTTTTCGACCTTCTCATTTTCGTAAATGAATAGAAATTTATAATTTTTTCATGAAAATGGTAAATCGAAGTGTTGAATTTGGTATCTATACCTTGTATAACTGAAAGCATGTGAAAATAACTGAGTTTCAGCCTAAAACAAAATGTGTCTTTCTACATAGTGTTGTCAATGCGTTCTTGGCATGGTCATGCTTTTGGTAAAAGTCTCTTCTTGAAGATACTTAATATTTAGTTTATATTAACATTATCATAGTTAAAATTAAGAAAATAGGGTTAAATTGTCAGGTCCGTGGCATACGATTTTTTAAAATTTTGTTCTTAAACTTTCACGTGAGCAAATATTGGAAATATCTTTTAAGTACTTTATAGGTCAAATCTATCCAGATGTTTTTCATATAAAAATATTTTTATTATAACGATATTCTACGTACACGGGCACTTTTTTATGTTTTATAAATTTTTAATTACTTTCTACCGATACATGTTAACGACATCGTGACTTTATTACTCAATTTTATTTTTAATTGACTTCTACTGGTATTATTTTGAAGTGCGAACATTGAAAAGAAAATATTTATATTCAACATCTTGTACACTGAAAAAAATTGATTTAATTCAAAATATTTTAAGAATATTTAATTGATTTAAATACTTTTTAGTTGGATCAAAAAATATGTATTTGATTCAAATAATTCAAATTATTGGAATCATACTTATTTTAACCAAATAACAGCCATGTCTCTTACAAAAATTAATATTTTTACACTTTCTCTACAAAAATGGAAAATTAAGGAGTTAAAGTTTCCAAAAAAATTATTTTTGAGTGTAATCAATAAATAGCAATTAGTAAAACAACTAATTTAAATGACCTGTAAAACAGCATTTTTGACACGTCGCGAAAAATAAACTATTTCAGTATGTCAGCCGCACTGACGATGAAGAAATCTCATATCAGCGATTGGACTTTCAACATGTGGAAGGGGAAATTTTTCCCTTTCCTCCTTGAAATTACAAGAGAAAGGGTAAAAACTTCTTCATCGTTCGTGTGGTTGATATAGTCAAACACTTTAATTTTTCGCGACCTGACAGCACCATGTGTAAGTCCACTTTTTGTTTGGAATAAAACTTGGTTGTTTTCTAAGTTTTTTCAGCTCTGCAAGGCGTAGTAACCAAACTCAATACGTCAGCTCACCATTTTCATAAGGAAACAGTGAATTTAGATTTATGTACGAAAATGAGATGTCGTACATAAATCTAAATTAACATTTTCTTTATAAAAATGGTGAGCTGACGTATTGAGTTTGGTTACTACGCCTTGCAGAGCTGAAAAAACTTAGAAAACAACCAAGTTTTATTCCAAACAAAAAGTGGACTTACACATGGTTCCCTTTTCACATGCTGGCTGTCCAATCGTTGACATGAGACTTGTTCATCGTCAGTACGGTTGATATACTCAAGCAGTTTATTTTTCGCGACGCGTCAAAAATGCTATTTTACTGATTATTTGAGTTAGTTGTTTTACTAATTGCTATTTATTGATTACTTTCAACAATGATTTTTTTGGAAACTTTGACACTCGAATTTTCCATTTTTGTCGAGAAAGTGTAAAAATATTAATTTTTGTAAGAGAAATGACTGGTACAAAAGTGCGATTTTTGTGTTTGGTTTGTTCACATTTTACACCTTGGACTTACCCTTAAAATGTTTCCTAGTCGATTCGTCGTTCGGAAACATATATAAATATATGTATATATATATATATATATATATATATATATATATATATATATATATATATATATATATATATATATATATATATATATATATATATATATATATATAAATTAGTTGCACATATTGCAATAAATTTAAGGAGAAAAGGTAATTATTTAGAATCACGGCTTTTGCGAATTTTAAAGAAAAAGATTAATTCTTTTTGGAAAGGCTTTCATTCAGCTAAAAAATGAAAAATTAGGTGGGAAGGGATGAAAATGTTACTTACAGAACGCCAGGGCAGGGAAACAAAATTTTTTTGGTTTTTGACGTTTTACTCGGTAAATATTAAAAATTTTGAAAAATGTTCTACATAAAAGTTATAGATCTTGTTAAGATACACATTTTATGTTACATGCAATTTTTTCATAAATTGAGTATTTTTCGAGACAAACACAAAAACGGAAAATAACCATAGAAACGTTTTAATGCAGAAGGGAGTCTAATTAACTTTCTGGATGGTACTAGAAGGTATCCAACTTAGACCAAGACCCCCTTCAAAATCAAATTAACTTTCTAGTTTGTATTAAAAGATGCCTAACTTAGTCCAGACCCCTCTCCAATGGATTTTACTCCCTTTCTGCATTAAAACGTTGAAGGAAATCAGGTGCGGCGCGCTTTATTTGCCTTTGAGCGATGTATTGTGGATGTACCTTTAAAACGCCTTTTTTAAACGTTGGAGGGGGGTCTGGTCTAAGTTGGACACCTTCTTGTACCATCTAGGAAGTTAATTTGACTCCCTTCTGCATTAAAACGTTTCCATGGTTATTTTCCATTTTTTGTGTTTTTCTCGAAAAATACTCAATTTATGAAAAAATTGCATGTAACATAAAATGTGTATCTTAACAAGATCTACAACTTTTATGTAGAACATTCTTCAAAATTTTTAATATTTGTCAAGTAAAACGTCAAAAACCTAAAAAAAATTGTTTCCCAACTCGGCGTTCTGTAAGTAACTTTTTCATTCTCCCCCACTTAATTTTTTATTTTCTAGCGGAATGAAAGCCTTTCCAAAAAGAATTAATCATTTATCTCTAAAACTTCGCAAAAGCCTTGATTCTAAATAATTACGGGAGATAATCTAATTTCTGTGCTTACAAACGAAAGCCAATAGTCGTTTACATTTCAAAAGTTATAATTTGTCTGTAAAAGCTGTTTTCAAGGTGCCAAAACGTCATGGTAAGGCCTGTCCCCAGTACGATGTATATAATCAAATTGTTATTTTTAATAAAATACAGTAATTAATCTAAAAATTATTCATAGTTTCGTATTGTTTATGTTCATAGAATTATGAAAAACAAAGAACTTGCGAAAAAAATTTATCTGAAAAATTTTTGATGTTAATTCTTGTCCCTCGTTTTTGCGACATGGTCTGGCCTTTATATAAAATTGTATTATTTACATAAAAATCAAATCCAAACTGTACTCAATATTAGAAAAACGCAACAACAAACTCTCCTAAGTAAATTACTAAGAGAGAAACTAATTTAAGAATTAATTATATATAAGATGTTGCAAACTATCGATCACTCAGAGTCAAATTATAAATGAAACAAAAATGTTGTTACGTTTCGACAGCGCGGCTGTCCTCTTCAGAACTATAGTTTATTAAAATAAAATCATTATAGTAAATTACAAATTAAATAATAAACATTTACCGCAAATTTCTTAATTAAGATATTTAACATAATTAAAATATATATATATATATATATATATATATATATATATATATATATATATATATATATATATATAAGGACAGTTCCATAAGGAACGTCGTCTTCGTAACGATAACGATTAGACACTGGTGAAAAGTGTATCTTTCGAATTACATTATAAATATGGGGATGAGGTAAATAACCGCGTCAGTAAACAGAGAACGAACACGTGAATTGTCAGGGTAAATCAGATTATAATCTAATCTAATCAATTACCCGGATCAAGCTGGATATTCCCAAAACGGAAACTTGGCACTTAGATTAGAGAATCCATTGTACCAAGCTCCAGCTTGCTCGTTTACAACAACCCATTAGAGTCCTGTTCTTCTCCAGAAGTCCAGTATTTCCTCTATAGATAGGTTGCTCACCTGCATAGGTTATATAATTGCTTGACCCCAGCTAGAAAGTCTGATCCTAGCTAATGCCGGGCATTCAGATAACATGTAAGACGACGTCTCGTCATTCGTCTCACACAGTCTGCACATAGGTGAGACTTTAATCAGATTATAAGAAAGTTATGAATATATTTTTCTCTAATTTAGAAAATGAATATAATGAGTACTAAGACTTTGTAAATCCTCTATTTTATTTACTGAATTTTTTTGTAGATTGATATGATATTAATCGTTTTTTGTAGTTTTGTTCTTTATCTTATATTTAAAAGTTATCCCAATCAAAATCATGTTTAAACAAATTATTATGATCAACAATTACACCAGATTTTGAATTTTTAAGTTCTTGAACTAGCCTTGACGTATCATCTTTGTTTACAAATGTCGGTTGGAAACATGTAAGTGATTCTCTTATCAGACGCTATCGAATGATTTCTCAAAATTGTAATATTGCAATAGATGATTTACTTGACTCATGTAAATTTCTTTTTGATAACACTTTTTTTTAAATTTAATGACAAATATTATCAGCAAATTTATGGTACTCCTATGGGTTCATCGATTTCTGGTCTTTTTGCAAATATTGTCATCGAGGACCTTGAAGCCTATTGTAATGCTAATCTTTCTTTTTAATCTTTACGTTTTTATAGATACTTTGATGATATAATTACATGCATACCAAGTGATAAAATTAGTGAAGTGATTGACATTTATAATAACTACGACGGAAGATTACAGTTTACATTTGAAAAACAAAACAATAACACCATTAATTTTTTGGATGTTCTTGTTATTACACCGTCCGACACGATTTTGCACCCATGAATGAACCAAAGATTTTCGGAAACTAGAGCTAAAAAAGATACCCGTGTCTGGCCGTTTTTCAAAATCACGTCGTTTACGGTTTTAGGGGTAAAAACATCCCTTAAATAGAAGGTAACCAATTGTATTGCAAAAAATATAGGAAATGGTAAATTATTATTTAAAAATTCTTTAAACCTTATTGGGACTATTAAACATACTTTTACTAATATTTCAAGTCATACCGTCAACCCCAAAAACTACCCCTATTTTGATTTATTTCAAAAAATACTAATAAAACTAAAAAAATTTGGATTTTTGAAAAAGTAATAGTTGGTTAATTATAATATCATTCTACAGCCTATTATTTTCAATTTTTTACCCCAACCCTTATATCAAAATCTGCCCCTAAGCTAAATCAATATATTGAATACCGACTTACAATTTTTTGAATTTTATAAAACTTCGTATTTAAGGGTTTTTGGGGTCGCTAATTACAAATCTGAAGTCGTTATTTAAAAATTTAAAATGGTGTATCCAGCATAGCGGACAAATTAAAAAACCATATGATTTTTATTAAAGTTAAAAACCGTGGTATTTAAAAAACTACAAAAAAAATTAAAATAAAAAATGTGTTCTTTCTTTTTTTTGAGTTGTAATAATTGAAATTATAAATAATTTTTTAAATATCTAAAACGATGTATTGAAAAGTCAATATAAAATTTTTAAAAATAACTCTAATTTTTCGGAAATTTTGGTCGCTTATTTTTGCGGTTAAATGATTCATTATATTACACAAGTTCGAAATACCACGGTTATTAAATTTTATAAATATCGGATGATTTTTTTAATTTGTCCGACATTTTAGATATGCCATTTTGAATTTTTAAACAACGACTTCAAATTTGTAATTAGCGACCCCAAAAACCCTTAAATACGAAGTTTTATAAAACTCAAAAAATTGTAGAGCAGAATTCAATATATTGATTTAGCTTAGGAGTAGGTTTTGAGTAGGGGTTGAAGTGAAAAATCGAAAATAACAGGCTGTAGAATGATATTGCAATTAGTCATCGATTAATTTAAAAAAAATTATTTTTATTGTTATTTTTTTTAATAAATTGATGTAAGGGTAGTTTTGGGATTGACGGTTTGACCTGAAATAATATTAAGGGTATGTTTAATAGTCTCAATAACTTTTAAAGAATTTTTTATTAAAAATTTCCCATTTTTCTATATTTTTTGCAATACAATTGGTTACCTTCTATTTAAGGGTTGTTTCTACCCCTAAAAACCGTAAACGACTTGATCTCGAAAAACGGTCAGACACGTGTACCTTTTTTAGCTCTAGTTTCCGCAAATCTTTGGTTCGTTCATGGGTGAAAAAAAAAGTTTAATTTTGTCGGACGGTGTTATCAATGAGAATAATAAACTAATTACTGAATGGTATAGAAAACCTACTTTTTCCGGACGTTCTATTAATAATGACTCAAAACATCCGTTTTCTGAAAAAATTGCAATTATTTTTAATTTTGTTGACAGAGCTATTAAACTTTCTGATAAAAAATATCATAGTCAAAATATTGAATTTGTTAGGAACACCCTACTAAAAAATAATAATCCGTTGGAATTTATTAACAAATATATAACAAAACATATTTGTTAAATTGATTCCAATTTACAGAGAAACTTACTATTAAAAACGACATTTTTTATTCTAATATACCAAAAGTTTGTTTATCCTATGTTCCTCATCTTTATGAAAAGACTGTTTATGTTCTCAATAATTATAATATTTTATCTATCACATGTAAAAGTAAAAAACTAAACCATAATTTAATTAATAAAGGTGAAGATAAAATTAAAAAGTTTGAAAATACAAATATAGTTTATAAAATTGACTGCAAAAATTGTACAGCTTCTTATGTTGGCCAATCTAAGAGAATGGTTGGTGTTCGTGTTAAAGAACATAAGAACTCAAAATCTGGTGTAATTCTTGATCCCACGTGTTCGTTCTCTGTTTACTGACGCGGTCATTCACCTCATCTTCATGTTTATAATGTAATTCGAAAGATATATCTTAACTAAGACATTTGTGGTAAATGTTTATTATTTTTTTAAATTATGAAATTATTTTTAATTTGTAATTTACTATAATTATTTTTTTTAATAAACTATAGTTCTGAAGAGGACAGCTGCGCTGTCGAAACGTAACAACATTTTTGTTTCATTTATAATTTGACTCTGAGTGATCGATAGTTTGCAACATCTTACATATTATTAATTCGACCGAGTGATAAAGGCAAAAAAAGCTGCATATTAAGAATTAATTGTTTAGTTTTTTCCACATTAAAAGCACCAAACTTGCATAGGCACGGTGGGTTTTAAACTCATTTAACCTAAAGGTCCTGGCATTTGGGATTTTCTTCTTTATTACGATTCTGGAATGTGAACTCATGATATTGTAATAAAAATTAAATTAATCGCCGGAGCCGTTTTTGAAAAAATCGATTTTTATTTTTTAGAAAAACGAAAATTTAAATTTGCTTACAAAATTTCTGTTTTACAAAAAAACTCTTTGTATAAAAGTTACAGATAATAAAAAAGGAAATATTTTTCATTTAGGTTTTTTTCTAATACAATCAATAATTTCCAAGATAATCGGAAAAATTGCCATTTTTACACATTTACCTTATATGAGTCGTCAGATCATATACCGACACATAAAATTTCCACAGCAATGTTAGTTGACTCCTGAAAGCTTAAAAATTAATAAAATAATTTTTTTTAATTACTTCTGAATATGAAATTTTCTTGCATTTACTTTTTTCTACTATTCACATTTTCTTATCTATTATGGTGTTTAAAGAAATCGCGAAAACTAATATTGCCTAGGAATTTTATTTCTCGTTATGAGGTCCGACAACTCATATATTAACAAACTTACACTGTGTATACAATATTCACACGTTACTATGGTCACGTTTATAAATAACAACCTGAAAAGTTAATTTTTTGTAGTTAAAGAAGACGTTAAAATGTCTAAAAGTAGAGCTTTAACGCACGATGAAAATCGGTTGAAAGTGTGCTTATTCTGTTTGCAGAAAAGGAAACAAATGTATGTGATAAAAAATAAGTTGGAACGTGATATACATTAATTTTTTTCCAAATCATGTAGATAGTGATGCTTTACCAGCAGCCTTGTGTAGTTTATATCATAGACGATTTTACAAAGTAAAGAGTGGAGATAATATTAATTTAGAATTACCAGATTTATCACAGTTTAAACTCCAAAAAGTACCAAGGTCTAAAAGTAATTTAATTTGCAAATGCAAAGTTTGTGAAAATGCTCGAACTTTACCCGTCAAAATTTCAGGAAAATCGAAAGATTTTAATGAGTGCGAAAAAGGTAAAAACATTTTTTTACTTTCTATTATTATTTTACTTTTAGTGACAATATTACAATGATATTCCTTTAATGTAGATGATTCAGTATCAAAAGCTAACACTAAGAAAAGCTGCAACCAATGTTTTTCTGTAGTCGCAAAAGGAATAAGTCATGTCTGTAATGACACTTCACGAGTAGATAATCTGTACACATGCTTACTGAAAACACCTGAAAAAGTTCAAAGACAAGTTATTTCAAAAGTTTCAAAAAATAAAATTGAAAAATGCGACACTTCGGTTTTGAAATTGTGCCAAGCGCGTGGTGGTAGATCACTTAATATAAAAGTTGTGAAAAAGAAAAATAGCGAGACTCATAAGCAGACTTTCTTTTCAGTTGATGATTTTTTAAAAATAAAAACAAACTTCAATTTAAGTAATCGAGAAACACTTGGGTTAGCTTCATCTTTACGCTCAGCTTCAAAAAACAGGAAGATAGTAGAATCTGGATTACAATCCAAACTTTCTAGTGCGGCTCACTCTGTTGATAGTTTTTTCCAATATGAAAAGTTCCAATTTGTAAATATAAAAAATAATCTATCTTGTGATGCTACTAAAATAGCCGCTTACTGTAAAAATGTGCCTGCTTTTATCGAATACATTAAAGAAACAAAAAGGAGTTAAAGATGTGCATTTAGAGTTAGGTATAGACGGAGGTGGAGGTTTCCTGAAGGTTTGTCTGTCTGTTTAATCTATGGATGGACCAGAAGACAATCATGAACCTAAACGTTCTAAATTAAAAGATGACATCGATGCAAAGCGATTTAAGGATGCAGGAGTGAAAAAATTATTTATTTTAGCCCTATCTGCATCTACACAAGAAAACTACGAGAATGTTTCCAAACTATGGCGTGCATTAAATCTTAATTCGTTTGAAGGAAGTATTGCTGTTAATTTAAAGTTGGCTAATATTTTGATTGGGAATATGAGTCACAGTTGTTTACATCCATGCACTTGGTTCTTTGCTAGAAAAAATGAGCTTCAATTTGTGGTAGTCTGAGAACAGTTGGAAATTCATTAACCTATTATAACACTTGGATGGAATCAAGAGGTTTAAAAAGTAAGGCGAAACTTTTTAAGAATTGTATACACCCACCACTATTTGATGTTGATGAAGAGAATTTATTGAAATAATTTCGCCACCAGAGCTACATTTAATGCTAGGGGTGGTAAATACTTTATATTCTCACATGTTAAAAGTATTGGAAAAGGAGTCTTTAGATTAGGCAAAAGCCTGCTATGTTGAACGAGATGTAACGCGTGGGGGTCCATCATTCAATGGTAACTCTTGTAAAAAGATTCTTGATAATATTGATATTCTCCGAGCTAGCAATAATTTGAGATTATTAAAATATGTAAGGGCTTTTGATGATTTCAAGAAAGTAGTCAATACTTGTTTTAGAAAAGAACTAAACGTCGAGTACAAGAAGGATTCGGAAAATATTTCTATTCCTTTGGAAAATCATAAGTTTACATGATACAATAAAAATTCATCAAGAAAATTGAGGTACTGGCAATTTTGAGCAAATTTGATTAAAAAATATGTGTAAAATATCTCGGAAATTATTGATTACATTAGAAAAAAACCTGAATGGAAAATATTTCCTTTTTTATTATCGGTAATTTTTATAGGAAGAGTATTTTTCTAAAACAGAAATTTTGTAAGCAAATTTGAATTTTTGTTTTATTAAAAAATAAAAATGGATTTTTTCAAAAACAGCTCCGGTGATAATTTGTTTAGACAGTAATTGTTAAACAATTGTAATTTGCAAAATAACATATACAGATAATTATTATATTTTGTCCGGCCCATCACTGTTATTTCATTCATAAACACTATATTTGAAAATTTGGAAAAAATTAGTAACAGTAATAACTAAATCGTGCGCTACGTGGAGAATCACCTATATACATATGTACATATTTATATGTACCTACAATTAAAAAAAAGTTACATAAATTCAACAATTTATATAAACATACCGTCTTTGTTTTTCAATTTTTAACTTTTAAATATACGGCACTGAATTTAGTAGCGCCACCGTACATTGGGGAGTATTTAGAAACTAAAGCCAGCGTACACTTTAGCCACAGCTTACAGTTTGAAAGCGTACACTTCGGAGGCCCGACTGTATTTAATTATTTGTTACATTGATTCGGAAAATTAATAACGTCTTTCTCATTTCATATTTTTGAAGCTGAATGATAAATTCACTTTCTGTGAATTATAATTGTCTATGAAATGAAATATATTATATTATTATACTAAAGTATCATAGTAATATTACTGTAATAATAATATGGGACAGTATATTTAATTTAAAATTATTTATTTTAATTGTTAAATTATTAGATTACACGTGTGGAAAAGTTTTATGGAAGTCTGGTATCTACAAAGAGACTAGATAGTTGTAGTGTAGCCAGTCTAATCCAGCCTGTCTTGCCATCGGCTAAGGAGCACCTTAATAGACCTCGTTGAGTCCGTCTATCTAGACTGTCTTTTAAAACTCAGAGCAGTGACTTGCAAGACGCAATAAGTTATGACAGTTTACACATGGCCGAATTTTAACCAAATTTTATAAATTATTTTATATGAATTAAATTAAAGTTAGAATACATTATTATTTTTAAACCTTCACAATCCAATTATGCTGTAAGTTTCCTTATGTTTAAATAATGGATGTAAGTATCGTATTGTGATTACAAAACATAACCTAAAAAACAAATAATTGACCAAATGAAAAAGTAAAATTACCCGTGTGAAAAAATATTGTGGTAGTCTAGAGTCCAATGATTACCCTATTATTAATCAGTGACTTAACAGATAGGTTTATTAGAAGAAACCTAAGTCAAATATGTCCGCCTTGTACGGTGTTATTAACCCATTAACGCCTGAATGCACTGAATTTTTAGTCTGACTTCAATATTAAATATTTTCTAATAAACATATTATTTTCTTTTCGATAAATATTTTTTTTTTTGCATTAAAGTGTCCTCTATCCGAATATGATATTAGAAAATTAATAAAAAATTGTTTAACAATATTTTTTTGCATATAATTAAAAAGTTGCATGATTTTTTAAAGGTTTTTTATTACAAATTCTTAAATTTTTAAATCAAAAAATTTTTTTGACATCTAATATTACCATAAATCGTGCACTCGATTTTTATACTTTCAAAAAATATATTGACTTTTTAAATTTAAACATTTGATTTTTCAAAATGGCGCCTAAAAACTAAATTTTTTTTGAAATTTTGAAATTTGATGCTCGATATACATTTTTTTAAACTTTGGCTTGAAAATGTTTACTCGGGGGTTTTCGGGGTCGCAGATTACGAATTTGATATTAGTTTTTCAAAATTCAAAATGGCGGATCCAATATGGCGGACAAAAATTTCAAAATTTGGTTGGATTCTTTTACAAATTCGTATTCGGGGGTTTTTGGGGTCGCTCATTACGAATTTGATATTAGCTTTTTAAAAATCAAAATGGCGGATCTAATATTAGGAAAAAAAGAAAATTTCACTTACTTTTAAAATACATCTCTACCACCTGGCGGAAGGAGAGAGAATTATAACGAAAAATGTGCGAATTTTTCAAATCATAAAAACTTTACATGTAAAAGAGTGCAGAAAAAATTTAATTAATATCAAAAAATTAATTTGTCGTCATTAACATTAAAAATTCTTGTTACTAATAAATAGTTATTAACTTTTATTGTTATATTCACTTTTATAATTTTTTCATTATTTTTTATAATTCAAATATTTTATTAAATAAATATAATAAAATGAAATAATTATTAGCATAATAATTGAATAATATTAGATCCGCCATTTTGATTTTTAAAAAACTAAAATCCTTTTTATAATTAATCAGCGACGCCGAAAAATCCCTGAGTAAGGATTTTAAAAAAATCCCACAGAATTTTCAAAATTTTGTCTACCATATTACATCCGCTATTTTTGCATTTTGGAAAAATAATATCAGATTCACGACGAGCGACCCAAAAAGCTCCGAATACTGATTTATAAAAGAATCCAACCAAATTTTGAAATTTTTGTTTGCCATATTGAATCCGCCATTTTGAAGTTTGGAAAACTAATATCAGATTCGTATTCAGCGACCCCAAAAACCCCTGTGTGCGGATTTGTATGAGAATCCAACCAATTTTTGAAATTTTCGTCCGCCATATTGGATCTGCCATTTTAAATTTTAAAAAACTAATATCAAATTTGTTATCAGCGACCCCGAAAACCCTTGAGTAAACATTTTCAAGCCACAGTTTAAAAAAATGTTTATCGAGCATCAAATTTCAAATTTTCAAAAAAAATTTATTTTATAGGCGCCATTTTAAAAAATCAAATATTTACATTTAAAAAGTCAATATGGGTCAATCCTCAATATTCGGTCTTCTACTGTTGCTTTTTTTCGACCATCACATTTTCGTAAATAAATAGAAATTTACAGTTTTTTATGAAAATGGTAAATTGAAGTGTTGAATTTGGTATCTATACCTAGCATACCTGAAAGTATGTGATAATAAGTGAGTTTCAGAGTAAAACAAAATGTGTGTTTTTGCATAGTGTTTTCAATGCGTCGTTAGCACGGTCTGCGCGTGCGCGGAGAGCAATCGTCTGACATCGCGAAAAATTAAAGTGTTTGACTATATCAACCGCACGGACGATGAAGAAGTTTTTACCCTTTCTTCTGGTAATTTCATGGAGGAAAGGGAAAAATTTCCCTTTCCACATGTTGAAGGTCCAATCGCTGATATGAGACTTCTTCATCGTCAGTGCGGTTGATATACTCAAACTGTTTATTTTTCGCGACGCGTCAAAAATGCTATTTTACAGGTCATTTGAATTAGTTGAATTGCTATTTATTGATCACACTCAACAATGATTTTTTTGGAAACTTTGACACTCTAATTTATCATTTTTGTAAAAATAAGTTTTCTAATGGTTATTTTTGGGAGAAAAAAGGCTCTTTGAAAAATGTGATTTTAGTGCTTTGTTTGTTTACATGTTGGTTTTTACATTTCACAACTTGGACATACTCTTAAGGACAGTCTCAACCCTGTTTAAATGCAGAAAGCTATTATTGAAAAAAATTAAGATAAAACAGTGATATTTATGTCGTTTAACGGCGTAGCGCCGGCGAAACGTACAGAACCCGGGCGCACCGCTTACTTTGTTTTCAATTTTCTTCTAAAGTTCTGGTCATCACACTATCAAACTTATATGATTTTTTCGGAAAAAATGTCAGCTTTCCAATAAAAATTTTAAAAATTATTATATATAATGATATAATTATTTTATAAATAAAAAATTAATACTTTAAAATTAACTACAAATAGGTAAAAATAAAATATTAATATTTAAAATAATTTATTCTGAATTTATGAACAAATATAAATGTTGAATGTCAAATATTTCAAAACAAATATAAATAATTTTTAAAAAGAGAATAAAAAAATTTTTATTTATTATTTACATACACATAAATACACATGTATGTATATATATATATATATATATTATATAAATTAAAATTTTTAAATATATGAGGAGCTGTATCGAAGAACTCGCTCGCCGCTCGGCGAACCTCTTTAAAGCCAGTCAGTGGCCCAAAAATTGAAAAAATTGTAATTCAAATTTTTGAATTTTAAAAAGTCCTACTTTATAGGAAATTATAAGGCGCATCTTTTTTTTCTTTTAGCGTTTTTTCGTAAAATTATTATTTTCGATGATAAAGAACAAAAACTGAAAAATTTTAATTGACAAATTCAATTAAATTTCAAAACATAAATCATCATATCTCCGATAGTTATTAACAAATTAAATTGCAATTTGGTATGTAAACTTATTACTAAATAAGTCTATTAAAAGCGAAAATACAATAAAAAGTTGAAAAATCAATAATTGTTTAATAGTTTGTTAACAATAATGAAGGCATGTCAAAAATTACGATTTCTCATTTTCGATGACAAAAAGTCTGCAGGGAACTTTAGAATTAAGAGAACTTCCAGTGAGAGTTTTCTTCAATAGTGTGTGAGGAAGTTTTCTGTAAAATTTAAAATTAATTCATTAAAAACTTTGGCAGATACAGAAGTTTTAAGAAAGTGCGGTTAGCGCGTAAGTACGTCCTCTCGATACTCGCGCTACGCTGATAGTTACTTGAAAAGCAATGCTTAATATTATTTATAATAAGTGTAATATAATGAACACATTATTTAATCTAAAGCATTATTTATTAAAAAAGAGATTAACTGTTTATTTATAAACACATTATTTTATTTTTTCGTTTTAAAACTAATGTACATATTTGTTTGAGTACTTTTTTTCTATTCCTAATTTTTTTTCTTATAGAATTTAATATAATTGTTTCAACCATTTTTGCAACAAAACCTTTATACAATTATATAATATTAATTTTTCACTGTTGTCAACAAGACGTGTACAGCTTAACTGTCATTAAGTTTATAAACAAGTCAGATAGTAAGGAAATAGAAAATTATTGTCTAAATGAACAATAGAATTAAAAGTTTTCATTTTCATGAATATAAGATAGAAATTTATTCAAAACGGAATAAACGTATTTAATTATTGAATACGAAATAAAATATAGATTTATAGAATATTTTTAATTGACTATATTAGTTTTGTTATTTATATTATATTTATTGATTTAAATTATTTTATTTTATATTTTTTAAACAATTAATTAAAATTAATTAATTAATTAATTTATTAACAATTAATTAATTTAATTTTTTTTTATTTTAGAATATATAATTTTTTAAAAATACTGTTTGTTAACACCATGAACAATAGTTCATTATAGTAAAGTATGTAATTAATATGTAAATAAATTGTTAATGAACTGAAATTGTTTACGTTTAATTTTATTTATAATATATGCAATTAAAAGTTGCAAAAAATTGATCAAAATATATTTCTTATGTACAGAATGCATCAGCGTTGCGCGAGCAACGAGAGGACGTACTTACGCGCTAACCGCACTTTCTTAAAACTTATGTATCTGCCAAAGTTTTTGATGAATTAATTTCAAATTTTACAGAAAACTTCCTCACATACTATTGAAGACATCTCTCACTGGAAGTTCTCTTAATTCTAAAGTTCCCTGCAGACTTTTTGTCATCGAAAATGAGAAATCGTTATTTTTGACATGCCTTCATTATTGTTAACAAACTATTAAACAATTATTGATTTTTCAACTTTTTATTGTATTTTCGCTTTTAATAGACTTGTTTAGTAATAAGTTTACATACCAAATTGCAATTTAATTTGTTAATAACTATCGGAGATATGATGATTTATGTTTTGAAATTTAATTGAATTTGTCAATTAAAATTTTTCAGTTTTTGTTCTTTATCATCGAAAATAATAATTTTACGAAAAAACGCTAAAGAAAAAAAAGATGCGCCTTATGATTTCCTATAAAGTAGGACTTTTTAAAATTTAAAAATTTGAATTTCAATTTTTTTTAATTTTTGGGCCACTGACTGGCTTCAAAGAGGTTCGCCGAGCGGCGAGAGAGTTCTTCGATGCAGCTCCTCATATTTAATTTCTTAAATTATTAAATTTAGGAAAAAGAAATATTGTATATAGTTTATAAATTATAAGTTTTTATACTTACTAGATAAATTGTACACTGCAAAAAGAAGTCTCTTAATTATGATGTTTTGGTAGTCATTTCTAAGATGTTACTGTAGTCACTTTTTAGTCATTTAAAATATCTTAATTTTAGATGTTTAAAGTATCTTCAAACACATTTTCTAACATATTTTTTGGGGAAAAAGGTTTGATGTTAACTATGGACTTATATGTAAGATATTTTATGCATCTTAGGTTTTAGTAGGGGAGACCGGGGCTAAACCGGACAAGTCAAATATTTCCGAAACCGTGAAGAATTTCAAATCATGTAAATAACCTATGAACGCGCAATTTCATGATGCATATGCTGCATTAGGTTTTAGGGACGTGTCATTTTTCTTGTAATAATAGTTGCCGTTAATATATGAAAATGCAATTTTTTGAGGTAAAAGTAAAAAAAAATTTTTCTTATTCTTTTTGGTTTTTATCGTTAAATTTAAAGTGCAAATATCTTACTGCAATTTTTCTTTTAGCTCAAGGTGTACTAAGTTTAGTAGAAAAAAAGTTTAATGGAAAACGTTAAGAAGAAAAAATATATTGCAGGTTAATTATAAGATGACGGCGTGGGTCTAAATCGAATATCGTGGTAAAAAACAACCAAATTTTTGAAAACTTTAATTTATTTTATACCAATTTACTATTTTATATTAGATTGTTTGCATAGAACCATTTTATAAATAAATGAATAAATAATTTATATTAAAATTCGAATTCGCAAGCGAGTTGCTACAAACAGACAAGTCTGAAAACTGTAATTCATTTTATATTATATTAATTACCGATTTTACAGTTTATATTATATTCTTTGTATAGAAGTATCTGCAAATAAATAAAAGAAGAATTGATTTGACTTTTCTACAAAAAAACAAAGATTTTTTTCGAGGTAGTCACCTTCGAAGCAATATATCTCCAAAGCTACTGTAGTTTTTTAAAATCGAACAAGTGCGATTTGTAGGTGAAGGTACAAGCTTCAAAACGGTTTATTACTCTTTAGCAAAAAATATGTTTTTGTATGAGTTTTCTGGTCAAAGACCAAATCTGTCCGGTTTAACCCCGGTCTCCTCTAACTTAAATTTTTTTCGCATCTTACAATTCACAAGTGTCTTATCGCTAAACATCTTATTGAGACAAAAACATCTTAATTTAAGATACTTTAAAAAACTTACAGAAGTATCTTACTTTTTTAAGATAGAAAAAATATCTAAGACGTATAAAGCATCTTAATAGTCTGTAAAATACTTTCGAAAACATTTTATTTTAAAGCATTTTTATTAATGTAACACTATTTTAAAGTAAATGTATATAATAGAAATGAATTTTTAAAGTAAAACAAAGCTAAATTTATAAGGGAAATGAAGTTTTAAGAAAAAAGGATAATTTTGTTCAAATAATTTATTCACACTGAAAAAAGGTTAGAATTTGATAATTCCTTGTTACTCTAACTTACCGACAATAGATATTTCTCGGATGCGGTAATCACGATTTTGTATTAAATTTAATTATTTTATATGAACATTTATATAATAAATAAATAATAATATATTATTAATTAGCAATGAAGAAAAACTTATTTATTCTACCGCTAATACAAAATCGTGCTTACCGCATCCGAGAAATATCTAATGTCGGTTAGTTAGAGTAACAAGGAATTATCAAATTCTAACCGTTTTTCAGTGTGAATAAATTCTTTGAACAAAATTATCCTTTTTTTCTTAAAACTTCATTTCCCTTATAATTTTAGCTTTGTTTTACTTCAAAAATTCATTTCTATTATATACATTTACTTTAAAATAGTGTTACATTAATAAAAATGCTTTAAAAGTCACGTCATATACAAGCATCTACACACTTCTCATTACGGAAAAGGCTCGTATGAGAGATTTCTCATATTTCTCATACGAGCTACCTAGCTCGTATTCGAACTCCGTGGTCCGTGTATTGAATTTTTTTTACTGGGGTAAGATACCATTTTTCCATCTTACGTTAAGATATCAAATAAGATACTTATTTTTGCAGTGTATACTTACTACAATACTTTTAGTTTTGTAATATTTAAATGCACTCAATAATAATATATTTTAGGCGAATTTTTTTAATTGATTGAAAAGCAAAAAACGGATTATGTGCAATACTATAATTCAACGGCTTCTGTTGATATGATCTTGTTTCAATTGTCAAAATAATAAAATATTCTTTGGAGCTCAGTTCAATAATATCTCTATTCCGTGTAATAAAATCAAAATTCAGTGGAATTATATATTCACTTAAAAAATAAAATATTAAATCGTTTTTATTATTATTTAATGTTTTATAATGATATAATAATAATTAATAAAATAAAATATATAAAAATTAATTAAAACTATTAAAAATATCAGAAAAATAATAAAATACGAACTATCAAATATTAATTCTTTTATTTATTTAAGTATCAACGGGCTTACGAAAAATAAAATGCCCTTTTGTACCAAGTACTAATAATGAAGATAAAAAAGAAAAGAAAAAGTAGATTATAATTAAAACAAAATCAAATATTTACGCTGTGTTATAATTAAGAAATAAGTTTCGCAGAGCAGTGACAAAGCGTTGAGTAGAACTATCAAAAAAATTCAAATCATAGGCGTTTATATTAGCCTCACGACATATGCGTTCAAAAACATTATTATCGCCATACTCTGTCCTATGATATTTTACTTTGAAGAGATGGAAATTACGCGATGACTTGTAAGGCACAGACAAGTTAATCTTACATAAAATATTTGGACAATCAATCACTCCATTAATAATTTTAAAAAGAAACATTAAATTCGAATCTTTTGTAATATTATTTCATACTTTCCATAATATATTTATATTTCATTAAGGAGACATTCCAGTGTTCACAAATTAGATATCAAATTTTCAAAATTCAAAATGTCGGATCTAATATGTCGGAAAAGAAAATTTTTTTAATTTAATTTTTTTTTCGTCCAACATACTGCATCCGATATTTTTAATTTTGGAAAAATTAAGCCATATTCGTAATCAGCGACCCCAAACCCCCCGTAACTATTTTTAAGAAAATCCAATTATTTTGAAAAATAAAATGTCCTCCATATTGCTTCCGCCATTTTGAATTTTAAAAATCTGATTTCATATTCGTAATTAGCGACCTCACAAACCCTAGAGTAACGATTTTCAAGCAAATCCGATGATTTTTTTTTAAATGTCGAAACTTATGAACAAAAACTTTAAATGCTTTTTTCTTAAAATGTCTTTTTTTGATTTGGTAAGACTGATATCTCAAGTTCTTCTGAAGTGATTTTAAAAAATCAAACGGTTTTTAATTCAGTGTCATCATGCCTACAAGTAGAACCTCAAAAACTGGAAAATTTCCATCTCTCTTTTTTTTAAAAGAAAAATTCTAAATAAAAACATCTTTTTGCATACTTTGGGGAAAAAGTACTCTTATACAAAGGGCATTTTCGAAAATGGCTTATATGGCCGCCATTTTGAATAAATGTCATAGTTATGTTACGTCCGTAACTTCTTATTAATATTCATTAAATACTTAAATCCCGTAGAAACTAGAAAGAAATATCTATACCAGACCCTGTGCTAAATGTCTTATCGAGTCCCCGAAGATGGCCCGTTGACGTCACGCTGCATCTACCTGCACTAGACGAGTTTCGGCACGTGTATTTTTCTTCGTGCATGCTGTTCCATTAGAAGATTTCGATATAAAAAGGGCAAGCATTATCGTTAGATCAGAGAGTATCTATTTGAAAGCCAACATTATAACATCTACAAGAAAGAGAGTATTTTTTTGGAAATCAACATGTAAACATCGATACCGATTCGTTGTGCAATCCCAGTATACAGTTTAGAAGTTAACTAAACTACATCCCCAAGTATATTTTTGAGACAATTTTCGAACAACAATTTATAAAATACACAATATTACCAAGTGTATATTTTGATCATTTAAGAAGAGATAATTTGGAAATAAGTCCAAATTTAATATTAAAACAATTTATCAAATTTCGAGACACCGAAATTTGTTTTGGAGGCGACAGTCTGGAAGAAAAGTAAAATCCCTAAGAGTACAATACACTAAATCCCATTAGTGTAAACATAAGGCAAATATACAACCATTAAGGACAGCAACCACAGGCTCCTTTGTGTCTACTCTACTATACCACTCCAGATCGGAAATCAAGATAACAATCACCAGCTTCAACACTTACAATAATCGTTATTCCTAAAGTAAGATTTTTCATTTTTAAATATACTCATTGTATTTTGTATTATTGTCAATTCTTTTCATTCTTGGTTGGTTTTTAAATAAAATATTCTCTCACAACATTTAGTAGGCTCATTGACTTATCCTCATCCCAAATTGGATTCAATTTCTGAAACTAATTTAAAACGAGGAACGTTAGGTATATTTAAAAAGGTTTCTTGTTTTGACGTAACAGTTATTTTAATAATATTTATTAAAAAAGCCTTTTTTTGCCTGTTTTGAACTGGAATGTCCCCTTAAATGAAAAAATATATAATAAAATTATACCAATCTAAATAATAATAAAAGAACTAAACTAACTAATTTTAATTAATAAAATTCATTATTCATTAAAAAGTATGAAATAATATTGCATAAATCATAAAATTAATTAAGTAAAACAAATTAACAAAGTACTCTACCGTTCGAAAGTGTGCGAAAGCTTACACCGCGAGTCATTAGAAAACATACTTGCATTAAAATAGATGTAACTCGAAGAGAAATAAACGAAACGATTTTTCTCTTTAGCGTTGGAAAGCTTATTATATTTCGAAAAAAATAATGTCTATTTAAATCAAATCGCTTAAATGAGATTCAGTATATTATCTTACAAAGTTTAAAAAATAATTGTCATTTTTTCCTCATTTCTTACCTTAACTTTAACCTCTTGCATGGTCCAGGAAATTTCCAATATTTTATTTTGCCAATTGGCAATACCATAGTATAACTTATCTTTTATTGCAAAAAATATTGAAAATATAATAATTCTTCCTTATTAATGCCTTAACAAAAAAATTTTCATAAAGAAAATGTAAATTTATATTCATTTGTAAAAATAAGAACCGCGAAAAAAGCAGTAACAGAAGACCGAATTGTGTACTTTTTTCGCGGTTCCTATTTTTACAAATGAATATAAAATTACAGTTTCTTTATGAAAATGGTTGAATTTGGTTACTACACCCAGCATAGCTGAAAGCATGTGAAAATAACTGCGTTTTAGAGTAAAACAAAATGTGTCTTTCTGCATAGTGTTGTCAATGCTTCCTTGTCACGGTCTGCGTGTGCGCGTAGAGCAACAGAGTTTACTTCGCGAAAAATTAAAGTGTTTGACTATATCAACCGCACGGACGATGAAGAAGTTTTTACTCGTTCTCCTTGTAATTTCATGGAGGAAAGGGAAAAATTTTCCCTTCCACATGTTGACGGTCCAATCGTTGATATGAGACTTCTGCATCGTCAGTGCGGTTTATATACTCAAACAGTTTATTTTTCGCGACGCGTCAAAAATGCTATTTTACAGGTCATTTTAATTAGTTATTTTACTAATTGTTATTTATTGATCACACTTAAAATGATTTTTTTGAAACTTTGACACTCTAATTTATCATTTTTGTAAAAGAAAGTTTTCTAATGGTAGTTTTTGTGAGAGAAGAAGATGTATAAAAAAGGTGATTTTAGTGCTTGGTTTGTTTACATTTTACAACTTGGACATAGCCTTAAACTCACAACTCCATAAAAATTAGGAGAGTTACTCTCTTAAACTTGTCTACCTATGGCGTTAAGTGAGAGGCTGCTCGACAAATAATTCGGCAGCTCTATAAAAAAGGAGAGTTGCTCTCCTAAAAATATAGTGAATTTTGTGATTCTTTTTAACGTAGCCGCTCAGCGCATTTAGCGAACAGTTCTACCAACAGTTTTTCAGTGTAGAAAAACATTTTTTTCTTATATCCCTTTGTTCACGAACCAGATAGCATAGTAAACTAACAAATTATTCTTTGTCTTTGATTTATGTTGTTCCCGTTTTATCGTAAGTGTTTTGGTAAAACTGCTACAATTTTCACAAATGTTAATATTTTATCAGTTTTAAAGTTGCAAAAATTTCATGACAACATTAACGATTTACCCATATTATTCTGTGAATATTTTGTTTTTGCTGTAGTGTTTTGTTTAAAAAACTAAATAACTGGCATTTGTAAGATATTTGTTTTGGATTTTCGTAGAAGTAAATTATAAGATTCTTATAACACAATTTTAACTGATTTGGAAAATAATTAAATGTTACACCCGCTCTGAAACTGCAACTTTCAAGGGTTACAAGCCGTAGCGAAAGTGATACTTTTCACGACTTTTAAAATTAGTGGCGACAGTAAATTGTTGAAGAGTCTACCTGTTATATGTAGCATTTTATTCAAGTTCATAATAAATTTATAATATTTACAGTACAGTACTGTATAATATAGTGCAATAATATACATTATAGTATAGTGTATAGTATGTATAGTATATTCACTGGACATACACTACACTGTATAATACAGTATAAAATCCACGCTAATATGATGATCTTTAAAAATCATAACAATCATATTTTTATTTATTTAATTTAAATTTTCGTTATTATTATTTTAACTGTTACACAAAAACATATATTTGTTTTGCTATGAATACGAAAACTGCGTATTGTCAACAAACATGACTTGCAATACTTAGATCAGTAACGTCTGCTTGCTGTCAGAGTTTAAGCAGGGGTGCCCACAACAGGCGCACTTTCTCTACTATACACAGTGAAACATCAATTTTTCGTCAGGCACCGGACCAACATCAAAAAACTACATAATTACTTTAAAATTTTTATTTAAAAAACGTAATATTTTATATTTTCTTATTAAAAAATTAATTTTTTAGCAAGAAGTATGTCATTTTTGATATTTTTATTTGCTTCATAGTCGTTTATATAATTTGTAACGTTTTATTGCTTATATCAATTAATAAATTTTCGAAAGTTATTTCATAAACTACAGTACTATTTAGTACTATACGGTATAGTACAGTACTATTTAATACTATACGGTATAGTATATAAAAACAACAATAATTGAGCGTGTCACTGCAATAATCGGTCGTACGCGTGAACACAAGCTCTAATACCAGTCGAAAAGTAGTGAGAGACCCATAGAGGCGCTCATTGCCACCCAACCAGTATTAGCGCTTGCGTTCACGCGTATACGATCGGTTATTGCAGCGACACGCTCAATTAGTGTTGTTAAAATTTAAACGATGTTTTAAATAGAGAACAACATTCATTAAAAGAGTTACTAAAATTCAAACTTTTAACTAAAATTACTAAAAATTTGCAAATGTATTTTTTCGCAAAGCGTTAGAGAAAATGTTATGTACTACTCGTGGGGTAAGAATATTTTACTCAAGTAATTGGTGCTCTCGTTACGCACGAGCAGCAAACTTCACTCTCGTAAAATCACTCACTTTCACTTCTACTTGTAAAATATAGTATTCTATAATTTTGTAAAGTTTTTTAGACGCATCTTTTGTGTCCTAATTGAACATTTTTCGTCCATATTAGCAGGAGATATTAATCTTTTAAAAATCAAAACTTTTGGAAATAAGACATGCTTTAAAATTTTGTTAAAAAATATAAAGTAACTTTTGAAGTATCATTACCAACTTGTAGAGAATAAAAAAAGGCTTCGATTAACCTAATTTTGAACATAATTCGATTATGAATTTCGAAATTATTGGTATTTTAAAAACCAAAAATTATGAAAAATGACATTTTCTTAGCATTTTTGTTTGAAAACATTTCTTTAACTATATTATAACAATTTCAAAGGTATTTAAAAATACAGTGATTGAACTACAATAGATTAACCCTCCATCCGTCGCATAATGAGAAGTTCCCTCACCCAGTTCCTTTTTTATTTATAACTTTTAAAATACAATAAATTATAATTTCTCATTCTCAGTACCTTTCACAACACTCTTTTTATTTATTTTAAAGCAATTTTAGCGTTTTTATTTATTTAATTTTTTTTGTTCATGAAATGAGCACAAAAATTATAGCAAAAATATACAATCTGGCAGCGGTTTTTTTAATAAATTGTAAAGAAATTTCAATTATTTCAAAAGTTTTTAATTATTTATTTACTAGCGTCTCCGTCGACCGCAAGCGGTCGACTACATTGCTTCCGTTTTCCATTCAACACGCAATTTTTCTTTAAACATTTTAACATCTAATTTTGTTTCTCTACGATATTCTTCCCTTTAAATTAATTTAAATTTTAATAATTTTTATGTAATAAAGATAACATTTTCAAGCACATGACTATTCTTCAATGACATTTTACCGAAAAATAGCGACTTTTCTCGTCCGCCTGAGTTGCTTCGTTATTTATATTTAACATGTCAATTTTCTATGAAAGCTTTAAATTGTAAATTTATTTTCCACATTTATTTCCTTAAATTAATTTTATTTACTCTCTGAAAATTAAATCGTTAATAAAGTTTTAGAAAGTTCGTTTTACCACCTTAAAGAACGTTTCAAACTATCTGCATAAACAAAAAAAATCAGACAGAGAAGCAGGCGCAACGCGCCTACATCATAGGGTTTCGTGGCCTAAAATGACAAAAATGATGATAATGATAATGAATGAATAAAAAAAATAAATAATAATTTATTTAGAAATTTTTTTTAATTAATTGTTTTAAAATTTTAAAATGACAAAAATGATGATAATGAATGAATAAAAAAATAAATAATAATTTATTTAGAAATTTTTTTTTAAATTAATTGTTATAAAATTTTAATGAAGTAATTGGTATACCATAGCAACGGTTGTTGCTATTGTTATGACAACCATTAACATAGCAACGGTTGCCATGACAACGATTGTTAAGACGTAAGACTTAAGACCTTCTTATACCGAAGTTGCCATGGCAACGGTTGTTAAGACGTAAGACTTAAGACTTAAGACATAGGACTTAAGACCTTCTTTTACCGAAGTTAAGTCTTAAGTCTTAGGACATAAGAACTTAAGACTTAAGGCTTAAGACTTAAGACTTAGGACTTAAGACCTTCTTATACCGAAGTTAAGTCTTAAGTCTTAGGACATAAGAACTTAAGACTTCAGACTTAAGACGTAAGACTGAATACTTAAGTCTTAAGACTTAAGACCTAAAAACTACGGACGGACACCGAAGCCTCGCTATAAGGGTTTTGGCCCTTGGCCACGAAACCCTAAAAACATGAAAATTGATTTTTAACATGTAAAGTCCCTTTTCATAAACCAGGTCACATATATATATATATATATATATATATATATATATATATATATATATATAT
Organism: Leptopilina drosophilae; assembly: GCA_032873175.1. Taxonomy (NCBI): domain Eukaryota; kingdom Metazoa; phylum Arthropoda; class Insecta; order Hymenoptera; family Figitidae; genus Leptopilina; species Leptopilina drosophilae. Next base: position 14,931,639 of record CM065486.1, read on the forward strand.
ATATATATATATATATATGTATAATATAAGTAATAAATAATACATTTTTTAATACACATTTTTCTAATATATTGCTAAAAAGATGACTTTTTTGTATTTAATTCTGCATTAAAAAAGTTGACAAATTAGTGTAAAAGTAAACTATTTTCTTATATAAATTTATAGTTAAGGATATAAAAAAAATTGTAGAATTTGTTCTGCAAGCGTTATTTTTCTATAAATATTTCTATCACTTACATGCTTAATCAGAATTTCTTTATTATTTTTTTAAAATATAAAATTAATTTATAAATTTGAACTTTTAATTTGAGGTGATGTAATTTAATTTACATCGTTTAGATTATAAACGCTAATATTCCTTATTATAAATATTTACTACAAAGAAAATATTAATAATTCTAGAGTCATATTTCTATAATTTTTTCTAATGAGAAAAGGATACCAAATAATAAAAAACATGAAATAAATTTCTGATACAACATTTCATTTTGATAGTATTGGACCTTTTGGAAAATAAAATTGAGAAAAACTTCATTTACACTGGAAAAAAATTTATTTGATTCAAATAACCGGTTATTTGGCTATTATCAAATAAATATTTACTTGAATCAAATAAACTGTATTTGAATAAAATATTTCAGTATTTGAAGCAAATGCTATTTAATTAATTCAAATAAGAATTATTTGATTCAAGGAAATATTTATTTGATAATAGTCAAATAATCGGTTATTTGAAGCAAATAAATTTTTTTTTCAGTGTACGTAGGTTGAGTTTCAATTTTCGACGTTACTTAATATCTATGTATAGGAATGATTTAACAAAAATTATTTCACATTTAGTGAAATATGTTCTGCGAAATTCAAAAAGTATTCATAAAATATTTAAACAAAATTATAAATAAGGAGTATATAAAACAATGTTTTTTAATTATAATTAATTTTTTCATTTTTTATATTATATGTGAAGTTATAAGATAAAAATGGTTTTAAAACTTCAAATTTTTTAAATTGTTATTAAAAAAATCTAATAAATTAATTTAGGGTCAGATGGGGTAAATAGAAACAAGGGGTAAATCTAAACATTAGTTATTTCAGTTAAATAAAAAAATTTTTAAATAAATACGGCTTTAACCTTAGATCACCCTCAACAGGTTGTAAACATTTTCCGTTTGTCAATAAGCATTTATAGGGGAGACTGGGGCTAAACCGGACGGATTTGGTCTTTGACCAGAAAACTCATACAAAAACATATTTTTTGCTAAAGAGTAAAATACTGTTTTGAAGCTTGTACCTTCACCTACAAATCGCACTTGTCCGATTTTAAAAAACTACAGTAGCTTTGGATATATATTGCTTCGAAGGTGACTACCTCGAAAAAATTTTTTGTTTTTTTGTAGAAAAGTTAAATCAATTCTTCTTTTATTTATTTGCAGATACTTCTATTCATAGAATATAATATAAACTGTAAAATCAGTAATTAATATAATATTAAATGAATTACAGTATTCAGACATATCTGTTTGTAGCAACTCGCTTGCGAATTCGAGTTTTAATATAAATTATTTATTCATTTATTTATAAAATGGTTCTATGCAAAGAATATAATATAAAATAGTTAATTAGTATAAAATATATTAAAGTATTCAAAGATTTAGTTGTTTTTTACCACGATGTCCGATTCAGCCCCACACCGTCATCTTATAATTAACCTGCAATATATTTTTTCTTCTTAACGTTTTCCATTAAACTTTTTTTCTACTAAACTCAGTACACCTTGAGCTAAAAGAAAAATTGCAGTATGATATTTGCACTTTAACTATAGGTGGATTCCACGTCAGTTCAACACACTTATTTTCATGACTTGTTGGGATTTGGCTGTACTTTTGTAAATTTATTACTTTTATAGTGATAAACAACTCCACCAAATATTTTTTCAAAATTTTAAAAATTACAAAAAATATGGCATTTTCAAAATTTTTGTCTTTTTTTAAAAAGTGCTATAACTTCGGTTCGCATTAACCGATTTTAGATTTTAAAAAAAGGATTTCTTTGGTTTTAAGTATATTTTAAGATACAATTAATATAAAAAAGAAAAATTAAAAAAAATTGTTTTTGAAATTTTGAAAAATTAAAAATCCGTTTTTGAAAAAACATCGTCTTTGATTTTTTTCAAAATTTTACTAAATGTTAGGGCAAATGTGCTTTAAATGTCCTGTAAGTTTCATCTTGGGATGTTAAAAGGATTCGAAGTAAAAAAATAAAACGTAACCACAAATTACGAACATATGGGTCAAAATTCCTTAACAGCCCAGGTAAAAAAATGAATATTTTCTAAACTTTGCTAAAATGTAACTATTATTAGTGAAAATATAAATATTCATTTTTTTTTAATTTGATAAAATATTTTTTGAGTTATGGAGTTTCAAAATTTGGATTGTTTAAAAAATATATTTTTTTCGATTTAATTTATTGATAAGTAAAATTAATCAAATTGAAAGTATGAATAGTGATTTTTAAAGGGGTTTTTACGGGCTAGAAGCTGGTGATCTTTTTTCTATAGGCCATGTAAAAATCAGAGTGGGACCATGAGAATTTTTGAGTAAAATAATAAGTTACTATTATTTTACATAGAAAATAATGATTTATAATTAATTTCTTCAAGAAGTTCCAGTGTCTCACTCTAATTTTTACAAGGCTTATATAAAAACGAAGCTTTCGATTGGGATAGGTTACGAAAAAATAAAAAACACCGATTTTGAGATACAGTAGAACTTGGTTAATACAATTTTGTAGGACCCGTACTAAGAGTGCGTCTTATGCGCGAAAAAATATTAGGTGGGATATAAAATGTATAATTTTTAATTGCAGAGACTACCATAAACGAGCGTCTACTATATATTCTATACTATATCTACTATATATTGAAATTAAGAATTTGACCTTGAATTTCAAGGTCAAATTAACAGAAAACAACTTTTTTCATCACCAGCTACTAGCCCGTGAAAACCCCTTTAAAAATCACTATTCATACTTTCAATTTGATTAATTTTACTTATCAATAAATTAAATCGAAAAAAATATATTTTTTAAAAAATCCAAATTTTGAAACTCCATATCTCAAAAAATATTTTATCAAATTAAAAAAAAATTAATATTTATATTTTCACTAATAATAGTTACATTTTAGCAAAGTTTAGAAAAATTCATTTTTTTACCTGGGCTGTGAAGGAATTTTGCCCCATATGTTCGTAATTTGTGGTTACGTTTTATTTTTTACTTCGAATCCCTTTGACATCCCAAGATGAAACTTACAGAACATGTAAAGCACATTTGCCCTAACATTTAGTAAAATTTTGAAAAAAATCAAAGACGATGTTTTTTCAAAAACGGATTTTTAATTTTTCAAAATTTCAAAAAAAAATTTTTTTAATTTTTCTTTTTTATATTAATTGTATCTTAAAATATACTTAAAACCAAAGAAATCCTTTTTTTAAAATCTAAAATCGGTTAATGCGATCCGAAGTTATAGCACTTTTTAAAAAAAGACAAAAATTTTGAAAATGCCATATTTTTTGTAATTTTTAAAATTTTGAAAAAATATTTGGTGGAGTTGTTTATCACTATAAAAGTAATAAATTTACAAAAGTACAGCCAAATCCCAACAAGTCATGAGAATAAGTGTGTTGAACTGACGTGGAATCCACCTATAGTTAAAGTGCAAATATCATACTGCAATTTTTCTTTTAGCTCAAGGTGTACTGAGTTTAGCCCCGGTCTCCCCTATATATAACATTACTGACTCGCATTTTGGAAAAAATACAGTAAAAATCATAGTAAGATTTATAATTATCTCTTATTAATGCTACAAAAAAATCAACTTTGATTTTCTCAATTAAAAATAGGAGACTGTTTCAATTTACCCCTAAAAACTGTAAATTAGGTGTAAATAGAAACAGCAAAAATTTCAATAATATTTCTTATAATATAAATGAAAAATTTGTTTCTATCGAACTGCAACACTATAATAAAAGAGAATAAGAGAGAACGGGAAAGAATAGATGAGAAAAAACCTTTATTTATATAACGTGTTTCAACTTTTGGCATGCTTTATTTTTAAACTTATATAATACATTATTGTTAGTGGTAAAGTAAATGATCATGGGAAGGTGAAGAATTGAAAAAATTCAATGTATCGTCAAAATTGCGACGTTTCGTTGGCTAAGGTTTGCCAACCTCATCAGGCTAAATTTATTCAAACAAAAAACACTTCAATATTTATAAAGGTTTAAAACAACACTATACACTATACTAAAATATGTTTAAAGAATGTCCTACCAGATTCGTTAAAACATAAAAATCGCGTTCTAACTCGTCAACACAAAAAAGATTTCATTGAAAAAATATTTCTTTATAAGAATTTTTCCACATGTATCAAAATTAAGAATGAAAAGTTTCTTCATATGAAAGGAAGACATTTCAGCACACTAGTTCAGTGTCAACTGAAATAAATTAAAATTTGCTATTTCGAGAAAGTCAAAAGAATCAAGATAAAGAAAAAGTCGATGAACTGAATGTAAACACAGTTTTATCATAGAGGGAGCAAGATGTGTTATTGTTGTGTCATTATAGACAAGAGTCTAAACATCTGAGAAGAGGAAAAAAAGTTCTGTTTAGAGTGAAAATATCTTCCTTTCTATTAATAGTGGAATGATTTGTTTTTATGTGGATCATTTCAGATATTCGTCGTTTTATAAAATTTGGTTCATTGTCCAAAATTTTAGCATTTTCCCAATCGAAGTCATGATTACAATTAATGATGAGGTTGGCAAACCTTAGCCAACGAAACGTCGCAATTTTGACGATACATTGAATTTTTTCAATTCTTCACCTTCCCATGATCATTTACTTTACCACTAACAATTAAACTATGGAAGGATTTAACGCTTATCACTCAATAAATTTGAGTCTTGGATCGGAGATAGACTCTTCATCAACTTCCTTTTTCACATATATTGGTGAAAAATATGGCACACTCTTCAAATGTCTCTTAAAGAAATGGACATCAATTAGCAAACAACTGGCAACAGCACTTTCAAAAAGAGTTTTTCTCTTGAGCTGTAGAAATAACAGCGTCTTCCCTCAACACATTATCAATATACAAAGACGTCTAAACACTACTTCTTTCTACAGTAAGTCTTGTAAAAAATCTTTTTTTAATTTAAATGTATCCTACCTGAAAAAACTTCTTAACATCGAAATCAATGATATTCATTTACATGTCGCTTTTTTACAAAAATGTCTGAACAACTATAGAGAAAAGATTGTAAATTCTAATTTTGATGTCCTGTCTTGTGAAAGATTTTTTGAGTTTTCTAAGATAAAATTTACTCGTATTTTAAATTCTCATAACAACATTCATAAAAATAAATTAAAAATATTAACAAAAAAACAACTTAATATGCCTCAATTTAGCCGGGATTCTTGGTATAAAAATTTGACTGATATTGAAGTTCCTTCAGAAGTGGTGGAAGTTGCATCTCTTGGCCCTAATTTCTGTTTTACAGAAAATATTGGCAAAAAAGATGTTGTAAATTCTATTAAAAACCTGGAGTCTTCTTTATCTATACTTGACATTAATGAAAACTCTAAGAATGACTTAAGGGGACAATTTTCGGATGTCCTGTTGAGTAATTTGAATAATAAAAATCTTTCTAAAAACCAAGACAGGTCATTTGCTAAAAAATTACAAAGCACAAAAAGTTTTTTAAAAAGTAATCCTGATGTTTTTTTCACTCCAGCCGATAAAGGCAACGTGACTGTACTCATAAAAAAGTCTGAATACAATAAAAAAATGTCGGATATGTTTTCTGACGTGTCAACATACGAACTTATTAAAAAGAATCCGCTTAAAAAACTAATCAAAGAAACATCAAGCATTTTAAAATATCTGAATGAAAATGAATTTCTCAACAAAAACTACCATCCTAATCAATTGACCCTGACTGACACTGTATTAGCGAAGGCATATGGACTTCCAAAAATACACAAAGAAAATGTTCCACTTCGTCCAATTATATCTCTAATAAACAGTCCAACACATTTTCTTGCAAAAATATTGTATAATTCATTAAAAAATTGTATTACTCTACCTCGTTCACATATTAATAATAGTTTAGAACTTAAAAATAAACTGAACAACCTTGTTATGGACGATAACTATACTTTTATTTCTCTCGAAGTAAGTTCTATGTTTACAAACGTTTCTTGTGAACTGGTCATTCAGAGTTTAGATCGACGTATTCATTCTATAAGACAAAAATGTAAGATTCCTTTCTCAGATATTATCGACTGTACTAAATTTGTATTTAACAACACCTATTTTTCTCTTGGAGAAAAATTTTATCGACAAATTTATGGTACACCTATGGGTTCACCAATTTCATCCTTTGTTTCAGACATTGTCATGGATGATCTGGAAACTGACTGTTTAACAAAATTAAAGGAGGAGCACAATTGTGCCCCCCTTTTTTATTTTAGATATGTTGATGACACAATATTAGCGGTAAAAAAAGAACATGTCAACTTAGTCATCAATACTTTTAATGCTTACAATCAAAAATTACAATTTACTATTGAGAAAGAAAAGGATAACTCAATTAATTTTCTTGATTTAAAACTTACTAGAAAAAACAACAAAATTGTCACAAATTGGTATCAAAAGCCGACTTCATCGGATAGACTCATTAATTATTTTTCAGATCATCCAATCCAACAAAAAAAGAATATTGTATACAATCTGGTTGATAGAGCGATTTCATTGTCCAACAAAGAGTTTCATTTTGATAACTTAAAAAAGATAAGATCCATCTTAAAAAACAATAACTATCCTTTGGATTTTATTGACAAACATATAAAAATTCGTACAAACCATATAAAATTTTCTCAGGCTAATAATAATAATAACAATAATCGAAATAAAATTAGTATTTACAGTCAAATCTCGAAGGTTTGTTTACCGTTCAATGAAAAATGTTTCTTTAAGTTGTCAAATATTCTCAAAGAGTTTCATTTTACTGCGATTCCACTTATTAATAAAAGCTCCAATTCTATAATTAGACTTGGTAAAGATTCATCGAAAAAATGGGACAGAACAAATGTTGTATACAAGTTTGACTGTAAAGATTGTCCTGCAACATATATAGGTGAAACAAAACGATCATTGTTGACTCGCATAAATGAACATAAAAAAGTAAATGATAATTCTGTAGTTTACCATCATCGAATTAATTGTAATCATGACTTCGATTGGGAAAATGCTAAAATTTTGGACAATGAACCAAATTTTATAAAACGACGAATATCTGAAATGATCCACATAAAAACAAATCATTCCACTATTAATAGAAAGGAAGATATTTTCACTCTAAACAGAACTTTTTTTCCTCTTCTCAGATGTTTAGACTCTTGTCTATAATGACACAACAATAACACATCTTGCTCCCTCTATGATAAAACTGTGTTTACATTCAGTTCATCGACTTTTTCTTTATCTTGATTCTTTTGACTTTCTCGAAATAGCAAATTTTAATTTATTTCAGTTGACACTGAACTAGTGTGCTGAAATGTCTTCCTTTCATATGAAGAAACTTTTCATTCTTAATTTTGATACATGTGGAAAAATTCTTATAAAGAAATATTTTTTCAATGAAATCTTTTTTGTATTGACGAGTTAGAACGCGATTTTTATGTTTTAACGAATCTGGTAGGACATTCTTTAAACATATTTTAGTATAGTGTATAGTGTTGTTTTAAACCTTTATAAATATTGAAGTGTTTTTCTGTTTGAATAAATTTAGCCTGATGAGGTTGGCGAACCTTAGCCAACGAAACGTCGCAATTTTGACGATACATTGAATTTTTTCAATTCTTCACCTTCCCATGATCATTTACTTTACCACTAACAATTAAACTATGGAAGGATTTAACGCTTATCACTCAATAATACATTATTGTTTATTAGTTTAAGGCTATGTCCAAGTTGCAAAATGTAAACAAACCAAGCACTAAAATCACCTTTTTTATACATCTTCTTCTCTCACAAAAACTACTATTAGAAAACTTTCTTTTACAAAAATGATAAATTAGAGTGTCAAAGTTTCAAAAAAATCATTTTAAGTGTGATCAGTAAAGAGCAATTAATAAAATAACTAATTAAAATAACCTGTAAAATAGCATTTTTGACGCGTCGCGAAAAATAAACTGTTTGAGTATATCAACCGCACTGACGATGAAGAAGTCTCATATCAGCGATTGGACCTTCAACATGTGGAAAGGGAAATTTTTCCTATTTTTACAAATGAATATAAAATTACAATTTCTTTATGAAAATGGTGAACTGACGTATTCTATTTGGTAACTACGCCTTGCATAGCTGAAAGCATGTCAAAATAACTGCGTTTCAGAGTAAAACAAAATGTGTCTTTCTGCATAGTGTTGAAATTACAAGGGAGAGGGTAAAAACTTCTTCATCGTCCGTGCGGTTGTTATAGTCAAACAGTTTATTTTTCGCGACGCGTCAAAAATGCTATTTTACAGGTCATTTTAATTAGTAATTTTATTAATTGATCTTTATTGATACGGAAGAGTCTCTCTTCTGAGTTCGTAATCACAAAAGGTACCCGTAGGTGTCTCGCACTTTACGGACGAGTCACTCTTCTACGCTTTGCGAGTCCACGTATCCCCCACAACCTCTAACGTATAACCGTACTTACGGAAAAGCTACACTTCTGCGGTTACGTACATTCGTTACACCGTATTACGCACAGTATTCCGTACTGTACGGAAGAGACACTCTTCCACGTCGTACGTGTATTGCTGAGCGTATTTTCCAACAAGAGTAAGAGAAAAACGCACTCCCTCTTTTCTCTATCGTCTTTTCCGCAGACTGTTTTCAATTAATTCCCGTTAAGGGCATGTCCAAGTTGTGAAATGTAAACAAACCAACATGTAAACAAACAAAGCACTAAAATCACATTTTTAAAAGAGCTTTTTTTCTCACAAAAATTACCATTAGAAAACTTATTTTTACAAAAATGATGAATTAGAGTGTCAAAGTTTCCAAAAAAATCATTTTTGAGTGTGATCAATAAATAGCAATTAGTAAAACAACTAATTCAAGTGACCTGTAAAATAGCATTTTTGACGCGTCGCGAAAAATAAACAGTTTGAGTATATCAACCGCACTGACGATGAAGAAGTCTCATATCAGCGATTGGACCTTCAACATGTGGAAAGGGAAAAATTTCCCTTTCCTCCATGAAATTACCAGGAGAAAGGGTAAAAACTTCTTCATCGTCCGTGCGGTTGATATAGTCAAACACTTTAATTTTTCGCGATGTCAGACGATTGCTCTACGCGCACGCGCAGACCGTGCCAAGGACACATTGAAAACACTATGCAAAAACACACATTTTGTTTTACTCTGAAACTCACTTATTTTCACATACTTTCAGGTATACTAGGTATAGATACCAAATTCAACACTTCAATTTACCATTTTCATAAAAAAACTGTAAATTTCTATTCATTTACGAAAATGTGATGGTCGAAAAAATCCTCAATATTCGGTCTTCTACTGCTGCTTTTTTTCGACCATCACATTTTCGTAAATGAATAGAAATTTACAGTTTTTTTATGAAAATGGTAAATTGAAGTGTTGAATTTGGTATCTATACCTAGTATACCTGAAAGTATGTGAAAATAAGTGAGTTTCAGAGTAAAACAAAATGTGTGTTTTTGCATAGTGTTTTCAATGTGTCCTTGGCACGGTCTGCGCGTGCGCGTAGAGCAATCGTCTGACATCGCGAAAAATTAAAGTGTTTGACTATATCAACCGCACGGACGATGAAGAAGTTTTTACCCTTTCTCCTGGTAATTTCATGGAGGAAAGGGAAATTTTTCCCTTTCCACATGTTGAAGGTCCAATCGCTGATATGAGACTTCTTCATCGTCAGTGCGGTTGATATACTCAAACAGTTTATTTTCGCGACGCGTCAAAAATGCTATTTTACAGGTCACTTGAATTAGTTGTTTTACTAATTGCTATTTATTGATCACACTCAAAAATAATTTTTTTGGAAACTTTGACACTCTAATTCATCATTTTTGTAAAAATAAGTTTTCTAATGGTAATTTTTGTGAGAAAAAAAGCTCTTTTAAAAATGTGATTTTAGTGCTTTGTTTGTTTACATGTTGGTTTGTTTACATTTCACAACTTGGACATACCCTTAAAGACTGCATCATTATCGACCTCACCCCCTTTGACCGTGTCATCCACACCGTGACCGGTATCAAAGTTTGCAAAATAAAAATCAATGTTGATTTTTTTGGAGTATTAATAAGAGATGATTATAAATTTTACTATTATTTTTTTACTTTATTTTTTTCCTATTGCGAGTCAATGAAGCGAAAGAGTGTCCTTTTGATTTTCAATTATTTTTGCAATAGGAAATATTTTTATATATACTGCTCTTAATTGACAAACGGAAAATAGAAAAATAATTAAATACACAATGCACAAGAAAACAGAAAGTAATCCGATTAAAAAAAACACTTATGTTATTGATGAAACTTAGCAAATTTGTTTCTGTTTACCTAAACTATAACCCTATACCTTTTCATATATAACTTTTAAATTAATTTTTTTAAAATAAATTTTAGAATCATTAAAAAATTTCCGAATAAACGAAATTTTGTTAAATTGTATTTGCAAATTCTCAAAGAACTTTTTTAAAAATTATTAAAATAGTCGATTTAGAGAAGAATTTTTAATAAAAAATTCTAGAAAATAAATATTGAATTGAAATGATAAAATAATAGTCTTAAGGGAGAAACAGTAAACAGTATTCATAATATAAAATAACGATATTTTTATAAACTGTTCAATTTTAAAAAGGTTTAGATTATAATTTTTTAGAATATCTGCTCTCCGAATCTGAATATGTGAAATTTCACTTATTCTATGTTATAAGTCGTCTTCTCGATCAATAAGTGCATATACACTTATAAATAAGTGAATATTACATGTGTATATGCACTTATTGATCTAGAAGTCGACTTATAAATTAGAAATAAGTGAATTTTCACACACTCAGATTTACAGAGTGAATCTTTATTGGGAAAATAATAATAATAATAAGAAGAAAATATTTATTTAAAAAAGAAGTTATTGATTTTTCCGACTGATTTTTACGACTATACTGAGAAAACTGGATAGTCAAACTTAGAGGATAAGGTTTTGAGCGTTAAGTCTGATCCTCTGGATAGTTAAGTTTTCCCTTCGAATTAGTCAAATTGATCATCGAAGAGTTTTTATATATATATATATATATATATTTTTTTAATTTTTCATTTTTAACTTCTTGAATAATAAAAGAAACACTAATTTATTATTTTCACATTAAAAGAATTAAGGTTATAGGAAAACTGCTATTCACAGAACTTTTTTGTTTTTCAAAATTGAGGTATTTTCGAAATTATGATAATAAAATACATTTCGAATATAGATAATATTATTTTATTTATATAGGGGAGAGTGCCCTAACGTGGTCACCCATCTTTTGAACGACTGTAGATTTTAAATGGAATTATATATAAAGGTCAATAATACGGCTTTGAAGCTTTGGCTTATTACCTAACTTTCTATCAAAAAGTTTTTTCAATTCTTTAATAAAAAAAAGTTATGTCACTTTTTGAAAAAAGTTGAAAATTCGACTTTTAATAAAGTGGCCCCAAGGTGGTCACCATACGAAAATTCACTAAAAAAGTTTTTAAAAAACGTATTATTAAGTTGTTTATTTAATATTAATTATTTTTCAGGATCACAGAAACATATAAACAAAAACAAATATTGTTAGTATATATTTGTCTACATGAATTGACTTTCAAAAAAATATTTTTTATTTTGTGTTTCTCACAAAACAGAATGTTATGTATGTCTCAATTTTCAGTGAAATAGCATGTCTCTCAAGTCGTGAAAAATTTCGCCATGTGGTATATAAAAACAATTCGATACGTACTTTTATGTGTTAAGTGTGAGTTTATTTTTCAGTTTTACGCGAATATATGTGTGTGTTATACATTAGTTCATAAATGCTTATTAGTCCTGTCGCCCTGTGAAAAAAGTGGTCATTTTTTGCCAAAATTGATACCTGAAGTCTGATTGTAGATTCATATAGTGGGGAGTGGTAGTATGAATATGTATGTTTCCTACTTGATATTTTAAAAGCTGCGCGTCATAAACAATTTTGAAGGTGCCGAAAAACAGTTTTTTTATTACCGTTTTTTCTCATCAAATTATAAGGCCACTAAAAATGGCACTTTCTTATTTGTTTAATAACTTGAAAAAAAATTAACAAATTCTTTCGATATTCTCTAAAAATATACCTCTCAAGACCCTTAAGATGTGTGTCAAATCTGAATCCGATTCGATAAATAGTTAATCAGAAATTCCATTTGTTAACTAAAAACATGATTTTTTAAAATGGAATTTCGACATTTTTGGCCGGATAAAAATAAATTTTTTTTGGGTTCTCTTCATGAAATGTCAATCTATCAATCACAATTTGTAGCCAATTGAAATTAAACAAAAAAAAACTGGCGCATATTTTGCAAAAAAAAATTTTATCTAGGTCAAACAAATTTATTAATTTCTTGTTATTTTAAGACTATGTCCAAGTTGCGAAATGTAAACAAAGCAAAATGTAAACAAGCAAAGCACTAAAATCACATTTTTCAAAGAGCTTTTTTTCTCACAAAAATTAGGATTCGAAAACTTTTTTTAGAAAAATGGAAAATTAGAGTGTCAAAGTTTTCAAAAAAATCAATTTTGAGTGTGATCAATAAATAGCAATTAGTAAAATAACTAATTAAAATAACCTGTAAAATAGCATTTTTGACGCGTCGCGAGAAATAAACTGTTTGAGTATATCAACCGCACTGACGATGAAGAAGTCTCATGTCAACGATTGGACAGTCTGCATGTGGAAAGGGAAATTTTTCCCTTTCCTCCTTGAAATTACAAAAGAAAGGGTAAAAACTTCTTCATCGTCCGTGGGGTTGATATAGTCAAACTTTTTTATTTTTCGCGACCTGAGACTTTGTTGCTTTCTGCGCAAGCGCAGAGCGTACTAAGTAGTGATGCATGTCGAGCAAATAGATGTCATTTGTTTTTTCGTCTCCTTTCATAAAAGAAGTGAGATAAGACTATAAAATTCAATTGTTTTAATTGTTATTTTAACGATTTTCTCGACTTTGACGAGAAGTTGTCGATCGAGACTTGCTCGACATGCAACACTATTACTAAGAATGCATTGACAGCACCATGTGGAAGTGCACATTTTCTTTTGAATGAAACTTAGTTGTTTTCTCATTTTTATTAGCTATGCAAAGCGTAGTTACCAAATAGAATACGTCAGTTCACCATTTTAATAAAGAAAATGTAATTTTATATTCATTTGTAAAAATAGGAACCGCGAAAAAAGTTCACAATTCGGTCTTCTGTTACTGCTTTTTTTCGCGGTTCCTATTTTTACAAATGAATATAAAATTACAATTTCTTTATGAAAATGGTAAATTGAAGTATTGAATTTGGTTACTACACCCAGCATAGCTGAAAGCATGTGAAAATAACTGCGTTTCAGAGTAAAACAAAATGTGTCTTTCTGCATAGTGTTGAAATTACAAGGGAAAGGGTAAAAACTTCTTCATCGTCCGTGCGGTTGTTATAGTCAAACAGTTTATTTTTCGCGACGCGTCAAAAATGCTATTTTACAGGTCATTTTAATTAGCTATTTTACTAATTGCTATTTATTGATCACACTCAAAAATGATTTTTTTGGAAACTTTGACACTCTAATTCATCATTTTTGTAAAAATAAGTTTTCTAATGGTAATTTTTGTGAGAAAAAAGGCTGTTTGAAAAATGTGATTTTAGTGCTTGGTTTGCTTACATTTTGCTTTGTTTACATTTTGCAACTTGGACATAACCTTAAAGTTACGGACAAAACAAAAAGAATGTTATGTTACATGCTTCGTGATGTTGACTATATATTTATTTAACTTTTTAAAAGATTGAATAACGTGTTTTCTTAAGGTGATTTATATGGAAAACATGTTCACAAATATTTAGTGTCATAGCAACATTATAATTTATTGAAAAAGTGATGTTATGTTGATTTTTTTCCACTTTAATAAGAGATTTGACGTAAATTACCCGTATCACACAAGTATAATAGGCAGCAATAGACAAGTAGTATAGTATGAATGTATTATATTATATTAGGGTCATTTGGGGTAAATGTAAACAGTAGACGTTTCAGCTAAATTTACAAATTAAAAAATAAGTACGACGTCAATATTTTTACCTCAGCTCACCTACAAGATGTTCTGCATAATTACCATATTTTATTTTGACAATTGGCAATGCCATAGTTCAAGTTATCTTTTAATGCAAAAAAGATTGAAAATCAAAATTTTACTGTTTCAGTATTTTGTCTTGTATTTGCATAAAAATAAATTAAAAAATCAAACTAAAATTTTTCATTCTCCCTTATTAACGCCTTAACAAAAGTTGACTTTGATTTTTGATTTTCGTCAATTTAGTTAATAAATAATTAAGTGTTTATATTTACCCCGAGAATTCGAAAACTCTGGGTAAATGTAAGCAGAAGTTCAACTGCATTTAAGAAAAAGTAATTTAATAAATTATTGGATCCGACATTTTGAAATTTAAAAATTCGATTTTAGATTCTTATTCAGCAACCTTAAAAACTTTTTTTTACGAAGTTGAATAAAAAGCTATTTTTGTTCAAGTTATTCAAGTTTTACATTACTAATTTTGTAATGGTTGATTGTTTATTTTATATGATACATTATCAGTCAACTGGTTGATTTCTTTTCATATCTACGAAGAATTTTTTTTCAGTTTTTCCATCCCTTAAAACAGTTAGTATACTTGAAATAACTTGTTTCTTAAACCTCGCTTAATTACAGTGGTATTTACATTTACCCCGAATTTCAAGAAAATTTCAAAATCGCGGGGTAAATGTAAACAGTCAGTTTTGGGCGATTCAGGTGCCTCAATATTTTGTTGTACTTCATAACATTTTTCTGGGGAAGCAAAGTAACAAGTTTATGCAAAAAAATCAATCTATTTTATGTTTTAAACAAAAATAATTAATATTTTTGTTGAAACATCGATATTCCGTTTACATTTACCAAAAATGACCCTATATATATAAGAACATGATTTCAACTTTTTAAAACGTCAAATTAACATATTAGACCTTTTTTCTGTGAAAAATTGAAAGTTCTACATCTAATTATGTACTAAAAGATCCCCAAGTTTGAGAAATAAAAAAAAAATTTGTGTAACCTAGAAAAAATTTTGAGTGATTTCCAGGAAAAATTACATGAATTTTCCATTTAAAAATTCAGTCGACTAGAGGCACGTGTTAATATTGCTCAATTTGCTTAAAACATTCAGGAAAATTTTTTTTATACCTTGATTAATTTTTTGGGGTGAGATATAGGTAGGTATATAAATAAAATAATATTAGCTATATTCGAAATGTATTTAATTATCATAATTTCGAAAATACCTCAATTTTGAAAAACAAAAAAGTTTTGTGAATAGCAGTTTTCCTATAATCTTAATTCTCTTAATGTGAAAATAATAAATTAGTGTTCCTTTTATTTTTCAAGAAGTTAAAAATGAAAAATTTTAAAAAATGAATTTAAAAAAAAACAAAAAAAAATTTTTTTAATTATTAATTTTTTGACATTGTTTATACATTTTTCAAAAAACAAATTAAAAAATTGAATTCCTGAGAAAAATTTAGCCCAGTTTAAAAAAAATAATCTGAATTCATCAATTTGTTTCAAAGTTATACTATAATAAAAGAATTACAAAAAATTGCTTTAAATTAAATTTTGAAAAATAAAGGAAAAGAAAGGAAAAAATTTTAATAAAAAAATGTTTTGTTATATTTGTTTACGAATTTCTTTACACGGAAAAAATGGAGTATTCAACTAACTATCTGGAGGGACAAACAGACCATATTTGAGGTTAAGTTTTTCGTAACTATTTCGGAGGGATATATAGACTCTCCGATGATCAATTTGACTAATTCGAAGGGAAAACTTAACTATCCAGAGGATCAGGCTTAACTCTTAAAACCTTATCCTCTAAGTTTGACTATCCAGTTTTCCCAGTGTAGTCGTAAAAATCAGTCGGGAACTTCAATAACTTCTCTTTTAAATAAATATTTTATTATTATTATTATTATTATTATTTTCCCCATAAAGATTCACTCTGTAAATCTGAGTGTGTAAAAATTCACTTATTTCTAAGTTATAAGTCGTCTTCTAGATCAATAAGTGCTTATATGAAAAGGTATAGCGTTATAGTTTGGGTAAACAGAAACAAATTTGCTAAGTTTCATCAATAACATAAGTGTTTTTATAAATCGGATTACTTTCTGTTTTCTTGTGCATTGTGTATTTAATTATTTTTCTATTTTCCGTTTGTCAATTAAGAGCAGTATATATAAAAATATTTACTATTGCAAAAATAGTCATTGACTCGCATTAGGAAAAAAATAAAGATAAAAAATAATAGTAAAGTTTATAATCATCTCTTATTAATACTCCAAAAAAATCAAAATTGATTTTTATTTTGCAAACTTCAATTATAAAAAAGAAGTCTGTTTCTATTAGTTCTTTTCTGATAATTACAAAATAACTTAAATTAATAAATAATAATGCATTATATAAGTTTAAAAATACAGCATGCCAAAAGTTGAAACACGTTACATAAATAAAGGTTTTTTCTCTTCTATTCTCTCCCGTTCTCTCTCATTCTCTTTTATTATAGTGTTGCAGTTCGATAGAAACAAATTTTTCATTTATATTATAAGAAATATTATTGAAATTTTTGCTGTTTCTATTTACACCGAATTTACAGTTTTAAGGGGTAAATTGAAACAGTCTCCTATTTTTAATTGAGAAAATGAGTAAATCAAAGTTGATTTTTTTTGTAGCATTAATAAGAGATGATTATAATTTTTACTATGATTTTCACTGTATTTTTTTCAAATGCGAGTCAGAAATGTTATATATACAAATGCTTATTGACAAACGGAAAATGTTTATAACCTGTTGGGGGTGATCTAAGGTTAAAGCCGTATTTATTTAAAATTTTTTTTATTTAACTGAAATAACTAATGTTTAGATTTACCCCTTGTTTCTATTTACCCCATCTGACCCTAAATTAATTTATTAGATTTTTTTAATAACAATTTAAAAAATTTGAAGTTTTAAAACCATTTTTATCTTATAACTTCACATATTTATTTAGTTATTTATTTACATGTATATGGTCAAGCAAAAGAAAAAAAAGAACGCCCTTTCGTACAAATTGTACTAGATTAATTATATATATATATATTATTGACATTAAATAACTAGGCTGCGTTGTTATTTGTATCTAGGAGTAATTTGCGTAGAGACAATGAAAAAGCTCCTATTGAAGAATTAAAAAAATCTAAGTTAGTACAGTGCAAGTTCTCCTCTTTACACAGTCTATCATAAATTGAATTCATGCCGTAATTAGATCTATGAAAATTTAATTTGAATAATGGACGATCCCTGAGTGATTTATAAGGAGCATATAAATTAATTTTAGACAGAATTTGTGGACAATTAATGCGATTATTAAGAATTCGGAATAAGAAAAGTAGGTCTGCGTATACAAGGTACGATGAGATTTTAGGCATATTAAATATACATCTAAGATCGGCGTAGTCATCTATCTCGAACAATACCATTCTGTCTAGCAGCAAAGCGCAAAAAGGCATTTTGTACTTTTTCTAATCTTAAGATATTAGTGCTTTGATAAGGTGACCAGACGACGTGATTACAAACTACAATCGATCTCACAAGCGAATAAAACAATGACCTCAAGATGGAAATGTTTGTAAATCGAGAAGCATTTCTCGTGACGAAGCCAAGGACTCTAAGCGCTTTACTTACAGTGACTGATATATGTTCATCAAAACAAAAGTTTTGATTCAATATAATTCCAAGGTCACAAATACTCGTTACCCTCCTTAATTTGTCACATCCAATTTTATATTCAAAAAAAGAAGTGGTTTTTTTTAGTAAATGAAATAGTACTACATCTTTTATATTAAATAATAACTGAAATAGTACTGTTGACTAACTTATAAATCTTAAGATTATCCGTAAACAATAAAAAAAGCAATGTTCAAAAACGTTAGAAATGTCATTAATAAATAACAAAAAAGGAGAGGACCGAGATGCGAACCCTGTGGAACACCTGAGGTTGCTAAAATGTATGCGATTAAGCATACTGTTAGCTATTATACTGTTAGCTACTCTAACAGATAATTGTCTGTCAGACAATTAACTACTAATCCACTCAATTAAATGATCAGAGAAACCCAGAGCCCCAAGCTTCAACACAAGAATGTGATGATTAACCTTATCAAAGGCTTTTGCAAAATCAGTATAAATGGTGTCCACCTGAAAGCCATTCTCGAGATTACCACGTATATATTCTGCAAAAATACAAAAAATGTTTTGAACAGATCTGCCTCTCATGAAACCGTGCTGTTCAGGAATAATTAATTTAGCAGAATACGTATAAATAATATCACAAATTAGACTTTCAAATAATTAAGATATTGCACTTAGAATTATAATTGGTCTATAGTTTGTGACATCAGATTTATGAATAGGTACTACTATTCCCCTTTTCCAATCATAAGGGAAAACGCAAGTAGATAATGACCTATTAAAAAGCAAAAATAAAGGTTCAACAAATGATAAGCAGCACGATTTCAAAATAGACGCAGGAATGTCGTCAGGACCAGCTCCCTTAGAAGCATTTAAGCTTTTTAACTTACGTAAAATATCATCTTTACTCAGGGAAATGTCCTTTAGATAAAAATTATTTATTGGAAAAGAAGTAACAGTATATGAATTTGGTTCCGAGTTAGAGAAAATAGATTCAAATTGTGTCGCAAATAGATTAGCAATATCAATACAACTATTAGCCTTAACATTACCTAAATGCATTTCTTTCGGGATCTTAGAATCTTCACGTAAAGAATTGACATAACTCTAAAACCCTTTTGGACTAAGTTTCAATCTGTTTTCCATACCAGCAATATAATTGTCATAACAATACTTAGATAGTATTTTGCACTGTGATCGCAGAAATGAAAAGTAATTGTAGTCCCTAGGATCTAGGATCTTTTAAATTTTAAATGTGCAGCTTTTTTAAAATGAATAAGTCTTTTTAAATCAGAATTAAACCATAGTGGATAGGTTGAGTTTCGAATTACTCGTATCGGAACAAAAAAATCAAAGGTTGTATAAACATGCGTATAAAAATAAGAGACTGCCTCATCAATACTACAATGATCAAATAAAATATCCCAATTCACTTTGTTCAAGAAACCACAGATACCTGCAACATTTTGCATTAAGAAAATCATATTTATAACGAAGAGTAGGCTGAAAATTAGTAGGTAGCTAGTCATACGTATGAATCTTCAACAATAGAGGTGGATGATAAGCATCAATAGGGAGAAATGTTTCGATGGCAATATTCAATGTGAAATTAAATGTATTTACAAAAACCAGATCCAGAAGCGAATTATTATTATTTGTAAAATTATTAACTTGATTTAAATTAAGAAAGTTCAGTGTGTCCGAAATAATATTAACTATCACTTTATGCAGTCGTAAGTTCCTGGATGTTTCTGAGTTGACACTACATGAAATGTCACTGTCAATATACCACACAGCATAAGGCATATTGATATCGCCGAGTATATAAAGAAAAGCAGGCGGAAATAAATTAAGTATATTCTCAATAATTATACACATTGACGAATAATAATCGGCACTCATATTTGGAAGAATATAAAAAGAACCAATGATATATAAACAAGAATTAAAAGAAAACTTAATAAAAACATGTTCAATTGTGAAAACATTGGTAGAGATTAAGGGGAGATTCCACAGAAATTAAGGTTTTTTTAAAAAAAATTTTTATAGGTAGTAAAATAAATATTTCTTAGTTAAACTTTTTTTACAATAAAATACTTGTGTTACAGTAATAAAAACCATTTTTTATTTATTTATTTTTTTAATGGAGTCTTAGAAAATGGCTGCCGAAAGTGGTCCCCTCTAAAAGTTGTTTACATTTTTTCTCTGCGACAATTAATCTAAACTAAAAAAGTAAAAAATTTTCTTAATCTATACCATTATGGCTATCGTGTAAACTAGAACAAAAAAAATTTATTGAAAAATAACCAAATGGCAGACTTTTTAATTTTTCGACCATAATTTTGCAACTTAAATTGTTTATAACTTTTATAAATATTAATGGATCTTAAATATCCTAGTTTACACGAAAACTACACATTCAAGGAGCATGCTGTCCAAATTGCAAGTTATTTCGTTGAAAATTATAAAAATGAGAGTGTAAACAAGTTGAAAATGTGTAGTTTCGAGAAAAACGCGTTTAAAGTTTGAAGGACCAAATATACAAAAATTTAACTTAAAGTTATATACATAACCTTTGATATGTAACAGTAGACATTTCTTATTACTTAAGAACTACTCTTTCAAGCGGTGCGAAAAGAAAAAATGTAAATTTAAAAATAAACAAATTGCAGTTAGGTAATTAATGAAAAAACATGAATTTTCGAGGTGGAAAGGTGATGTTATTCATACTCTCCTGCTAGCGAGTCTATTCTTATCGCTTCAGACTATTTTTCCCGTATTTTTAGATAATCATACTAACCAAAAATTAAAAAAAAAATAATTTCGGTATTCAAAAAAAAAAATCAGTGTAATCTCCCCTTAAGGATGCATATAGTGAATTTACCACTGCCACCAACACACTACCCCCACGCAAATTGTCACTTGCATGAATATTTCTATCACATCGAAAAATGTCATAATTTATTAAGCCAAGTTCCGAGGAGGCGAAAGAGTTATTTAACCATGTCTCAGTAAAAACTAAGACGTCATAATAATGTAAATAAAATGTCTGTCGTAACAGTTGTAATTTGGTTCGTAAACCTCTAACATTCTGATAAAAAATAGAAATATTCTGTGAACTGAAAGCATCGTTCGATGACACGACTGCTGTATGAGATACAAAGTCGTTCAAAGCAGTTGACTGTGAGGTGATATTTCCCTCACTTGGGTCGGAGCACTCAGAGTGGGAGAAATCGAACTGGAAGGAGAGATATGAATCAACGGAGCCTGATTCACGTCTAGATTCACAGTCAACGATGATTGTTTCGGGTGGGGACTGCTCTTCATTACCACTGGTACACCTCTTCTGAAGACCAGTTTCACATTTTCTCCTTCCATTCGACGAGCAGCTATCTTGCTCTTGACTGCTGAAATCTCTTCTAACTGGATCTTCGTCCGATCCGACGACAAAAACAAGTTTTTCAGTATAGCACTGTATTTCGTGTCTCCTTTGGCAGCTACAAATATTTGAAGCACTGTTCGTGCCTTCTCCTCCGTCGCACAAATAATTTTCACCGGTCGTGGTTCACAATATCCTTCAGAGTGTCATCAATTCTATTCAGCCTCGTCGAGATAGTAGCATTAAGATTTTCATCAAAACAAAATCAAGATCGGTAGAGGAGTTACACGGAGACGGAGACGCATTACGAGAGCGTGGCTTACTGCACTTGACAGAATACCCATCAGAATTAGTCCCTGATTGCAATCCACAACTCGGATGATAAGGAACATCACATCTTGAACAACGCACCGGTTTCTCAACATTTTTGTTACACTTAAAGCACTTGTCTAACTGAGACATGATATACATGATATATTTGAGATTAGAATATAGTTCTGAACGTAAAACTCGCAATATACAAAAAAAAGTTAATCTTTTTTGGTCAGAACGAATAAAAACACGAAACAACGCCACGACAAGTGGAAAAGCATAAAAAAGAGCAAAAAATATCAAAAGAAAACAATTAATAATAGACCGACGTGCAAACACGTGTTTTAAGATCGCCACCCAGCGTAATATAATATACCTAGCGTATACATATAATATAAAAAATGAAAAAATTAATTATAATTAAAAACCATTGTTTTATATACTCCTTATTTATAATTTTGTTTAAATATTTTATGAAAACTTTTTGAATTTCGCAGAACGTATTTCACTAAATGTGAAATATTTTTTGTTAAATCATTCCTATACATAGCTATTAAGTAACGTCGCACATTGAAACTTAACCTACGTACACTTGAATCAAATAATTTGAATTTGAATTAATTAAATAGTCTTTGCTTCAAATACTGAAATATTTTATTCAAATACAATTTATTTGATTCAAGTAAATATTTATTTGATAATAGTCAAATAATCGGTTATTTGAATCAAAAAATTTTTTTTTGTGTAAATGAAGTTTTTCTCCATTTTATTTTCCAAAAAGGTCTAATACTATCAAAATTTTATGCACAATTACATTTAATTTTTCTAATTCATTAGGGGAGAATGGGGAGTTATGAAGCACGCTTTGTTTATGAGTTGTAACTTCAAAAAGAAATTTTTTTTTCAAATTTTCTCCACTTGAATCTCTAGAGGGTCTTCAAATATGCTTACTGGTTAAAGAATTTGCATGAAATAAAATAAAATCGACAATTTTTTTTCAGTTGGGCTAAAAAGCTGCTTTTTCAAATTTTTAAAAATCATGGGGAGTTGTGAAGCACTACTAAAAATCGCTAAAAATTATATTTTTTGGTAAATATTTTTTATTGAGATTTTGCATAAATCCTTTTGAATTTCAAGAACCTAATCATTGCTGGTTATTATATAGGTGAACTTATCTTTTTGATTTGTTCGCGAATTTTGTAAGAATTCTACAAAAAGGAACACTCAAAAAAACTTTATAAACGAAAGGTTGAACACATTGTCTTGAAAGATATGCAAAATATCTGCTATCGGAATGAATCCAATTACAAAACGAAGATATTAGGTGAAAAAATATTCAGAGTAAGTGACATCTATCAAAACAATTACTATACGAGATCTATGGCCGTGCTTCACAACTCCCCATGCTTCATAACTCCCCATTGTCCCCTACTATTATGTTAAAAAAAACTAAATATTTGTTTAAACAATTAATTATTATTTATTTCATTTCTTTTTTACAATAATATTCAGTTTATTAAAATTGGAAAATCAAGATAGATTGTATGTTTTTAGAAATGTTGTATCAGAAATTTGTAAATAACAACAATTATTTAAATAAACAATTATTGAATTCTTATAATTAAAAAATCTTTCTTATTATACTACTCTGTGTGAAAAGTTAGTAAATACAATAATCATTATTTTAAAAAATTAAAAAATTGTTAAAATCATAAAATATATGGAAAATATAAATTTCTTACATAATTGTTAATACCAAGTAATAAAGAAGTAAAACATAATAAAAGTTTTAATAAGTTTAAAAATACACGTGTAAAAACACGTATAAATACACATCTTAATTCACGTCTAAATACACGTCTAAAGCTTGTTTCAAATTCGAACATATTATAACACGTATAAATACACGTGTATATACATGTAAAAACGCATATATTTATACGTGTATTTTTTCAGTAGGGACAACGAAGTCGATCGCGAGGCAGTCCACTGAGTGATCCGGATCACTATCCGTGGACATACCGAAAACACCCTAAGCTTGAATACCTGGCCTATTGTTCGAAGGGTTTCTTTCAACCATTGGGCAGTCTAATCAGATTATTTATTTATATATATATATATATATATATATATATATATATATATATATATATATATATATATACAATTTAGTGAATAATCTTTCTGTCTCCCTCTTTCTAGATAAAATAACATAAATTGGTCTCTGTTTATAACGCAGAAAAGTTAACGCATACCTATCTTTTTTTAAGTCAATGAAGATAGTATAGAAATATCTCTCTTCAGGTAATGGTATTGCTTTCTTCCTCTTTCGAAGCTGAATACCATTTAAATGTCTCTAGTAACCTAATTTGCATATCTACTCGTTTCATTTTAAGGATATGTAAGGTGGTGTAACCCCTTAAATATCTAAAAGATGTGAGGTTAGGAACATTTGCTTAGAAATTGCATACCTTGTACTGTTAAAGTGATTTTTTGATAATTAAAAAAATAGGCTTTAAATGAAAATTTTATATACATTACAGGATTATTTAAAACCATTTGATTATTAATTGCAGATAATTAAAGGTAGTAACTTATAAATTTAATAAATAATTTAATTTTTTCAATTTTAAGGCTATGTTCAAGTTGTAAAATGTAAACAAACCAAGCACTAAAATCACCTTTTTTATACATCTTTCTCTCTCACAAAAATTACCATTGGGTAAGAATTCCTAAAATGTCCAGAAAAAAATATAATATGAATAAAAAGTTTAGTTTATTTAAACAAATTATAATTTTAATTTTTTTTACAAATAAACAATGTTCGCAATCGATTTTGGTCACTTTTATTATAGCATCATAAAGAGAGACTTTTCATAATTCGATAGCAAAAATAAGAAACCGGAACTCTCTAAAAGTTTAGAAGTTATAACATTTTTAGTCTCGCCGTGTGCGAGCTTTCTTGGTACAGTGGCATTTTTTTACAATTTACTGTTCAAAAATGTCTAGCGCTTACAATTTTTAACCAATTTGAGTTTTTTTTTAATTGAAGAGAACTAAATTTTTTCAAATTTTCAATTGTTTATAATTATTTATTTTAGTCAAAGTTAACAAATTAACACAATTTTAAAAAAAAGTACGTTGAATTTTTAATTATATTACTGCAGATGACCAGAATCAATTGAAAATCATGTAATATATTCTCCAGAAAAAAAAATAAAGAATACAAATTTTTTTTCATTTGTCATAAACAATGTTAGTTAACAAATAGTTAACTTTGGTTCCTCTCAACCAAAAATTTTTTTTTTACATTTATATTTTAATTTAGGCTTATTTGTTTATAACAATTGAAATAATTTACTTATTAAAAAAGGGCATACATTCTTAAAATGAGCCTACATTAAAAAATATAAATGTGAAAAATAATTATTTGGTTGAGAGAAACCAAAGTTAACTATTTGTTAACTAATATTGTTTATAACAATTAAAATAATTTATTTATTAAACAAAAAGGACATATGTACTTTAACTAAAGTTAACAATTAGTTAACTAATATTGTTTATAACAATAAAAATAATTTAAT
This sequence comes from Leptopilina drosophilae, assembly GCA_032873175.1. NCBI lineage: Eukaryota > Metazoa > Arthropoda > Insecta > Hymenoptera > Figitidae > Leptopilina > Leptopilina drosophilae. Next base: position 14,957,010 of record CM065486.1, read on the forward strand.
TATTAAACAAAAAGTTCACTTTAAGTACTTTAAATGTATCTTAATTAAAAGATAAATGTAAGAAAAAAATGGTTTGTTGAGAGAATCCTAAATTAACAATGTGTTAACTAATATTGTTCATAACAATTTAAATAACTTGCTTATCAAAAAAGATATATATTCTTAAAATAAGCCTAAATTAAAATATAAATGTGAAAAAAAATTTTTGATTGAGAAGAACCAAAATTAACTACTTTTTTAACTTACATTGTTTATAACAAATGAAAAACATTTGTATTCTTTATTTTACATCTAGAGAACATATTACATGATTTTCAATTGATTCTGGTCATCTGCAGTAATAGAATTAAAAATTCAACGTACTTTTTTTTAATTTTGTTAATTTGTTAACTTTGACTAAAATAAATAATTATAAACAATTGAAAATTTGAAAAAATTTAGTTCTCTTCAATTTAATAAAAAAACTCAAATCGGTTAAAAATTGTAAGCGCTAGACATTTTTGAACAGTAAATTGTAAAAAAATCCCACTGTGGGGTCGTATCGCACCGTGAGCATTAGATACCGAGAAAGCTCGCGCACGGCGAGACTAAAAATGATATAACCCAATGGGAAATTTACAACTGGCGGAGTACTGCGCCAGCACTGTCAGTACTGGCAGCTGCGCTGTCTGGCAGCACTGGCATAACGCTGGGATGATAACACTGTACAACTCTGGCGCAGCACTGGACCAGTGCTGGCTGAGAATATTGCCACAATAAATGTTGTATTGTTATTAATTGGTCGTAAATTAATAATTATAAATAATTTAATAACAAAATGGTAAATAATATTAATAAATAGTCATTATTCATGAAATATTTCTCTTTTTAAAAAAATTGTATTAAAGATGGAGACTAACGATGGATACAGTACATGAAGTAGAAAAACATTGTTTATAACATTTAAAAATTAAATAATAGACAATTACAGTAAGTGTGCATTAGATTTTCATATTTTAGTACATAACGATTGAAATCTAGAAACATCGCAAGCCTATGAAAATAAATAAAATTGCTCACGAGGGGAGTCGAACCTACGACCTACGGATTTACTGACTAACGCACTAACGACACACGTGTAGAGCAAAGTTTTAATATCTCAGTATCATTTAGACTTACAATTATTGAATCAAAGTTAAGAAAAAAAGGGATACTTTAGGAGTAATAAATTAAATTCAAATAAATTAAACTTAATTTTTAATAATAGAATTAAATAACTTTACTTATTGCATTTAACATTTTAAGAGTGGCAATTTTTTAATAATTTTTTTATTCATAGTAAGAATTATAATAGTATTTTAATAACCAAATTATTGTTTAAATTGAAGTTTAAATTTTGTTTATAATTTTAATTTGTTTAAATAATTTATTATTTTTTTAAATGAAACAATTATGTTAAATAATTATTAAATTTAATAAAAATAAAAAATGAATAACCAAAAAGTAAAATATTAATTTTTTTCAATAAATTTATATTTATAACAATTCATAAACTTTTTTTATAATTTTTTTCAAGTTCGTGTCAAAAAAGCAATATTGGCAACAAGCGTTGTGAACAATTTTTCTATACTCAGCCAGCACTTGCCGCCGTGGCTTGTCCAAGCTTTGGCGAAACAAAAATTCTGTACTGCGCCAGCATTAATTGTCGAGGCTCGACTAGACTACGGCCGAACAATAGTCTCGGTACTAAGCTAGTAGTGAACATCGGTACTACACTGGCATTTCCCATTAGGAACTTCTAAACTTTTAGAGAGTTCCGGTTTTTTATTTTTGCTATAGAATCATGAAAAGTCCCTCTTTATGATGCTATAAAAAAGTGACCAAAATCGATTGCGAACATTGTTTATTTATAACAATAAAAAATAGAAATATAATTTGTTTAAACAAATTAAACTTTTTATTCATATTATATTTTTTTCTGGATAGAAAAAAATTTCTGTACATTGAAATCGGTTTAGCCAATTTCGAGAAATTTAATTTTTCCCAAAACGGTGCAAGAAAGTTTAATTGTTTATAAAAATTACAAAAATTAAAATTTTGAAAAATCGTTTAGAGGTGTTATTAGTGACATCATGGACTATCAAAATATATATGTATCATTTATTTTTATTAACCAAAAGAAAATAAGGGGGCCACTTCAGGAATTCTTACCCCAGTAGAAAACTTTTTTTACAAAAATAATAAGTTAGAGTGTCAAAGTTTCCAAAAAAATAATTTATGAGTCTGATCAATAAATAGCAATTTGAAAAATAAGTAATTAAAATGACCTGTAAAATTGAATTTTTGACGCGTCGCGAAAAATAAACTAAGTACAGTCAACTCTATGAATAGTGCCGCATTTTTGCACAGCGTTTATGATTTTTCTTGGAACTGTAGTACCCCCACTTTTCGTACATTTCTCCTCTTGCGTTAACTCAAAATTTGTATCAGACTCTACCAATAGTGCCGCTTCCCCGTTCAATACTTAAGAGTGTTTTAAAGCCTGTAAATATTATAAATTTGCCTATGGCACTATTCGTAGAGTCGGATTCAAATTCCGAAGCCGAGCTTAAATAGTGAAAGTGGGGATAGAGCTCAAGCCAAAAAGAGGAGAAGTGGCACTATTGATGGCGGCACTATTCATAGAGTTGACTGTATATCAACCGATGAAGAAGTCTCATAACAGAGATTGGACCTTCAACATATGGAAGGGGAAATTTTTCCCTTTCCTCCTTGAAATTATAAGGAGAAAGGGTAAAAACTTCTTCATCGTCCGTGCGGTTGATATAGTAAAACACTTTAATTTTTCGCGACGTGAACTATGATGCTCTCCGCGCATGCGCAGACCGTGCCAAGAAGGCATTGACAACACTATGCAGAAAGACACATTTTGTTTTACTCTGAAACTCAGTAATTTTCACATGCTTTCAGCTATGCTAGGTGTAGTAACCAAATTCAACACTTTAATTTACCATTTCCATAAAGAAAATGTGCACGGTCTGCGCGTGCGCGGAGAGCATGAGAGTTCACGTTGTGAAAAGTTTAAGTGTTAGACAATATCAACCGCACGGACGATGAAAAAGTTTTTAACCCTTCTCCTTCTTATTTCACGGAGGAAAGGGGAAAATTTCCCCTCGGGGAATACCCGATTACTTGATTTTTTTAAGAATTTAAGGTAACCCTATCAGTTTTATTTTGTATATATTAAATTTCTCCTTATTTCTGTCTTCAGTATGATTTATAAAAGATAAAATATAAGTTCTGTTAATAATAAATATTGGTTTATTAAATAATAAGTATAGATTTCATGAATTGCAACTGTGAATTAACTATAATAATCGTCGTATTCATTCATTCATTCTGTCCAGTCTGTCCACACTTGAAGTTAGTCATGATTATGCTTTTGTTTTTCTTTTTATATGTTTTGAATTTTTGATAGATAATATTATTTTTCTTTATATATATAATAATTTTTTTTTCTTACTTTTTAAATTTAATAATAGGTTTTTATTTATTTTATTAGAAATATTATTTTTATTTTTCAAATAATACTGAACTATTTTTATTAATTTACAAAAATTATTTATTATATTTTTCCATATTTCTCTCTTTTCCCAGAAAAATTAGCACTATGTAACAAATATTTTAAGACTAGGATATTATTCTTTCCATTTTTTTTTTTTAAATTAAAAAAAATAGTTGGGAAATTAAAATAACAAAATATTTTGCATATTTTCTGCTTCTCAGTGACAATTTATAAACAAAGTACAAGTTTTAAGTAAAAAAAAAAAATAAATAAAATAATTTTTTTTTTTTATTTTAATAAGCAATTTTTTTAGATACCCCAATTTCTAATAATATTTTCAGTTACTTTCAAATAATTTAAATGTCTTAAGATTATTCTTATTCTGCCTTTTGGGCAGAAATATTTTTATTTTATTATTTGTTTTGCTTGAGAAATTTATTAAAGACTTGATCAGGGTTGTCACGCATTTATTTATTTGAAAGTTCCTCAAATTTTTTTTTTCAGTTTAAAAAAATTGGAAATTTTCCATATTTTTTTTTTTTTAATAACATTTTTATTACCACATTAATAATACGAAAGAATTGATTTCGTTTGACGATTTTTAATAATATTTTTAAGAGAAAAAAATTTTACAAAAAAAAATTTGTAATTAATAATACATAATAATAATATTAAAATAATAATAATAATAATAATAATAATTTGCAAATAATAAATTTTTTTTTTTTTTTTTTTAATAATTGAACTTTTGCAAAGAACTTTATTAAAATTTTCTTTAATTATTGAATTTTGCCAAAAATTTTGTTAACAATTTTTAAAATAATTGAAATTTCGACGAGAATATTAAAAAAATTAATTAATTTTTAAAGATTAAAAATACAACAAAAATTATCTTCTTTGAAATTACTCAAAACTAAATTTTTTTTCAATGTCATTTTATTGAAAATACTTTTTTTATTTTTAAAGATTAAAAATACAACAAAAATTATCTTCTTTGAAATTACTCAAAACTAAATTTTTTTTCAATGTTATTTTATTGAAAATATTTTTTTCAGTCTACGAGAAATTATTGATATGAGACTATTTTGTAAGTTCTTTGTGAAAGTTGTAAATTTCTGTTATTTTTAAACGTTTCTTCCTACTTGGAATAATTCCAGGAGAAAAATTTAAGATCAATTGACTTTTCATCTTAAAAGTGAAAATTACGAAATGTAAAAACACTTGTATAGCCATGTATGTAAGTCAGACAGGTGTATAAATCAAATAAATAATAGAAATTTACTAAATTTCATACTTTCCAAATCTAAAGAATAGCAAAAATCATACAACTGATTCAAATTAGCGTATACCCAGATTTGTGGCAAATTGGCAAATGTCCGCCTTGTGTGAAGTTTGCGGAGCAAACTTGCTCAAAGTTTTCCCAGAAAACTTGCAGACAAGTTGTAACAAGCTTGCAGCAAACTTTCTGAAAACTTAAAAAATTTCCAAAAAAATTTTGTTGTATTCAAAATGCACATATTTAGTCAAATTTTACCCTCCCTCCCAGGAAAGATGAAAAAAAATAATGCGCAGCTCTATATGTCACAGAAAACTACTGCGCAGACATTTTAATTAACCTTGCCACGCAAGTTTTCTGTAAGTTTGCTCCGAAAACTTTGCACAATGCGAACATTTGCCAATTTGCTGCAAACTTGCATGTAAATTTGCGAAGTTTGCAACGCAAACTTTCTGCAAAATGTTGTGCTATCTGAGTATACGCTGTCAGTTAGTGAAATTTTACTGTTTAATTAACGTGTATACGTTTTTTAAATTAGCTGTATACTTATCGCTGTGAAATAGTGGAATTTCGCTTTTTCAGATTTACAGAGTATTTTTTCTTTTAACGATTATTATTTTTAATATTAAAATAATAATATACTTCTCAAAATTTTCCAAATATTACAAGTAATTTACCCCTATAAATAAGTACAATGTATTAGACAAAAGCAAACTAGGGTTCAAATTACTTTCCTCTTATTCTAGTCACATTTTGAACATTCATCATGGGATTTAGTGCAGTTTTCATGTAGCCGAAAATTTCAAATACTGCACTGAATCCAATCGTTAATCAATGTAATTTTATTGTCACTTTCGACTCAAGCTACAAATAGATCTCTATCTCTAATGTCAATTAGATCAATTATTACTTTCTTCTCAGACATTTTTAATTTTTTTAAAATATTTCTTAAATTTTTTAACATTAACATGAAAAATTTTTTAATAAAATTAATTAATAACCATCTCACCCAACAATACATCACAAAAGTAAACATAAAAATATAAAATAAATAAAAGAATGTTTTCTTTTATTCTTATTGTTTATATCGAAGCGTCGTTTATGCACTACTTAATAAAACTTAAAATTCAAAAATACGTTAAAAATAATAATACATATTCTAATAAAAAATCTGAAATTCTCAAATTATTTTAGTCCCATGCAAAAAATGTAAAGGATTACAAATTCATTTTAATTATTTTTCAACAATTTGTTGTTTCCATTTATTAGCAGTCACAAAAGGTTGAAGCTTCAAACTTCAAAACTTCTTTGCAAAGTTTAGTCAAAATTGAGTAAAGAAATAAATGTTTCACTTCAATAAGAAATGTTTATCGTAAAATTTCAGAGTTGCTATAATTTTTCTCGAATAAAATTCCCTGACTTTTATAGGTCTCAAATAATATGAAATGTAAATAAATTTTAATTTATTCAAAAATTATCAATTAATTTTTTTTTAATTCTATTATCTTGAAACTATTGTTTTATTAGACATTAAAACATTTCAAAAACCTTATTTTTCAACATTAAAAAAAACTTTGCAAAAATTCAATTTTATTAAAAAAAATTTAAGCGTATGTTTATTTTAAATTAACTAATAAAAATTTTAATTATTAATTTTCGAACTAAAAAACGTGAATACATTAGAATATGACTTTTTTTAAAAATTCAATTACTTATCAATTATTAAATTAAAATACTTTCAAAATCCTATTAGTTAAAATTTATTTACATTATTTACATTAGTGACTGATTTTTTATTATCAATTTAATTATTTTAAATTAATTAAAATTTAGAGAGCAGTATAAATATTTATAACAATTGAAATGAAAAGCGATTTTTTAAAAATAAATTATAACAATAACATTTTTTTAAGTAGGTGAAAATATGAAGATCCTAAAGTTTTGAACGTTCAAATGAATGAAATTTATTTATTTCTTCTATAAATTAAATTTTTATTGCAATTACTTTGCGTCACTATTCAAAAAAAATTAATTACTGAGTTTCTAAACATAAAACTTCAGTATTTTTAATGTTTTCCTGATTAGTAATTTATAAAAATATCTGCAATAAAAAATATTTCGTTCATTTGAACGTTCAAAATTTGGGGATCATAAAATATGACTGAAATTTCAATCATTTTTAATTGGTCCTCAGTGAGATTTCACTGATTTAAATCACCAGAATAGAGTTAAAGAAAATCAGTTAAATTTTACTGATTCAATTATAGAGAGTGCAGCGGAACAAGTACCAAAGGCTACTTTTTCATTGTAAAATTCGCCAAAAATTAACATAATTTAAAAAAACAATTATTTTCCAGGTGTTTTCTCATTTTTTCTTGACTTTTCCATACAAAATAAAATTCCCTGACATTTCCAGGTTTTCCAAACATTGTAACATCCCTGATATTTTTCCTAAAAATTTATAGCTTAAAACTCTCCTGAACATTTAAATAAATTTTTCGACATCTCTCTTATAACCGAAAAAGTAAGGTAAAACTTTCCTGAAAATTTCATGCTAAACATTTATTGAAATGAGACATTAAAATCTTTACGAAATTTTTACTATACTTTGCAAGTAAATATTTCGAAGTTTGCGAGGAAATTATAAATACTTTTTTAGGAAAGTTACGCTGCTTTGTGGGTTTACAAGGAACCGACAAAGTGGCCTTTTTAGTTTTTTCTTAAGAAGCAATTAAATTAAACACTTAAATTACCGATAAATTAATGAACTGCATAATTTAATGTATGAAACCATATAGATAATAAAAAAAAATTTCAAAATGGGTCCATATTTTATAGGAACGTCTATACAAATTTGTTCTTGATTGTAAGGAAAAATTAAATTCGTAAAATTGCGAATTATTTGGAAACAAAATTACAAATTAGAAAACGGCAAACGAAATTTTTTAATAAAATGACATTGAAAAGAAATTTAGTTTTGTGTAATTTCAAAGAAGATAATTTTTGTTGTATTTTTAATCTTTAAAAATAATTAATTTAAAAGGAACAATTCAAATAATAATTGAATACTTGCACAATTTTTTAAATTTTAATAAATAAATTACAATAAGAGTTAAATGTTTTGTTTGAAGAATATTAAATTTTCTTTAATGTATGAGAGTGATTTAAAAAATATCTTAAAAGAATATTAAATAGATAATTATTGTAATTATTTTATTTTATTTATTATTTAATTATTATTTTTCATTTCATTTTAATTTAATTTATTAAATTTAATTAATTAAATTTAATTATTTCAATAATTAATGATAATTATTCTGCACTTTATTCAAAATAAAAATATTTAATGAAAATAAAATTTTAACTAACCTTAAATTTGTTGTACGCATTTATTTTTCTGTATTTTTATTGATTAGAATTTAACGCGTATTAATAAAAAGATGTATAATTTAAAAAATAATTAACCATTATAAATTAACAAGAATAGAATTTAAGGTTTTTTCATTATTTCCCTCAAATTAAGATTCAACCGTTTTTTGTTTCTCCGTGAAAAAAAATTCCGTAAAAAAAATTTTCCGTGAATTGAGACCTTACGAATTACTTTGATGAATTCAATTATTTTTAAACGTAATATAAATTTTTTTTTTTTTTGCAAAAATCCAATTATATTCCTAAATTGCCAAAAATTCCCTTTAAAATTTAAATTATCTTTATAACCAACAAAATCCATTTCCAAAGTTCAATTATTTTAATATGTACATTTTCATCAAATTTCTCTAAAATGCAATTATAAAAAAAATTCATTACAAATTTTCAAAAGCATTCATTCATTATTTAAAAAAAAAATTTGTTGATAAAGCTCAATTGTTTAAGAAAATGTTTACTTCCAGGGTCCAACAAATAAATTCTCTCAGAATTCTCTAATAAATAAATATTTTTGAATATGATATTCAATTTTGATCCAAAATTTTAACTGAAATTAATTTTTTAATTTATTAGAAAATTCTACAAGAAATCAACTATCCAACTATAAAAATAAACAATTTATTAAATACTAATTGGATGTTTCTTAAAATTCAATTTTCATAAAGAATTTCACCAAAATTTAATCATTATGTTTTTTTTTTATCATTGAACATAAATAATAATATTATATATTATTGAGTATTTGCAATCATTTATAATTTTTCCAAAATTCAATTTTTTTTTTTTAGTGTTTTAAGTAAAATTCATTCATAAATCCATTATTATTTTTAATAATGAATGAAATGTAAAAATATAACAAATTTTATAAGAATTTGAATTATTAAAGTTTTTCATAAACTTGAATTGTATTTAAAATCTGTAAAGTTTGATTGAAAATCTTTTCAATAATGAGGAATATAACATTTAGAGTTTTCTTAAGAATTTTCGAAATTGAATATTGTTTCTGTACATTTGACAAAATTTTCTGACTTTTTCGTGATTTTCCTGAATATATTTAGAAAAATAGTGATTTTGAATAAAATTCTTCTGAATAATTAAATTTTTTTTTTTTTTAATGTCAATGAAAAAGAAACTTCACGCGCGCTTTAGCGCGCGTTATTTTAGCTAGTTTAAATAATATTTTATTAAGAGAAAATTAAAATATAGTTACGATTTTTGATGTAAAAAGTTTTAGATTTTATTATTGATAAAATATAACAAATAAAATTCGAAATTTTAAGTTTAAAAATAAACAATGATCAAACGTGAACTGAACGAAGACAACAAACTCATATTTGTGTCTTTTTTTAGCCGAAAAAGACAGCGACAAATATTGATTATTTGTTTATGTTGTTTGTTAGACCCGTTATAACCTAATAATCACTAATAAAAACTAATTTAGACATGATTCCGCTCAATTTTGCTAGCAAATATTGATAGTTCGGCGCCATTTGTTGAAAAAATCGCGAAATGCGGAACATTCAAAGTATTAAACATTGAACTAATTACCCAATAATTAAATAATATTGTTAGGAAATAAATATTATTTATCTTTTAATAAATATTTTTAATATTAAAAATTTTAAGATTGCCAAAAAAGAGATATACTGTTAATACTGATTCGGCTTCCTACACAAATTTAATAAGTGAGCGGCTTTACCCCGACTTCTTGTTAGCAACTTTAGCCCGAACGTATTTCTCATATTTTAGAATAAATTTAAATAAATCTTTTTGAAATCAAACAAAACTGCACATATATTTTGAAAAAGGACATTTAATAGCATGAAAAAAAATTTGTCGAATAAATTAAGTCTCAAAAATAATAATCGAAAAACTTAAAAATCCGAAGATCATTTTTCTTTTTTTGCACTTCTAAAATCAATTCACCGCCTGAGATTCTATGATGAATTCATGAAACTAAACGAAAGTTCGTTAACATTACTTGTTGTTAAGTACTATTCACAGTACAAATATCTCCATCTTAAGTTGAGTTTATAGCGTCAAATCGCTAGCGAGCGGGTTTACCCTGTGGGCGGGTTTACCCCAGTCTCCCCTACTTTTATTTATATAATAAATAATAAAGAAAAACAATTATTTGCCGAAAATAATAGCATAAGATCCAAAAGAAAACAAACAGCGGTGACTTTTCTATCTTGACCAATCAAGAGTGAGTCAGCTGTTGTTATAGTTTCGCTCTTCAATTCGAGTTGAATTAATTTGTTTAGAAAAGAGGAAATATAATTAAATATATTAAGAAAAATGCTATAATTTATTTAAAAATTAATTTCTATGTACTTTTACTTCAAAATATATTAAAATTGTTTTATTTCTTTCTGAAAATTATATAAAAATGTTATCTTCGTATTCTCCAATTCGAGATTTTTGAGTTCATGTTCGAGCTTCACGTTCCATTCTTTGACATTCTCGAACTATTTTTTTAGAAAGGATAAATAAGTTTTTTGGTAAACTACAGTTAATGTTTTAATTTTATTGTTAATTCATTGACGTTTTAACCCATAGGGTTTCCATGAGGCATCTAGTATAGTATTTTTTAATTTGTTAGATACTAGTGGATTATCCATATTTAGAAACGAGTAGATATGCAAATTAGGTAAAGAAAGACACTGTTATAAATTTTGTTTTGGAAAGAGAAAGAAATCATGGTTAAATTTGAAGAGAGATAGTCTTATGTCAGTTTTATTGTAAGAGACAAAGTAAGGAACAGTAAGATTTTCAGACGAAGATATTCTTATGGCAGTTGTAATTGTGTAGAAAAATGTAGGGGTATTCGTTAATAGTACGACATTATTAATATTATACAGTAATTTATTATAATGAAAAGTAAGGATTAAACATTTTACAAAGCAAATAGCTCGTGACGCTTGCTAACCAAGAACTAAAAAACCTATTCATACCACAGCGCCCTTAATCGCTACAATAATTAACTATTATTTAAGAACCGCTATATTCAAATTCCTACAATCGGCGCTCCTTTATATTAATTCGTCTCGAATGAATCTATTTAATGTTATAGCCAAGGTTTTATATATTCCACGCAAGTGCTTGTTTTTAAAGGGCCTTCGCCGTCACCGATCCGCGTTACATCATATGTATCATTCAATTTAATTTGTGTGATTTCGTACGGACCTAAAAATTTACAACGAAGTTTTCTGCCGGGAGTCATATGAGTTCGTTTAATCGCAACTAATTGTCTAAGGGAATATTTTTTCGGTTCACGACGTCGTACATTATAATTTCGACGATTTTCTTCTTGAACGTGAAGAATCTGCTCTTTTGCTTTCGATCTAATTAATTCGCGATCCTCTTCGAACACTGATGCGATTCCCGAGTCTATAACTTCTTGAAGAAGAATATCTTCCTTACAACGCATCTTAACTCCAGTAAGCAGCTCAAATGGCGTTCTTCCTATGCTTCGATGATAGGTAGAATTCAGAACTGCTTGGACACTTTTGACCTGCTGATACCACTTAGTAGGGTTGTCCATCGATAATTTAGTAAGAATAGGGATTATGTATTAAATATGAAAGAATCTATCAATAATCCGAATCAATTTCTCAAATAAATTTCCTAAGCAAGATCATAAGTACCGATAGCGAAGCTATCCTGAATACAGAAATCTGCTTTTTCAGAAAGACATTTTTTCGAAATTAATTAATAATTTCAAAATTATCAAAGAACTAGGAAAAAATTGGTTAGCATAGTGGGATACGAGCCCACGACCTTTCTATTGCCGGTAGACTGCTCTGACCACTGAGCTACATGCACACCGAGATTCTCCGAGTTCCTTGATGTATACTATACCTCCCTGCATTATTTCATGATAATGCAGGGAGTTTCTTGGAGATGGTAAGCCTAATATTAAAATGATAAATTCACTTCCTTTAATTTTAATAGGGATTATGGTTCGATTGAGCCTTTCTACCTGGCCGTTGGCTCTCGGCACTCCAGTGGTAATCATTATTCTTGCGATTCATTTTTTCTCACAATAATTAAGAAACTCATTTAACGAAAAAGCTGTGTCTCGATCGGTAATAACTTGCACAGGGTTTCCAAAAATCTCTTTTTGTTTTTCTAATTTGTAGATGACTTCACGAGACGTCGTGGATTTAGTCGGATAAAGCCACACAAATTTCGAAAAACTGTCTATTACCGCTAGAATGTGGTTGTAGTTTTTACTCGTAGAATCCAATGGACTTAAATGATCCAAATGATTGGTGAAAAGAGAAACATCGGCTTTTGGAAGAGGATGGAGATAACCCTCTTTCTTCCCCTCTTTTTTATATTCTCGGCTGTGATCATCATGACAGGATGCGTAGGGTGAAGCTTCCCATCAATCGGACAACGTTGCAACAAAATTGCTTCAATTCCAAATTTTGAAGCGTCGGTATGTAATTCCGTCTCGTTCTTAGGGTTAAAAATATGCAATACCGGTTCATTTACAAGTGCACATTTCAAAGCATTAGAAGCATTTCGTTCAATCGTGTTAAAAGAAAACTCTTTATCTTTACGCAAAAGATCACTTAATGCCCTGGCAATAAAACTGAAATTTTCGATAAATTTCCGGAAATAACCGGTTAACCCAAGAAAACTTTGAATATCTTTAAGCGACTTAGGTTCAGGATAATTTACAACAGCTTAAACTTTATTTGGAGAAGGTTACCCTTCTCCAAACATTCCTACCTTCAACTATCTGGCCTAGAAATTCGACGCGCTTCTTTAAAAATTGACATTTCTTAAAATTAATTTCAAGATCGTACTCGCTAGCATGTTTCATTACCGTTTCTAGTCTTTCAACAGCTTCATCTTCTGTACTAGCAAGAATAATTATATCGTCAAAATAAATCTGCAATATTTCCTCATTTACTAATGGCCGAAAAATTTCGTTTATAAATCTTTGGAAGACGGCAGGGGAGTTGCACAACCCAAAAGGAACTTTACGAAATCTAAATTGACCTTCGGCAGTAATAAAGGCTGTGTAATCTCGACTACTCTCTTCCATGTCAACATAAAAAAACCATTCTTCAAGTCTAAAACACTGAAAATCTTCGCGTCAAGTAATTTATCTATTAATTCTTGAATGAATGGTATTGGGTATCGATCTTTTTCTATTATCGCATTTATTAACCTGTAATCAACGCATACGCGATACGTTCCATCTTTTTTGCGAACTAAGACAATAGGACTCGCGAACTCTGCTGAACACGGCTCTTTTATTCCTAAATTAATCCATTCACGAATCTGATCTCTAACAACTTCCTGCTCGGACAAAGGTAATCGTCGTGCTCTCTGAAAAACAATCTTTATTTCTTTTATAATAATTTTAATTTTAATATTTGTCGACTTTCTCTTATTTGGTTTATAATTAGAAATTAAAGATTCTACCTTCTTAAGATTAATCTTATCGGAAACAGGTTCAATATTATTTTGCGCCGTCTCGTTTACAGTTATGTCGGCTAAAAAAGCAGTTGGTAATTTTTTAGTAATATTAACGCTGCTTCCATCAAATTTAAGTTCCGCTAGTTAAAAGATGTCTCGTCCTATAACTACTTTCATTTCCATGGCGTCGGATGGAACGATGTACAATGTCATCGAAAAATCTGAATCGTCGATATATACAAGGGGTCTGAACATAACCTATAGCGGCAGTTTCTCCTTTTCCAAAACCAGTCACAGTGTGTTTCAATTTATGAACATCTCGAATTGGGATCGAATTGACATCTTCGCGAACCATACTTATGTTACTACCTGTCTCGAAGAAAGCGCTTACTGTAACATTTTCAATTAAAACGTTTTTAAATACATCATTCGTCGAGCAATTTATAATATTTACATTTGAATTGGACGACCTTACCTGAGAACATTGCGATGCGACATGGCCAAAATTATAACATTTAAAACATTTCCTCCCTAAAGATTTGTTACTACAATCCTTTAATCGATGACCCACAACGCCACAGTTGTAACATCGAACTTCTCCTGAGGCAGGCTTCGTCTTCTGCGATAACGCTGCTCCAGATGTATATTTCTTAAAATCTGACGTCTTCTTCTTCGACTCGAACTTTTGCTTCTCAGCGACATTCATATTTCGTTCATTATCAGTCCGTATTGTTTCATAAATTTTCAGTTTTTCTTTAAAATCACGAATCGTTTTTGCTCCACGAAGAACAATCGTCTTATTTGAATCGTCACATAGTCCGGTTATAACATACTCGAATAAAGCCTCGAGTTCAATTCTTCCCCTTGAAGAAAGTTCCTTCATAACTAAGAAATATTCCTGCACTGATTCACTTTTACGTATTTTTCATTGTTCTAACATCTTATGTAGTTGAATACTGGTAATTTTCACTGAAAATTCTTCTGAGAGTGCGTCTTTTAATTTTTTCCAGGACTTCAAACCACTTTCGCCTTGAACAAAAAGTTTCGCTAGATCTTCCAGCGATTTTTTTGCGAAAACAACTTTCTGCAAATCAGTCCACTTGAACATACCCGCTGCGTCCTCAAAATCTAAAATCTAGCGCTCGATGGAGTAACTATCACTGCCGTTAAATGGTCGAATAGATTCCTCTACGTCTTTAAAACTCATAGTAAATTTCACATTTGAGTCGTCTTCGTTTCGTCTTCGATTAACCTCATCGACCTCATTTTCGTCATTGTCGCCGACTACACCATTTCTACCACCATTGTTTCCGTTATCATTATTTCCATCATCATTGTTTCCCTCACCATTTTCTCCGTCATCATTACTACTGTCGTCGACTTCTTATTCTTCTGTATCGTCATTTCGAATAAGGGAATTTAAATCCATGAGACTATTTATTATGCGAACTCGCAATGCTTCTTCATCTCCTGTATAGTCCAGTCTAAGAATGTTACAAATTGACGTTAACTCAGCTATGGAAAGCCTTGCTGCGAACACTAACTTGTCATTAAATTCGTCGGAATCTTGACCAAACTCAAACCCTCTAAAATCGCGTAATCTTTTTCGATTATTTCTGTCGCCGTCTTGTTCAAAAAGTAGCTTATGTAAAGCCATTATTGTTTGTCGCGAACTCAACTTAAGTTTTGTATTTACCTTTAGAATTTGAGATAAATTCTTCATTGTCAATAAAAATGCTTGTTATAAACTTATGAGTTAAACTTATTCTTCCCGTTTACTTTGTTGATTTCATACACATAACCTCGATATGTCAACACACTTCGTCACTTTTCGGTATCCGTTGTAATACATCGGCTTTCTTCGTCTTCCGTCGTTATAATTCGGCATATTTCATTTTTCGTCGTTACTCGTCGACTTTCTTGGAAGGTCGTCTATTCCATTTCAACAAAAATGTCCGTCTTCTCAACATATAAAAGTAAACTATTTAATAAGGAACACTCACACACAATTTTAATTCCAGATTATAGTTCAATGTTAACTCATAAATAAATAAATTATTTAGCACTAGCAACTTTTTCTCGTCACTTTCGTTCGATATTTTATTATTCGACACTTAAACTTCACAAAAGGAATAGTTCCATTTTGGACGAGCTCGCAAAATTGTAGGGGTATTCGTTAATAACACGACATTATTAATATTATACAGTAATTTATTATAATGAAAAGTAAGGATTAAACATTTTACAAACCAAACAGCTCGTGACGCTTGCTAACCAAGAACTAAAAAACCCATTCATACCACAGCGCCCTCAATCGCTATAATAATTAACTGTTATTTAAGAACCGCTATATTCAAATTCCTACAAAAAGATAAACAATTTTAGACGAAGAAGTTCTTATGTTATTCTTCCTTGATAAAGAGAGAAAAGACTAGCGTTAAATCGTTAGTTTTCTTCCGAAAAGTATTACCTGAAAGAGAGAGGCCTCAAAGAGTTCCCCAATAACAAAGACCCTATTGTATAATGGGTTTGTATATATATATATATATATATATATATATATATATATATATATATATATATATATATATATATATATATATATATATATATATAATGGTCAAATTTTAAAAAATTAATTTGATTTACCTAAAACTTCTTACTTTTCTTTTTCAGAGTCGCTGATTACGAATCTGAAGTCAGATTTTATAAATTTAAAATGGCGGACCCAATATGGCGGCCGAATTTTAAAAAATTCATTCGATTTGCCTGAAACTTCTTACTCGGG
Organism: Leptopilina drosophilae; assembly: GCA_032873175.1. Taxonomy (NCBI): domain Eukaryota; kingdom Metazoa; phylum Arthropoda; class Insecta; order Hymenoptera; family Figitidae; genus Leptopilina; species Leptopilina drosophilae. The sequence continues at coordinate 14,973,480 of CM065486.1, forward strand.
GGTTTTCAAGGTCGCAGATTACGAATCATTGATTAGCCCTGAAAATGGCTGATTGAAATCGGATTACCTTCTTAATGTTGGAATCTATTGATTATCCCTGGAAGAAATATTACCTTGAAGAGACAGTCCTCAAAGATTTCCTAAATAACGAAGAGCCTATTGTATGAAGGGTTTGTATTGTCCATATTGTATACCTTGATTATACGATATATGTTTAATCAGTGGAAAATATTAAATTGTAAACATGAATTGATGATATATTTAGGACTAAAACAGTGAGTATTTATTTTTCTGAAATAATCAGTTGAAAATTTGGATGGTTTTTGTGGATAAAATAGAGTGTAAATTGGATTTTTTGTTGGTCAATATGAAATAAGAGATAAACGGAATGAACTTTAAAATATGGAAAATATAATTTGGAAAAATGGGCTAAATGTAGAAATGGAAAAATATAATTAATTACATAAATGGAAATTGTTTAATGTATGGAAATTGCAAATGATATTTAAATTTAGTTCTTATTTAATTATAAATGTTTTTCATATAAATTTGATATTTTTATTTTCTTCTTATGAATTTAATATTTTTGTAAATCTGTAATCTTTAAAGAAACCATTGCTAATATAGAATTAAATGTTGATTTAAGTGATACATATTATACAAGAATAGTTACTAATGGATGTATGTTAAATGATAATCATATATATGAATTTCAAAAATTGTTAAAAAGGACATCAATTAATGGTTTTAATATGCATAGCACTTTATATGTACAAATTCTCGATTTCATTACTCCTATTGATAAAAATAAAAAGCATATTCAAATTCTCTTTAGTGGTTCTGAGGATCGTGGACATTGTATTTGTACTATGGAATAACACTCTATATTTATGGTAGTCTTAATCGAGGATTTTTGGTTGAAGATGAAATAGAGTATTTGCTGAGATTATATTCTTTTAAACCTGCTGTAGTTTTTTCGGCAGTTCATCAACAAGCTGCGGGAAGTGTTGATTGTGGTATATTTGCAATTGCATTTACAACTTCTGTTTTCTTAAATGAGATGCCGAACAATCTTGATTACGTTTATTACAAAATAAGAGATCATTTAAGTTTTATGTTTAGGAATAATGTTTTAATTCCTTTTCCGGTTACAAGGACTTCTTAGAATAGACCTTTTTTGTTCAATATGATTGGAATTATCTTCTAATTGATAGAAGGGAAGAATTAATAGTTAAGAAATTAAAAACTTCTTATGACATTTCGAAACAAACCAACTATTCCAAGGAAAAAGAAGATTTTGAAAATCCAACAAATCTACTAGCTAAGGCAGATAAAAATAATCAAAGTAACGTTTTTCGAAAGAGAGATACGATTTCTTTATTAAAAGTTCCATAAACTGAAATGGTTAATAATGATTTAATTGAAATAAATAAGATAAATTCACACTTAGATAATAATAGAATACTGTCACTAACTAGAACAGTTATTATTGGAAAAGAAAAAAATTCTTCTATAAACGCAGTTAAAAACAGTTTTTTAAATGTTGTACAAAATGATAGTAATAACAAGTTAAAATTAAAAAGTGAAAATGATAATTTAAACAACTTTGATAAATTAAATTTTTCTTCTAAGAATCTTTAAAAAAATTAATAAAACAAGCCTTATAAAAGAGAAAAATGCTAATTATCAGGTAGAATATCGTAAGTTTTTAAAAAGTAATAATAATAATAAATTAAGTTCTTTAGTTCTTTCTGCAAAAGAGATGAATGTTGTGAAAGAGAGTATTTATAATAGTAATAATAATTTAGAAAATTAATTAAATTTTTTTATAAACATAGATAAAAAATGAAGAATGTAAAAAAATTTTTTGCAAACTAAAGTCGTAACACAAAATAAATACATTAACAAATGAATTATATACCCCTCTAAAAAAATTTTAAAAATTGATTCACAAAATGAATTTAATATTGAAGATTATTTAGGATCTATGACTTATTGTTGCAGTCATTGCAATGCAAAGCACTTTAAAGATGAATTAGTTAATGCAAAAAAGAACTCATTTAATGATTGTTGTGGTCATGGCGGTGTTAAGTTGTCCACAGTTGAATATCCATACGAATTAAGAATGTTGTTAGAAGGGAATTACGAAAAGTTAGGCCATTTTAAAATAAATATAAGAGCATATAATAACTTATTTTCTTTTGCTTCATTAAATGCGAATGTAGCTAAATATAATAGTAGAAGAAGAGGAGGACCATTTTGTTGTAAAATACAAGGACAAATTTATTAACAAATAAATAATGCTCTATTTCCAGGAAAAGATGAAGATCTATATTTTGGACAATTATTTATATATGATCCAGAAGAATCTGTTCGTTATAGATTAAAACATAATGAAATGTTAGATAAACAAATTCTACAATGTATAGAAAGAATAATGAGAGATAAAAATGTTTATACCAAATCTTCTTTAATGATGTCGTAGGTTGTTAAAATGGAAACTGAATTAACCAGAAAAAATAATGCTGAAATTCCTGATTTACAATTATTATTTACATTAAAAAAAGGTTTAGATAAAAATAGGTATAATTTGCAAAGTTGTAATGAAGTAGCTGCAATTTTTAATACAAATTCAGAGGGTTAAATACCCAAATCTTATGTAACAGTTTATAACAAATCAGAAAAACAATTACAAGTGGTAAATAATTTAAATCCGAATGTAGAACTTTGGATTTATCCAATATTTTATCCACTTGGGAATAAATGTTATAGTATAGATATGATTCGAACTGATAATTATGTTAAAATTGAAAAAGATAGATTGATGTTTTGTGCGAATAATCAAATGTAATTGAGAAGTGAAACATGTAATGGATTAATTGATCATCTATATAACGAAGAGTCGAAAGGTGACGCACATGTTGGGAAAATGTTAATACAGCCTTTCACATTGATAGGGTCACCTCTTAATGTGATGCAACAATATCAAGATTCTATGGCTATTGTAGGACGTCGTGGTAGACCAGATTTCTTTATTACAATGACTTGTAATATATATTGGAAAGAAATTTAAGAAAGAAACCGTCCATAAACCACGTAGCCCCATTTTTGGGAATTTTGATCCACTCCTCCCCCCATATAGTACGCTATTACATGTATTAGCGCCATTTTTTCCTCTTGTCGTAGTCAATTACTTGAACCTCCCTCCCCCTCATGAGGCTACGTGGTTTATGGATGGTCCTAAAATTTATTGCCCTTTCAATCTGCTTCCGATAGACCTGATATTGTAGCAAGAGTTTTATCATTAAAAGTAAAAATTTTTATCAAAACTATTGTTGAAGATGTGTTATTTGGAGAGGTAAAATCTTTTATTTATGTTATTGAATTTAAAAAACGAGGATTACCACATATTCATTTGTTGGTTATTTTTAAAAAAAATTTTAAATATTAACACCAGGTAGTGTTTATCAGTATATTTCAGCAGAAATTCCTCTAAAACATTTCCTAAAAATTTTTTAGATGATACAACTTTTGAAACAGACAATTATGTTCTTTACTGTAGGACCCATTGTCAAGAGTACGTTCTTTTGAGTCAGTGAAAGTATATTTAGGATATAATAGAGTTAACTGTATTAAAAATATTGTCTATACAGAAATTTTAGATGATAATGATGAAATTAATTACGATGTTAACGGGAAGTGAAGTAATAATAAATTGAGGGGCTGGATGCTTTAATGTGTTACGCGCCATGTTAAATGAATGGCGCGTAACACATTATAGCATTCAGCCCCTCAATTTTAATATACTTTTAAATACTTTTTTATTTCTTATCAATTAACAATATTTTATAATATTTTTTGACTTGTATATGTCTGTTGTACTTTTTAAAAACTATCACATAAATAAAAATGTTTATTTGTTATTTAACAGTTAAAGTTTTTATTTTATTAACCATCTTTGGTTTGTCTGACATATTTTGTCCAACATTTTCAATTTTTTAAATCTGATTGTGGATTGGTAAATTATGTATTTATAAATTTAAAAAGTTTTTTAGTACAACATTACAAAAAGGTTAAAGAAAACTTCTATTGACCAAAAAAACTTTTATTAACTAGTTGTTTTTTATAAACAATTAACTAAATTTTTATTATCAAATCTGACAATGAATTCTCTAAAATAAAGTGATTTTTAGGTTTTAAAATAACTATTAAAAATATAGGGTCAGTTGAAGTAAATGGAAACAAGGGGATAATCGAAGCAGAAGTTTTTTCAGTTAAATTTTTTTTTAATATATACGGCTTTAAACCATGATTCCTAAATCACCTCCAACAGGTTTTAAGAAGTTTACCATTTTCAGTTTGTTATTTAGCAGCAGAATAAACAAACAAATTTCCTATTGCATAAAAGATTGAAAATAAAAGAAAACAACCATTTTACATTTTAAACTTGCATTTGAAAAAAAATAAATAAAAAATTCATATTATTTTCAATTATTTCTTATTAACGGTACAACAAAAATCAAATTTGATTTTTTCATTTCATTGGAAAGCCTGGTTATTTGACTCTAATTTTGCTAAACATTATTTTGCTGTATATTACAATCTCTTCGAGATACGAATGTAAAAGTAAACAAAAACAAGGATAGTTAAAGAATTCGCATATTTAAAATGTTATAGAATATCATCTAATTTTCGTTCTCTTTATTTTATCATTTGCGAGGGTTTTAAAAAAGTTTGCATTAGGTTTAATCCTAGTAGTTAACTACTAGGATTTATAGGGGGCTCTCCCGCCAAGTAATTTAACCTATATAACATTAAGAATAGTAAAATCAACTACACAAAAATTGTTCGCGAAACTAAAAAAGTAATTAATTTAATAACTTTCCACTCAACTAGGTAAGGATAGTTGCAGATTTTAATGAAATTTTTTTCAGTGTTCTTATAAGCAAAAAACAGAGATTGCAACTATTGATTCTGTGATTATAAGCTAAAAACAATACATTTCAAACAAAATTGTATCCAAAATGTATTGTATCTTTAGTATAAAATTGTAATAATTCTTAATATTTACAATCATTTTGGACAAAAAAATAAGAATTTTTCCTTAAAATTGGATTGTTATGTCAGAATGAAACGAATAACGAATAAAAATTTTTTATAGTATATATGAACAACACTAATTGAGCGTGTCGCTGCAACAATCGGTCATACGCGTGAACACAAGCTTTAATACCAGTCGAGTAGTGTGAGAGACCCATAGAGGCGCTCACTGCCACATTACATTGATTTTTCAACTACTTTTTAAATTTTTCCATGATTTTTTAAATAATGGCCAACTTGGAGCCACTTTTTTAAAGCGAAATTTCAGTTGTTTTTCTAAAGTCGCTTAAGTTTTATTTTCCTAGTAAAATAAAAAAAATTTTTTTGGTAAAAACTTTGGTAAGGACTTAGGTAAGGTTACTTTATAGTTTCAGGGCATTTTCATTAATTATGTACAATGCCGTTTAGGAATTATACTCGTTCAAAAGAGAGGTAGACACTATAGGGCCCACAGCCACACAAAAAAAGTGTCTTGATCTGGGGTCGAGACATATGTTTTCCGACGTATTTCGATGCGCTGAATCCGAATCCGTTGTCAGAATTTGGCCATTGGGTCCTGGTTTCGCCCTAACCTCAAAAAATACCCTAAAATCGTTAAAATGGTCACTTTTGAATTATCAAAATTGAATCTATCCGCATATTGATAATTTTCTAAGATCCCTTAATTTAAATAAATTATTCTATAAGCTTTTCAATTGAAAATCCATACAAAACATTAAATCTATCGAACCTTACCTCAAAAACACATCTAAGATTCCAAACAAACAGATTATACCATACACAGCGCAATAAAAAATAGGTAAGCTCATGAAAGTTACAATTTAGGTGATTCTATGATTGCTGATTACAAATCCGGTGTTAGTTTATCAAAATTCAAAATGGCGGATCCAATATGGCGGACATTATTATTAAAATTTGTTCGGATTTGCTTAAACATCGGTACTCGGGGGTTTTCGGGGTCGCTGATTACGAATCCCATGTCGGCTTCTAAAAATTTTAAATGGCGGATCCAATATAGCGGTATTTATTATTTTTACAATCTTTTAAAATTTATTACTCGCGGTTTTTCGGGAGCTTTGATAACGAATCCTATATCAATTTTTATAATATTAAAGTCTTACGAATTATTTTCTAATATACTTTTCAGTAAATAACCCCTTGTTCCGTTCAACATATTTAAAATAATACCTTTATTAATTCTGTTACCGTTAGAACATCCCTTCAGTCTATTGTCTTACTACTGTAGCGTGTTCTTTTTTCTTCAAAGGATCTATGTAAAGGGTTTCGCTTACGTTTCTTTCCTTTCCTATTCATTTTCCTCTTCAACATCCAACAAAAGTCAGCCATCATTGATTCATCCCATCTTCTCTGATATCGTTCTTCCATCAATTTGATATCTTGAAGAAACTCATTAAACATCCTAATTTTTTATAGTTTTTTAGCATTTGAGCTACAATTTGTTTATAGTCGGGACTCTTATTGTTGCCTAGAACATTTGTTGAAACTTCTTTGTAACTTTCCCAAGCTGCCCTTTCAGTGTTGGTCATTTGAGAAACGAAATTAGTGTCTCTAAATAACGCTCGAATCTGTAGTCCATCGAAAACACCTTGTTTTAATTTAGCATCAGAAACAGTTGGAAATTTTTTCGCTATGTACTTAAAGCATTGGCCGTCCTTATCTAACGCTTTCACGTATTGTTTAATCCCACCAAGCTTAATGTGAAGAAATGGAAATATAGTTTTGTCGAGGTCTACCAAACTTTGGTAAATGACGTTGTGAGAACCTGGTTGTAACGATACTCTTAGAGGCCAAATTTTATTCTTGTAATGGTTTGCACGATCTCTGCAATTCCACAGACACAAGAAGCATGGCTCTCTCGTGAAACCTGATTGTTGTCCCAGTAGTATTGTTATAATTTTAAAATCACGACAAATTAACCATTTGAGTTTTTCGTAATTCACTTTCTCTAGAAGTATTTTTATATTATTATATTCTTCTTTGATTTGAGTGGAATGAGCTATTGGAACTGGAGCGTAGACATTTGTATTGTGTAGTAAAACGGCTTTTATACTACGTTTGGAAGAATCGATAAAAAGTCTCCAGTCTTCATCTCTGTACACATTTTCCTTTAAATTGTCCATCAAACCTATTACGTCAGTACAGTACACCAAAGATGTCTCTTTATCTTTCGTAAAATATTTTCGGAACTCTTTATCTCGATTTCTATAAAATGACAATTTCGTATTCGGATCCAAAAAGTTTCTTTTTTTCATAAATGAAGCAGCAAGTTCTGCACCATCTTTTGGTAAACCTAGATCTCTAATAAAATCATTTAGCTCCGGTTGCGATACTAATAATGGCTTTTTTCTTTAGTGCAATACTCGGTGAAATCATTTTCCTCATCGTCATTTTCATCGCTGTCACTACTAAATTCTTCAGTTTCGTTGTCGACTTCTACTTTTTCGACATGTTTTTCAAAAGTAACAGCAAGTATGCCCGCTTTTCGACCAATTTCAGTAGGTCTGATTACTGTTGACACATTTATAAATATAATGGCACTCTTATTTTTTGTGGTAATTCCTTTGATGTCGTTTATACAAAAATAGCAATCTTTTAAATTTCGTGGTTTCTTCCATATCGTTGGTGTAGAGAACTTGAGATATTTTTCATCTTTCGAATTTTTTGAGCGATACAACATAAGTCTACAGGAGTTACAAACAATATGAGGAACCCAATTTGTTTCTTGGTGTAATAATTTACGACCGAAACAATTTTCGTAAAGCTCTTCCAGTTCTTCATCTATTTTTTTCCGCAAGGAGCTGACTTCATATTTGCTACAAATATAACAAAAGGAATCGGGACTTTTATTACAATTATGTAGTCGAGAAGTCACTTTTCTTGTAGCATCGGACTCTTTATCAACCAAGTTACCCATCAATAAAGAGCAACGGTTGCCGGATGACGACGTCGGAGGGCCCGATTTCCTACCCTGACCAGACGCCGATACTGGGCTTCCTAATCCCTGCATCGTAAAACATTTTTTTCCTGTATCTGCCATGACGGCATGAACGCCGTTTACCCAAGGACTCTGCCAGTATGGATCCGTTGCCCACCGTCACCACGTGGAGATGCCCTGGTTACAGATACAGGCGAAAAATGCTAACAAAGAGAGATTCTAAACTATGGATTAGCAATAGCATACATTTAAAGATTTAATATTATTAAGTACTGGACACACAATAAATGTAATCGGCTTGAATTTATTTACTAGAAATATTTAGGGATCATCAATAAAAAATTTAACGTCAGATTCGTAATCAGCGACCCCGAAAACCCCCGAGCACCGATTTTCAAGCAAATCCGAACAAATTTTAATAATAATGTCCGCCATATTGGATCCACCATATTGGATCCGCCATTTTGAATTTTGATAAAGTAACACCGGATTTGTAATCAGCAATCATAGAATCAACTAAGTAGTAACTTTCATGAACTTACCTATTTTTTATTGCGCTGTGTATGGTATAATCTGTTTGTTTGGAATCTTAGATGTGTTTTTGAGGTAAGGTTCGATAGATTTAATGATTTATATGGATTTTCAATTGAAAAGCTTATAGAATAATTTATTTAAATTAAGGGATCTTAGAAAATTATCAATATGCGGATAGATTCAATTTTGATAATTCAAAAGTGACCATTTTAACGATTTTAGGGTATTTTTTGAGGTTAGGGCGAAACCAGGACCCAATGGCCAAATTCTGACAACGGATTCGGATTCAGCGCATCAAAATACGTCGGAAAACGTGAAGTGGAGGTAGCAAAAGGGTTATTATAACCTACACTACACTAGTTGATACTGTGCTATCGTTGGACCGAGCTACATCCCTATATTGGCAATTTTAATTTGCCATCATAGATACAAAATGTTAGACATTAATGTGCCATTCCTGGGCCAAATTACGCCCCAATTCTGGCAATTATAATTTGCCATCAAATATACAAAATTTTTGCCATTAAAGTGACACTAATGTGTCATTAATGGGCCGATCTTCGTCACATTACTGTTAATTTAATTTGGACATTAAAGATTGATCAACTTTTCCAATATTGTGCCGTTATTGAGCCAAGCTACGCCCCAATAGAGCAAATTATAATTTTTCTTCAAGGATACAAAATTTTTGCCATTAAAGTGCCACTAATGTGCCTTTAATGAGCCGATCTTCGTCACATCATTGGCAATAAAATTGAATTTTTAAAAAAATTTTAATATGAAAATTCATGCTATGTTTCTAATATTTAATTATTTTCTAAAAATTTAACTAGACTCCATTTTGAAATCAATTTTCATTAGAAAATTCTACGAGAATTCAGTTATTTTAAAATAAAAGTAAATAATTTATTGAAAAACTAAATGTTTCTTAAAATTTAATTATGAGAATTAAATTATAAAAATAATATTCACTTATTCAATAAATTTTCATAATATTTTTGTAGAAAATTCTCAATTTTCATGAGGAAATAATTTGCATCATTTCTATTTCTTAACTACAATTGCTTTAATTTAATCAAAGATCTTTAAGAATAAAGGAAAAAAATATTTATAAGTTCTATTTGTCGATTAGAAAATTTTATTGAAAATGAAACTGAAAATTTTTGAATTTTTAGGAAATAAAGGAAAAGATTTTATTAAATAAAATGTTGTTACATTTATTTAAGAATTTAATTGTAAAATTATTTAAAAACATCAATAACTTCTTCTTTTTTATGGAATAACTGAATGTTTCTTAAAATTAAATTCTGAAAAAAAAATTTTATCAAATTAAAATGTCATTAATGTACCTTTAATAGGCCAATCGTCATCACTTTACTGGCAATTGAATTTTGACATTATAGATTAATCAACGTTGACACTAACGTGCCGTTATTGGGCCAAGCTACGCCCCAATACTGTCAATTATAATTTGCCATCAAAGATACAAAATGTTTGCCATTAATGTGCCAATAATGAGCCATTACTGGACCGATAGTCGGCACATCACTGGCAATTGTCTTTTGCCATTAAAGATTGATCAACTGTGCCGTGAATGTGCCATTATAGGGCCCAGAGCTGGCCCAGTCTTAAAAATTTTGAAAATCTGACCATCGGCGCCATCATTGGCCCAGCAATGGGACGTTTTTAAAACCAGTAATGGCCCATTAACTACGGCCAATTCTGGGCAGACATTACTGTACTAATGATGGTCCGTTTTTGCAGTCTTGGCATTTTGCACTAGGTAAATTAGAAATGTAAAAACTTTAATAAATTAAACAAATTTTAATAGATTTTCATTCAACTTGGTAAAAAGAAGTTTTTCATGTTGCTGAATAAGAATCTAAAATCGAATTTTTAAATTTCAAAATGTCAGATCCAATAATTTATTCAATTATTTATTTTTTAAGTATAGTTAAAGATCTGTTTACATTTACCCCGAAATTTCGAATTCTCGGGGTAAATGTTAACACTTAATTATTTATTAACTAAATTGACGAGAATCAAAAATCAAAGTTAATTTTTGTTAAGGCATTAATAAAGAAGAATGAAAAAATTTAGTTTGATTTTTTAATTTATTTTTAGGCAAATGCGATGCAAAATACTGAAAGAGTAAAATTTTTTAATTTAATCTTTTTTGCATTAAAAGGTAAATTACACTATGGCATTGACAATTGTCTAAATAAAATATTGACAATACTCAGAACATCTTGTAGGTGAGCTGACGTAAAAATATTGACGTTGTACATATTTTTTAATTTTTAAATTTATCTGAAACATCTACTGTTTACATTTACCCCAAATGACCTTAATATTTTATTAATATTATTATATAAACTAGCTGTAGTACCCGTCTTCGACGGGTTTTAGTTGTTTCAAATACAATCAATAGTGTGTCTACCAGTCTCCAAAAATAAGAAATAGTGGGGAATTTAATTCGACCGGAAAAAATAATAATTAACTACCATCAACATTTTTATTAGAAAAATATTACTATTCTAAATCAGTGATTGACTTTTTATCATCAAATAATTTATTTTTAATTAATTAAAATGCAGAAAACAATGTTTGTCAATTATTTGTAGAAATTTAATTATACTATTATATGTTAGTCCAAAATTTCTACTAATTTTCGACTAACTAATTCGACAAAAATGTCGAATTCGAACTAATTGTATCATAATTGCTAAAATCTAAAATAAGACCTATATTGCATAAGCTGAATTCACAGTTTTTCCCGATTAAATTAAATTCCTGCATATTTCCCATTTTTCCCAGTTGGTAGAACCCCTGTTAAAAGTATTAGTAAAAACAAAAACCCATCAAAGAGCATTTTCATAAAATATGTGAATTTTTGTAGCCATTTAAAGTTTTATTTATCGTTAAGACTTATCAAAAAAATTTACATTTGATAAAAAAATTCACCTAAAAAAATTTTGACCAAGCTGGGAAAAACCGGATAGTTTATAAAACAGAAATAATAATAGACACCCTGTTTAACTTTTGCCTTTACAAAGCTTATAAAAAATCTTCATTTTTAATAATTGAAAAATAATTTTAATGCTATAAATTAATATTTTTTAATATCATTTACCACCCTTATTAATAAAATCAGATGTCTGTGTGTAAATTGCTTCAAACTTCAAAATTTTAACATAAATAGTTGTTATTGACATCAATAATTCCAGAAATAATCTTAAAAATTTTAATGTATGTATGTATGTAAAAAATTGGATGAATAAATAATTCTGAATTGTATTATTTTGACGTTAAAATCTTAATCAAAGATCCCAAACATACTACTGACTTAAGTTTAATAGTAATTAGTATCAGTTATATTTTTCTCAATTTTTGACATTAAAACCATTTTTAAACAAATATTTTAAACGACGTGGCTATTTCGCCCGTCAACGGGCGAAATAAGGAAAATAGTTTATTTCGCCCGTCAAAGAAAATGTATGGCAATAAAAAAACGGGCGAAATAAGAGAAATAGTTTATTTCGCCCGTCAAAGAAAATGCATGGCAATAAAAAAACGGGCGAAATAAGAGAAATAGTTTATTTCGCCCGTCACTGAAAGTGCATGACAATAAAAAAACGGGCAAAATAAGAGAAATAGTTTACCCAATAGTTTACCCAAATAGTTTACTTTTCTTTTGTTGGAGGGGGGTTGATTTTGGGTTCGATACCTTCCAGTACCAAATATAAAGGCAAATTGACTCCGGATTGGTACAAAAATAACCAGGAACAAGATTTGGTTTTCTCCAGAAGTCTCTATAAAAAAGATTTTTTAAGACCCGTTGGAGGGGGGTTCGAGTTTTGGGTTCGATACCATCTAGTACCAATTAGAAACTGTTTTGTACAAAATGAGAGTCAAATAGACTTTATATTTGGTACTGGAAGGTATCGAACCCAAAACCAACCCCATCCAACAAAAGAAAAATTAATAAATATTTTTAATTAGTAAATCATATACTATATTTTTACTGACGGGCGAAATAAACTATTTCTTTTATTTCGCCCGTCTTTTTTCCTATGCATTTTGCCTGACGGGCGAAATAAACTATTTCTCTTTTTTAAATAGCCACTTTGTATTTTAAAAGCTTTCCATTAACCACTTTACTGGCAGGGCGTTCCAAATGGCGTTCCACGCGCTAAGGCCCAGACTGGTAAAAACACATACGTATAATATTACCATTCATAATAATTAATAACAATTATTTACATATTTTATATTTATATTTATATGAATATATATATATATATAATTATATTATAATATTGTATGTAAATAGCTTTTTTCAATTAAAATACAAGTTTTATTGTGTAAAAATTGGAAGAAAGTGGAACGCCATTTGAAAATCACAAAAACTTAAATTTTTATTGTGATAATCTTGTTCTCTGATGTCTAAACTATAAAAATATTCCTTTACAAAAGTTAAATGTGGTGTACTCTCTTTAAAAGCAGAGTTTCTTTAGGAACGCCATTTCGGTGTTTTTGCCAGTCTGGGCCTCAGCGCGTGGAACGCCATTTGAAACGCCCTGCCAAAGGAAGTGGTTAAGAAATGTGTAATTTTCCATTTTTTGAAAATATTTTTATATTTATATCTTAGTTATAGGATAGTATTTTTTGCAAAATTATACTAAAGTGTGCCTAAATAACATGTAATACTCAAGTATAGAGAGTTTAAAAACAATCCATGATACATGGGTAAGATTCCTTTAGAAAATATGCGATTTGCCCCGGTCTTTGGATTAGGTTGTAATTTGGTGAAATTGTAGTATTAGATACTAGAAACAAGTGTGCTAAAAATTTTTTGAAAATTTTCAAATTTGGTTAAGTTACGCCATTTTGAATTTTTTTGTTATAAGTTTCTTAAATCTTGCTTTTTCTGAAAGTTTTCGATGAAATTTAATAAAATTTGGAAGGCTTATACTTGACATCATGTTTCTTCTGACTATCACATAACACAAAACAAAAAACAATTTTTTGTTTAAAAAAAGTAAAAAAAAAATTTTTGAAACCGTTTTGCCCGAGCGGGACCGAATTTTGAGTTTTCTTGTCAATTATCATAATAAAATATTCCTTATAATTTCACCTTTCATTTAAAAAAAGAAAATCGATAAAGACTCAAATAGTTTTCGAGATATTGCAATTTTTGTGGAAGCGCGACCACGTTTCAATGTCAGCGATGTGTCAGTGCCCGGGAATCCTAATTCTTACACTTTACTGTTCAAAATTGTCTAGAACCTACAAATTTTATCCAATTTTCATGTTCTTGGTCTTAAATGAAAGGAGATAAATTTTCTAAGAGTTCCTGCGAAACTGTTGTTTCAATTATTAATTGTTTATATATTTTTTGTTATTCAAAGTAACCAATTTACAAGAATGTTGAAAAAATCGTGTTTATTTTTTATTTTTCCATTCCTCCTGGTCGAAATCAATTTAAATTAGTCGACTATGACCACCCGATAAATAATAATGTATAATTCAATTAATTTAAATAATTTCGTTAATTAACAAATAGATAACTCTGGTCCTTCTTAAAAAATTGTATTTTTTGCAGATAAATTTATGTTTATTCAAGTAATTTATGTCTATTTTGTTACAAAATAATTTTAAAGTTACTAATTATCATTGTAATTAACAATTATATTTATATAAAATATAAATTAAAAATTAATTATTTAATTTTTTATTACTTATTTATATCTTAATTTATATAATCATAAATTTGTCTCTAAAAAATATAATTTTTTTTAATAATTGTTAATAACAATGATAATTATTAACTTTAAAATTATTTTGTAGCAAAATAGACATAAATTACTTAAATAAACATAAATTTATCTGCAAAAAATACAATTTTTTTAAGAAGGACCAGAGTTATCTATTTGTTAATTAACGAAATTATTTAAATAAATTGAATTATGCATTATTATTTAGCGGGTGGTCATACTCGACTAATTTAAATTGAATTCGACCAGGAGGAATGAAAAAATAAAAAATAAACACGATTTTTTTCAAAATTCTTGTAAATTGGTTACTTTGAGTAACAAAAAAATATATTAACAATTAATAATAATTGAAACAACGGTTTCGGGGAAACTCTTAGAAAATGTATCTTCTTTCATTTAAGACCAAGAACATGAAAATTGGATAAAATTTGTAGGTTCTAGACAATTTTGAACAGTAAAGTGTAAGAATTAAGATTCCCGGGCACTCACACATCGCTGACACTGAAACGTGGTCGCGCTTCCACAAAAATTGCAATATCTCGAAAACTATTTGAGTCTCTATCGATTTTCTTTTTTTAAATGAAAGGTGAAATTATAAGGAATATTTTATTATGATAATTGACAAGAAAACTCAAAAATCGGTCCCGCTCGGACAAAACGGTTTCAAAAATTTTTTTTTTACTTTTTTTAAACAAAAAATTGTTTTTTGTTTTCTGTTATGTGATAGTCTGAAGGAACATGATGTCAAGTATAAGCTTTCCAAATTTTATTAAATTTCATCGAAAACTTTCGGAAAAAGCAAGATTTAAGAAACTTATAACAAAAAAATTCAAAAAGGCGTAACTTCACCAAATTTCAAAATTTTCAAAAAATTTTAAGCACACTTGTTTCTAGTATCTAATACTACAATTTCACCAAATTACAACCTAATCCAAAGACCCCATGCAAATCGCATATTTTCTTACGGAATCTTATCCACATACATTAAAATTTATAAGATTATTTCTGGAATCCTTCATGTGAATAACAACTATATTTATGCTAAAATTTTGAAGTTTGGAGTAATGTGCAGACAGGCGTCTGATTTTATTATTAAGAATTAAATAGAAATATTAATTGGATATTAATTGGAGCTAATAATTGAGTGGTTGGATGCTATAATGTGTTACGCGCTATGTTAAGTAAATGGCGCGTAACACGTTATAGCATCCAGCCCCTCAATTATAATTTTTTCGTTTTTTAAAATTTTTCGAAAACATTTTTATACTTACATCTTAGATATGGAATAGTATTTTTTGCAAAATTATGATAAAATGTGACTAAATGATGTGTAAAACTCAATTATAGAGCGTTTAACAGCAATACATTTAAAAATGTAAGATTAAAAAAATTTCGATATTTTGAAAACATTTTTATATTTACATTTAAGTTAAAGGACACAATTTTTTGAAAAATTATGCTAAAATTTGACCAAATAACATATAACAATCAATTATAGATCATTTAAAAGCAATTCATTAAAAAATATAAAATTTGAAAAATTTCGATTTTTAAAATTTTTTGAAAACATTTTTATACTTACATATTGGTTATAAGGCATTATTTTTGGCAAAATTAATTTGATTAATGACTAAATAACATGTTATACTCAAATATAGAAAGATTAAAAGCATTTTAAAAAAAATGTAAAATATGAAAATTTTTTATGTTTGGAAAAATTGAACATCTCCAGTTCTAATTAATATTTTTTAAATCTATAAATTTATAAACCTTTCTTGGCCTAAGGTCTAACATTCTGCCAAATTTAGTTCAAATCGGTAAACGCGTTTTTGTGTTATTAGGGTACAAAGATTTTGTGACAGACATACATACACACATACATACATACATAAATACATACATACATACATTAAAATTTTTAAGATTGTTTCTGGAATCATTGATGTCAATAACAACTATTTGTGCTAAAATTTTGAAGTTTGAAGCAGTGTACAGACAGACATCTGATTTATATTATATAATTTATAATTATAATATTAATATAATATTAATTATTATATTATAATATTTATATTATATAATTATATAATTTTATTTATATAATTTATATTATATTATTATATATTATTATTGCACTATATACTATTACTAATTATTATATAATATAAAATACTCAATTACTCAAAAAAAGAGAAAATGGAGAAAACGTTTATTCGTTTCATTCTGACATTACAATTCAATTTTAAGGAAAAATTCTCATTTATTGTCCAAAATAAATGTAAATATTAAGAATTATTACAATTTTATACTAAAGATACAATACATTTTGGATACAATTGAGGTTACATCTCAAATAACTGGTTATAACCGACGGCACTTTGGTCTATTATAACTGCTTTTGTGATCTTCATTCTCAATTACAGATTTAATGAAAAAATATTACTTACGCAAATTTACTGGCCTCGAATTGTTAGGAGTGGTTTCTACTGTCTGCGAGTTATTTTCACCCAGAACTAAGCTTCCTTGAGACAAAAAGAAAACAAAAGTGGTTAAAAGAAGGCCGAGGCACTTCATAGTGCACTTTAGCCCTTCAATCCGAGTACGCAATTGTACGTTTTTACTGTGACGATAATAGGAAACAAATGATGAGACAAGAGTGGTGTGTCATATAAAGTTATTTTGAAAAATATACAAAAGAGTGGTGGAAAATAATTTTCCCAGGTAATGTATGGCTTACTCAAAACGTGTTTGTCCATCGGTTGCCGCGGGGATGACCCAATCAATTTTCACCAAGTGTTTATGTTTTCCCCTTTCTTTTTCAAAACACTCACATTCAATTCTCGACCTAGCTTAAGTGTATATATTTTTACATAATCAGAAATTGACAAACTCCCTCATATATTCGTGCGCGACACTCTTTTGCTTATCCTAAGTGCTTAAACACACTTATTTAAACATAATATGTATGTGTATACATACACAGGAATATATATTTTTATAGAAATGTTTACAATTTTTTTTAACTTCTATTTGCCCTTTTCTACACATAAGCATCATGGTAATTGTGTCAATATTATTTAAACAATTTTTAAATAATTCCAATATTTTTATACAGTTAGAATACTTATAAATAAACAAGTCTTTTAATTTTTATTAAACTTTATGTAAAAGTCTAAATTTATTCAAGAAGATTTAAAAAATGTTTTTTCAAAATTTTATTTTTTAATGACTTTGCAATATCGATCAGAAATGTTAAAACATCCTTTTTTAACTTTAAAACATATTTTTCATAAGTATAAATACAAAAATTTTAAGCACTTTAGTTTTTAGACAATATTATAAAATTATGAAAAATAATACATCAGGAAGCAGTATTATTACTATTTTAATCTGATACATTTAAATTAGTGTCATTTATAATGTTTAATAAAAATTTTAATTACTTTTAAAACAATAAACGCTCGTCACTGTTCTTAGAATGATTTTAGAAGTTGTTTTTGAGAGAATGGAAATTCACATTTTACCATACACCTTTGTTTCTAAAACATAAAAATTGTATAATTTGAAAATAAATACAAATAAATTGTTATACATCTATTTATTAGGTAAATTATTTTTCTAACAAAATTTAGAAATTTTCTGTCTAAATTTAACTATTTGTATATTGTTAAGAATAAAACAAATGCCAAGAAATCCAAAATTTAAATTATATTAATAAAACGAAAGAAAAGCATTTTCAACTTTTATACACTATTGTTTTATAGAATTCTTCAAAATTAGGTGTTTGGAGCAGTGGTGTATTTAATTTTTTATTTCTTTAATTGGTTACAAGAAAATTGATGAATACTATAAATAGAATGGAATCAAATTTGAAAGTTATGACGTGAGATCAAACTAACGTCTAAAGTTACTTATTTGTTTTAAATTGAGTTCTTTGTGTTACTGTTAAAACTCCCTCCGCATACACGTCAGCAATATAATTTTATCAATATTATCTTATATATCTTATCTATACTTAATTAAAAGTGTCTAAAATTCTTGTTTACACTTAATATTTCTTTAAAGAGAAGCGTTTTCTTAAATTAAGAGTACTGGCATTGTATTAAGTAATAGAAAAATTTCATATCCAATTATAATAAAATTATTTAATTAAAGAAACTAGGTTATCCTCAGATGGCTTTGCGAGGATTTGCGATACATTCAGTATTCTATTCCTTACTTACTCTATAAAAGGTGTAAGCTGTACTTTTCTTTTCCATGTTCCTTTCTACCAATTAATTTAATACTTCAAGAGTTTACTTTGGTTTTTCTCCCCAAAAAATATTAAGGGTGTAGTCTGGTGTTCTAGCCTGCTTTGAAAGCATATTTCGAAATTTTATTTTAATCTTATAAAATAAAATATAATCACATAAAATCTTTTTACATCTGTTTGTTATTATTATTAATTGTTAAAAAATATTGTGTAACTATTTTATACTTGAAATTGTTATAGATATTATTGCAGTTAATGTTTACAACAAAAAAATCTAATTTTTTTCATCTTACTCAATATAACCATGACTATACGGCCCGAACATTTTGAAGAGGAAAATTTTTCCTTTCCTCCTTGTAATTGAGCGTTTCGGTGCAATAATCGGTCTTACGCGTAAACGCAAGCGCTAATACCAGTTGGGTGGCAGTGAGAGGCCCAGAGGTGCTCAATGCCACCCGACTGGTATTATCGTTTGCGTTCACGCGTAAAACCAATTATTTCACCGAAACGCTCAATTACAAGGACAAAGAGTAAAAACTTCTGCAACGTCCGTGCGGTTGATGTAGTCCAACACTTTAGGCTAAGTCCAAGTTGTAAAATGTAAACAAACCAAAAGGTAAACAAATCAAGCACTAAAATCACCTTTTTATACATTTTTTTCTCTCACAAAAATTACCATTAGAAAACTTTTTTTTTTTAAATGATAAATTAGAGTGTCAAAGTTTTAAAAAAATCATTTTTGAGTGTGATCAATAAATAGCAATCAGTAAAATGACTAATTAAAATGACCTGTAAAATAGCATTTTTGACGCGTCGCGAAAAATATACTGTTTGAGTATATCAACCGCACTGACGATGAAGAAGTCTCATATCAGCGATTGGACCTTCAACATGTGGAAGGGGAAATTTTTCCTTTTCCTCTTTGAAATTACAAAGAGAAAGGGTAAAAACTTCTTTATCGTCCGGGCGGTTGATATAGTCAAACACTTAAACTTATCGCGACGTGAACTCAGATGCTCTCCACGCACGCGCAGACCAGGGCAAGGACGTATTGACAACACTATGCAGAAAAACACATTTTGTTTTAGACTGAAACTCAGTTATTTTTACATGCTTTCAGCTATACTAGGTGTAGTAACCAAATTCAACACTTCAATTTCCCCTTCCATATATTTTTATATAAAGTCGAATATATGTTAGAACTTATTAAATTTAATTAAAAATTAAAATAATAAAAATTAATTCATTTAATAACCTTATTTTATATAAAACAATAAAGATTCGAGTTCCCAATATAAGGTTAAAATTATTAAAAGTTTTTATTTTTTATTTAAATAGTTTAATTTTTTTAATAATAGGGTACTGTCACCTTGAGTGGACCACCTGAGCTTTTAAGTTATCTTATAGCGAAAATGTGAAATAAATAGTGCGAATAGCAGCACCGCACGTAGAAACCGTAAGAAATTAAGTTCCGCGATAATTATATGCGTTATCGTTTGATGTAACGAATTTTTAAGAACACAAACCAAAAAAGAAGTCGCTCTTAGTTTAATTAAGTGATTATTGTGACTAAAAAAAATTGTGGTGGCTGTCATAAAAAGTTGCAAGTCACCATGAGTAGACCACTGTTTATAACCATGAGTGGACTGCAATCATTGCGACACACACATGGTCTGAAGCTGCATAGGCATAAATTTTGTATTAATATTTCAAAAATATTACATTTTTTCTTACAAATAAAAAAAATCAAAGCCATTACAGTATAAAAACTTGTCTAGGGATCTATAATAAAACTTGGAATGCTCAAGGTGACATTACACTATGTTGTTAACCTTATGTTTCGTAAATATTATACTAATAAATATGACTTGTTAATTTTGCAAGGCTTATAAATGCTTTCTTTTAGAAATACACCGAAACCCTACTTATTTGAACATGGCCCACGCAATTCGACACGAAGTGTCGCGTTTATTTTTATTTTGGTCGACTTAACCTATGTTGGTGGCGTAATTTGATAAATTGACGTGATTGGTTGGTTTTGTTTGAACTCAACCAATGGGAATCTAAGTATATTTCCATTGGTTGGGTACTGCGCATAAGCTAAAATAAGTGGGGTTAGGGCTGATTTTAACTGAAAATAACTGAAGCAAAAACGGATTCAAATAAACGAGACTTTAAATAAGTCGGATTTCAGTGTATAAGCGAAAAAAGAAAATTCTGTATTTTTTGAGTTTGTCAAACTACGGGAAAGTACAAAAAAGTATGGAAGAACTAAAAAATAGTTTGTTTATTAACCCTGAAAGTAAAAATTCTGAATTTTTAAATTTCGGCAAAGTACGGGAAAGTACAGCAAAGTATGGGAGATTTAAAAAAAGTTTTTTGGAAAATATTAACTATGAAAATTAAAATTCTTTCTTTTTAGAGGTCGGTAAAGTACGGAAAAGAACAACAAAGTATGCAAGATTAAAAAAAGACATTTTTATAAAAAAAAACTTTCTGGTTTAACATTTTCAAAAAATTCTTTTTTTAATTAAGCATAATTTGCTGTACTTTGCCATACTTTGTGTAATTCCGAAAAGTCAGAATTTTAATTTTTTAGATTTAATAATTCTAAAAAACCATTTTTCACTTTCCCATACTTTGCTGTACTTTCCCGTCCATCGACAAACGTAGAATCCGAAGAGTTCGTAAAGCAATTAAACTATTATTTTAAAAAATATTAAATATTTTAAAAATAATTATTATGGAAAGTTAAAGCAATTTCTTTAAGTTTAACAATTTTTTTTGACTCATAGTCAAGTCTCCATGTGAAAAAAGTTGTCATTTTTTGCCAAAATTGATACCTGAAGTCTGATTGTGGATTCACATAGTGTGGAGAAGGTAAACTAGGAAGCTTTAAATTAATATTTTGGAATGTGTTGGTGTTAAATAAGAAAAGGGTTTCTGGAGAGATTTAAGAAAATAAGACAAAATAATACTAAGTAAAACGTGGATAGAAGGGAAAGATTGGGAAGGAATAAGAAGAAGATTGCCAAAAGGATATAAATGGTTAATGTAAGAGGCAAAAAGAGATCGCATAAAGGGTAGAAGCTCAGGGGGATGATATCAGGAGTAAGGAATAATATTAAAGAGACTGAGGGCGGAGAGAAGTGGAAAAGGGAAGACAGTGTAGTAAGAAGGGTTAAAATCGGAAAGCAAAATTTGAATGTAGTGGGGATTTACAGAAGAAGGGGGGATAATAAGGGTTGGAAAGTGATGGAGGAGTGGATGGAAAGAGGGAAAGATGATTTAACTATAATTGGGAGGGAGATTTTAATGAATGGACGGAAGAGTTAGGGGGAGGGCATTGGGACGGGGACGAAGAAAAATACCGGAGGAAATCGAAACATAAAGGGGTAGATAAAGAGGGTAGAAAAATGTTAAGTTTAATAGGGGAGGGTGGTTGGTCAATTTGTAATGGATGTACAGAGGGGAATATAGAAGGAGAAATTACATTTATAGGAAAAGGTCAGTCGGTGATTGACTATGTGATAGCTGATGGGAAAACGAAAAGTGTAATACCGAAACTAGAAGTAGGAAGTGAGTCCGATTCTGGCCACTTCCCGCTAATATTGGAAGTGGAAGGACAAAGGGAAAGAATCTAAAGAAAAAGGACGAGGACAATTAAGAATGACAAAATGGGAAAGTGTGACATGCATAGTTTGATGAAGTTTGAAGGGAGGGTTAAGGAGAAAAGTAAGAAATTTGAAGAAGAAGGCAGGGTAAATTATAGATGGACAAAATTAAAAAAGGTAGTTGGTGAGGTGAAAAAGGAAATGGAGAAGGAAAGAGAGGGGAAATGCGAAATTAGAAAGGGTTGGTGGGATGAAAAAGATGAGGAGAATAAGAAGAATAAGAGGAGGTGAGAGGAAGAAAGAGGGAGGTGAAAAATGAGCAAACGGAAATAAGCAGTGAGGAAGTGCACGAAGCGATACCAAGGTTTAAAAGGGCAAAGGCAGCGGGAGAGGATGGGATGGAGGGTGAAAGTTTAAAATTCGGGAGGAGGTAGTGAGGGAGGAAATGTGGAAGATTGTGGATTTGGTATGGAGTGGGAAAAGAAGGCCAGAAGAATGGAAAACCGGATTGATAGCGCCTATTATAAAAAAGGGTGAACGAAAAAGGTGGAAGATTATAGGGGGCGAATTTGATGCCAGTTGATAAGATTTAGAAAGAATGAAGATAAAGAAAAGATAGAATGAAGAATGAATTGGAAAGATGTGCACTGATCGACAAGGCATGATAGATTTTATATTATAATAGTAGGTAGTTTTAAGTTGGATAGTTGTAAACTGCTTTAGAATTTAAGGAAAAATATATATCAGGTTAAGTTGTAATTTTGTGCGCTGAATACGATCCTGGTGTCCAAAATTGCGTATCACTTCAGAATTTTGAGAAAAATGGGGGTAAAAACCCCAAAAACTTGTTTTTGACGGTTTTCAGTATTTTTTTTCTCCTAAACCTGATATGCAAAACACTTCTATATAGTCTCAAATTAAAGCTTTATTCGTGCAGTTTAAGACTCATATGCGTGAAATAAAAAAAATGTAAAAGATTTTGAGAAAAGTGGGGGAAAAGACCCCAAAAAAAATTACTTTTGAGAGATTTGAGTATTTTTTTCTCCTTAACTTGACGTGCTGAAATCTTTAGTATAGTCTTGAATTAAAGATTAAATGATACACTTTAAGACCCCACATCAGGTATAGAAAAAAAATACTGAAACCCGTCAAAAACAGATTTTCTGGGTCTTTACCCCTATTTTTCTCAAAATCTTTTATGTTTTTTTTTATTTTTCGAATTTTATTATCATTATAATTGTTATTATTATTATACATGCATCACTCGATTCTCACAATTAATTGTTCTACTAAAACCTACTATTTACTACTTTTTTGACGTTACGCTACTACTTAGGTACTATTTTTAGATTTCGGCCACTGAAAGCTACTATTTTTTATTTTCTTTGTATTTTGAGTTTCACAGCTGAATAAGATTCCGTCAGAAAATATGCGATTTGCATATATTTGTCTTTGGATTAGGTTGTAATTTGGTGAAATTGTAGTATTAGATACTAGAAGTATTGGATACTAGAAACAAGTGTGCTAAAAATTTTTTGAAAATTTTGAAATTTGGTGAAGTTACGCCTTTTTGAATTTTTTTGTTATAAGTTTCTTAAATCTTGCTTTTTCTGAAAGTTTTCAATGAAATTTAATAAAATTTGGAAGGCTTATACTTGACATCATGTTTCTTCTGACTATCACATAACACAAAACAAAAAACAATTTTTTGCCCAAAAACAGTAAAAAAAAATTGTTTGAAACCGTTTTGCCCGAGCGAGACCGATTTCAAAGTTTTCTTGTCAATTAATAAAACATTCCTTATAATTTCACCTTTCATTTAAAAAAAGAAAATCGATGGAGACTCAAATAGTTTTCGAGATATTGCAATAATTTTTGTGGAAGCGCGACCACGTTTCAGTGTCAGCGATGTGTGAGTGCCCGGGAATCTTAATTCTTACACTTTACTGTTCAAAATTGTCTAGAACCTACAAATTTTATCCAATTTTCATGTTCTTGGTCTTAAATGAAAGGAGATAAATTTTCTAAGAGTTCCTGCGAAACTGTTGTTTCAATTATTAATTGTTTATATATTTTTTGTTATTCAAAGTAACCAATTTACAAGAATTTTGAAAAAAATCGTGTTTATTTTTCATTTTTCCATTCCTCCTGCTCGAAATCAGTTTAAATTAGTCGACTATGACCACCCGATAAATAATAATGTATAATTCAGTTAATTTAAATAATTTCGTTAATTAACAAATAGATAACTCTGGTTCTTCTTAAAAAATTGTATTTTTTGCAGATAAATTTGAGTTTATTTAAGTAATTTATGTCTATTTTGTTACAAAATAATTTTAAAGTTACTAATTATCATTGTAATTAACAATTATTAAAAACATAAATTTATATGCAAAAAATACAATTTTTTTTAAAAGGACCAGAGTTATCTATTTGTTAATTAACGAAATTATTTAAATAAATTGAATTATACACTATTATTTATTGGGTGATCATATTCGACTAATTTAAATTGATTCCGACCAGGAGGAATGGAAAAATAAAAAATAAACACGATTTTTTTCAAAATTCTTGTAAATTGTTTACTTTGAGTAACGAAAAAATATATTAACAATTAATAATTGAAACAACGGTTTTGGGGAAACTCTTAGAAAATGTATCTTCTTTCATTTAAGACCAAGAACATTAAAATTGGATAAAATTTGTAGGTTCTAGACAATTTTCAACAGTAAAGTGTAAGAATTAGGATTCCCAGGCACTGACACATCGCTGACACTGAAACGTGGTCGCGCTTCCACAAAAATTGCAATATCTCGAAAACTATTTGAGTCTCTATCGATTTTCTTTTTTTAAATGAAAGGTGAAATTATAAGGAATATTTTATTATGATAATTGACAAGAAAACTCAAAAATCGGTCCCGCTCGGGCAAAACGGATTCAAAAAAATTTTTTTTTACTGTTTTTGGGCAAAAAATTGTTTTTTGTTTTCTGTTATGTGATAGTCAGAAGAAACATGATGTCAAGTATAAGCCTTCCAAATTTTATTAAATGTCAGCTAAAACTTTCGGAAATATCAAGATTTCAAAAAATTATAACAAAAAATTTAAAATGGCGTAACTTCAACAAATTTCAAAATTTTCAAAAAAATTTTAGCACACTTGTTTCTAGTATCTAATACTACAATTTCACCAAATTACAATCTAATCTAAAGACCCCATGCAAATCGCATATTTTCTAAAGGAGTCTTACCCAGATTTAAATTCGCTTATACTAGAAAACAGAAAACTATTCTCAAAAATTATAATCAAATTCTTTGAAACGATTCAATTGTTTTAAAAAACTATTCAATGTTTAATTGTTTTCATTCAACTTTGACTTCAAAATTCAATTATTTAACAAAAAATTGATAAAATTCATTCAAAATTTAATTATTTTTATAAATAATAAAAATTTCACAAAGATTTAATGAATGTAGAATAATATTTTCAAAAAAATTTCAGAAAATCAATTATTTAAAATAAAATTTTCATAATATTTATTATATTTCACATAAGAGTATTTTCATAAAATATGTGAATTTTTGTAGCCATTTGTAGTTTTCTTTATCGTTAATATTTATCATACAAATTTATATTGGATGAGAAAAGATACACCTGGACAAAATTTAGACAAACATGAGAAAAACTGAATAGTTTGTTACACAAAAATAATAATAGACACTCTGTTTAACTTTTGCCTTTACAATGCTCAAAATATCCATAATAGTTAAACCTAGAATCAAAATAGCAAAACTTTTAACTATCTAAGTTTTTCCCCAGTAGCATAATGCAAGTATCGTTTCACAGGTATTCTTGAATTTCTGTAGTATAAATTTTATCATAAAAAATCTCCATTTTCAATACTTGTGAAATAATTTTAAAACTATGAATTAATATTTTTAATATTATTTACCATTTATCGTTTACCATTTTTAATATTTTCGAAGTTTTGCAATTGAAAATTTTTTAATTAATTACACAGGTTTACAAATTAAAAACTTTTTTTGCCAATCAAACAAAACATTCTTTTTTCGATTTGAATTTTCAAAATATGACATGGAATTTGTAATCAGAGACCTAATCAGAGAGCCAAAACTCATTCACTCAATTGAATTTACCATTTTTAATTTTTAAAATCTGACATCAGACTCATCATTAGCGACACCCAAAAACCCCGAGTAACGAAATTGTCTTAAATTTAATCGATTTTAAAAAAAACTTGTCCGCCATATTGGATCCGCCATTTTAAAATTTTGATACTTGACATTGTATTCGAATTAAGCTACTCTAGAATTCCTTGATGTGTGATTTTAGTAACTTTAGTACTTAACTTAATTTTACTATTTGCATGTTTGCTGCAAATATTGAGAAGTATACTAAAAATGGAAAAGTAGTTTTGTTCACTAAATATGGTGTGGAATTTTCATTTTTAATCCAATCAAGGTCCACAAGGGCTAAAGAGTTTCTCAATTGAATAAACTATCAATAAAAAATTTAAACCCCAAATATTTTTTACTCGTTGTTGTGGAAAAAATTATCAAAAGTTAGTCAAGTGTCTAAAAATCATCAAAATTTCCATGAAATTTGATCTTGAATCGACTGTAGCTCTCTCAATTTTCATTAAATTTTATTCTGTAATATATGGATTGAAAGATAATTTAATCACCTTTCCAACGGCATCCTATTCATCATTTTTGGATGAGTTGATTTTCCTACAGGTAAATTTAAGTGCCACCGCTCCTCAAAAATATTAAATTTGAAGCTACAAAAAAACTACACGATGGAAAAAAATTAAATCTATGATTTTCTTACTCAGAAAACACCCACTAATCGAAAAAACAAATGTTTTGTTCTATTGGCAATTGCACTGTAAACCAGTGTTAGATAAACAAATTATACTAAATTCCATTATTTTGACGTCAAAAGTTTAAAAGATATACATTAAAAAAAATTAGAAATTTTCCATTGTTTAAATTTTTTAAAAAAATTGAATACCTTCCGTTCTAATTAATATGTTTAAAAACTGTAAATTTATTGTTTATATATATATAGGGCGTTTCACGCGAAATCGGACAGCATTTGACTTTTGCATCTCAGATTTTTTTCAAATATTTTTTTTTCTTTTAGTGCTTATTGAAATATGCTACCATGATTTTTTTCAAATTTTTTCATCAAGCTGTTTAAGAGATACAGGTTTTTGAAAAATAACGTTTTTACTTAGTTTTTACTTTAGTGTTTTGTTTTAGCAATGTACGCTATTGAGGTTAAGTTCAGTTGGTCTGTGTTCGCACAGCCGTAAAGACGTTTTTTAAAGATTCTGTAGTCATAAAACTATTTTAATATATTTTCTGGTTTATTTGATCTCTAATCTGTTTTACTATTATTCCCGATTTCATTCACATATCTCTAAAAGGTTATGGACCCAGGAAACATCGCGAATCTTATTCGGGAAGTGAAATAGTTCGAAATATTGTGAGTGCATGGTCGAAAAGAGTGAACTGTTAAAACGGTAGAAATATGGCTTCCTCTTTTTCGGCACGCATCGAAGCTCTGGGGAAAGAAAACTTTGACACCTGGAAACTCCAAGTGAAAGCTTTTCTCGTAAAGAACGACGCTTGGGAATATGTGTCCGGTGCAAAGATTAAACCAAAAACTATCGAAAATAATGACGCGTCTCTCGCGGCTGCGCATGCGTGGGATATTACCGACCGAAAGGCCCATTCCGATTTGATTCTAGTAATAAATCCGTCTGAACTGAAACAAATCAAAGGGTGCAATACCGCTCGTGAAGTTTGGTATAAATTGCACAGTATTTATGAATCCAAGGGTCCAGCGAGGAAAGCAACCTTATTGAAGAAGCTGACTCTACAGAAGATGGCCGAAGGGGAAGACGTAAGGGAACACATGAAGGAATTTTTGACGTAGTGGACAAACTACAGGAAATGGAGATAAATATTAATGAAGATCTTTTAACTATTATGTTGCTGTACAGTTTGTCACCAAATTTCGAGAATTTCAGATGTGCGATCGAGTCGCGAGACGATCTTCTTACCCCAGAATCATTAAAAGTGAAAATAATCGAAGAAAATCGAAGCAAGTTGACGTCACATCCAACGCTATGACAGCGAGCAACAGCAGTTCCACGCATGCTCATAACTTTATGAAGAAGGGGAAAAATTGACACCTAGAAGGACAACAAACCACTTCTATTCAAGTGTCATCGATGTAAGAAAATTGGACATAAAATTGCTGATTGCAAAGCAGTGTTGCCAACGATATGTAAATTTCCCGGAATACGGGAAATTTTGACTATAATGAGAAATTTTACGGGAAATGGATAAATTACTGGAAATTCCGGGAAATTCTTTAATAGAACACAAATTTTAATGATTTTTAACTAAAATAAAATTTTAGAAACTTTTATTGGCAAAACCAATCAAATTTGTTTTATCGGCATGAAAAAATATGTCCGTCGACGGGTCTGCGAATGTGCCCTTAGCTTTTTTATGTGCGAGCGCCATTCACATTTAGTGCATTGCAGTCTGTGTATTCGTTGGTTTATGGTATTTTGTCCGAAGATGTAATATAAATAGCGCTTGAATGTGAATTACAATTTCGAAATAAAAATTTAGTATTGAAATATATATATTTTAAAAATGGATCGATGGATTCTAAAAATTGACAAAAATGATTCTCAATTACCTTCTTCGACAGTAGGTATATATGAATCAAAAGAACAAAAAGTGAGGTTATGAACCTTTATAGAATAGTTTTGTTTACATTCTGATATATTATTACTTGTAAATAGACATAAATAATATTGTAATATTTATGTTTTCATTGATATATAGTTATGTTTATTTAATCATTTACTTTTTTATAAAAAATAAATAACTTTAATAATAAGTATGTTTATTTTATTCTATAAAGGAAAAAGCAATAGAAAAATCTGATTCATCGACTAATAAAAATTCAGTTTCAATCATGTCGCAATCGTCAGCTTCTGAATTTGTAAGTCAAGAACATAATGAAAATGATGACGATTTATACGAAAGTGAGTATGGCGATGGAAGTTCAATTCAAAGTGAAGAAATGAGTGATGTAGCAGCACAGGACACGGATAGAACACTTACTCAAGAAAATAAGAGAAAGAGATCCGCTGAAAATTCGACACAACGAAAACATGATTCTAAAAAACCAAGAAAGGAATATAAAAAATTGTTCTGCAATTCATGGTTGACAGAGTTCGAATGGTTGGAAAAATCCAAAATGAAAAACATGTCTGGCGATGACATCGCATATTGCAAAGTTTGTCAACAGAACATATCAGCACACAAAACAGCGGTCGTACGCCACTCTAAGTCAGAAAAACATATAAAAAATTTAACCATAACTGTTACAAATAAAAAAATCGATGACAATAGCAAATCAATAAATTTGAAAAACTCTGTAAAAAGAGCAGAATTGAAATTGACAGGACTTCTAGCTGTGGGTCATTTACCATTTTCATTAATGGATGTTTTAACTCCCCTATGTGGTGATATTTTTCCCGATTCAGAGATTGCCAAACAACTATCTTTGCGAAGGACAAAGTCGACAGCGATGATGACTAAGTCTTTGGGACAGAATTTTCGAGAAAACTTGTTCGATACACTTCGAAAAGCGGGAAACTTTTTTTCCATAATTATGGATGAGCAAACGGATCTCGGCACAGCTAAGCAATGTGCTTTTACAGTTATTTATTATGATTATTTGAATTACAAAGTGCAAACGAGATTTTTGGACATGGTAGAATCACCAAGTGGCACTACGGAAAATTTGTGCAATTGTTTATTGTACGTTGTGAAGAGTAAGAAAATACCACTCGAAAACCTAGTTGGCTATTCTTCAGATACTACCAATGTTATGTTCGGAGTTAACCATTCAGTGATCACATTGCTGCAAGAGCAATCGACAGATATCCTGTTTGTTAAATGTACTTGTCACAGTTCACATTTGGCTGTCAGCAAGGCTTGTCTTCAATTGCCCCGATCTATCGAAGATTTAGTGCGAAATATGGGTGATTTTCAAATAACTGTGATTTTTTTGAATAAGATATTTTTCTGCTAAAATAGTGAATCAAATTTGACTTTTATTACATATTCCAGTACATTTTTGTTATTAAAGTATATGTTCAAATGGAAACTACATGATTTTGAATATTTCCAAAGTTACGATGGAAAACGGAAAGAAAATGCAAAAGTTACATGCCACGGACCTGACATTTTTCCACGGTCCTGACATGTGTGTCACAGTTAAAACACGTAAAAAAATAAAAAAATGAATAAATATTTTCTTTTCAATGTTTGCACTTCAAAATAATGCCAGTAGAAGTCAATTAAAAATAAAATTAAGTAATAAAATCACGATGACGTTACCATGTGTCGGTAGAAAGTAATTAACAATTTAAAACATGAAAAAAGTGCTCGTGTACGTGGAATATTATTATAATAAAAATATTTTTATATGTAAAACATCTGGTTAGATTTGGCCTACAAAGTACTTAAAAGATAGTTTCAATATTTGCTCACGTGAAAATTTCAGAACAAAATTTTAAAAAAACGTATGCCACGGACCTGACAATTTAACCCTATTTTCTTAATTTTAACTATGATAATGTTAATGTTAATAAACTGAATATTAAGTATCTTTAAGAAGAGACTTCTATTAAGTGATTTATGAAGTGAGTGTCAAAAAATAATAATTTTATTAAACATTTATCTATGGGGACATGCAAATATGACAGTTATTTGAAAATCACCCATATAGGTTCTCATTTTAGCAGAAGCGCACTAAGGCGCGATGACTTCAAAGAATTTCAGATTTTTTTTGGTACCGAAATTCATCAAATTTTGACTAAATCTAACACTCGGTGGTTATCGTTGAAACAATGCGTAGATAGAGTCTTAGAGCAGTATGCCGCATTGGTACCTTATTTTACTGAACTGGCTGTGAATGATCCATCAAAAACGACAGATGAAATGATAAGATCTTTGTCAAATCAATTTACAATCGTCTATTTGGAATTCTTATCTTACGCTATAGGTTTAATGAGTGAGTTTAACATGCCTTTCCAATCCAATAGTCCTTTGCTTCATAGGCTAGAACCAGAGGTTGAAAAAATAATCAAAACGATTTGCAGCAATTATCTGGAAATAAATTACGTGAAAAATGCTGCGAATATGTACGAAATTGATCACAAAAATAAATTAATGTTCGTTGAAAATAAGAACATATATTTAGGTCTTCTCGCAAACGACAGTATTCGTGAATTAGAAAAAAATCGAGAGATTCCAATAAGAGATTTAGATGCTTTTTATTCTTCCATTCGAAACTTTTACATCGTTCTCGTTTCTGAACTTAAGGATCGATACCAATTTTAGGATCCAGCGTTTCAGATCACAAAAATTGAGGATCCTCAATTTGCCCAATCTCTTCGAAATAATCTTTACAAAATGTTTTTGTCAGATTTCCTGTTTTAAGACGTTTTGTAGATCCACAAAAATTGGACCAAGAATGGCGTTTGCATGGCCTGAATCACAAAGAGTACGAGCTAGATTCTTCACTCTCCGCTGAAGATTACTGGTGTAAAGTTTTCCAATTAACAAATGCATCAAACTCTAAAATATTTAATAATTTAGAGAAAATTATCGGACTCATTTTAGTTTTGCTCTTCTTAAATGCCTCAGTTGAACGATTGTTTAGCCAGGTTAAGTTAACCAAAACACTTCACAGGAATAAATTAAAAAATGAAACATTAAATTCTATTTTGTCCACAAGAGAAGGAATTGAAGAAGCTGGCGGCATCATAAATTTCAACCCAACCGCTGGAATGTTAAATGCACGACTTTGGAACTAATTTTATTTGTAAAACATGTATAAATAATAAATTAAGAGTTTTAAGTAAATTTAAAATTTAATTCTAATTTTTAAAATAATAAATTAAAAGTTTTAAGTAAATTTGAAATTTAATTCAAATTTTTTAAATTAGAAAACATAAAAATTTATAATCTGAATATAAATAATGATAATAATAATATTTAAAAAAATAATAATCTTATTTTAGGGCTTATAATATATAAGATTACATTGCGGGAAATTTCATGGAAATTTAAGAAACTTGTCAGGGAAAAATCGGGAATTTCTTAGTACTATTACGGGAAGTTGAGGGCGCTCACTCTGGCAACACTGAGTGGAAGATTGAATTCCGAGAGAAGACATCTTGCCATCGCTGCTAATGTACGGTTCTTCCTTTCAGCCACCCCGTTCTGCTGAGGCGTATAGGCTACAGTTAGTCTTTGAATAATTCCACATTTATCCAGATGTTCCTTGAATGCTTGATTCAGATATTCTTTTTCGTTATCTGATTAGATACACTTTATCTTTTTATCTGTTTGATTTTCCACTAAACTTTGATAACTTTTGAAGGCATTTAACGCTTCACTTTTCGACTTCAAGAATTTCACAGTGCTCCAAAGAGAAGCATCATCTACGAATGTCATCATATACTCAGCACCACTCAAAGATTCTCTACGAGTTGGACCGAATAGATCAGAATGCACTGTTTCTAAAATATCCGTTTTACGAGATGAATTTTTAGGAAACGGATTTGAAAAAATTAACCTTTTATACATGTTTCACAAACACTAATCTCTTCGCTTTTTAAACTTATCTTGAGTTAAGTCAAAAAAGCCTTTAAATCTTTGTAATTTAAATGGCCCAGTCTTTTATGCCACAATTCTAAATTTGAGTGGCCGTTAACTTTGAAATAATTTACGTTTCATCACTGCACATATGCGAAGTGCATCCACTGTCCAAACACCATTTCACTTTAGGTTGGCATTCTTTCGATTTTAGTGCTGATTCTTCGATATCCATAGTTTCCAGAAAGCCTATTTCTTCCACATTTCTGACTTTTTCGGTTAAACTTGCAAGTTTTACTTTGCAACAGTGTTGCCAGAGTGAGCGCCCTCAACTTCCCGTAATAGTACTTAGAAATTCCCGATTTTTCCCTGACAAGTTTCTTAAATTTCCATGAAATTTTCCGCAATGTAATCTTATATATTATAAGCCCTAAAATAAGATTATTATTTTTTTAAATATTATTATTATCATAATTTATATTCGGATTATAAATTTTTATGTTTTCTAATTTAAAAAATTTGAATTAAATTTCAAATTTACTTAAAACTCTTAATTTATTATTTTAAAAATTAGAATTAAATTTTAAATTTACTTAAAACTCTTAATTTATTATTTATACATGTTTTACAAATAAAATTAGTTCCAAAGTCGTGCATTTAACATTCCAGCGGTTGGGTTGAAATTTATGATGCCGCCAGCTTCTTCAATTCCTTCTCTTGTGGACAAAATAGAATTTAATGTTTCATTTTTTAATTTATTCCTGTGAAGTGTTTTGGTTAACTTAACCTGGCTGAACAATCGTTCAACTGAGGCATTTGAGAAGGGCAAAACTAAAAGGAGTCCGATAATTTTCTCTAAATTATTAAATATTTTAGAGTTTGATGCATTTGTTAATTGGAAAACTTTACACCAGTAATCTTCAGCGGAGAGTGAAGAATCTAGCTCGTACTCTTTGTGATTCAGGCCATGCAAACGCCATTCTTGGTCCAATTTTTGTGGATCTACAAAACGTCTTAAAACAGGAAATCTGACAAAAACATTTTGTAAAGATTTGATTCGAAGAGATTGGGCAAATTGAGGATCCACAATTTTTATGATCTGAAACGCTGGATCCTGAAATTGGTATCGATCCTTAAGTTCAGATACGAGAACGATGTAAAAGTTTCGAATAGAAGAATAAAAAGCATCTAAATCTCTTATTGGAATCTCTCGATTTTTTTCTAATTCGCGAATACTGTCGTTTGCGAGAAGACCTAAATATATGTTCTTATTTTCAACGAACATTAATTTATTTTTGTGATCAATTTCGTACATATTCGCAGCATTTTTCACGTAATTTATTTCCAGATAATTGCTGCAAATCGTTTTGATTAATTTTTCAACCTCTGGTTCTAGCCTATGAAGCAAAGGACTATTGGATTGGAAAAGCATGTTAAACTCACTCATTAAACCTATAGCGTAAGATAAGAATTCCAAATAGACGATTGTAAATTGATTTGACAAAGATCTTATCATTTCATCTGTCGTTTTTGATGGATCATTCACAGCCAGTTCAGTAAAATAAGGAACCAATGCGGCATACTGCTCTAAGACTCTATCTACGCATTGTTTCAACGATAACCACCGAGTGTTAGATTTAGTCAAAATTTGATGAATTTCGGTACCCAAAAAAATCTGAAATTCTTTGAAGTCATCGCGCCTTAGTGCGCTTCTGCTAAAATGAGAACCTATATTTCGCACTAAATTTTCGATAGATCGGGGCAATTGAAGACAAGCCTTGCTGACAGCCAAATGTGAACTGTGACAAGTACATTTAACAAACAGGATATCTGTCGATTGCTCTTGCAGCAATGTGATCACTGAATGGTTAACTCCGAACATAACATTGGTAGTATCTGAAGAATAGCCAACTAGGTTTTCGAGTGGTATTTTCTTACTCTTCACAACGTACAATAGACAATTGCACAAATTTTCCGTAGTGCCACTTGGTGATTCTACCATGTCCAAAAATCTCGTTTGCACTTTGTAATTCAAATAATCATAATAAATAACTGTAAAAGCACATTGCTTAGCTGTGCCGAGATCCGTTTGCTCATCCATAATTATGGAAAAAAAGTTTCCCGCTTTTCGAAGTGTATCGAACAAGTTTTCTCGAAAATTCTGTCCCAAAGACTTAGTCATCATCGCTGTCGACTTTGTCCTTCGCAAAGATAGTTGTTTGGCAATCTCTGAATCGGGAAAAATATCACCACATAGGGGAGTTAAAACATCCATTAATGAAAATGGTAAATGACCCACAGCTAGAAGTCCTGTCAATTTCAATTCTGCTCTTTTTACAGAGTTTTTCAAATTTATTGATTTGCTATTGTCATCGATTTTTTTATTTGTAACAGTTATGGTTAAATTTTTTATATGTTTTTCTGACTTAGAGTGGCGTACGACCGCTGTTTTGTGTGCTGATATGTTCTGTTGACAAACTTTGCAATATGCGATGTCATCGCCAGACATGTTTTTCATTTTGGATTTTTCCAACCATTCGAACTCTGTCAACCATGAATTGCAGAACAATTTTTTATATTCCTTTCTTGGTTTTTTAGAATCATGTTTTCGTTGTGTCGAATTTTCAGCGGATCTCTTTCTCTTATTTTCTTGAGTAAGTGTTCTATCCGTGTCCTGTGCTGCTACATCACTCATTTCTTCACTTTGAATTGAACTTCCATCGCCATACTCACTTTCGTATAAATCGTCATCATTTTCATTATGTTCTTGACTTACAAATTCAGAAGCTGACGATTGCGACATGATTGAAACTGAATTTTTATTAGTCGATGAATCAGATTTTTCTATTGCTTTTTCCTTTATAGAATAAAATAAACATACTTATTATTAAAGTTATTTATTTTTTATAAAAAAGTAAATGATTAAATAAACATAACTATATATCAATGAAAACATAAATATTACAATATTATTTATGTCTATTTACAAGTAATAATATATCAGAATGTAAACAAAACTATTCTATAAAGGTTCATAACCTCACTTTTTGTTCTTTTGATTCATATATACCTACTGTCGAAGAAGGTAATTGAGAATCATTTTTGTCAATTTTTAGAATCCATCGATCCATTTTTAAAATATATATATTTCAATACTAAATTTTTATTTCGAAATTGTAATTCACATTCAAGCGCTATTTATATTACATCTTCGGACAAAATACCATAAACCAACGAATACACCGACTGCAATGCACTAAATGTGAATGGCGCTCGCACATAAAAAAGCTAAGGGCACATTCGCAGACCCGTCGACGGACATATTTTTTCATGCCGATAAAACAAATTTGATTGGTTTTGCCAATAAAAGTTTCTAAAATTTTATTTTAGTTAAAAATCATTAAAATTTGTGTTCTATTAAAGAATTTCCCGGAATTTCCAGTAATTTATCCATTTCCCGTAAAATTTCTCATTATAGTCAAAATTTCCCGTATTCCGGGAAATTTACATATCGTTGGCAACACTGACTAGTATAGTATATACAAATATATATATACAAATATATATATATATATATATATATATATATATATATTGTTACGTCCGTAACTTTTTCCCATATACTTAATTTAACTATAATATTTACATGTTTAATTCCTTCTAATTTTGCCTATATATTATATTGTTGTATTTGAAATACTCTTTCGTATTATTGCATTATATTCAGTATACCTTATAAATATGGTTATTATTATATATTTTATATGTATCTAAACAAATTTATCAATTATAACATACTAAAGAAAGAAGAGTAATATTTTAAACAATGTAAAAAGAATAACGATCGCGCATCAAGCCACACGACCTACCACAAGTTTCACTACACGAAAGAAGAAAAGTAATGTGGAATCACGTAATCAAAATAATAATTGTGCATCAGTTCAACGATCTTCAACAATCTTCGATACGTGGAAGAAAAGCAAAATGTGTATAACATACATGTTCTATAAATTAAGTCGAAACAGCAGTAACAAAACCCAACAAACTGGAATGAAGACCTTGTCGCACCAGGAGGAACCAAGGACATTCAAACATTTGTCGGTGGAACAAGCAACAAGCGACAACGACGACGCATGAAAAAGCATGACTAATGAAGGAAGTTCTAACTGGAAAAACAGCCAATTTTTGATATAAAAAGGGGTACCTTTTCTGATTAGAACAGAGAGTAATTTGTTGGAAATCAAACAGTATACATCAGATCGTCTACAAGTGAACACAAAGTATATCTTTAAAAGTGAACAGTATATTCCCAAATATTATTTTTAAATATACATTTTTAAAAGTGAACTATTCCCCAAGTATTGAATTTGAATTGAATCGACCTCTTATAATTCATCAATTTTCAAAGTATAAATTTTAACTATTTCCAAAAAATATAAATTTGGAAATAAACTCAACTATCAACGAAAGTCCAATATTGAAACAACACATTCCAAATTTCGAACCATTGAAATTTGCTCAGGAGGCGACAACCGTCTGG
The DNA here is from genome assembly GCA_032873175.1 of Leptopilina drosophilae. NCBI lineage: Eukaryota > Metazoa > Arthropoda > Insecta > Hymenoptera > Figitidae > Leptopilina > Leptopilina drosophilae. Next base: position 15,010,973 of record CM065486.1, read on the forward strand.
AAGAAAGCAGATATTTTTACAATACAATACACTATCTCATTAGTGTAAATAAGAGGACTAATACCAACCCAATAAGGACAACAATCCTGAGGCCCCTTCACGTCTACTCCTCAACACCATTGAGATTGGACTACCAGATTATCATCACACCACCAGTAATCGTTATTCTTTAAGTAAGATCTATAATTTTAATTATACTCATTGTATTTTTGTCAACTCTTTTCTTTCTTGTTGGTTTTTAAATAAATTATTCTCTCAAAACATTTAGTAGGCTCATTGACTTATCCTCATCCCAAATTAGATTCATTTATGAAACTAATTTAAAACGAGGAACGTTAGGTATATTTTAAAAAGGTTTCTTGTTTTGACGTAACAGAAGCCCTTTTAAAATTTTGGTGCATCGGCCCGGGAAAATTATAAAGTCGATCAGCCATAATTTTGTCAAATTTTTAATAAAATTCGAAAATTTTATTGAACGTCAATTTTATATTATTGAAATAATAAAATAAAAATATATTAATCAATGAGTATACCAATTGTTTAAAAAAAGGGAAAATTTTTTTTAATAACGAATATTATCAACATATAATAATAAAAAATAATAATCAGTAACATTTAACAAATAAAAAAATATTTTTACTGAATATAGTACATTTTATAATAAATGATAACATTATACAAGATTTAAGTCGCAAGGTGCATTCGTAAATATACATTTAAATTGGTATTGATGAATAGAGGTTCGAGTCCACTTAACTTATAAATTTTTTTATGTGCATGGTGCATTTATTAATTCAATTCTGTATTAATAAATAGAGGTTCGAGTCCTCTCATCTAATAATTTTTAAAGTTGCAAGGTGCATTCATCAAATTAAATCCTTTGTTATATTACTGAATAGAGGTTCAAGTCCTCTAGACTTAAGGAATTTTTTGTCTTGTATATGAATCATTTTTTTTGTGTACTAAAACAAAATTGTTTTTTTTCGTAATTTGTTATTATTACATGTTTAAAAGTATTTTATTGTACTGAAGCAAGATAAAAATATTTACTATAAAAGAAAAGTGTATTTTACATTAAAGAGACAAGATTGACAAATTTACAGTTAACACGTACATAAATTCTGATACTATGTTATTTTTTAATGTCTTCTTCGAATGAAAATACTACTGATTCCTCACATTTAACTCGCTCTAAAATAAAAAATAATCCACAATTGTCATTGCATTCGGGAATTCCTTATTATAAAGAAAATCCACACACAAGTACACCCAGATATTCTAAAGAAAATCCTGATTCCGAAGAAATACATAGAGAATTTGACTCAGGTTTTGTCAATTCCAATCTTTTTGACACTGACGATAATTCTTCTGAAACTGACGATAACAACAGCAAAGATTCTATATTAGAAAATACTCTAGTAGGTCAAAATTTACCAAATCAATCTGAAGTAAATTCAGAGTTAAATAACTCTTTAATTGACGACGTTGAAACAAACGATCACTCTGAAAATAATTGTTTTGATAACTCTAGAAATAATATTATTTTTGAAGAAAGCATGGCGCTTCCAAACAATCAGCAAGTGTCTTTACGCGATGCATTGGAAACTATACCAATGTTTGACGGAAAAAATATCCCATTATCAATATTTATTGAAAGTTGTTTTGAAGCAAAATCCATGCTTCCTGAGAATGCACAAGTACAAACAAATTTAGTAAAATTAATTAGGAGTCGAATATCCGGTGAAGCAAGAAGAATTATAATAGGAAATAATTTTAATACAGTAGAGCAGTTAACAGAAAGGTTAAAACAAATTTACGCGCCAGCAAAATCTGTTTATCAATTACAAGGAGAACTAGGAGCAATATATATGTGGGAGCACGAAAATGTAATTTCTTATGGTTCAAGAATCGCAGAAGCAGCAGAAAGAATATTAGACGCGCATAGGATTAGTAATGAAAACAGAGTAGATGAAGCATTTAAAACAAGTTTAGATCAGACAACTGTCGATTGTTTTTCTCGAGGACTTAGACCAGAAATTGAAATACGAATTGGAACAGCAGATACATTCCAAGAGATAGTTAATAAAGCAGTGGAAATAGAAAGAAAATTGTTATCACACCGAGAATTAAGAAAAAGTGAGCATACTGAGTATAATTCCCATCCTAAAAATAATAAAGAATTTGCTAAAACAACAAAAATTAATATTGCTCAAGATAATGTAATAACTTGTTTAGTTTGTGGAAAAAGGGGTCATTTTGCGGTAAATTGTTTTCAACTTAATAAATTGATAGGAGCAAGACGAGAAAACTTTTCTTATTCAAGGCCACAACAAAATTTTTCAAATCAAAACCGTTTTAACAATCAAAATCCAATGTTAAATAAATTTCAAAGTCAAAACGTTTACAAAAATCCTCAACAAAATCGGTTTCAAAATCAATTTAGAAGCACATTACAAAATCAGTTTAGAAACACACCACAAAATCAATTTCGAAATTCTTACCAAAATCAAAGGCAAAATCAACAACAAAATTTTTTCCAACGAAATTTTTCTCAAGAACCACGAACAAACACTGCAACAAACTTTCCAAATAGAAATCAAAATATATCGTGTAATTATTGCAAAAAACTAGGACACATTTCCACCAATTGTAGGAAAAAGATGTGGGATGATAACAATAAACAACCAACAAATTCACAAACACAAAATCAGGGAAACTCCAAAATTCCTCTTCAGTAGGATGCTCTGAAGAAGAATTAAGAAGAAATCACTATGCATCCAGAAACATTAATTTAGCAAAAACTAATGCAATTCCATGCATTCGAATCGATGCTAAAGAGTTAAAAGTTCCAATAACAATGATGATTGACACAGGAGCAGGACCAAATTTATTAAAAATTCGCGCATTAAATCCTGATGTAAAAATTGATGAAAATAAATGTCTTAAATTAACAGGAATTAACGATCATGCAGTTTATACTTTAGGACAAGTAGAAATTAATGTTTTCGGAATTCCAACAATTTTTAATTTATTACCCAATGAAGTTCCCATTGAACATGACGGTATTTTAGGAACAGAATTTTTTGTCAAGAATAAAGTAAAAATTAATTATGAAGAAGGACATCTAGAAATCAATAAACAAAAATTTAATTTTGATTCAAAAAATTATTTTACAATACCACCAAGGTCCGTATGTAACATCCATGTAAAGATTTTAAATAAAAATAAAAAAGAAGGTTTTATTCCAAGATTAGAAGTAAAAGATGGTGTTTACTTAGGTGATGCAGTAGTTTCAAATATAGAAGGCTTAGCCTATTTAAAGGCAATCAACACACTGAATGAATCAATTGACATTCCAATTTTCGAAATAAATTTAGAAGATTTTGATGAAATAAAACAAGAAAATCCTGTAAACAAATCTGATATTAATAATGATGACTCATCAATTAAGCAAATTATTGATGTATTTTCAAAAAATATTAAATCAGAAAATGTTTTCAACATTACAGGCAACGCTAGAGTTGAAGAAATTAAAAGATTACTTCGTCTTGAACACTTAAACAAAGAAGAATTAGAACCCATCATGAACTTAGTAAACAACTATTCAGACAGATTTCATATACCTGGAGAATATTTAGAAGGAACAGACCTAATAAAACACAGAATAATAACGACAGATGATACACCAATTATAACCAAACAATACAGATTTCCGCCTGTTCACAAAGAAGAAATGACACGTCAAGTAAACGAATTATTAAAACAAAAAATTATTAAACATTCCGACTCACCGTACAATACACCAATATGGATTGTACCAAAGAAAGATGACTCACAAGAGAATAAAAAATGGAGATTAGTTTTAGATTTCAGAAAACTCAATGAACGCACGGTAGGTCAATTTTACCCACTACCTAATATTACGGACCTACTTGACCAACTCGGAAATGCTCAATATTTTTCAATCTTTGACTTGGCATCAGGTTTTCACCAAATCAAAATGGATCCTAGAGATTCTTAAAAGACAGCATTTTCAACGCCATTTGGACACTATGAATTCGACAGAATGCCTTTTGGATTAAAAAATTCGCCAAGTACATTCCAAAAAATTATTGATCAGGTATTATTTTGTTTACAAGGATCAGAACTATTTGTTTATTTAGATGATATTGTGATTTATGCAGACACCTTGGAGGAACACGAAGAAAAATTCTCAAAACTTATGGAACGATTACGTTTTGCTAATTTAAAATTGCAACCAGATAAATGTGAATTTTTGAGGTTAGAAGTAGGATACTTAGGTCATATAATTGATAAAAATGGTGTACGACCCGACCCGAAGAAAGTAGAAGCTGTAAAAAAATTCCCAATACCAAAAAACGTTAAAAATATAAAGCAATTCTTAGGACTAGCAGGTTATTATCGAAAATTTATAGACGGATTTTCAAAAATCGCAAATCCTTTAAATCAACTTTTAAGAAAGGATATACCTTTCCTTTGGACCGATAAACAACAAGCTGCTTTTGATACGTTAAAAAATAAACTCTGTGAGGAACCACTTTTAAGAAGACCAGACTTTTCTCAACCATTTATACTAACAACGGACGCTTCAGGTTTTGCAATAGGAGGAATTTTATCACAAGGAATAATTGGTAAAGATCAACCAGTCGCTTATACTTCACGAACTTTAAATGAATGTGAAAGAAAATATGATACTTATGAAAAAGAAGCCTTGGCAATTATATATAGTGTGCAACATTTTAGACCATACCTGTATGGAAGAAAAATTACTTTAGTCACGGATCACAAACCACTAGTTTGGTTCCAAAATTCTAAGGACCCTTGTTCAAGAGTAACAAGATGGAAACTTAAATTAGCAGAATATGATTTTAATGTGGTCTACAAAGCTGGAAAAACAAATGTTAATGCTGATGTCTTATCCAGAAATCCAATTGAAGATATAATTGAAGAAAAAGTACAAGGAATAAAAGAAGAAAAAATTCAAGAAACCAAAAACATTGAAGAAAATATAATGAAAAGTGTGCACCAAAAAAATGAAAGAATATACCCAACATGTAGCAAATGAAAATGAATCAAACTCGGAGATAATAAGAAGTCTCCACGATATTGAAAAAATGTTTATGGACAATGAATCCAATGGTAATTCGGAGATACTAAGAATTCTTCGATCTATTACAAAAATATTTGAGGACAATGAATCCTGTTTGAATTTGGAGATAAGAAAATGTCTCCAATCAATTGAAAGAATATTAAAGGACAATGAATCCTATTTAAATTTGGAGATAAGAAAAAGTCTCCCATATATTGAAAAAATAATTAATGACAATAAATGCTACATGAATATGGAGATAAAGAAAATTCTCCTATCTATTAAAAAGATATTTAATAAAAGAAATTATTGTACAAGTATGGAAACTTGTAACGTTATTACGAGAAATCGAAGAAGAATACAAGATAATGGAAATCAAGAAAAGAATATATGTGAAAAAGAAAATGAAAAAATACAAGAAATTGAAGATAATGAAATAAAAACACACAAGAAGAAAAAAAGAGGTAGACCGAAGAAACAAAGCACACGTTTGAATACCTCCTTTTCAAAAAAGAGAAGGGGAAGACCGAAAAAGGTATGTAATACAAATAATAAAAGTAAAGAAAAATTTTATAATGAAGTTATTGCTGACGAAATTAAGTCAGATCCTGAGTATATTAAAGAAAAATCAATATTGAAAAAACACGAAGACATTGACCAAGGTTACGAAAATTCGAATTCTGAAGAATCATCCGATGAAGATGATAACTTAGTGGAAAATAAAAATAATGAACAAGGAAAAAATATTATCGACTGTAGAGACCAATTACCAATGCGAAGAGATAATCTAACATATTTTCTTTCAGTTGAGGGAGATCCTCGAGATAATGGCTCCAGATCATTAGCCAAACGTGAAAAATTGCCAAATTTTGGTAAACTTCAATTAGGTATAGCAGGAAAAATAAAGAGAGGCATATATTACCATATCGCTCTCCCTATAGAAAGTGAAATGAAAGAAAATTTATCTGATACAATAAAAAGACTTAAATCTACAATTATTTCAATGAAAAACTTATGCGAAGAATTAAAATTAAAAAGTATAAGTATTGCAAAAACAGCCCAAATAAACAATGTAACTTGGGACGAAATCCTTTCCATGATAAAATTAATTTTTGAAAATTCATTTGTAAAAGTTGTTGTATGTAATGGATATACAAAATATCCTACTAAAGAAGAATATATGCAGTTAATCGAAGAAGCCCATTCAAGCTCTGTTGGAGGACATAAAGGTGTAACTAAAACTTATGGTCGAATACGTCAAAATTATTACTGGGAAAATATGAAAAATAATATTCAGAAATATATTCAAAGTTGTCTTCAATGTCAATTAAAAAAAATTGTTAGAGTAAAAACAAAAGATCCAATGATTATTACAGACACACCAGGTACAGCATTTGAAAAAATTGCAATGGACATTGTTGGTCCATTACCAAAAACTAAAAATGGAAGTGAATATATCTTAACAATACAAGACAATTTAACAAAATATTCATTAGCAATTGCACTTCCAAATCATCAAGCTAGTACAATAGCTGATGCATTTATTAAAAAATTTATTTGTATTTTTGGATCACCTAAAGGAGTGTTAACAGATCAAGGAACAGACTTTTTAAGCAATTTAATGAGAAGATTAGCAAAAAGATTTAGAATACGACAATTTAAAACAACTGCTTTTCATCCCCAGTCAAACGGATCAATCGAAAGATCTCACCATGTTTTAGGAGAATATTTAAAACAATTTATTAATAAAAATGAAGAATGGGATGATTGGTTAGAACTAGCCATGTTTTCTTATAATACAAGCATTCATGAAGGTACGAAATGTACTCCGTATGAATTAATTTTTGGAAAATTAGCACGCTTACCATCAAGCGATCCACCACTTGAACACGAAAAATTGGAGACATATGATCAATACTTAACAGATTTAATAACAAGACTTCATGAAATGAGAAACATAGCTAGAGAAAATTTAATTTTAGCAAAAGAAAAATCAAAAATGTATTACGACAGAAATTGCAATCCACAAAATCTTAAACTCGGAGACGAAGTATTTTTACTACACGGGGGAAAATTTATAAATTTGCTAATCAATATACAGGTCCACACAAAATACTAGAAATTTTAAATTAAGGTAACGTTAAAATACAAGTTAAAAATAAACAAAAAATTGTTCATGTAAATAGACTAAAACTTTCGCGTATTAAACAAAAGGAATAAATAGAAATTTTATACTAAAATAGTATAAATCTATTTCCAGATAATGGAAAATGGAAAATTCTTCACGTTTTCTTATTACTTGTCGTAATAAACGTAAACCACGCATTCATAGGATTTGACTGTGGCTCTACAGAACCCAACATAACAACTCTATCACTGAAACAGGTAGGAGATCAGTGATGCCAGAAACCCTACGCGATTCACCCCCACCATAGCGCCAAACTTACTCCTTCCAATCTCTACCAACACAAAGACACATCACGAGTTCAGTCTCGTTGGTGTGTCTCTTTTTCGTTTTTCATGAAAGCAAGAGAGAAATGGCGCGAAATTTTAAAATGTAGACGTACTAAAATGTGATTATTAAGGAAAATGCTTTAAAAAACTTGTAAATTATTATTTAATAATTGTATAATTCATTATTAAATAATTTTTATATAATTAATTAATTACTTTTATAATTATTAAATGTAAATAAATAATTATAAATTAATAATTATAATTAAAAAATACAAATAAAAGTAAATTGCTGAAACCAAATTTAACAAGCAATTAATAATAACTTTAATTATTGTCAAAAAAAAATCTATAAATTTTAAATAATCAATTATTATTATTATTATATTTCATTAAAATACTCTCTAAATCTGAATTAGTAAAAAATAACTAATTACTACTATTAAATTAAAACGAAATTCCTTTTATTTTACAAATTTAAAAAATATTTATTTTGCAATTTCAAAACTTTAATTTGCTAATTTTTAAATTTATATTTCTAAAATTTGTCATTTTTCATGTTTAAATTTCATTTATTTTTATTTACAGCCAAACTGTGAGTTTAAATAATAATTCATTATTATTAACAATTTTACTAGAAAAATAATTATTAATTGCATCTGCGATTCATTTTTTACTATAATATTTGTTGTTTTTAACAAATTAAAATTTAGGGAGTGTTACTTAAAAAGTGAATTAAACTCGTTTTCTCATCACCATTGAGGTATTCAAAAATCATTTATTGTAAATTTTTGTTTAATTAAAATTTTTGATTTATATTCGTTATTTAATTTTCGATAATTATTAAATAAAATTCCCGTAAAGTAAATAAAAATTAATGTTAAAATACTTTAATTAATGTAGTGTTTTAAATTGTAATTGATTTTTTGGTTTTTACAACATTTTGATTAACTATAAATTCAAAAGTTAACAAAATGTTAGAAAATATACAGTATTGTTTAATTTTTAAAATATTTTTGATTGGTATTCATATTAAAAAATTAATTAAATATTTGTTTTCTTTTATTTATTTTTATTTTTAAAAAATTAGAAAATTAAACATTTCAATTTTAAAAAATATTTACAACAAATTTATTATAATCGAAAATTTCTTTTAAATTAAAATGCTTCTACGTATTTAACAATTTGTGTTTTCTCTTATTTCTATTTCATTTTATTTTTTCTCTATTTTTAATGAAAAATTTAAATATTTTTAAAATCATTGTAATTGAGAAAGAGAAATTATGCAATTTTCTTTTCTTCATTCAAAAAAAAATTTATAATCTTGTAATAATAATTGATAAATCAACATCACGCAAACTTCTTTCATTTTTTATACAAAAAAAAATTAAAGTTTTGTAACAAAATTTTGGGTGATAATCCAAAATAATATATTTTCTTTATTTGTTATAAAAAAAATTTAATTATATTACAGAATGTTAAATTGTATTGAGAAAAATGTAAAAAAATTTAAATAATTTCTTTTCTTAATTTTTCAATCAGGACTTTCAATAAAATTCAGATTTTTTAGAAATAAATAATATAAATAATTATAATTTCCAATAACCCTTTCAGTCCCATAATTAGGGCGATTGAAAAATATCTACAATAGGTATAGTACCTATGGTTTTCGGGGTCGCTGATTACGAATCTAAAATCAGATTTTCAAAATTTTGAAAATTCAAAATAGCGGAGCCAATGTGGCGGACTATAAAATTAAAAATTTTTTAATTTTACTTGAAAGTTGTCACTCGGGGGTTTCTGGGGTCGCTGATTAATTTTTAATTTTTGTCCGCCATATTGAATTTTTAAAAACTAACTTTGGATTCGTAATCAGCGACCCCAAAAACCCCCGAGAGTCCATTTTCAAGCAAATTTGTTTAATTTTTAATTTTTGTCCGCCATATTGGATCCGCCATTTTGAATTTGCATATCAGATTTTAGATTAATATTCAGCAAACGGCGAGAATTTAGAAAACAACCATAATTTAAAGTATATGTTACTGATTTAATTTTATTACAGTCAAATTTAACCTAAACTAATGCGTTGCCGTGAATAAGTTTGTTAATAACAAAAAAACAAATAATATAGCTTAATTTTTTTAAAAACTACTAAACCCTATTTGTAGAAACATAAAAATAAGAAATATACAATTATTTAGAGTTTTCCTTTATATTATGTTAAAAAAATCGGCGTCTTAAAAGGTGGTCGATATATCGACCACTGGGACTGAAAGGGTTAAATGATCATTGTTGTTAAACCATGTTTGTACTGCGTACTGACATAAGTTTGATTTTATTTGTAAAAATTAGAAACACTGCGATAATAATGGTTTTGGTACAATTAACTACTTTTTTAATTTAATAAAAAAAATTCTAATTTTAATTCGTGATCATAATTGTATTCTTTTAACAATTGAAATAGAATGTGAACGCGCGCTTTAGCGCGCGTATCCTATGCTAGTTTTTTAATAAACATAAACCAGATTTAATTTTTCTAAGCAAATGTAATTATACGTTTTCATTGATGAATAATTTGTACTTATTTTTTAAAAGTGTCTATTTTTTGTAAATTCTACGTTAAAAAACACATATTTGTATCCCTACTTTGTGGATTAGACCTGATTATTGTAAAAACGTGTGACTTTATTGAAGACATTAAAAAATTTTAAGGCATTTTTCTGGGTTACAATATCTAAAATTTTTATAAATGTGTAATTTAAAAAATTACCAGAAACAAGTTTTTTCCATATAATATTTGTCCATGCTCAATGTCTTCAGGTAAGACAAGAGTTGCACGCTTTTGCAGTAGTCGGGGAACCACGATCACATTTGAACAATGTTTTGTTCTTATTAACCCATTTTAAGGCGAAGATTTTTAGTTTTTTTGAATATATTACTTATAGAAGACATTGTTTTAAATGTGTACTCTCCATAGTCAATATATCTTTTAAATTTTAAAAGTTTGTTTGCTTTGGTGAGTAAAATTTTTGAGGACTCAACTTTTTCGAAATTTGTATTACTTATGTTTTTTTATATTTCTAAAACTTGCATGTTTTAATAGTATTCTAACTACATATAATGTTTTAATTTGATATTGGTCCTCAAAAGTTTAAAAACGCGCCATGAACTCTACCTCAATGGTGATGAGAAAACGAGTTTAATTCACTTTTTAATTAATACTCCCTAAATTTTAATTTGTTAAAAACAACAAATATTATAGTAAAAAATGAATCGCAGATGCAATTAATAATTATTTTTCTAGTAAAATTGTTAATAATAATGAATTATTATTTAAACTCACAGTTTGGCTGTAAATAAAAATAAATGAAATTTAAACATGAAAAATGACAAATTTTAGAAATATAAATTTAAAAATTAGCAAATAAAAGTTTTGAAATTGCAAAATAAATATTTTTTAAATTTGTAAAATAAAAGGAATTTCGTTTTAATTTAATAGTAGTAATTAGTTATTTTTTACTAATTCAGATTTAGAGAGTATTTTAATGAAATATAATAATAATAATAATTGATTATTTAAAATTTATAGATTTTTTTTGACAATAATTAAAGTTATTATTAATTGCTTGTTAAATTTGGTTTCAGCAATTTACTTTTATTTGTATTTTTTAATTATAATTATTAATTTATAATTATTTATTTACATTTAATAATTATAAAAGTAATTAATTAATTATATAAAAATTATTTAATAATGAATTATACAATTATTAAATAATAATTTACAAGTTTTTTAAAGCATTTTCCTTAATAATCACATTTTAGTACGTCTACATTTTAAAATTTCGCGCCATTTCTCTCTTGCTTTCATGAAAAACGAAAAAGAGACACACCGACGAGACTGAACTCGTGATGTGTCTTTGTGTTAGTAGAGATTGGAAGGAGTAAGTTTGGCGCTATGGTGGGGGTGAATCGCGTAGGGTTTCTGGCATCACTGTAGGAGATTGCGACATTCAAAAGAAACCAGTAAAAACTGAACAAAGTTACGTACAATTAATACAACTAAGCGGTACTACAAAAACTAAAGTAATACAATGTAAAATCAAGATAACTCGTCATGTTGAACGTTGTGGTATGTTCTCGCATACGTCAGCTGTCAGTAATGGACAAGGAATATATATACACGAAGTATCTTATGATGTATGCAACACAATACATATAACAGGAATTTTTACACCTTCTAGTAATACAAAATTTGCGGACTAAAAAATAAATTCTACTAATTACCGTAGTATAACCTTAGCAGGATCGATTGATCAAGATGGAGACTGTGATGGTGAATCTTACAGCGACGTTTACGGTTCGTGGAAAGATGTGATAGTACAAGCATCATACGAAATAACTCTACAAGAATATTTCGCAACAGTTAATTTAGAAACGGACAAAATTCATTTACAGTCAGGAACAGTTTGTAGTTTATCAGAATCAAAATGTATAGACAGAGAAAATGGCAATACATTCTGGAATGCTATACCAGAAGACGTATGTAACCTAAAAAAATATGAGACAATTTTTAAAGGAGTTGCAAACGAAACATACGTAGCAGATATCAAGGAAGAAAATAAGGAAATAATATATTCTTTAGTAAGTCAGGAAATAACATTTGCGTTAGCAGAAAAAACAAGAGAAATGATTTGTGGTTATATATATGTAAGAACTGAACATCCAAAATTAATTATACTAGAAACAAGACCAGGTGGATCACCCTTAAAAAATAAAAAACCATTAGTGCAAAATATGGATATGTTCTCTTATGTCAATACCAAATTTATTTACATCGAACGCCATCTACGAAAGGAAATGCATGAGTTATATTACGATGTATTAACAAAAAGATGTTTACTGGAACAAGAAGTCCTTAGAAATTCTTTAGTCTTGGCCACTCAAGCACCCGACTTATTTGCGTATCACTTAATGAAAAAAGAAGGTTATATGTCAGTCTTAGCAGGTGAAGTTATTCATATGATAAAATGTATACCAGTAGAAATCAATTTAAGGGAAACCAAAGAATGTTACCTACAACTTCCGGTTACAAAAGATAATAAAACCTATTTTTTAACACCTATAACTCATATCTTAACGAAAGTAGGGACACCAGTGGAATGTAACACATTCTTACCATCAATGTTTATGATAGGAAATTCTTGGTTCCAAATGTTGCCTAAATTAGTGACAGTAGTACAGCCTGCCATATTGAAACCGGACAAAAGAGAAACCTGGAAATATAATGTTCCCCCTTACCTAGCCACTAGTGGATTATATTCACAAAAAGATTTAGAAAAATTAAGAAATCATATTATGTTACCGGCAGAGAAGCCAATAATTTTAAATACTTTCGCAAGAGGGATAATGGGGCAAACTATTCATGACACAGGCCTTAAATTTTCAAATGTATTAGATGAAGAGACAATAAATAAAATAGCAGAATCAGCATTGGGAAAAATTTGGGTAATATTTACCAGTTTTGGGACTGTAAGTGCAGGATTTATAGGCATAATAATAGCAATGAAAACAATTAAGTTAATCGCTGACACCTTTATACATGGCTATGCATTATATAGCGTTTTTGGATGGTCTTTTCACCTTTTAGGCTCAATATGGGATTCAGTTACTAATGTATTATTACATTTAGGAACGGCTCCTAAGGATACACAAACAACCACAAAACTGACACCATTAAACATCGAAGAAGAAAAAGAAGCATCAGCCCCTACAGAAGAAATTGAACTATTGCAGAAAACAGAAGGTAGTAAAAACAACGTAGAGACAATTCATTTATACCCACAATTTCATCTTATCCACCACAATTCAACAACCTTCCGATTATAAGATGGCAAATTCGTTTCTAAATATGCTAAACATGTTGTTAAAAGAAAGCACGGAAGATTACCTCCTAATTAATTCAAATTATCAAGCACCAGCGGATGCTATTCATCAACCTCAATATGTTACAGAAATAAAATACAAAAATTATATTATTTGTAGTACAAGCGATAATATGGAATTATCAAAGGAAAATGCAGCGTATCGTTTAGTTGAAAAATTAACTAATGGAGAAAACTCATTTTTGAAAAGTGCAACAATGAGTTTTAAAATAAAATTGATTCAAAAATTAAATGATTACTGTTATAAAAAAGAAATGGGTATTCCTAAATTTGCAATTTTTAAAACAAATATATCAGAAACCAGAATAAACTGGATAGTAATTTGCACTGCAGGAAAAATAAAAAAAACCGCTATATCAAGTGACGCCATGACTGCAAAAGCAATATCAGCACTAATAACGTTAGCAACTTTACATAATATAGACAATTTTAACAATTCTCTTGAAAAAGTAATAACTAAATCTTTTGAAAATATGACAGTCGCGAATGAAAAAAAAAATTCCTTTGAAAACACAACTTTTCCTTCTACTTCCAAATCCTGTGATAATGAAGAAAAGAAAAGTTTTAAAAAATGTCATTTTTGCGGACATCGCAAAAAGAACATTTATCATAAAATATAAAAATAATTATACTTGATTCTGTTTCAGAAAATGGAGAATAAAAATAAAATGATCTTAATATTTTTTGCCATTTTAATAGTAATAAACAAAGGAACATTTCAAATTATACCACAAGATGTCCAATTTACGCAATCACCAGGATTATATTATGAACCTCTAAAAACTATTGAGTTTCCTATTGGTGAAGTAAAATTTATTTATCACATTAATCATAAATTATTATTCAGTAAATTAACAGACTTTAAAAAAATCCATAATGACTCAAAAAAAAGTTGTATATTGTTCTGCATTAGTGTAAGAAATCAACTAGAAATTAAAATAAAAGAATTTGAAGAAATAATTCATGACACAAAGAAGCTTATAACTAAAACAACAGAACCCGCACAAAAAACTGGAATTTTTAACTTTATAGAAAAGAAGGAAACAAATAATAATATTACAATGAAATCTTCAGATAAAAATACATTTACTCAACAAATTTTTATTTTAGATACCCCTAATTCAAATGACATATATGAACAATTATATTTAATCGAAAAATACATTAAAACACTACAAAATATACAAGAAATACTCGTAACATCAATATATAATAAATGGCATCAATCAATTCCAATAAATACAGATTTTCTAAATTAAACTATAAATTCTAAAAATCATTTAAAATTTTTAAAAGTTGAACTTTTAAATTCTAACAAAAATTTATTTATTGTTTACTCATTTCCAAAACAAATGTCAGAAAGCTTTACATTATTTAAAATATATTCCTATCCAATGTTTCATAATAATTCTTTTATTTCTATAAAAACAGATTCTCCAATGATAGGCATTTCCAATAATAATAAAAAGTATTTCTTAACCTCAAATCTTGGAGGAAAATTCACACCATTTATTAATCATGTTGAATTAAACCCGACCTGTGAATCTAACATACTAATTAATTCAAAATATTACAATTGCAAATTTATTAAGTCAAGCAAATTCCCAATGTTAACTCCATTACTAAAACATAACTCTTGGATTTATGTTACTCAAAAATTGAAACAAATTGACATACAATGTTTTAAAAAGTCGTTTACAAAATTATTGAAAAATATTGGAATCATAAAATTACAATCAGACTGTTCAATGAGAATAAATAATGAAATTGTACCCATAGAAATAGATGAAATATCTAACTTACCTTTAAAATCGCCAATTGTAATTGAAGATAAAATATTAATTCAAAGCAATAACACAGAAATTCTTAATGTGTTTAATTTAGATACCTCCATTTCTCAAAACTCTACTAAAATCATTAATGCAGAAGAATATGAAACTCAAAAATATTTCTATTTAATTTTTATAGTAATGATAATAATAAATTTAATTATTATTATAATATTGTACTTAAAAACAAAGAAAAACTTTCAAAAATTTAAAAGAAATAATTTACTGAATGTTTATGTAAAAAATGAAGTTTGTACAGAAGTAATGGAAGAAGATGTAAGGGAAACAGGAGTATAAAACAATAAAATAGGTACTATTTAAAAATTATTATTATTTTTTTTTTATTATAAAACAATAATTATATACAAAATTATTGGAAGAAATCTCAGTCAAGGTCCGAAATACTAAAAAAAAAGAAAGATTTTTTTTTAGCAATTAAATATATATAATGAAATATTAAAAATTAACAAAGCTTACTTACACGATTTACTTTGCTGCCCACTATTATCCATTTTACGCCACCAGCAAAGATTGGAGATCCTAAAGGATCTCTCGACTCCAACACATGTCTTTTAAGACAAGAGATTCCCTCACTTAAAGTGCAGAAAAGGTTAATCCTCCACTCAAAAGGAATATCCAAACGCAAATTATAAATTCGAACACCTAATCGTTTCTCTCTGTATACCAGTGGTTTAAGTTCCTTGCTAAACCATTGATCATATCCACAAACCTGTAAAAAGTAATTAGAATGAAACAAACAGAAAACAACAGAAACACAAAAAAAACAAAAAACAAAAACAAAAAAAGAATATACACTTACTCGAACCAGTGAATTATTCTCAAATTTTAATTTCCGATGATATAGGAAAAAGACTTCCCCAGAATAAAAATATTTATCGAATACCAATTTATGATCCCTGAGAATAGTCTTCGTTTTTGAAGCAAATTCCATTGGTAAATTTATAATATGGTTTTTATAATTAACCGTAGGGACGTCCAAAATCACTCTCTTATTACCATCCCACGATATGCATTCCTCATGAACATAAGAACAAGAAGATAATTCTTAATAAGTTTACATATAAGTAACAATTTAAGCAAAAAAATATTATAAGAAGTAAAGATTATTAATACAAAAGTTAAAACTTACGATTTTAATGTTGAAAGACTCAAAAATAAAATATTTTCCATCTAGGAAGAATACGCCATTAGGTCCACAAGAAGTAAATTGTCGATTAATAGCAAATCGTATTAAATACGCACAAGGTAAATTAGACCACCAATCCTTCCCTTTGTATTTAAGATTGTCATACATAACATAAAAGATAGGGAAAGTTCCCTCTCTTGGTCTCCAAATGTCATATTCTTTCAATGGTGCAGTCAATTTTTCAAAAACTGATAAAGATTCAAAAGAGATCATTGTATTAAATAAATAGAAATTTTTGTTTCCAAATTTTAAACAAGCTCTTTTGGCATTAAGTTCTTTTTCCAATTTTACTCCGTAAATTGTCGAAGGTAACGCATCGATACACTCTCCTAATTCTATTCCACAACTCGTTGAAGGTACCGCATTTGTCAAATTATCTTCTTGTCGAGAACGTTTTTTTTCCGGCACATCAGCATTTTCACCAAATTTTCTTTTTTTACTTGTAGGAGTTATCACAGTTCTCAGAGTACACTCCTCATCCAATTCCATATCACTAAAACTACACTCTTTGTCAATATCCTCACCAATGATTTTATTTATATCAAAATTCTCAAGAAAATTTAAATCCTTAAGTTCTTCATTTAAAAATTGTTCTAGGTCAAGAGCACGACTAGTAAAAGACATTATCACGAATCACGTATACGATATAATAAAAAAAGATCAATTATAGGAAACATACAATATGAAACTGAATCTCAAACATAGGGAAACAACCATGTCCTACTCACCATCCCTACTTTTTTTGTTTTTGTCTTCAAACTTAAGAAACCAATTGAAAATCCCGATAGCATAAGGTGGGTTGTACCTAGAGTGATAAAGAAAATCAAACAGACGAGGGATGCTAAATTTGAGGCAGGTATACCTATAAGTTAGATAAAATTGTCGAAGAAAATGTTTCTTTGGATTCCGCTAAAACTATTACAGTTAGAGAAAATCTGAAAACAATTTTGGAATCAGCGTAAAAAAACACATCAAATAAAAAAAGAAAATGCAAAATCGTTCAATTATTATGGGAGTTATGACTATTTTTACAAATTTTATAAATTTGCTTTCACCAAATTCGTTTTCGCAAAAAAAAAAAATTTTTGGTAGCTAAAAAAAAAGGTCATCAAAAAATTTTTTTTCTCGATTCTTATGAAAAGCATTGACATCGAAATTCACCTGAAACTCGGTAAATGAAAATTTCCTTCCTTCTCAAACACTTCATGACTTGTATTAAAATAAAACTTGAGAACGAAAGAAAAATTATAAAAACAAAATGAACTTAATGAATAGAATATAAGAAATAAAGAAACATTTTTTTAATTAAAATATAAAATGCATGTATAAAATTGCATTGTATAAAACATAAAAATTGTAAGTTTTAAAGTATATAAAAAGATTGTTTAAAAATGTAGTAGTTATATATACTTCTTATGTATTATAAATTTATAACATTGATACAAAGAGCATACATTAATAACAAAAATATTGTAAATCAGATCGAAAGTTTGAATGGAAATTTCTTTAAATATTGTTCTATAAAAGTGAAGAATGGATAGAATGCATGCATAAACGGTCATAACATTTCCTCTGCAATATAATTATAAATAGTTTGAGCATGTTTTGTTTCACTCCCATGCTCAATCTGAGGGGGGAGGTGTTACGTCCGTAACTTTTTCCCATATACTTAATTTAACTATAATATTTACATGTTTAATTCCTTCTAATTTTGCCTATATATTATATTGTTGTATTTGAAATACTCTTTCGTATTATTGCACTATATTCAGTATACCTTATAAATATGGTTATTATTATATATTTTATATGTATCTAAACAAATTTATCAATTATAACATACTAAAGAAAGAAGAGTAATATTTTAAACAATGTAAAAAGAATAACGATCGCGCATCAAGCCACACGACCTACCACAAGTTTCACTACACGAAAGAAGAAAGTAATGTGGAATCACGTAATCAAAATAATAATTGTGCATCAGTTCAACGATCTTCAACAACCTTCGACACGTGGAAGAAAAGCAAAATGTGTATAACATACATGTTCTATAAATTAAGTCGAAACAGCAGTAACAAAACCCAACAAACTGGAATGAAGACCTTGTCGCACCAGGAGGAACCAAGGACATTCAAACATTTGTCGGTGGAACAAGCAACAAGCGACAACGACGACGCATGAAAAAGCATGACTAATGAAGGAAGTTCTAACTGGAAAAACAGCCAATTTTTGATATAAAAAGGGGTACCTTTTCTGATTAGAACAGAGAGTAATTTGTTGGAAATCAAACAGTATACATCAGATCGTCTACAAGTGAACACAAAGTATATCTTTAAAAGTGAACAGTATATTCCCAAATATTATTTTTAAATATACATTTTTAAAAGTGAACTATTCCCCAAGTATTGAATTTGAATTGAATCGACCTCTTATAATTCATCAATTTTCAAAGTATAAATTTTAACTATTTCCAAAAAATATAAATTTGGAAATAAACTCAACTATCAACGAAAGTCCAATATTGAAACAACACATTCCAAATTTCGAACCATTGAAATTTGCTCAGGAGGCGACAACCGTCTGGAAGAAAGCAGATATTTTTACAATACAATACACTATCTCATTAGTGTAAATAAGAGGACTAATACCAACCCAATAAGGACAACAATCCTGAGGCCCCTTCACGTCTACTCCTCAACACCATTGAGATTGGACTACCAGATTATCATCACACCACCAGTAATCGTTATTCTTTAAGTAAGATCTATAATTTTAATTATACTCATTGTATTTTTGTCAACTCTTTTCTTTCTTGTTGGTTTTTAAATAAATTATTCTCTCAAAACATTTAGTAGGCTCATTGACTTATCCTCATCCCAAATTAGATTCATTTATGAAACTAATTTAAAACGAGGAACGTTAGGTATATTTTAAAAAGGTTTCTTGTTTTGACGTAACAATATATATATATATATATATTTTTTTTTTTTTGACTATATATTATACTATATATTGACTATATATTTTTGACTTAAATTTAATTAATTAATTGATTCGGTTTTTTTACTTCTTTTTTTAATACTTTTAACTTTTTTAAATAACTTCAACATATAATTAATTTGTAAATTGAGTGATAGAATCATTATTATATTATTATTGTTTTTGTTTAAAAAAATATTTACCATTAAAATGTAATTCTAAAAGTTACAGATGCTAAAACTTTAATGTAATTACACAGGCCAACAAAACTTTGTGGCTTAACCGATAGAAGCTGATTTTTATAGGCTTTTTTCCGTAGAATACGAATTTGACCTTGAAAATATTGATTTGGCTCTAGTTTTTAATCAATTTACATTTCAATATACAAAATACGCATTTTTTGTATGAATGTACAACAATACACAGAAACAGTGAATTTGTCCGCATAGCACCAAATGAAAGCGTAAACACTGCTCTTGAATATCCAAAAAGAAGAAATGTAATTTATGTATACTTTAACCTATAATGTCAAAAGAAACATACGCTGTTCCATAAACGTATTCAAATTAACATTACTTTTGACCATGTAAGGTAGTTCAAGTAAAAGTACGTGTATCTGGGGTTTTTTATAATCGCTGCTTGCAAATCTGCTATGAAATACAAAAATTACGAGTGGCGGACCAAATTTTTAAAAATAATTTACGCCTTTTATGATAAAAATGTAAATTTCAAAAAAAATTCTGCCTTATTGGATCCGCCATTTTGAATTTTAAAATATGAATACAGATCAGTAAGCAGCGATCATAAAAATCCTCAGAGAGACTAATATTTATTTAAATTGCCTTTGCATGGTCAAAAGTACTGTTGTTTTCAATATGTTTGTGGAACAGCAAATGTCTCTTTTGACATTATAGATTAAAGTGTATATAAATTAAATTTTTTGTTTTTGAATATTAAATATCAGTGTTTAAGCTTTTATTTGGTGCTATGTGGACAGATTTACTGTCTCGGTGTATTGTTGTACATTCATTCAAAAAATTCCAAAAATGCATATTTTGTATATTGAAACGTAAATTGACTAAAAACTAGAGCTAATCCAATATTTTCAAGGTGAGATTCGTATTCTACGGACAAAATCCTGTAAGAATCGGCTGTAACATTTTAGTCATTCTGGTTATTTTTTGGAATGTCTTTCATTTGGCTAGTTATTAAAGAATCCGGTTGGGGAGGATGAAAAAGTTAGTCACAGAACGCCAGGGCTGGGAAACAAAATCAAAATTTTTGTTTTTTGCTTGTAACTTTTGCAATTTTGAAAATATTAAAAAATTTTGTACACAAAAGTTGTAGATCTCGTTAAAATACACTTTTTGTACTTATGAATATTTTTCTTAAATTAATTATTTTTCAAAAAAAATTCAAAAAACTAAAAATAACCTAAAAATCGTTTTATTTTATCTAGAAAATGAAAATATACATCGGATAATATGATAAAATTAATATTACTTCAGACAAAATTAAAAAAAGAGTGGGGGCGAGAAAACATTCTTAGTGTTTGCATTTTTTTATTTTTTTAGGAAAAATAAATTGTCCAATTAAAAATTATCCTTTGTAAAAATAATTGTTGGCCCTAAAAAGGGCCGATTGAAATAATTGTTCTAAACCTGGATGTTTTTATGAAGATTAAACTTCAATAGCTTCAGCAGCTTCTGTAGATGGAGCTTTTGCCATTCCTTGAATTGCTTCAAACACTCTATGGTAACGTTCAGTGTGATTTGGAAATTTTCGTTTAAAAAGAAACTCAGCAATGTATCCGTCCATATGTTCATTCGTTCGTCCGTAACGTGGAATATGGTTTCTAGTGTCACGCCATGTCCTCTCTATGTGTTACGTGTGAGCTCCAGTTTCTGGATTCACAAAATTGTATGTGTGGTTGACTTGAAGATGTTGGAAACCTTCTTGATTTAAACAAACATAAGCTTTCCAACAGACGGACAGTATTGTTAAGCCCTCAACGATCTTCTCCTTTATTACTTTAAGTAATGAAGAAGTAGAGCGATCAGGGACTGCAACAATGAAAGTGTCTGTTGTTTATGTGTCATAACCACCAAACAGCGCCTATGTAGAGTATACGTGCAGCACCTCCCAATACTGGTATAACTACACGGCTCGCATACGAGCGTAACTGGGAGAGATCACGCTCTCCAACGCCGATGGCCAACAAGTGACCATATTCCGATCTCCGCAAAGTTGGTAAGAACATTTGCGACCCTTCGGTGAAGGGCGAGACCTTTATAATCTCTGGTTACTCTGCAGGTAACCACCCGAGTTGGCTTTCCAAACTTGGTTTCATCGATTTCAACTATTTTATTAGGTCCGCCAATTTTATTTAATGTATTGTCAATACACCAAAAAAATATAGCTTCTCTAATAAAATTGCCCTAGTCAATGACTGTGTGATCGCTGAAACCATGTTCGTTTTTCAGAATTTCAATTCGCGGCAAACGCAAGAAAATATAATAAGCGATAAACTCACAAGCTTCTTGTATGGAAATGTGAGAATTTTCAAACCAAGTGTCTTTCTTGACCGAAATCTTAAAGTTGCACTTTTAATTGACAATTTTCTTTCCTTTTTTAAGCTGTGAGCTTTTTGGCATCGCCAATTCATATTTCCTTGATGAAAAGTTGCTGCTTCCTTACACTCAGAACACGTTACGTCTTTTGCAATTACATTGTGCTTTTGAAGAAACTCAATCAATTTGGTCGGCTCTCGTTTGCACATGTTGCCAAAATCAGTGTGCTTCCAAATACAACCGTCACAATCCATTGTTGACAGCTAAACGATTTTTTTCCATCGGTCTTTAAATCTCGAAACAATCGATACTTGCAAAGGTGGGTTATTGATTATTCAAATATATTATGTCCGTTTCACAAGTTTGTTAAAGATGAGTTGCAAAGAAATATATTGATATTTGCAGGGATGGGTTATTGATTATTTAACTATATTAAGTCTATTTCGCAAATTTCTTAAAAAAATATATCAATGTCTGCAGGGATGGGATGTTGAATATTTAAATATATAAAGTCTGTTTCACAAGTTTCCTACGGATGGGTTGCTAAGCAATATTTCGATATTTGCAGGGATAGGTTGTTGATTATTTAACTATATTAAGACTAGGGAGAGGTTTGTTTATTTGCAGGGATAGGTTGTTGATTATTTAACTATATTAAGTCTATTTCGCAAATTTCTTAAAAAAATATATCGATACCTGCAGGGGTGGGATGTTGAATATTTAAATATATAAAGTCTGTTTCACAAGTTTCCTAAGGATGGTTTGCTAAGCAATATATCGATATTTGCAGGGATATAGGTTCGGTCCATGAAGCATTAGACACAGAAAGGGAGTCAAATTGATTTTTCTAGTTGGTACTAGAAGATATTTTGAACACAGAACCAATGCCCCTTACAACAAAAAAAGAAGAAATAAATTAAATGCCCCTGAACGAGACAAATCGGAGGCGGGCGAAGCCCGCCGTACCTATGTCTAATCTACTGGTTAATATAGAAAATAGATAGTAGATCCATGAAGCATTAGTCGCAGAAAGGGAGTCAAATTGACTTTTCTAGTTGGTACTAGAAGGTACTTTGAAGACAGCGCCTATGTAGAGTATACGTGCAGCACCTCCCAATACTGGTATAACTACACGGCTTACATACGAGCGTAACTGGGAGAGATCACGCTCTCCAACGCCGAAGGCCAACAAGTGACCATCTTCCGATCTCCGCAAAGTTGGTAAGAACATTTACGGCCCTTCGGTGAAAGGGCGAGACCTTTCCAATCTCTGGTTACTCTGCAGGTACTGGTCCCTATGGTACCGTTTAGTACTCTGGTATGAGTACCGATTAAGAGTCTTACCACCCTTGCTTCGGCAAGTGAGGTCGACGGTCTATAATTAGACTTGCCGGGCCGTCACGGCACTGCCCATCATCATCGTATGCCACTGCTCTATAAGAAAGCCTGGGACTTGTTGTTGGCCCAGTTACGCTCGTATGCGAGCCGTGTAGTTATACCAGTATTGGGAGGTGCTGCACGTATACTCTACATAGGCGCTGTTTGGTGGTTATGACACATAAACAACAGACACTTTCATTGTTGCAGTCCCTGATCGCTCTACTTCTTCATTACTTAAAGTAATAAAGGAGAAGATCGTTGAGGGCTTAACAATAATGTCCGTCTGTTGGAAAGCTTATGTTTGTTTAAATCAAGAAGGTTTCCAACATCTTCAAGTCAACCACACATACAATTTTGTGAATCCAGAAACTGGAGCTCACACGTAACACATAGAGAGGACATGGCGTGACACTAGAAACCATATTCCACGTTACGGACGAACGAATGAACATATGGACGGATACATTGCTGAGTTTTTTTTTAAACGAAAATTTCCAAATCACACTGAACGTTACCACAGAGTGTTTGAAGCAATTCAAGGAATGGCAAAAGCTCCATCTACAGAAGCTGCTGAAGCTATTGAAGTTTAATCTTCATAAAAACATCCAGGTTTAGAACAATTATTTCAATCGGCCCTTTTTAGGGCCAACAATTATTTTTACAAAGGATAATTTCAAATTGGACAATTTATTTTTCCTAAAAAAATAAAAAAATGCAAACACTAAGAATGTTTTCTCGCCCCCACTCTTTTTTTAATTTTGTCTGAAGTAATATTAATTTTATCATATTATCCGATGTATATTTTCATTTTCTAGATAAAATAAAACAATTTTTAGGTTAATTTTAGTTTTTTGAATTTTTTTTGAAATATAATTAATTTAAGAAAAATATTCATAAGTACAAAAAGTGTATTTTAACGAGATCTACAACTTTTGTGTACAAAATTTTTTAATATTTTTAAAATTGCAAAAGTTACAAGCAAAAAACAAAAAATTTGATTTTGTTTTCCATCCCTGGCGTTCTGTGACTAACTTTTTCATCCTCCCCCACCGGATTCCTTAATTACTAGCCAAATGAAAGACATGCCAAAAAAAATTAACCAAAAATCTTTAAAATTGTCCCAATTAAAAAATAAATTATTATTATTATTATTTTCCAATTTTTAAGATTTTTGGTTAATTTTTTTTGGAATCTGTGGATGCAGAAAGGGAGTCAAATCCGTTGGAGAGGGGTCTGGACTAAGTTAGACATCTTGTAGTATCAACTAGAAAGTCTAGTCTAAGTTGGATACCTTCTAGTACCATCTTGGAAGTTAATTTGACTCCTTTCTGCATTAAAACGTTTCTATGGTTATTTTCCGTTTACTGTGTTTTTCTCGAAAAATACTTAATTTATGAAAAAATTGCATGTAACATAAAATGTGTATATTAACAAAATCTTATAACCTGTCGCCACGCCAGTTTATTATTTAATTTTATAAGTCAGAATCGGGGAAAATAATTCAGGTGGCGAAAAATTATAAAGGCGATCTTTAATATTTTTTTAATTTTGAGCGCCTGGCTGCTCCTTTTGTAATTTAAGAAAATACAAGCCATATTTAGAATCAGATTAGAACGTTAAATTTTTAATAATAATTTCAATGATTAATTAATTTGCCGACTCGGTGTGGGAACGAATGGTGACTCTTGTTAAATAAATAAACACTAATTTACACACACAAAATCACATTTATTCGAAAATAGAAAACTTTATAATTTTAGGTTAACTACAGACTTGCTAAGAGTCTGAGAGCGAAACAAGCAAAACTATTACCGATTTTAAGTTGAATTCATTAAGGTGAATAGATAGTCTGACTCACCATTGTTTCAAGTTTTTACCTCAATCCCTCCTCGTTATTTACGTCTCCCTCTTAAGGGGAGATTCCACAGAAATTAAGGTTTTTTTAAAAAATTTTTTTATAGGTAGTAAAATAAACATTTCTTAGTTAAACTTTTTTTACCATAAAATACTTGTGTTACAGTAATAAAAACCATTTTTTATTTATTTATTTTTTTAATGGAGTCTTAGAAAATGGCTGCCGAAAGTGGTCCCCTCTAAAAGTTGTTTACATTTTTTCTCGGCGACAATTAATCTAAACTAAAAAAGTCAAAAATTTTCTTAATCTATACCATTATGGCTATCGTGTAAACTAGAACAAAAAAAATTTATTGAAAAATAACCAAATGGCAGACTTTTTAATTTTTCGACCATAATTTTGCAACTTAAATTGTTAATAACTTTTATAAATATTAATGGATCTTAAATATCCTAGTTTACACGAAAACTACACATTCAAGGAGCATGCTGTCCAAATTGCAAGTTATTTCGTTGAAAATTGTAAAAATGAGAGTGTAAACAAGTTGAAAATGTGTAGTTTCGAGAAAAACGCGTATAAAGTTTGAAGGACCAAATATACAAAAATTTAACTTAAAGTTATATACATAACCTTTGATACGTAACAGTAGACATTTCTTATTACTTAAGAACTACTCTTTCAAGCGGTGCGAAAAGAAAAAATGTAAATTTAAAAATAAACAAATTGCAGTTAGGTAATTAATGAAAAAACATGAATTTTCGAGGTGGAAAGGTGAAGTTATTCCTACTCTCCTGCTAGCGAGTCTATTCTTATCGCTTCAGACTATTTTTCCCGTATTTTTAGATAATCATACTAACCAAAAATTAAAAAAAAAAAATTTCGGTATTCAAAAAAAAAATCAGTGGAATCTCCCCTTAATATTAATATTATTAAATTTTCTTTCTATTTTTTTGACACAACCATCCACCGTGATGTTTAAAACGTGAAAGGCGAGCGCCACGCGGCGGCTCGTTGGATACAATTTTTGAGCGGTTGCAACCCTGTCGATAAATCTAACTCTAATTAATCTAGATGCAAGATGGGTTGCAGTCACTTCAGGTGTCGATCTAATATTTTTCACGAAACAGCAACTAATCTTGGACTGGCCTTTCTTTGAGCTTCGGAGTAGTGAATAAAATAAAATAAGTAACAAAATAATTATTTGTTGCAAGGAGTATTGTTCCTTGGTTTTATGTTGCTCCTCTGGCTTAAAAGCCCTCAAGTTGTGTTCCGAGTCCTTTTCACTCCGAGACTAAGGACTTTTTAGTAGTTGGTTAGACTCGCGCTATTGAAAGCTGCGTCCAACGAGCTTAAACAAAAACAATAAAATAAGGCAGAAAATTATTCTTAATTACTATTGTTGCTAGGATGCGCTCTCGAACTCTTTGATAGTCAAATTATAGTATTTTTACATTTGGTGTGTATTCTTTATTTACATTATTTGTAATTGCCCCTTTCATAATTTAACAAAATTATTAGTGAGTAAAAGGGGGCTTCACGTCCACATCACGGTCGAGGAATTTGAGAGATGTAAAATCTACAGCGTTACAACACCCCCGTCCCAGACCGAAGTTGTGTGGTGAAGTCAGAATACCAACTCACCAATTGAATTATAAAATTGTAATACTTTACGAACTAGATTGGCGTTCGCTGTCATAGTCGAGAGCAATCCTGTTTACTACCAACTTTACCAATTTTAAATCATTAGAAAAGAAATTAGAAAATAATAGTTTATGCGCAATGTGAATAAAGCAGAATAAAACAGCAATAGTGCAGGTTACATGATTTGCCAATGAGACATTAATTATAATAAAGTCATTTATTAGTAATCATAATGACTGAAATTTATTAGTACCATACATGCGGTTGAAACTTTCAAGGAAGTAATGGTTCCAAAATTTAAAGAATTTTCTTAACTCAGTATAATTTTTAAACAAAAGATCTTCTTTGAGAATTAATAATAAAACAAAATAAATTTTAGTATTTGGTTAGAGTAAAGAGAAGAGATTTTCTTAGAAAATTAATAAAAGGGGCCGTTCAAAAAATACGTAACGCTATTTTTCGGAAATTTGGACCACCCTCCCCCACGTAACACAATGTTATATACATTAGCGCCATTTTTTCTCCTTACCGTAACAAATTGACTGAAACCCCATCCCCCAAAACGCGTTACGTATTTTTTGAGCGGCCCCAAAGAACAAAATAGAACTTTAATAGTTTGTTTACGAAAAGAATGAAGAGAATGGAATCATTCAGATTGGAGTTCGTGACAGGGAATATTTTCGTGAGATGTTCTCCAGCGACGAATCAGGTTTTCTTCCTTCACTAGCCTGTCCCAGGCTATTGCGGCCTCTCTCCTTTCTCTAACCTGGCGCCCAACGCGGCAACCTCGTTTTCTAGGTCGTGGTAAATGGGGTGGCACTTCCGGACGTGCTTCCTCTTCTACTTCGGGCTCCTCTTGCCCATTATTGGCCCTAGTTTGGTTCGGGTTGATTGCCTCGCGCAGACGATGATACTGCCCCCAATAATTATGGACGGGCATATCGGGATTACCCACGTAAATAATTTCGGGGAACGGACCGAAGATGGCGTGCGGGTAAACCAATTTCAATCGGCCGTTCACCGGCATCACCTCGGGTTGGTAGTAATTGAAATTTATTTTTTTCAACCGCATATAAGGAAGGTTTGAGGTGGAATTATGGTTCTAATTATTTTCGTTCGGCAGGATATATGGTCTCAGGTCTTTGGAATGAAATGAAAGTGGTAAAATTTTTCCTCTGCCATCCGTCAGTTCGAAGACCGAGTCCGATAATTTCCTTGATATAACGAATACTTCCGGATTGAATACGGGTAATAGTGACGCTGTTACTCCCTTTATGGCGGAGGGAAGTGTTCTATCTCGTTGTAGGACTTTATCACCGATTTTAAACCGTTCCCGTTGGAAGTGGGTCTCGTCCCAGTTTTAAGAAGGTTTTGATAGAAGAATGTTGCGCTGTATTAAAAGCGAAACGAAAGTCTGCTAGATACTCATCCCATTTTCGTTGAGTTGCCTTAATATATGAGCGTAACATCGCTTTTATTACCCTATTAACCCTTTCCACAGGGTTCGCCTGAGGGTGGTAGTTTGGAGTCTTGCTAGCACGTATGTTATAGGTTTTACAGAGCTCTTCTACGGCCTTGTTGGAAAATTCGGTGCCATTATCAGTGAAAAGAAATGAGGAGCTTCCCCAACGATTAATAACGGCATCTTTGAATGCTTTAGTGATAGCTAGGCCTGTCGCTTTTCGAAGGGGTAATACTTCGATCCACCGGGTAAAGAAATCTTGAAATATTAAGATATACTGATGTTGGGAGGATGAAGGAGTATAGGGACCCATGATATCAGCGCCTACCATGAACCACGGCTGCTCGACTACGCGATGACCCATCTCACCGATCGACTTCTTCGCTTCCGTTTTACTAATTTGACAAACATGACAACGCTTTACATATTTCGCGACGTTGCGGTAGTAACCTGGCCAATAGTAACGGAGTGCGACGCGGTGGAACGTACGGTCGACACCTTGGTGTCCAGCTTGAGGCTCATCATGTGCCTCGCTCATTATTTTATTATGGAATTCTTTTGGTAACACGAGTTTCCAGTCGTTCAAATCGGAGATAGTAAAATCAATAATCTTATTGGTCAGGTGATGATATAGAAGATTATTCTCAATTTTTCAGTTGGAAAAGCATGAGGGTGGCGCATGATGTCTGCCTTTCTTTTAAGGTACCACTCATCGTTAGTGTCAACAATTGCAGAGACCGGTTCCGTTATTTCCACGTCTTGGTCTAAACGAGAAAGGAAATCGGGTACAACATTTAACGAACCTTTTCGGTATTGTATATCGAAATCATATTTTGAGAGTTTTAAGGACCAGTTTGCTAGCCTACTGGTGGGATCCTTGAGGGATTTCAGCCACTTCAAGCTGTGGTGATCATTAGTCTGCGGACTATTACTAACAGCTGCGATTTTAGCGCTCGTTGTTTTGTTTTCTCTGTAGGCAAATTCTGGTAAAAATGAAAATTCCGGTGGTGGCGGGGGCTTGTATTCCTTTATAATTTGCCCACTCTGCTTCCCATTCTTGGCCTATTCTAGCTAAACTATCAAAGCTAATTATTTCGTTTCTTTTTATAACATGTTTAAATTCCGGTCTAAGTCCACGGTGTGCGTAGTTTAGTTGTTCGTCGAGCGGAATTCTCCGATGTAGTTTATGGTATAACCCTTGTAAAGAAGTCAGATAATCTTTGACTCGTTCTTTCGCACCTTGTGTTCGCGTTCGTATCTGATCGCGTAGGCGATAGTCGAAGTTTTCATCACCGAAGCACAATGGGAATGATTGTTTAAAATCGTACCAATTTTCCCATAATTCATTTTAATCTCTACAGTTTCTGTACCAAATTAGGGCTGTATCGGTGAGTAAGAGCGGCAGTGCGCTTATTATGTCTCTGTCCGAGAGTGGGGAGAAAATTCGGCATTCGTCGATTTTTGTCAGAAAATTTTCTGCGCTAACATTTGTCGAGCCGTTAAATTTTATATCCTATTGTCGAACTATTTTCCCGATATCGTACCTATTGTTTTTAATATAATTTTGTTGAAATGGGTTTTCGGGTTGTGGCGCTGCCGGCGGGGTATTTGCGCGATGAAAGTGATCGTCAATATTTTCGTAAGGGTTGAGAACATCATTGGTCGTGTTGAGAAAATAATTGTCGTGTTTGAAGCTTTGTTCGTTAGGTGGTTTGCTAGGGTGGCTTGTTTGACCGCAAGGAGGCGCTGCATCAAAACTTTGTTCTTGTATGGGATGAAAGCTACTTGAATGCGCTGGAGGCAAGTTTGTAAAATTTTGTAAATTTGATGCTGAGGGCATATTTGTAAAATTTTGTGAGTTTAATCTTTCATTTTGATAAGAAGTAAAATTTTGATGCGTGTCTCGTAAATGATTTGCGAAAGAAACCGAGGCATGAGGTGGTCATATATAAAGCGAGCTTGTTGTGACAGCTGTTGTGTTAGTTGTTGTAGTCACTATGCTTGTAATGGTTGGTGTGACTAACGAGCTGTCAGGTGTGTGCTGCGCTTTGTGAATTGTAGACAAAAGATTATTTATTGGAATTATTTCGCTGAGAGAACGGTCGTCGCAGATTTGCTCTGGGTAATAGTAGTCGCTCATTTCCCATGGAGTGTGTGTACTACCTTCGCGTATTTAATTTTCAATTTTTAAGAAAAAAAATATTTTAGAAATTATTTAACAACTTTTCAATTTTATTAATTTATTAATCATTAATCGATTATTAGATTAAGTTAATTAATCAAATTTACTAATCTATTTATTTATTTTCTTATTAAAGCGTGAACAAAACAAAATTTAATTTTAATTATTAAATCTAATTATTATTAAATTCAATTATTAAGTTCAATAAATTTTATTGGTTATTATTTCAACTGTTTTGTTGTACGCAAAAAGGGAAAAAAATTTCAAATTATTAAAATGAAATATCATTCCAACAATTTTATTGGTTTTTTTTCAACCGTTTTGTTCTTTGTATATTGGAAAAGAACAGAAAACAATTATTTGAAAACAAAATTTATTTTCATTATTAAAACGAAATTTTGCTCTAATAATTTTTATTGGTTATTATTTCAACCATTACGTTTCTTGTTTAATTAAAAAAGCAGAAACAATGTTTTCCTGCAAAGTATAGATTTTCATAATTGAATTAATTAAGTTGTTAACATAAGTAAACTTAACTAATTAATTCAATTAATCAATTGCATTAATTCGTGCAATATATTATTAATGATAGTAAAAAATCATTAATAAGCTTCACGAGTTTAGCTTTAAAGTGACGGATCGTTATTGATTTTCTACGTTGTGTATAGCTTTGGTGTGTGACTGTACACTTTCGTATAGGAGTGAGTGAGAAAGAACGCGGCTGTGGAGGGAGAGCGCGAACTAAAATGTCGGACTGTCCTCTGAGCTATGAGCGTCGCAAAGTGGTCTACTGCGTTGCGCGGCAGATGTGACGTTTCAACATGGCTGGAACTGCTTGCGTTTGCTCGTGTGGATGTCGCGCTGTAGTGCGAGAGAGAAAGCATTCACATGCGATAGAGATGTACGTGATGCTTAACACCTGTTGCTAGATACAAGGCAGCGGTAATGGCGGTGTGAAAAGAGGAAATTTTCTCGCTCCTCGTGTTTCACACGCCGAAAAAATCAACACCGGTACTTCAAAAAAAACTATTTACAGGATTTTCACTGACGGGTGACAGGAAGGAAAATTTTCGGGAAGTCATTTATAAACGATGATTATGTTTAATGATAGAAAGCAAGTGTGATAGAAAAAGTAATAATAGAGATACAGAGCATGCTTGCTTGAATAATTGTGAATGTGTGTGTAATTTCCCTAAGTCACCACTTTGTGTTGGGCGTTATTTATAACCTGTCGCCACGCCGGTTTATTATTTAATTTTATGGACTCAGAATCGGGGAAAACAATTCAGGTGGCGAAAAATTATAAAGGCGATCTATAATATTTTTTTTAATTTTGAGCGCCTGGCTGCTCCTTTAGTAATTTAAGAAAAAACAAGCCATATTTAGAATCAGATTAGAACGTTTAATTTTTAATAATAATTTTAATGATTAATTAATTAGCCCACTAGGTGTGGGAACGAATTGTGACTCTTGTTAAATAAATAAACACTAATTTACACACACAAAATCACATTTATTCGAAAATAGAAAACTTTATAATTTTAGGTTAACTACAGACTTGCTAAGAGTCTGAGAGCGAAACAAGCAAAACTATTACCGATTTTAAGTTGAATTCATTAAGGTGAATAGATAGTCTGACTCACCATTGTTTCAAGTTTTAACCTCAATCCCTCCTCGTTATTTACGTCTCCCTCTTAATATTAATATTATTAAATTTTCTTTCTATTTTTTTGACACAACCATCCACCGTGATGTTTAAAACGTGAAAGGCGAGCGCCACGCGGCGGCTCGTTGCATACAATTTTTGAGCGGTTGCAACCCTGTCGATAAATCTAACTCTAATTAATCTAGATGCAAGATGGGTTGCAGTCACTTCAGGTGTCGATCTAATATTTTTCACGAAACAGCAACTAATCTTGGACTGGCCTTTCTTTGAGCTTCGGAGTAGTGACTAAAATAAAATAAGTAACAAAATAATTATTTGTTGCAAGGAGTATTGTTCCTTGGTTTTATGTTGCTCCTCTGGCTTAAACGCCCTCAAGTTGTGTTCCGAGTCCTTTTCACTCCGAGACTAAGGACTTTTTAGTAGTTGGTTAGACTCGCGCTATTGAAAGTTGCTAGGATGCGCTCTCGAACTCTTTGACAGTCAAAATTTTGACTTTAGGTGTGTATTCTTTATTTACATTATTTGTAATTGCCCCTTTCATAATTTAACAAAATTATTAGTGAGTAAAAGGGGGCTTCACGTCCACATCACGGTCGAGGAATTTGAGAGATGTAAAATCTACAGCGTTACAATCTTCAACTTTTATGTAGAACATTTTTAAAAAATTTTAATATTTACCGAGTAAAACGTCAAAAACCAAAAAAAAATTGTTTCCCAGCCCTGGCGTTCTGTAAGTAACTTTTTCATTCTCCCCCACCAAATTCTTCAATAACTAGTTAAATTAAAGCTTTTCCAATAGAAATTAATCATTGATCTTCAAAATTGGCAGCAGTCACGATTCTGCATAATTTTACCAAAATTCCTTCAAGCTTTAAATGTTTAAATTATTCAAATTTTTCTCATTTTTATTTATAAAAAATATTTAAAAAATTTTAATTGTTAAGAAATTATGATTAACAAATAGGAAATATGCATAATTTTTATTTCTCAATAACAATATTGTTCATCAACTCATTCTTTTCTTTCAAGAAATAATTTGCATAATTTCTACACTAAAAATAATTTAATTGAATCAAATAAAAATTATTTGACTTAATTAAATATTTTTATTGTCGATTTTCCAATAAATATTTATTTGAACCAAGTAAATATTTATTAGATCTGTGTATTTTATTCGTCGGTATGAAATAAATATTTATTTGCATCAATAAAATAATTTTTTTATGTAACTAAATCTTCATTTATATCAAATATTTAATTATTTATCACATTTAATGTTCTTAATTAAAACTAATATTTCTTTAATTAAATCAAATAGTTAATTTTTTTGCTTAGGAAATTTGAGAAATTTGCATACTGATACTTTGGATTCCGCATTCCAAGGTTATGTGGGGTTTGTAAAATAAAAGAAAATAAAATAAAGATAAATTATAAAATTGTTTCTTTCTTCAGAGTAAAAAATTTTGCAAGCTTGAAGTATGGCGAAAACATGGGGAAAATATGGGAGCAAAATTTTGAATTTTCTTTCCTTTAGAGTACAAAAATTTCCAAATTTGAATTATGTCCAAAATATGAGGAAAGTATGACAGCAAAAAATTTAAATTTTTTTATTTTTTTGAGCCAAAAAATTTGCATTTTTGAACTTTGGCGAAAGAATGGGTAAAATATGGGAGCAAAAAATTTGTATTTTCCTTCCTTTAGAGTGCCAAAATTTGCAATTATGAACTTTGGCCAAAATATGGGGAAAATATAGAGGCAAAAGTTATGATTTTTTTCTTTCAAAATGCAGGATCTAAAATTATTGCCTAATATTTAAAATTTAATAAATTCATCTATATCGGTCTGAATTTTACTTCATGGAGGTTTTTAGGGTCGCTAGATGCGAATCCAAGACAAATTTTAAAAATTCGAAATGTCGGATCCAATATAGCAGGAGATTTTTTAGAAAATGTTCTAAAATCCGAATGATGAATATTATCACTCGAGGATTTCTGAGGTCGCTAAATATAAATTCAATATGAGAATTTACGAATTCAAAATGGCGGATGTAATGGAGCTAAAGATTTTTTTGAAAATTGTTGAAATCTGCTAAATATTGTTAGTTGGGCGTTTTTGGGATCGCTTAATTCAAAACAAATACCAAAATTTAATGTCGTGTATTATTACAATAACGCTACTGCAAATTAAACTTCATTTTAAAAAGGTTGAAAAACGAATTGCTAGGAACAAAAATGTTCAATTGATTTTAACCATTATTAAAAATTTTTTCCACTATTTCAGATTCTCCGTTTTAAATGTATAAATAAAAATTTTAGAAACATTATTTACTAACATATTCATTACATCCTTTTTCTCAAGAAAAATGAGAAAAATATGATCAAAATGAAATTAAAAAAAATTTTAATTTGAAATAATAAATGTTAAATGCAAGTTTTCATGATTCAAGATAACTTAAATTTTCGACTACCTCATAAATATGTTTTAGGGAATTATAGTAACAAGTTAATGATAGTACTATAAAAGTTATCTGAAATTAATCTATCAAAAAAATACAAAATCAAAATTTGAAATTCCAAAAGACTTTATAATATAACAAAATAAACTAACTTAGGAAGACTACAAAATTTCCTTTTAAACGTAATTTTTTATATACATATTACTTCTATTATCTCCTAAAAATACTTTTACGGAATTAAATGATTTTACTCTTGATAATGCAACATACATCTGACCATGATTAAAAACATCTCTTCTTAAATCAATGAATATTTTATAAAATGTTTGCCCTTAAGATTTATTAATGGTCATTGCGAAAGCCAATTTTATAGGAAATAGTCGTCTTTTGAAAATAAATAGATATAAATTTTCACAATATAAAGTTACTTGATGTAAAAAAACAATATTTCCACTCTTATCACCTGTTAATATTCGACATTTAATAACATTATGTGATAAACCTAAAACAATTAACCTTGTTCCGTACCATAATCCTTTATTAATACTTAGATTTCTAATAAGCATTACAACGGAATTAATTCTTAAATGTAATTCATGTGGTGGTAAAGAAGGCCGGCAGAGAGTTTTCAAATATTCTGGTAATAAAGTTTCAGTAAATTTTCCATTATCACAATTTTTAGTAGAATTAATACTTTTATATACTTTGTCACCTTCACTATCTAAGAGATTTACTACCTTTTTATTAATATCATCAACATCAACATTTCTTGGTGCTAAAATTGCACACGTTGATAAATACTTAAATTTTTTCTGTTCTATCAAATGACCATACATTTCTTCAGCAATATCTATATTTCCTTGTCGAATAATATGTTCTGGTAATTCGGCGTTATCATCTTTATCATTTAATTTAATATTTGAAGATGAATCACTGTTCAGTGGAACATGTAATTGTAAGACTTTATGTACAGTTTTCTCGTTAGGAAGCAGTGTGTCAGCTATGCCTGTAAATGCCATGTTGCAAACATTTATTCCTTTCCTCTTTAGTAAATGCCATAAGGTAGTATATAAAAAGTCTTTCCAGATCCTCCACAACCATTAATATATAAGCATTTATAACTATTACAAGAAGAATATTTTATTACTTCAAATATATAATCAACAATATTTTTTGTTTAACATTAAATTTAGTATAATTCTCCTCTCCTATCTTGATATGTTCAAAAATATTTATATCATCAACCTGCTCAAGAAAATTTTCATCTATATTTAATAAACCCTGAAAATCAGTTAAAGAATATCCTTCATTCAATGACATTGATTTTATATTTTTATAAGCTGTTTTTATCAGCATCAATATTGTCAAGTTTTGAATAGTCTTCTGACATTTGACCCTTAAATTTTTCCCAAAGTTTTTCTGGATGTACAGGATGACAATGAATTAGAATTCTTACAAATAATTGTCGAAGTGAATGAGGCATCATCCATAAGGTAGCTTCTTCCATTTTCCTAATCCACTCACTATCGTCTTCTATGAGTCCTAATGCTAAACAGGCAGATGTGAAAGATTCATGAATAACTCCATTAACTGTTCTTAAACTTTAGAAAGAAGTTACTCCTTTTACTGTAAGCAACAATAATCTATGGTGGAATAACTCTAATTGACGTGGATTAATTGAATACATTCTTCCTAATACTTTTTATTTACGAATTTTTTTCCTCGATTCAAGAGATTTCGATATCCACGTATAATGTTCTGGTATTTCTGTATAATAATACTGACGAGCAGTACTATCACGCTCATTAAGTTTAAAAAAATCGTTGAATTTTGCTTTCTCATACTGAGGAAGTATTGTAATACTAAAATTTTTCAGGTTTAATTTTTTAACATATCTTTATGTTATTTGACCTCAGGAGTTCAAAAATTACACTTTTACAAAATGTCATTCCGTATGTATGTGTGTGTGTGTAAACATCACATTTTCATAAATATCTCTAAATTATAAAGAGATTTTGGACTGAATTTTTTTAAATTAAAGGTCTCATCTGCGGACATAAAGTGAGACTACTTTGACATAGATTGATAAATTTTAATTATATTTGTTTATGATTTTTAATTTTTCAAAAAAACGTTTTTTGCTCATAACTTTAAAAAAATGTTAAAACACCTATAAATGTTTTTCTCTAATTTTATAGAGTTTTTTAGACGCATCTTTTGAGCCCTCAATGAACATTTTTCGTTTATATCCACCGGAGATATTAAACTTTTAAAAATCAAGAATTTTGAAAAATAAGACTTTTGAAAATTTTGTTTAAAAATGTAGATATAACTTTGAAACTATAGTTACCAACTTTCGGAGCTTTAAAAAACGCTTCGATTGACCTATTTTTAAAGCTAATTCGATTAAAAATAAAGAAGTTATTGACATTTTAAAAAACAGAAATTGTAGGAAAAATTTTTTTTATGTGGAAGTATTAAATAAAGAGAAAAAAATATTACAGCACTTAAGAGTGATTATTCAAAATTTATACTATATTGTTATTAACATCTCTATGAGGAAGCAAAGTGTTCATGAAATAAACACAATAAGATTTACAAAAACGAATGAAATGAACACCAAAATTATAAAAAAATGTGTAACTTGGCAGCGGTTTTGTAAACATTGTCATTATTTTTCCCTTCGCAAATAATAACATTCTGTTCATTTGGTAAATGTATGGGTAAACGATTAATACTGTATCTTTTTCCTAAAGGTTTACTTAAAATTCTCCAAACAGCTTCAACTGAACCTACATATCTATTTTCTTCATAATGATTAATTTCATTATGTTTTACAGTTACCTTGCCATTCGCATTTGTAATAAAAATGGATGTAGCATCATGACCCGTGAAAATATATTTATATAAATATTTAACAGATTTTATACTTAAAACTATTTCCATATTTATATGACAATTAAATATTTCTGAAAGTATTGGACAATATGGAACTACATTAGAATTGTCAACAACAAATCCGTTTGGTCGTTCATACGTTTTATTATTATTTCTTCGCCGATAACGAACATAACAATCTTCGTCAATTGTAGTATCTTCTTGGTAGCTTTTTGGAAAATTTTTGGAACAATTACCATCAATTAAACAACAAACTCCACAAGGTCCGTGAATATTATTTTGCATTATTATGTTATGCAAGAAAGGATTGCTACTTTCATCAGGAATTTCTGCATAAAAATAACGGTCAACATTTTCAACTGTCATTATTTTGGAATTTTCTTTCAATATAACTAATAAATGAATATGTGGCAATCCCCTTTTTTGAAATTTAATAACATAAACGTAAGACTTAACTTCTTCAAATAACTTTTTTTCTACAATAACATTTAAAAGATGTTTCACCTTCAATGAAAATACTCTAGTTACTATATCAGGTCTGTCAGCAGCAGTTTGATGAGGTAACAAATTTTCTTGTATCTCTTTCTAATTTGGATTACAGGTCATTGAAATAAATAAATCTAATTTACCATGGCGACCAACCATAGCCACAGCATTCTGATATTGTTGCATAATATTACGAGGTGATCCTATAAAAGTGGAAGGCAATATAAGCATTTTTTTAACATGTTCATTATTTTCTGACTCATGATTTTGTAAATAATTGATTAGTCCTTGATATGTTTCACTTCTCAATTAAGCTTGATTATTTGCACAAAATTGCAATCTATCTTTCTCTATTTTTACATAATTGTCAACTACCCATTGTTGAAACAATCTTCCTGCATATAAAAATTGATTGAATTCCTTATCTCTAATAGCAATTTTGTATTTACAATAGGCAGACCTAGAAATAGTATGGTTTTTACTTCTAAAACCACTATCACTATGAATTATTAATATTATAACCTTTATTTTCAAGAGGATAAAATGTGGGATAGATCCATGGTTCAACATTTGGATCTAAATTACTAAATGACTTCAGTTCCTTTGTAGACTTATTATAAACCGTTACATAAGATTTTGATATTTCTCCTTCTGAGTTTGTATTGAAAATTGCAGCAACTTCATCGTAACTTTGAAAATTATATCTTTTCTTATTAAAACCTTTTTTCAACGTAAACAATAGTTGAAACTCAGGGATTTCTTCATTATTTTGTTTTTCTAACTCAGTTTCTAATTTTATTACTTCTGACATCATCATAAAAGACTTTGTGTATGTATTAGAAGTTCTCATAATATTTTCAATAGTTTGCAAAAGTTCTTTATCTAAATTTTCGTTACTTTTTAATCTATTACGAATTGCATCTTCAGGATCATAAATAAATAATTGACCAAAACATGGGTCTTCACCTATATCCGGATATAAGGCAGTGTTGATTTGGTAATAAATTTGACTTTGGATTTTGTAGCGAAATGGTCCTCTTCTTACGTTATTAAAATTAATTACGTTAGCATTTAAAGATGCAAAAGAAAAATAATTATTTTACTGTCTTATTTTTTTAAATGGCCTGATTTTGTATAAAGTCCTTCTAGCAATATTCTTAAATCTTCTGGATATTGCACTGATTGTAATATAACACTACCATGGCCACAACAATCATTGAAACAGATAACAGATAATTTTCATTAGAATTTGATTTATGAATAATCTTGTCTTTTGCTATACTTGGCAGAGAAACAATTGATTTTTGTGTATTAAATTTCAATTTTTTACATTCCCGATAATTTTTCTGAATTTCATTTCTACTTTTTCAAATTTTTTCAATTGAAGAGCTTTTCCTTTTGTCACAACTATTCTGTAATTGGTAGTTGTTGTTGCTGCAGCAGGAGATATTGCATTTATTAAATCAGCAGATTGATTTGAATTTCCATTTTTTAAATAAAAAGAAGAGTTTATTTTATTTTACTGTTTTTTTAATTTCATTTTTTCCCTATATATTTTTTGATATTCTGTCCGACTTTTTTTTGTTTTCATAGACAAGTGATCTACTTCATTTGAAAGATTTATATTTTCAATATTTCTTTTTAATTTTTGTATGGCACGATAATTTCTTTGATTTTCCGATGCACTTTTTCGTACAGTTTTGGATAAAGAATTTGTTTCGTTTACAGTATCATATTCATTTTTAACTGTAGGAATGGAAGCAACGATATTTTCTAAATTAACTAATTCATTCATGTTATCATTATTTGAATCATTAACTTGACTCAGCAAATTTTTATGCTTAAGTAATTCTTCTTAACATTGTACATTGCTTTTCTTATGTAAGAAATCTATTTCATTATTAATAACTTCAAACTTTCTTTCATTCAGATGTTGTCGTTTGAAAATCCAACTGTTTGGTTTGAATTTGTTTAGAGAAAACTTCTACTTCATCTAAATGAAATAAATTTGTAATTTTACTTTTGGATTTGAGTATGGCAGAATATTGTTGCGTCTTTAAAACATTATTGATTTTCTTTGTACTATTTGAAATTGTCTCACTTATGAATATTCTGATCAATAATTTTATTAGGGTCTCTTTTTCCATATAGGAGTTCTTCAACTGGTTACCTTAAAAGATATTTCCAATCATACTTAACAATTAAACGTGGAATAATAGAATTCTTTTCGACAGGAAAACGACTTTAATGATTGTTTTTAAAAATTAACTTTAAATGATTTCTTATATGAAAATAGTCATAAAAGAGAGTGTTTGGCATTTCATTAAAAAAGAACAATATTGCAAATGCTATTGCTATTGCATTTTTTTACAATCAACACTACCTAGCAGTTGCTAATGAACATTTGAAAATACCACTGGTGGTTTAAATGAATATGATGGAATTAAATAGTTCATTTGATCCTCATTTAAATATCCTTCGTTAAGACTGTCATAAATATAAAGTCTTGTTCCATCATAATAAGTGCAATTCCAGTGACCAGATTTGAAGAAACCACTAAAAAGTATTTGAATGTACCTCTTATTTTTTCGATTGGAATTATCATATCAAGAACTTGTAAACATAAAGTGCTTTGCAAACTATAAAACGAATTTGATTGTCTTTCTAAAAGTTTTTGAAATTCATGCATATGGTCATTTTTCAACATTGCATTTTTATTATCAATTATATCATAATTTTTTTCACTTAAACTAACTAATCCTCTTTCATTAGCTATGGTTTTATTTTTTAAAGTTGACAGATATATTGAAACTTACTTTTAAATATATAAATAAATGTCTTTTTTATTCAAAATAATTTTTGCAGTTTTCTTTTACTTGTTTTTTACTTCCAATTTTTCCTATTTTCATTATTCTTAATTTTTAATTCCAATATTAATTTTTAATTCCAACATCAATTTTCAATTCCAATATCAATTTTTAATTCCAACGTCAATTTTCACTTCCAACATCAATTTTCAATTCCAATATCAATTTTTAATTCCAACATCAATTTTAAATTACAATATCAATTTTCAATTCCAATGTCAATTTTCAATTCCAATTTTTATTTTCCTTTCATTTAATACTAATTACAATTTTCCTTTCATTCAATATTAATTTAAATTGCAAAATGTTAACAAATTTTTTATTATAAATTTCTATAAACAATTTTTTATCCTAAAAAATATTTAAATTACACAAAAAGAAAATTATATCATTTCAATCAATAACTTAATTCAATCACTTCTGTACTACAAAAAAAACTCCTGTTCTTAAATTCAATCAATTAACTACTACAAAAATTTTTATACTGTATCTAGAAATTGAAAAAAATTTGAATTGATTATGTGGAAATAACTTTTTAGTTTTTATAACGAAATTATCAAATTAAATTTTACAGCATTTGTATTTTAGCATCTATTCCTTACGAATAATATTTTTTAATAATAATATAATATTATAACAAAAAATCAATAAATGTACATATAAAACTGCTTCTTTTAAAAAGTCCTTATGTTTCAATATAATTTACATATACACACACACACACACATATATATATATATATATATATATATATATATATATTATCATTACCATGTAATAAAATTACTTACATAATATTTATGAAATGTCCGATTTTCACATTGTAGGTAGGGGAGAGTCTCCAGTTGTGAGACGGGTATTATTTTTGACCCGTAAATTGTTAACTGGTAATCGAAATTGTAAATAAAATACATAGTTTAAGAGGTAACAGAAATACGCAACTTTTATTAAAAGAAAGTATAGTGTTTCGATGAACTCAAGAAATTTTAGGATACATTTTCGGAGCACATCGCTTTTTCAAAAAAAAAATGTTTCCAGTTGTGAGACACTCATTAAAAATTGTTAAACTTTAATAAGTTTGATATAAAACGTTATGTTTAGTAGAAATTATTAAATATATTAATAATATATATTACACTCCATCACCCTCTGTTTTTTTTAAATCGTAAAAACTACCCTTCACTTCGAATTTTAAAGTAAAAAAATTTAATAACATTTTTCTCTTTAAATCAAAACAATAAATTTATCTACTTCTGCTACAATAACTCAGAAACAATGTCAACATTGCCTAAACACCCTTTGTTTTTTATTAAATCAAAAAAACTACCCCTAAAATGTAAAAATTCAAAATTATAATATAAAAACCCACATTAGTTTTCAAAATAACAAAATTTTATGTACTTCTCTTTCAACAATTCAAAAGCATTATCAAAATTACTTTATCATCCACAGTGTTTTCATATTCAAAAATACCTCTAATATGTAAAAATTCAAAATGTATTATAAAAAAAATAAAAAACCACATTGTTTTTAAAAATAGAACAATAAATGTATGTACTTCTCTTTCAACAACTCAAAAGCAATGTCAAAATTACTCCATCCCCTTCTGTTTTTTCAAATTGAAAAACCTACCCTTAAATTTACAAATAAAAATTTTAAAGTAATAAAAAATAAAAAAGCACATTGTTTTTAAGTACAGAATAAGAAATTTATGTACTTATTTTTACCAACTCAAAAGAATTAACAAAATTGCTTCATCATCCTTTGTTTCTTCAAATTGAAATAACTACCCCTAATATATAAAAATCAAAATATATATGAAAAAAACAACATAAAATTGGTTTAAATTGTATTGAGAATTAAAACAAATTATTATGAACTCACAGTTTTTCATCTAGAGAGCTAAAAATTGGTACACTTATGTATTTTCACGCGTAGATTACAGGAAAAATATAGCGAACGTGATTGGGATTGATCTTCATAGAGTTTTCGACAAAAAACATCAAATTTTGGCCATTTTTCGCAAAAAAAGGCATGTACCCCCCCCCCTAGCGCTCACAGTTTTTTACCTAGAAAGTTGAAAATTGGTATGCATATGTATTTTCAAAAATGGATTAAAGGAAAAATATAGCGAACACATTCGGTATCGATCTTCATAATTTTTTCAGCGGAAAACTCGAAAATTTTGAAAATTTCGAAAAAAATCCATGTACCCCACCCTGGCGCCTACATTTTTTTACCTGGAGAGCTGAAAATTGGCATACTTATTCGTTTTTACGCATAGATTACAGGAAAAATATAGCGGAAGTGATTAGAATAGATCTTCATGGTGTTTTCATCGAAAAACTAAAATCTCTTTTTGCAATCTCGAAAATTCTTCAACCCTTGCTGGTTCTCTCAATTCTTAACCTAGTGGACTGGCGTTATACATTTTTGTTTGATTTTTCGTGTAGATTATTATTTAAAAAAACAAAGAATGATAAAGCAATTTTATTAATTCTGTTGAGTTGGTAAAAAAGAAATACATAACTTTTTTATTCTGTTTTGAAAAACAATGTGTTTTTTCATTTTTTTATTTAAAAATTTTAATTTGTAAATTTAAGGGTAGGTTTTTCAATTTGAAAAAACAGAAGGGGATGGAGTAATTTTGACATTGCTTTTAAGTTGTTAAAAGAGAAGTACATAAATTTATTGTTCTATTTTGAAAAACAATGTGGTTTTTATTATTACATTATTTAAAATAAAAATCTATTCTATATTATCAAAATTAATAAAATTGTTAAGTGTTGCGAAAAATGCATGTGAAAAGTTCGACAATAAAAAATAATTTAAAAATGTGGTAGATGGATTGTTACAAAATCT
Source organism: Leptopilina drosophilae (assembly GCA_032873175.1). Classification (NCBI taxonomy): domain Eukaryota; kingdom Metazoa; phylum Arthropoda; class Insecta; order Hymenoptera; family Figitidae; genus Leptopilina; species Leptopilina drosophilae. The sequence goes on from CM065486.1 coordinate 15,054,821, forward strand.
AAATTATTCTCACGAATTAATATTTAATTTGAAAATCTTGTAAATGTCAATGACCTCCGTAATATTATTACAAGTATATTTCTTGGTTTGTCCTTGTTTTCCGATAATAAACATAGTTCAAATTTATATTTAATGAAATTTTAAGGCATTCTTATAGAAATTGTCAAATAATTATCTGTTATTCTTTATTTGAAGATTAGATTAGATTTTAATCATAAATAATGTTTAAAAAACATTATCTCACTTAAACAATAAAAATTTAGAAAAGATAAAATTTAACCGAACTCCCCCTCAAAATACGGGCTCTGCTTTTATTTAAATCTATCAAAAATAAGTTTGACATGCATGACGTTTAAGTTAATCAATTAAATTTAGTGAACACAAAATTTAAAGTGCCCTGATGTAAATTCCATAGCAAAATAAAAAAAATTTGTAACTTCAGGGAAAAAAATTTTAAATCTTAAAATTCAAGTATCTTTCTCAATTTGTATTAAAATTTTTTCAAAAAATACTTATTTTACGCAGAATTAAGGGCATCTCCAAGTTGTGAAATGTAAACAAAGCAAAATGTAAACAAACGAAGCACTGAAATCACATTTCGGAAACAGCCTTTTCTCCCACAAAAATTAACATTGGACCGGTTTTTTTATTAAAATGATTCATTAGAGTGTCAAAGTTTCCAATGAAATCAAATTTCACTATAAGCAATTAACAGTAATTACTAAAATAACTAATTCAAATGACCTGTGAAATAGCATTTTTGACGCGTCGCGAAAAATAAACTGTTTGAGTATATCAACCGCACTGACGATGAAGAAGTCTCATATAAGCGATTGGACCTTCAACATGTGGAAGGGGAAATTTTTCCCTTTCCTCCTTGAAATTACAAGGAGAAAGGGTAAAAACTTCTTCATCGTCCGTGCGGTTGATATACTCAAACGCTTTAATTTTCGCGACCTGAGACTTTGTTGCTTTCTGCGCAAGCGCAGAGCGTACTAAGAATGCATTAAAATCACATTTTTCCTACAGCCTTTTCTCTCACAAAAATTAACATTTTTTCATTTTCATAAAGGAAATGCTTCATTAGAGTGTCAAAGTTTCCAATGAAATAATTTTTGACCAGGAGGAATAAAAAGCAATTACTAAAATAACGAATTAAAATGACCAGAAAATAGCATTTTTGGCACGTCGCGAAAAATAAAGTGTTTGACTATATCAACCGCACGGACGATGAAGAAGTTTTTACCCTTTCTCCTTGTAATTTCATGGAGGAAAGGGAAAAATTTCCATTTCCACATGTTGAAGGTCCAATCGCTGATATGAGACTTCTTCATCGTCGGTGCGGTTGATATACTCAAACAGTTTATTTTTCGCGATGCGTCAAAAATGCTATTTCACAGGTCATTTGAATTAGTTATTTTAGTAATTACTGTTAATTGCTTATAGTGAAATTTGATTTCATTGGAAACTTTGACACACTAATTTATCATTTTTATGAAAAAAGCTGTCCAATGTTAATTTTTATGGGAGAAAAGGCTGTTTCCGAAATGTGATTTTAGTGCTTGGTTTGTTTACATTTTTGTTTGTTTACATTTCACAACTTGGACATGCCCTTAAGAATACTTTTATGTAATTATTATGAAAAAAATCTGTAAATTTGAATACTATTCTAACAACCTCGTTAGAGTTGAAAAAATGAAATGAAAATCGATAAATCGTAAATATTTTAAACTACAGTTTTGACAGTTTTTATTTTGAGTAAACGAGCAATACACGGTTAAAAAAATGTGCTTTTCCCTTTTCAAATAAAAGAATAATTTTTAAAATCGGTTGAAAATTATAAATGGTACAAGTAATTCTTTACAAGAATATACAAAAAACTGTTTGTTGTCCCTAAAATTCAATTTTGGGGGTGTTTTGTAAATATCAAACATACTACTTTTTCAGTTTCTCAAGACGATCAAGTTAGAATAGGTTCTATTTAAAGTGCCATTTTACTGTCACACAGTGTAATTAGTAGAAAATTTACTAATTAAAAATAGTAAAAAATACGTTCTACTAATTGAGGGGCTGGATGCTGTAATGTGTTACGCGTCATGTTAAGTAAATGGTGCGTAACACGTTATTGCATCTATTCCCTCAATTGAATTAGTAATTTTTTACTAGCAATTAGTAACAATAAAAATAACATTTCTCATATAAAAATTTGTTACAAAACAAATATTTAATTCAATGTAAAAAACATGAAGTTTACACTATAAATAAAAAAAATGCTTTGGGCTGGTATGATGATAAAAGATTACTTTTACCAAAAAATACGGATACGCTTCCTTGAGGACATAAAAATATATCAAATAAATAAAAGAATAAAAAATTAATATTTTCAGTTAAAAGATCAAAGACTAGAACATATTTTAATGTCTATCCACTCTTTTTTTAAACTTTATTTCTCATTTCATCTTTGTTTATCACATTATCCATTATGTTTTGTCTTAGCCTTTCTTATAATTTGTACGTTCTTAAAATCTTTCTTCTCCTTTCAATATACATATAGTTTTTATCTCTGTCTGACAATTTGTAAACTATGGGATCACATATAACAAGAGGTCTGGCCCATAGGAGATTTATTAACTTATCAACGCCCAAATGTACAATTTTTTGAACCAAAGTTTGACACTATATTTCAACATAAAAACTCAATAGAAAACATTCCCCAATAGTTAACTTTTATTGGCCAAAAATCACTCTTTCGATTAGCGTTCCAAAAAGTTTTATAAATTTATAAATAAACAAATTGCACATGTTTTTTTTATAAAACATGAAAATTTTTATGTCGTTTTTTCGTTTTTTAAATTTTAGTACAGGTATAAATCTTGGAATACATCTAAAAGTCCTAAATAACGAGTCGAAAATATATTCATATCAGATAGGGGTATTCCGAAAAAAATATTTCTAAATGTCGGACACAAAATGGCGTCAAAAGTGAATTTTTATTTACAATATGGTAGCCATGTGACCAAAATCGTAAAACTTCATCGATTTATTTAAAATTTGACAGCAAACTGTTTTTGATGACGCTGATCACGAAAACAAACTCAGAGTTTAAAAATTTAAAATGACGGATACAACGTAGTGGACAAATTTATTTTAAAAATCTGTGGATTCGCTTGAAACATGTTACTCGGGAGTTTTTAAGATCGCTGATAACGAATTTAAAGGCAGATTTAGAAAATTAAAAATAGCGGATCCAATATGGCGTATAAAATTCAATAGAGCGAACAAAATTGTTAAAAACTAATTGGATTCATTTAAATATTGTTACTCGGGGGTTTTCAGGATCGATGATTACGAATTCAAAGTCAGATTTAGAAAATTATAAAAAAATAATTCAATTACTGTATTATTTATTAGTTTATTTCAGTGTATAAACAACTTTTATGAAATGAAATAATACATAAAAAATTAATATTTTATAATAGTTTTTATACACTGAAATAAAATGTATTTGATGCAGGTAACCAATTAACTTTTATTTCACTTTATTTCAAATTATGTTTCAGTATATGAACAACTTCTGTGAAATTAAATAACACATAAAGAAATTAATATTACGCAAGAATTAATACTGTCAAAAGCAGACGATTATTACAAGCTTGAATGACAGTAACACAAAAACAAAATAACATTCTACAAGAATCCACATCATCGTTTAAAAAATTCAAATTCAATCTATTTTTAGAAAAGCTATCCGCCATATTGAATCCTTTATTTTGAATTTTAAAAAATGAATGTTAGATTCGTTATAAGCGACCCCATAAACCATCCGAATAAAGAGTTTCAGGAAAATCTAACCCATTTTTAGAAAAGCCATTAGCCATATTAGATCCGCAATTTTAAATTTTCAAAATCTGCCTTTGGATTCGTAATCAGCGACTCTGAAAACCCCCAAATAACAATTTTCAAGTGAATCCAATTAGTTTATAACAATTTTATTCGCCCTATTGGATTTTTTCCGCTATATTGGATCAGAACATTTTAAATTTTTTAAATCTGACTTTAAATTCGTAATCAGCGACCCTGAAAACCCCCATGTAACAAATTTCGAGCAAATCCACATATTTTCAAAAAAATTTTGTCCGTCATGTTGTATCCGCCATTTTGAATTTTTTAACTCTGACTTTGTTTTCGTGATCAGCGACATCAATAACACTTTGCTGTCAAATTTTAAATAAATCTATGAAGTTTTACGATTTTGTTTACATAGCTATGATTAATTATTAATTATTAAGAAATGAGGGTTGTGAACCTATGACCGTTCAGGTCATACCACTAACTCTTGGATAATCCTTTTACGTTCCTTATAACAACCCCTATATCCGACGTCTTTTCCACAGCCGGAGAACTTCAGCCAGGTTTTTGGTAGCAATAACGGTCTCCCCCAGAAAGAAGTAGCCCGTAATGTGTTCCCGCTCTTTCACAAGTTCGGGGTCGTCTACAATCCCCATTTTGTGCCGATGATAGCGCAGATCACCATGGCCAGTTAATATGCGTGTTATGATCTTTGCCTCTTTCCTATTTAATTAGCGGAATTATGCTTTCATCATAGGGTTGAGTACCTTGGCTTGTCTACAGCCCTTAGTTGCCCGTCACTCTCCTTGGTGTTCCGCAGGTATCCACTGTTTAATTTCCAGTTTCAGGCATTTATTGGAAACACCAATGGTCGGTTTGCGCCCGATAAGTTGTTTTCTAGCCGCTTCTTTGGCTAGCTTATCCGCCCTATCGTTTCCCGCGAATCCACTGTCACCGGGGATCCAGAGAAGGGTAACGCGGTTAGTTTCCGCTAGTTTGTTAAGTGCCTCATGACAGTCACCGGACAGCCGTGATGTTGATAAAAATATCTTTGTCGTGACAATTTTTCAAGGCTTCAACAGCACCATAAAGTATTGCCATAATTTCGGCTTGTAATACAGTAACAGTGATCCCTAACTTAAAAGAGTGTCCCACTTAAGCGGTTACATGATAGATTCTTGCACCAACTCCATTCCCGCCTTTTAATCCATCTGTATACCAGACTTCACAGTCAGCTGGAATATTTGTCAGTCAATTTATCCAATATTCTCTACTAGGCATATTAATCTTATACTTTTTGTCGAAGAGGAACAAAGGGACAGTTCTGTCTCTAATCATACTTAGAAGAGGTCTTCTCACCAATTTCTTTGGGAGACGCCATCTACTATCCAGGATTACTCCTAAATATTTAACCTGCTCTGTATATTGGATCTCTTTTCCCGACAGCGTAAGTGAGCACGAGGCTTTCCACTTATACCGTCTGGTAAAGATAACCGCTTCCGTTTTCCCCGGATTTACAGATAAACCCACCTTCTTACACCATTTGTCTACCTGGTTTAAAGCCTTTTGGGCCACTTCAAGTACAACGTCGAGATGGGGACCGCAAACGGTTAACAAAATATTGACCGCATACCCAATCACATGGTGTCTTGCTTCGGTCAGAGTTCTCAGTAGTTCATCCACCACCAAGGACCAGAGCAAGGGTGAAAGAACACCTCCTTGGGGGCATCCAGAGTTAACTATCCCTTTCAGGACTGAGTCTCCTTTAGTTGATAAGGCTAATGGGACGGAAATCCTTCGGTGAGAAATACCCGTTTTTGCCCGCTTTAGGTATGAATACAACTTTCGTACCCCTCCAGGCTGTCGGAACATATCCCAGAGTCAGACTCGCTCTCGCAAGCCTTACTAATGGCCCAACAGCCTCATCCATCGCTTTTTGCAAGAAGACAGGGTAGACGCCATCAGGACCGGGAGACTTGTAAGGACGAAAAGATTCCGTGGCAGATGGATAGTGATATAAAATATTTTTTTCGATATATATGTTTAAAATGCGAATTTTATAACTGGAATTTTTTACCCTTTATAATATGAGTTTTATTAACAAGTTTTTGTATTCAAGGAGTCAATATTTAAAATGTTTAACGATTTTATGTAATTTCTCAAGCTTAAAAAAATATGTTTTCTTAAAAATTATAACTAAAAAATATTTATTAATAAAATATCAATAGCTTTATAATATAGCTTTTTATTTGAAAATTTTTTTTTTAAAAAGGTTTACAAAAAAGTACGACCGAGTACGATCCTCATTCTTTTTTGTAAGAGTAGTCCGAAGTATCCTTTAATGATTTACGTAAAAAACAGCTGCGCAAACTTGCGCCAAAAAAAATTTTGGACATTTTTGTTTCATGAGTCTGATTATAATAGTGGTTCAAAATGACAAAAAGTGCATTATAACATTAAATATTCAATTAATTCATGGCAGTTATTTTTCACATGTGATTTTTATTGTGTGCCTTGATAAATCTGAAATCAATTTTCAAAATGTCCGTTCCAATATGGCGTCAAATATTTTTAAAAATTGTTTAGTTTCTACGAAATTTGGTATTTGAAGGTTTTTCATATATCTGTTGATGAATCTAAAAGATATAAAGTAATATGAAAATAATTTCTTACATTTTAGTCCTGAAAAATATATTGTTTTCTAAAAGTGAGTTTAGTAGCTTCTATTAAATTATTAAATTATGAAATCTCTTTCATATTTTAACCAACAAAGTTGATCAAAAATTGTCAATACTCGAACAATTGAATGTCATGTCAAGCAATGTGAAGCAATTTCAAGATCATATTGTCTTGACATGCATTTATTTGACATTTGTTCATAATTTTAAAAGTAATAATGGTAACAAATCTAGAATGTTATAATATTTTAAAAGTAAATTGGAAATGTTCCCCTACAGAAAAATGTATGATTCTTGAACAATATTTAAAGTAAGTTCTTCTTATTTATCTTATTTGTCACAATTTTTTCGCAAGCGAATTACTATATATACAATTTTTGTATTATTGTTAGTTGTGATGCAGTTAACTCTACTCTTAATGAAGATGGACGAAAAGTTTTACATACTAGAGTTAAAACTTTTGTTTCATTATTACAACAGAAATGGGAACATTGTCAAAGGAAAGCTGACCGATTTTTAGCGCAAAATGAATTGTGGTTAGCTAAAAATTCCAATTTTATACCTACTTCGTCACCTGGTTAGTGTTATTTGCGTCTTATCTTCTAATTTACCTGAGTAATTCACTGTTAATAAACCTTACAGACTAAGCATTTTTTGTTTAATAAGTTGTGGACGGCCTTCTATGGAATTTAATTCTTTGTCTGAAGGAGCTAAGCGAAAGCGTACGGCTGACTTAAGAAAAGATAATTCTTCGGAAGTATTAATGCAAGCAGCTGCTATGTCTTGTAGATCAAAAGGTAATATTGCTACATCTCATCTAATTAAAGAAGTATCGAGTACTCCAGAAATCGCTTCCAAAATCAGAAAGGTTTGGATAGAAAGCAAAGATGAGGACAAAAAACTAGAAAATTTCACAGAAGACGAAGCATTGTCACTTATTGCAGAAGCTAAATTGAGTAAAGCTCAATATCTATTAATAAGGTCGATGTTGTTAACGAAAAATGTAGATGTGCTGCCCAGTTATGACAAAGTGCTTCTTGCCAAAAAAGGTGTTATCCTGAACCCAGCTCTGTAAAAATTTCTGAAAAAGGTGTTTCAGTTGAGCTACAATCACTGTTAAATAAAACCACTGAACGATTACTCATTGTGCAAGAACAACTTCTGCGGACACTGTCACCGAGCGAATGTACTAACTTAACCCTTATTTGTAAATGGGGATTTGATGGTGCGTCTGGACAGGCAAGTTACAATTTGAAAACTAATGATCCAAATCTAGATGATCGAGCAATATTTATGACATCTCTTGTTCCTTTGCAAATATATACGTGTTCCAAAAATTCACAACAGAAAATAATTGTGTGGCAAAATACGAGGCCATCATCGCCAAGATTTTGTCGACCTCTTGAATTTTCTTTTGAAAAAGAAACTGCGACTTCAACATTAAAGGTAAAACATTTTTTTGAAAATCAAATTAAATTGCTTCAAGCCTTCGAAACAAGTGTATCAGAACAGTTATGTACAAACAAATATGATCTTCGATTAGCAATGATAGATGGCAAAGCTTGCAATCACATTACAGATACAAAGTCGACCCAAAGGTGTAATATTTGCAACCCACTTCAATCTCAAATGAATAATTTAATAGAAATAGTTAAAGTAAAAATTATTTCTTTAGCTTTGGAGTATGGAATATCCTTCTTACATATGTGGATAAGGATATTCGAATGTCTAATTCATATTGCGTATAAATTAGAAATAAGAAGTGGTCGCGCAAAAGGCAAGGAAGAAAAAGAAGCAGTAGCGAACAGAAAAAAAATTATTCAATATAATTTTAAGGAGAAGATGATTTTTAAGGTAGATGTTATTGTCCCAGGATCTGGAACTTCAAACACAGGAAATACTGCGCGCACTTTCTTCAAAAATCCCGAATTGTCAGCTGAGGTTACTGGCTTGGATGTTACATTAATTAAACGTCTTTCAACAATATTACATGCTATAAGCAGCGGATATGAAATAAACGTTGACGCATTTCGGGCATACACTAAAGTCACAGCTGAAGAATATGTAAAGTTGTATAAAAATTATCCCATGACTCCATCTCTTCATAAGCTTTTACTTCATGGAGCTGATATAATTGAATTCCTTCCTTTGCCAATTGGAAATTTTTCAGAAGAAGCCCAGGAGGCTTGTAACAAAGATTTTAGGTGGTATCGCGAGCACCACACTCGAAAAATGAGCAGAGAAGAAAGCAATGAAGACTTATTTCACGTGCTAATTATCACATCAGATCCAGTCATATCTAGCATGAGACGACTTCCACTTCGAAAAGCCGATCCCTTTTCCGATGAAGTGATCAATCTTTTGCAGGAGCCAAGTTTAAAGTCATCTGTTTTCGTAGAAAGTGAATCAGATGAGTGAAAACAATTTTTTTCGTTTTCTTCAGTCACTATGTTATATTTTAATATTAATTATTATTAGGTTCAGTTGTTTCAATTATTTTGATGATTCAAGAATGTACTTAACGTATTGTTCTTTTTTGTATCAGTCACTATAAAATTATGTTATTATTAAATTAATTTTTTCCATTTTAATTGTTAATTTATTTTAAAAAAGAAATTCTCTTCAAGTATATTAAATAATTAATTTTAATAAATAAAGATATTTTAATATTATGACATAATATACAGTGATAGAAGTTAACTGTTAAAGTTTAAGTTCGATATCAATATTGTGACTACTGAGTCTGCAAATCTAATAGTTATATTTATTTTATTAATTATATTATTATTATTATTTATTTTTGTTCAGTTTGATAAAATTTGATAAAATTGACAGTCACTTTGACAGCTGTCAACTGTAAAATTTTCAATTTTATGATATATTCTTATTTATTTTCTCATTTTTTATAAATTTGACAATCACTTTGACAGCTGTCAAATGTCAAATCATAAATTTTACATGAAATTCGAGATCAGTGAGTCTAAAAATCTCATCGGTAAAATTTTTATGTAGATTTACTCATTTTCGATAAAATTGACAGTCACTATGACAGCTGTCAACTGTAAGATTTTTAATTTAACATAAAATTTGGATTCAGGATGTCTCAAAACCTAATAAAAGTTATTTTTGTGCAGTCCCTGTAACAGATTACACTAGCCCCACCAAGCCCCCTAATGACACCTCTTACTAACCATGGTTCTTGGATTAGTGAGATGCCTGTGTGCAACTTAGTCAAGCTCCTCATCAGTACTGCTGAGGCGCCTTTGCTATGATCCAAGTTAATCTGAGTAGCGGTAAGCTTACAAACAGTAAATTATGTTTGCTCTTCACCCACCTCTACATTGTTTGAGCCATCACGATCAGAGACAGTGACCTTAAAGGTTAGCCGCCCAAAGTGATAGTGAGGCCTAATTTCAGGGTCTTGAACAACAAGAAGAAAACTCTTGTCACCCCAGTTGGCCACCTGAGACCCATCGACATTCAGCATACGCCAAGTCGATGTCTTCAACGTGGGGTTGAAAGACTCCAAATGTTGCAAGATCGTCCGCGCGTCCGCCGTTTATACCGGGAACCACGCAGTAGCCTTTACCATTCTTTGGAGAATTTCAACCCCACCATTCTTTAACTTCGCTCCCTCCCAGGGCTCATGGTCGGCCACACATTTCGTCAGCCATTCCTTAGCCTCCGGGTTGGACGCGATGAAGATAAATATTCCTCCTCTGCAGAAAGAAGCCTTAAAGCGCGGCCACCTTTCGACCGGCTCTCTGCAGGTGAGCGTCGCAACGGTCTTCCTAAGAAGTCCAAACTGCTCATCTGCAAGCGCCGCGTCTGGATAGCCCTCGCTACAGACCACCATCGTAAGAGAATTCGACCTTTGAGTCATTGCTAGCCCAACATTGTACCCCTCTCTCCTGGTACTCTGCTGGACCGACTTTGGTTTCTTAACCCCCTCCTTTTCCAGGGGTGACGCATCCTGACCACACTTTCTCTTCGAGCCAGTAGCAACATCCGAGGAAACAGAGTTGGTTACACCGGCTTTAAGCCGTTCTATCCTTAACCGTTTCTTCTCAAAACCGTTAAGGCGCTTCCTTTTGGTTAGGGGCCTTTCTGCAGCCCCTGAGCCTCCACCCTCACCTAAGACCACACTACCATCAGATCCCGAAGGACCCGAAGGAACAGTCAAAGAGGAAGGGGAGGACTGATCCACAACCTCAGGGTTCGAGACCGTCACATCCACAGCCTCCAAGGAGATTGTAGACGCAGCCACTGAGACCCTTTGGTCACCCAAATTTAATTTGTTGAATTGATTCTCCATTTAAAGTCCCACGAGTAGCAAGGGAAAAGAAAGTCCGCTCCTGCAGAGCCCCGCTTGCAGAAGTAAGGCTAGTGCCACCGGAAGGTCACCCGGTGTTCCGGAGCCGCCGTTTAAAACACCTCTGTTCACATCACGCCAAGACCAGCCGCTCGCCCGCTGGAAACCCAGACAGATCGCTCCCCCGAACCTTACGGGATCACTAACTGACCAGTACAATCTCGACAAACGGACGAGCAGCCAGTCCGTCGTGAGCGACAGATTTGGTTTTCTTTTTGGTATTTGATTTATCCATCGACACGGCAGAAACATCTTGGATCGGAGGACCGTTTCTTAGTTGGGGACCCGCAGACAGTACGCCCCTCCGCTTCCAGTGGTGATCATTTCTGATCGCCCAAAGGTTGCTTTCTGACCATTCTCATCCCTCTACTCCGTGGAGCTGGTATATTGGGCGGTTCCTCCCTTCTGAGGAGCAGGCTGACGAAAACAACCAACGAGGGCTAGAACGGGGTTTAGGGGTACTCTCCGATTAGGCCTTTAAGCCACCCCACCAGCTGCAAGGTCCTACGATCCTTAGGGGTGGTTCTTAATAAGTTAGTAATTTTAATGAATTTGAACTCAGTAAATGAATTATTTTTGAATTTTAATGGTAAAATATTTATTATCTTTGATTGCAAGAAAAAATAAAATGGTGTGAATTTCAATTTGTTTAAAAATGGTACTTACAATTACCTCTGTTTTGAGGGCAGATACAATGTTAAATTTTTGACAAGGAATATATTTCCTATAATCGTTGACACTGTGAGGTTTTACAACTCTTAAAAAAGAACGGTTGGGACTTTGTCACAGTTTTTAGTTCATATTCTCTAAAAGCACACACGTCACGTTTACAAATCGTATCTCGAGAATAGACTTGGCTACGACGGAAAATCTATTAATTTTTGAAAATATCGACTCACAAGTCTGGCGATAATGAATACTTGCTCAATATTTAGAACAACCAGTAAACTTTATACTGATGAAAATGCAAGATTTAAGGCCAAAATTATGATTACTGAAGGGTCAAGCTTAAGGATGAAGCTGTAACGTCGCGAACGTAACGATGACTTTGTATCGAAATAAACTGACGGATGGCAATGGATTTGCAAGGGGTTTTATAGTATCAAATCTTCCCTAGTGCAAGACAAAAGATCAAAGATCACCCCCATCTCTAAGCTTGATTCCTAGATCATCCCAAGGATTGAGTTACTTCTTGGAATTTTGTGACCACCTGCACTACATATAGTATATCGCGAATATCACTATTCCTTGCGATAGTAAACATTCTTGGGAAGAAAACTAAGCTTGTGCCTTCGCAACATACTAATATAAGTCAAGTCCACTCAAAATAATAATAATTTATGTTGGTGTGCATCTAAATATCGAGTCTCATATCTTTAGTTCTATGAAGAGTAAGATAATTACATTGTATTTTGTCAACTATAAGAAAATAATTCTTAGAAAATAATGCATAGAGAACAGAAATATACATATTGTTTAATATTAGAATCGTATAATATTAATTATGAAACAAGAGTATTGCGTGATAAATAATTAGTCAATTAAATAATATTTCTTATTTAATTGTTTTTGTTCTATCACGAAATTGTGTAATTATATTTATTTAAAGGTTTATTTTAATTTTAATGATTTATAATTCTTTAAAATTAAAATAAACCTAAAATAATAATAATATTTTAATAAATTAAATTTTTTTCAAAAACAATTCCAGTCATTAATACCTAAAATCTGACACAAGGATTTTCTATCCACAAAATTTTTTTACACAATTTTTTCAAAATTAAACAAGAAATTTTTTTGTATTTTTTGATATAACTTGTTTATTTCTTAACATTTACATAAATTATTCTCAAAATTACATTCCAGACAAAAAAACGAATCGATTGATACATACAAAGTGCATATTTCATCAAAATTTATAAAATTAATCAATATTTTTATTTTTCACAAAAAATTCAAATTTTGAGTGTTTTAAATATTACCTCAACATATTAGAATTAAATTAAGCAATTAGTTTATAATATTTTGAGGAAGCGAAATGGTCATGAAATGAACAACTTCTTTTTAATTTTACAGAATTATAATTATAAGTTGGTGTGTGTTTTTTCATTTGCCTTGATATTTATCCTTATTAATAAAATCAGACGCCTGTCTGCACATTGCTCTAAACTTCAAAATTTGAGCATAAATATAGTTGTTATTCACATGAAGGAATCCAGAAATAATCTTATAAATTTTAATGTATGTATCATGAATTGTTTTTAAACTTTCGATACTTGAGTATTACATGTTATTTAGGCACACTTTAGTATAATTTTGCAAAAAAAAATCTATCCTATAACTAAAATACAAATATAAAAATATTTTCAAAAAATGGAAAATTACACATTTTTCAATGGAAATCTTTTGAAATATCTGTTTAAATATAGTTTTAATGTCAAAAATTGAGAAGAATATAACTGATACTAATTACTATTAAACTTAAGTCAGTAGTATGTTTGGGATCTTTGATTAAGATTTTAACGTCAAAATAATACAATTCAGAATTATTTATTCATCCAATTTTTTTACATACATACATACATACATTAAAATTTTTTTAGATTATTTCTGCAATTATGTATGTCAATAACAACAATTTATGCTTTAATTTTGAAGTTTGAAGCAATGTACACAGACATCTAATTTTATTAATAAGGATGGTAAATCATATTAAAAAATATTAATTTATAGCATTAAAATTGTTTTTCAACTAGCTGTGGTACCCGTCTTCAAAGGGTTTTAGTTTTTTCAAATACATTCAATAGAGTGAATAATAATAATAGAATAGAATAATAATTAGCTACCATCAACTATTTCATTAGAAAAATATTACGATTTAAAATTAGTGATTGACTTTTTATCATCAAATAAATTATTTGTATTTAATTAAAATGCAGATGTTACATCCCGAGCAGAAGGCGAGGTTAAAAGGTTAGGTTAATAACTTTTTGAAGGAATGGTAGGCTGATTATGGTCAAGTTGGTAAAGCTTGACCTTTATTTTTAAGTAGGATCGTTTGTACTTGTCAAAACTACGGGTTTTGCGTTAAAACAAGTGAATATTCCCTTTTTAATAATTTATTCAGCCTTTAAATAATTGTTTACAATTACAATAATTTACATAAATGTTACTTACTTTTATTTACAATGTAGTCGTAATTTTTAATGATAAAGCGCTGGTCGTTGTAAGTTGTAAGTTTTCAAGATGTTGTTTCAATTTAAACAAAACTAGAAAGTTTGTTTTGTTACACTTATGTAACATTCACAACTTTGAGATTTTTGTGTTTGTTTCAAGAGTTAGTACCGCTTCTAAGTGTTACTTTTCGTCACTTGCACCTATTACGGAAAGAAACTTGTTTCTAAGTGTGAGAAAAGCAACTTGGACAATAATCGAGCACAATTCTAACTTCAATTGCCGATTATAGAAAGAATTATTAAAAAACTACAATTAATGAGACTTGATACGCAAAATACGACAGTTAATATATTAAAATTACTGATTCTAAGTATTAAATTGCCTGTCTTGCACCCCTTAGAGAAAGAAACTTGTTTCTAAATGAAAAACAAAGTTGACTTGCACCTTAATCGAGCCGCAATTTACGCTGCATTTGCCGATTAAAGAAAGAATATAATAAAATCGAATAAGAACAGAAGGATCACTCGATAAAATGACTAATGATCTATAAAATCGCACTGGAACTTTGAGGTCATAGTATATGAGTTCGAGCTTACATGAATCATTTCTTGTTCATCGCATTGTCTTTATGTTAAACTGACTTTTGTCTCTTGCTTTGTTTTATTTCCCCTTTTTTTACTGAGAAAATATGTAAAACTGTGTCCTAATTTATAACTTCTATCTCCAATTCAGAATTTTGACTCTTATTTTGCAAAACACAAAAGAAAAACATATCTCTGAGATGTAACAGTCCTCCCTTCTTATTTCTTTCATCGTCCTGATGAAATTTTAGAGTTTATTATAAAAATAGAAATGTAGAGACTTAAAATTTCTGAATTTGAGATTGATGTTTTGATGCTCATATAGTGTTGACAGTGATATTGATATCCTTGCGCTTCTCTTACATTCGTCGTCGCATAGATAAGAACGAAGAAATGATAGTTTGGTGTGTTTGTTTGTGTAGTGATATGAGATGTTTATGTATTCTAATCATCTTCTTGAGGTAAGTATGGATTTCTTCTTTCACAGGGCAGTCGTTAACCATTTGCTTCTCACGAAAAGTAGTTGACAACAGCATTTTGCGTCCTTATAAATGATAGTAGTACCTGGACATCTTCAGTGTTTGACTTCTTGAGACGGAGAGTAGATATTACATCAGAAGTGTAAAAGTGCAGTGAGCCTTCCATAATCTTTGCATAAAAAGTGAGAATTTAAATTGTTTTGTGCGTGTTCTATAAGTCATTTTGTTAGAAATAATCATTTGTGTTTTCAATTTCTTTAGTGTCTGGTTGTAAAATGAATATGTTCAGCCTTTTACAATGGCCACAATCCTTGGCGGCATCAGTGTATTACTCTTCGGTGGAAATAGAGTGTCATGAAGCAAAAGGGCGTCCTCGCCGGCCTAAGAAATGGTCACATTCGGAACTAAAATTAGATGCGAAAATTCGTCATCTGGAGATCAAACGCTTGAAAGCCGTGGTTTTGAGGGATTCGGAGAAAATGACAGCAAAGTTAAATCAATTTTTGTGAGTATTTTTATTTATTTGTTTGTCTCTCTTTTGTTTTATTCCTTTCCCACAAAATTTTTTTTTTGTCGATGATAATATTTCTTGTTATAGTCGTTCTGATCGTCCCGATGATTGTTTTTGTGTCAATTGTGAGAATGTACCTTTGTTCAACAAAAGGAAATTGGAAATGACAGGTATTTATTTAGTTTCCTTATTTAAAGTAAGTTCATCTTTTTTTCCGTGCTACATTTTCTTCTTTTTCTGTTTAATTTTAGAGCAACCTGGGCCTTCAAAAAGAAGGTGGTTGACACCATGGTCTGGGTGAATAATTTTCCAGAATTTATGTCGTTGAAACAAAAACAGTCAATTAATGAGCAACCACTTGATTTATCAACTCATTCGTCTCCTCTTAATATTCTAAATTTTCAGCCACGGGTGTATGTGAAGGACGTAAAATGTTTGTTAAAGAGTCCATCTCTTACGAATGATCCTCAACCAGGTTCGTCTGAAAAGGATGATGATATTTCTTGGCATGTAAAATCGGAAGAATTCAAAGATCCCATTTTACTGAAGGAACCTTCCATGGTAAAAGATCCTCAACCAGGACCGTTCTCAAGAGAAGATAATGATGCTGCATGGTATCTTAATTCGGAGATTTTAGATGATCCTATTTTACCCCTTCTTGTTTGTGAAACATGTTTTTTGTAAAGAGTGTTTTTTTTGTTTTATTACCATTAATCTTTCGTGTATGAATTTTAGGTGAATTTAAAATATTACTGTGTGAAAATGATTTAATGTAGTGTAAATGTGAGTGTATTTTTTAATTAAATAAATTTTTAGATTTTAATTTGTAATCTCAATTTATTATACCCGACTTCTGTCCTTTGTTTCATTATTTTGACAATTTTACTTTCAATAATATTTAATAGTTTTATTTAGTTCAACGATGATATCAATACTGAATTGATATTTCTTTTTTTTAATTACAATATAATAAAACTTTCTTCTTCCCTTTTTTGTAATTAATGAAATTCGATTAACTGTTTGCAGTTTTGAGGTAAACTGGTTTAACCTTTAAACATAATATACATTTTGAATTTTTAATAAAAATGAACGAATTGTCATGATAATAGAGTATAGATATTAACAAACATAATTTATGAAAATTTTTGTAACATATTATAGTGTATTGTTTGAAAAACGAAAATTGAACAAGATTTGAACAATATTTTCAATTATTCTCATCAGTAATAACTTAAACATGATTTATATTAAAGTACAAAGTGTAATTTAATATATTTAGCTTCATTATTTCTAAACTTGTCTCTAAATTCACTAGATTTTCCGTAAAATTCGTTCAAACTTAAGAATATTTTTAAATAATGTCAAGTTTTCCAAATTATTTATTTACGGTTTATGAAAAAATTTATTTAAAAATTAACCGGTAATTATTTAATTATATAATATAAATTATTAAAATTTTTTTGTTTAAAATTTAATAGACAATTTACACAATTTTTTTGCAAAAGTATCGAAACTTTGATTATTTCCTGCAAAAGTTACAGTGTGCATCCTAATTTTGTTACAATTTCGTAATCCTTTTTTTTATTTTTATTAAAATTCAAATTCTGAGTAACACTTAGAAACGATAAAAAACTTAAGGTAAATTTCAAGCAAACGTAACTTATAAATGCTTTTAGTAACATCATTTGGAAAATTTCGTTACATTTGTGTCTGAACATTTTAGGAATATTAAGAATATTTCTAACAGTGTAGTTTAGTATATGTTTCTTCAGTCATTATTCAAATAATTATCTGATTTTGGTAACAATCAATATACACATAAACAAGAATTAAACTATATCATTTCACAATTGTAACATTTTGATTTTTGCAATTGCAATTGAAATTCACCTTTAAATCAATTTAGTGTGATCTCACCCTAAATGTATTCATTTAACTGTAAATGGTTTATTATTTGTTTACAAAAAAATTTTTTTTTACAATTTATAAAATAGTTTTATAGTTTTAAAATGATTTTGACTTTGTTTGGCAATTTTATAAATTGGTAATCAATAAATATTTGAGTTTCTGCAATTAATCATATGGTTTCTATAGAATTGAATATTTTCTTATATTACCATTATTTTTGATAATTTAATTAATTTTAAGACTCAAAGTTTACATTGGAATTTTATAAAATTACTAGTCAATGCTTTTATTTTGTATGTCATAATGAATTTTTAATATTTGAATAAACTTCTTCATTTTATAAGTAATAAATTTAAATTAAAACGTCATTTTTAACGATTATTAGTATGAATTTATTTTTATATAAAATTTTTGCATTATAAAATGAAGAGTTCTAATTAAAATTGAGTAATAATAAGGCATTATGGCGAAAAGGCGTTTGGACCGACAACATGGCGAGTCGAGCGGTTCTCGCTTCGCTCTGTATAAGGGGAGAGGCGTGAGACCGACAACATGGCTGATCGAGCGGCTCTCACTTCGCTCTCTATAAGGGGAGAGGCATGAGGCCCAGCGCGCGAGTATTGGATAGGGGGCGTGAGCCTTTCACTTCTCCGCATAGCCGGTCGACTCCTCCCTCCTTATATTCGCCTGATACAAGAGGCTCGATTCAAGTCTTTCAAACGGCATTACTTATTAATAATAATTATTTAAAAATTAAAAATGAATGATTTTCTTAAATGTTAAGCTATTTTCTTTAAGTTTATATAAATTTTGGTATATGTTTATAGTATACCAAAATTTATTTATTAATAACAATAATTCTTTAATATCAATATGTGCTTCATTTTTTAATAATAATAATAATACACTTTTATTTTAATTCGTGTTTTATATGTCCTTATACAATTTTAACTTATTCTGTGATTTACTTGTCCATATACAGCTTTTACCTTTTTGACCTTATACATCTGTTTATTTTATATGTTTTTTGTTTTACACCTGTTGAATATTTTACCTCTTGACATATTTTACTCTTTTTAGTATTTGTTTTTTTATTATTGCTGTGCTGTTAATTCCGCTTGTATATTATATGACGGCTCTTTTAATAATTTATTAGAAAATATAAATAATTCAAATAGATTATCAATTCCCTTTATTCGTCACAAATCGAATTCGGCACAAAACGTGGCATGTTAGACGCCAGTTAGTTTAATTATCGAGAAACTAACAAAAAAAACAAATAATTAATAAATTACAATAAAAGAAATAAAACCAATAATCACTTTAGTCAAAAATATCTCAAAGGAGATTCCGTCGGAAAGATTAAATAAAGGGGAATTTAATTTATGAGACACGAATTATCATATAATTATTTTACTTACTAATTTCTCGTCAAGAAAAAGATGTTTCCCACTTCTGCCCACAGGTCAGGTAGAATATTCTTTTTGTTGAAATAATACACTATAATCCTCTCGAAACAATATTTATTACAAGAAAAATGGAAACTTCTCAAAATTATAAATCTTTATTCTTCGATAACTTCTCTCTCACAATATACACCAACTCTCAACCCGAACTCTCAATACTTAATGACACTTTTTTGTCTGCTCTTCGCGCGATATTAGTCATAAAGGTGAATTTCTATTTCACATACACCCTTAGTCAAAATACAAAGCGCGCGTAAATTATAAAAAGAAAATAATACAATGGTCATAAAAAGAATATTATAATAATAGTAACAAACAAAAATAAATCTTTGACGTAACCACTTCGTCACAATTATAATATTTAAAAATTTTAACTATTGACGCAGGAGAACCGCAGGAAAAGAGCAAAGTCGCAGCAGCGACAGAGTTGGAGCGCCACCCTCGAAGGCTAAAGTCTTACGACAGTTCCGAGGGAGGGTAAAGGGCTCCAAAAGAAGGGTTACGGGTTTTAGTGGGTCGGGCTGGCAGTAGGTCGCCAGTATTCTAAATTTACTATATTATTTATTTTTTCTTTATTTTGATTTGTTATTATACCAACCCCACATAACCTTGGAGTGCGGAATCCAAGGTATCTGTAGGCAGCTTTCCCAAATTCCCTAAGCAAAAATAATAATAATAATAACTCCGCTACGCCGGTCCCAAGCCCGGGACTTCATCCACTTTGCTCATCTGCGGTCATTTGTATATTATGTTATGCGAATGTGTGTATATGGGTGAAGTGGTTTGAAGGAGGAGGAGGGTAGTTTGGGGAGCCTTTGAGGTGGAGACCAGTTGGAGATCTGTATGGAAGAAAATTCTGGTGTAAATGGAGGGTATTGCTATAAACGCAATATCTCTCTGAATGGGCAGGAAGATTCTGAACCGGTGGGTTCAGTATGGAATTATTGTTTGTTTTCTCTTGTGACTGTGGAAGAGATAGTCTATAAACGGCATCTTCCATGAATGGGCAGCTCCTGTTATCCACGCTGGTCATCCCTGCCGGCACGTCTGATCATGTTAGGTCATGCGCTCGGGACGCAGATTGGGGGGATTCAACTTGCGGGATAACAGGAACTGGTGTATGAATCGGAAAGGTTTATGTCTATAAACGACGCCTTTCATGACTGTGAAATGTAAGGGGAACCCTCCAGAGAGGCTTCTTCTTGAGTATGTGTGTGGGATGCGCTATAAACGCGTCATTCCCTTGTTTGTAGAGCACGAAAGGGGATCTTCGATTGGTAGAGACCAATCCTTACCAATCCCCTTACATTTCACAGTCATGAAAGGCGTCGTTTATAGACATAAACCTTTCCGATTCATACACCAGTTCCTGCAAAAATGCGAATGTGTCTTGGAGGATTTTCAGGCAACATTAACATAAATACACATCAATTACACAGATATGGGTGCATTCATCTACAAAACAGCACACATATACACTTACACTAATAATTATCACACCCATATCGAAATCTTGAAATTCTTTTTTTTATGAAAATGTGTGATGTTAACAACGACATCCTCCAAGCAGGTACCTCGATAGAGGGTAATCCTGCCGTCGACTCCGATCAGGTGAAAGCCCTGGTGGTCGACGCAAGGCCCACGGATTTTGGAGGGGGCCAACACCACACTGGTGACCGAAACGGCGCAGACAGAATGGAGACGGAGGTCATAGAAACCTTTGCCTCTATTACTAGGCAACCAAGTGCGTCCCAGTTGGATGAAGCATTCAAGAAGATGCTTCAACTTATGGTGATGCAAAGTCAAGCGTCACAGGGAATCCTTAAGGCCCTTAAAGTAGTAAAGGAGGGTATGTTAAAAAATAACCCTAAACCCGTTAAGGATAGTGCTGTGGAGGCATTCCACTATGGAGAGAGTCTTGTCGGCATTGCCAAGGACCTGATAGAGGATGGAGAGGAGTTTGTTAAAAAGCTCGAAGTTTTTCCTCCTCTCCTTCAGGCGAGAAGAGTAGTTAAAAAACCAGAAGGGAAACCAACTGAGACTTCCTCTTCAGATAGAAGGAAGAGGGGAGCTTCATCGACACCCCCTAATAGGAAGTGGAAGAAGGGAAAGGGGTCCGAGTCTCCTCAGCAGATTGCTGAAAAGGCCTCTGCTTGTGAGACCCGGACAACCGTTGAAGATGGGGATGACGCCTGGGTTAAGGTAGAAGGGAAGAAAAAGAAAAAAGGGAAGGGAAAAATTGGGGAAGACCCAGTGGGGGGCCCTAAAAAGCCCACAGAACGAAAAAAGAAAAGAAGAGAGACTGACGCAATTAAAATAAGCGCAAAAGACGGCCAAGATTACAAAGAAGTCATGGAAGACATGTTTTCAGGAGTCAGCCCCGCTGAAAACAATGTCGAGATTCTGTCGGTCCGTAGATCCAGGAAGAATGAAGTCCTCCTGGTTCTTAGGAAGGGAGAAGTTACGACGGTGGTCTCGACGAGGTCAGTCGAAATTGTTGACCTCGATGAGACCGTTAACATTTCTGGTGTACAGAAAGCTGTACAGAGTTGCCTGGGCAAGCCCAATTTAGAAGTGCCTTGCCAGTTAGTGACTCGATACGGCAACACACAGATGGCAATTCTTCGATTGCCTGATGTAAATGCAGAGTCACTACTTAAGGCCGGCCGAGTTAAGATTGGCTGGGTCAACTGCAGGGTCCGGGCCAGGGTGGAAGTAGAGCAAGTCTTGCAGAGGCCCAGCTCGTTGCATGACCTGCTCCGATAAAGGGTCGAAGGAGACAAGGCACCTTCCGGTTTAAAAACCAAAATACAGGGTTCTCCAGGTTAACCTCGGAAGAGGAAGAGCCGCGGTGGACCTCCTGATGCAGACTGCAAGACAGAGAAAGGCTGATATACTGATCTTCAGTGAGCAGTGTAGAAAGCCAGAATTCTCTGTCTGGTTTCAGGACTCATCAGGAAGGTCTGGGATACAAGTGCTCAACCCGGACATCGCTGTCAGTGATTTCTTAGAGACCGATAAGGGCTTTGTTTGGGTAGAGGTGGCAGGTGTCCGTATATACAGCTGCTACTTCTCCCCAAATGACCTCCTTAAGAAGTTCGATGCCGAGATCAGCTCTCTTGAAGAAAGCATAAATGCTTTCGACGGGGATGTCCTCATTGCGGGAGACTTTAATAGTAAGTCGCCGGAATGGGGAGAGAACCGGGGGAAAGAGTTCACTTTTAGGCGGGGAGCGTCATTAGCATCTCCCTGTCTGGCCCGCAGAGTAAGAAACTGGAAGGTGCTGGACCAGGTGACCATGAGCGACCACCAGTACATTGAGTTTTCAGTCTCCGAGGAAAAGGCGGGAGGGCACATTCGCCCACAAAAGGGTAAGAATAAACCCTCCTGGAACCTTAGGAGACTGAACAGGGAGAAGTTGGCAAAATCCCTGGTTGAGGCTCGCCTTATTAAGAGACTTAACTGGCAGAAGGAGCCAACTTCTTTAAAGGGCATAGTGCGAGAGGCGAGGCAAATTATAGTGGATGCTTGCAACCACTTAATGCCTCGCCGGCACCAAACAAAAGCAAGGAGAGGTGCTCTATACTGGTGGAGCGATGAACTAGCCCGCTTCAGAAGAGAATGCAACGCGGCGCGAAGGAAATATACCTATTCTAAGGGAGACCTCCCGCTGCAAAAAGACTGGCATAAAGCCAGACGCATTTCCAAGCGGGCTATAAGGAGTAGCCAACGTAAGTGCTGAAAGGACCTAATCGAAACGACCGAGACCGATCCATGGGGTTTGGCGTTTAAAATTGTTACTAAGAAATTAGTTACAAGGCAACAAACCCCCGGTCTAGGCAATCCGATATGGGTCCAGAAGATCATAAAAGCGCTATTTCCCCACGTGGAACCGAGCCCCAAGGAGGACTATACTTGCGTAGTACAGATGGAGTAACTCTTCAAGCAGGAAGAACTTATAAAGGCGGCAAGGACGTTGAAGAACGGCAAAGCGCCAGGCAATGATGGAATACCGAGCGAGATCCTAAAAGAGGTGATCGCAGTGTATCCGGAGTTGCCTCTCAACGTCTTTAATGCATGCTTAAAAGCTGGAGAGTTCTTCAGCGACTGGAAAGTGCAAAAGTTGGTCCTTCTTAGGAAAGGCGATAAGCCTCTAGATGAAGTCTCATCGTTCAGACCAATTTGTCTGTTGGATACGATGGGAAAACTTCTGGAGGCTATGGTTCTAGAAAGACTTCAGGGAATCCTGGTAGGCGATAATAGCCTATCGGAGAACCAGTTTGGCTTCCGGAAAGGCCGGTCAACAGTTGATGCAATACTCTCTGTGGTGAACCTGGCAAAGGAAGTCAATCAGGGGAAGAAGAAGGGTTCCTGTGCTCTTGTTTCCATCGACATACGGAATGCGTTTAATTATGCGAGATGGGACATCTGCATTGAGTCGTTAAGACAAAAAGGAGTGCCGACTTATCTGTTGCGAATGATGGACAACTATCTTAGCGACAGATGGGTCGTGTACGAAAGCAATGTTTGCTATCTCAAGGAAGAAATGACCTGCGGGGCACCACAGGGTTCGAAGGTGGGTCCATTCATATGGAACGTCATGTACGACGGACTCCTAATAATGGAACTGCCTGAAGACACAACCCTGAAAGCCTTCGCAGATGACGTACTTCTGGTGTGTAGAGCACGGGAAATCAAATTTCTTCAGATAAAGCTCAATGAAAGTCTGCGGCGAGTAGACCGTTGGTTATATCGTCATGGGCTGCAAATGGCCCTAGAGAAGACCGAGGCTTTGCTCGTTACAGCCCGGAGAGCTTTTGAAGCCCCTAAGGTGAAAATAGGTGAAACTGAAGTCTCATGGGGAAAAAAGCTTAAGTACCTGGGAGCGACGTTGGACCAAAGGTTAAACTTTGCCCAACATGTGGATATCACAGCGCTCAAGGCCACCGAATGTATGGGTAACCTATCTAGGTTAATGCCCAACATTGGTGGTCCCAGGGAAAAAAAGCGGCGCTTGGTGGCGACTGTGGGTCTAGCAAAGCAGCTTTACGCTGCCCCTGCATGGGCCGATGCCCTTACGACCCGCAGCATCTTGGATAGGTTACTTTCTGTACAAACAGGGAGTTCACGGAGAGTAATCTCAGCCTATAGGACGGTGTCTGATTGCGCTGCTCTGGTTCTTGCGAGTACACCGCCAACAGATTTGTTGGCAAAAGAAAGACAGGAAGTCATTCGGATCAACAAAAAACGGGCGGTCTCGCGAGAACAACAGGGCAGCGGTAGTCTAAAGATGGCTATCCGTAAGGCGGCAAGAACCACACTCGTCGATAGTTAGCAGGCAAGATGGGATGGGGAATTCAAAGGAAGGTGGACCTACCGTCTGATTCCCCACCTCGCCACATGGTTAGAAAGAAAGCACGGAGAGGTTGGCTACTACCTTACGCAAGCAATGACTGGTCACGGCTGCTTCGGACAGTACCTTCACAGATTCAAGATCAGAGAAGAGGCAAAATGTGTGTATTGCGGCGCTGAAATTGACGACGCGGAACACACTCTCTTCTCTTGCGGGCAATGGAGTGAGCTGAGACGGGCCATGTTTGACGCGGTGAAAACCCAATTCACTGCTGATAACCTGGTCTCGATTATGCTCCAAAGCGCGGACTCTTGGCGCCACATCAAGTTCTTCATTACCACGGTAATGAAGACAAAAAATGTGGATGGAAGAAGAAGTTAACCTGGAGAAATCGCTAGGGGCGTTTTGCGGGAGGGGGAGGAGGAAATAGTTTTAATTCCTCCTCCCACTCCCTCGACTCCCCCCTGGTGGTTAATGGAAATAATTGTTAAACACGACGGACAGGGAGGACTTAGAGAGAGGACTTCCACTTGCGAAGTAAAGCCAATAGGTAGTTCCGCAAGTGGATTAGATGTCCTAGAATAAGACGGGAGTGGTTTTTAGTGGGTCGACCAGAACAAGAGCGGTCATCCCCACATAACCTGGCAATTCATTACTCAGGTATCTGAATTCGCAGATTTTCCACTTCCGACTACAAAAAAAAAATAATAATAATAATAGTAATAACAATTTGAATAAAAATTGATTAAAATTGTTAATTTCAGTAATAATTTATAAGTATTTGATTTGTTAATTGTTAATTAAAGCAATAAATTATTTAGTAGTACTTTATTTATTTATAGTGATTAAATAATACCCTGCGGGGTAATGCTACGGCTAAATCCCTCACTGGTTCCGATCGTCAAGCGCTTTCGAGCGTGCTGGCGGTGGCCAGTGGCCCAAGGATGCAGGAGGGCAACAACGCATTGGAGGTGCCACAGATCATCGTGGACAAGGTGGAGAGAAGAGGAAGCACGATTGACATTACTAGCTGCAATGAATATCAGGATGAATGCATTAAGCTGCGGAAGGAAGAGGCAGCAAGCATTCAAAAAATGGAGGAAGAGATCAGCAAAATGCTGAAATCCTGTGAGGTCCAGAAGAATGTCAACATGACGATCAAGGATGGACTGAGAAGTCTGACGTCGCTCATACGGGATGTGAAGGAAAAGCACGCAGCAGCCGCCAGAAAAGATGAGAAATTCTACCAAGGATTAACTTGGTCAGAAGAAGCACGGAAAAAAAGGGAGACCTTCTCACCTGGGTAAGGTGCAGATAGCGGACCGGCAAACTACGCTGGAAATCTGCGATATGGACAGCCTTACTGAGAAAGAAGACGTCTTGGGTGCCTTGGAGCAAGTTTCTACGGTACCAGCAGGAAGTAGGAAGGTGACGGTCCTCGGACAAAATAAGCGAGGTATGAAGATCGCTGTCGTGGTCACCACCCAGGAGGACGCTGCCAGATTGGAGAAGATGGGGCACATCAAGGTCGGTTTTGTGTCCTGCAGAGTCAGTAGGAGAGTTATGGTCACAAGGTGTCACAAGTGCCTTGAATATGGCCATATAGGCAGAGATTGCCAAGCAGTAGATAAGTCGGCTGCGTGCTTCAAGTGCGGAGAAGCTGGCCATAAGGCAGCAGGTTGTAAGAAGAGCCCATGCTGCTTCTTATGCAAACCGAAGTTCGGAGAGAAGGAGAACATCCTTCATGTTGCTGGATTAGGAGTATGCAAGGTCTTCAGAACTGCCCTAGAGGAAGCTAAGAAGACCTTGTCAAGAACAAGAAGGAAATAGGCCAGAACAGGAACGGCACGGAAGAGTCACGTCAGCGACTAAACGGGATTTCCATCTACGAAGTCTGAAGCAACTAGGTAGTTCCGTAGGTGGGCAGAAGGTTCAAAACCCAGGGGAAGCAAGAAGAGGTTTTAGTTGGTATGGTGACAGCCGTAAAAAGCAGGTATGTGAGGTTTTTTTTCCTTGCATTTTGTGCGAGCCCGACATACCGCAGGCAAGTGGGATCTTCCTGGGCATGCGTAAATGCATTTCCTCTTCGCCCCCGTGAATAAAAAAAATTGTTATTTATAAAATATTAATAATATAATTATAATACCACCATAATAACATTATTATTATCGGTAATATACTGACATAATATTAGTAATAATAGGGTAAGACTCCGTCAGAAAATATGCGATTTGCATGGGGTCTTTGGATTAGGCTGTAATTTGGTGAAATTGTAGTATTGGATACTAGAAACAAGTGTGCCAAACAGTTTTTGAAAATTTTGAAATTTGTTAAAGTTACGCCATTTTGAATTTTTTTGTTATAATTTTTTTAAATCTTAATATTTCCGAAAGTTTTTAATGAAATTTAATAAAATTTGGAAGGCTTATACTTGACATCATGTTTCATCTGACTATCACATAAAAAAAAAATTTTGCCCAAAAAAAGTCAACAAAATTTTTTGAAACCGTTTTGCCCGAGCGGGACCAATTTTTGAGTTTTCTTGTCAATTAATAAAATATTCCTTATAATTTCACCTTTTATTTAAAAAAAGAAAATCGATGGAGACTCAAATAGTTTTCGAGATATAGCAATTTTTGTGGAAGCGCGAACAGTTTTCAGTGTCAGCGATGTGTGAGTGCCCGGGAATCCTAATTCTTACACTTTACTGTTCAAAATTGTCTAGAACCTACAAATTTCATCCGATTTTGATGTTCTTGGTCTTAAATGAAAGGAGATAATTTTTCTAAGAGTTTCCCCGAAACTGTTGTTTTTTTTATTAAAAAAATTGTATTTTTTTAGAGACAAATTTATGCATATATAAATAAAAATATAAATAAGTAATAAAAAATTGATAAATTAATTTTTAATTTATATTTTATATAAACCTAATTGTTAATAACAATGATAATTATTAATTTTAAAATTATTTTGTAATTAAATAGACATAAATTACTTAAATAAACATAAATATATCTGTAAAAAATATAATTTTTTTAAAGAAGAACCAGAGTTATCTATTTATTAATTAACGAAATTATTTAAACAAATTGAATTATGCATTATTATTTATCGGGTGGTCATACGAGACTGATTTAAATTGATATCGATCATGAGGAATGGAAAAATAAAAAATAAACACGATTTTTTCAAAATTCTTGTAAATTGTTTACTTTGAATAACAAAGAAATATATAAACAATTAATAATTGAAACAACAGTTTCGGGGAAACTCTTAGAAAAATTATCTCCTTTCATTTAAGACCAAGAACATCAAAATCGGATGAAATTTGTGGGTTCTAGACAATTTTGAACAGTAAAGTGTAAGAATTAGGATTCCCGGGCACTCACACATCGCTGACACTGAAAACTGGTCGCGCTTCCACAAAAATTGCAATATCTCGAAAACTATTTGAGTCTCCATCGATTTTCTTTTTTTAAATGAAAGGTGAAATTATAAGGAATATTTTATTAATTGACAAGAAAACTCAAAAATCGGTCGCGCTCGGGCAAAACGGTTTCAAAAAATTTTGTTGACTTTTTTTGGGCAAAATTTTTTTTTATGTGATAGTCAGATGAAACATGATGTCAAGTATAAGCCTTCCAAATTTTATTAAATTTCATCAAAAACTTTCGGAAATATTAAGATTTAAAAAAATTATAACAAAAAAATTCAAAATGGCGTAACTTTAACAAATTTCAAAATTTTCAAAAACTGTTTGGGACACTTGTTTCTAGTATCCAATACTACAATTTCACCAAATTACAGCCTAATCCAAAGACCCCATGCAAATCGCATATTTTCTGACGGAGTCTTACCCAATAATTATAATATTAGTGAATAATTTATTGTTAAAAGCAATTTTAATTAAATTTTTAAGCGTTTTGTGCATGGTTAGTAATTTATTGCTAAAAGGTTAAAATCATGTGTCTTTGTGCATGGTTTTTATTATTTTAGAGCAAGAATTAATTTGAATTTGAATTGTTTTGCCGCTCTTTCATGATGGAAGTCAGCAAGGCATGCGCGTCTTGCTATTAAGCAGCGTTGGTGCATCGGTTGAGTTGAATCACTGATCGAGCAAGATCGATATACAATCGATGCATGCTTAAAGCTGGCGCGCTCATTTGAATGATGCTGTCTTATGCTCTATTCATTTTTATTCTTTTTCTATTTTTGTTGGTTTTAGGTTTTAAATTGTCAAAATTTTTGCAGATTTTTAAGACCTTTCATCCCTCCCTAGACTTTACATTGTCCTCAATGTAAGGAAATGGTAGGATGGTTGTTTTGTTTTTGTTAATTTTTATGGTGTTTGTATTTGGTTTCTTCGCCTTTTCCAACTTGTAATCATTATTGAGTAGCAAAAGAACAGTTTTCTTGCTATGATAATGATTATTATCAATAAGAGTAGCTGAAAGAAGAGTATGAAACCATGTTTAATTGTTGTGATGTAGTCTTTGGCATTTAAAATCCAACTTATAACAGGAATTTCCATCTGTAAGCAGATTTATTTTTAATAGATGTTATTTTATGTATATATATATATATATATATATATATATATAATAAAGAGGAAAGAAGAAGGCAACCACCATTCCTCTTCCTTCTTTTCTTTCGTCCTTATTTTAATGTTTTGTTTAGTTTATTGATTAAATTATAAGTATACATTTTTTGTATTTACATATATTTTATTGATATAATATTTTTTAAATTATGGATAATTATATGTGTATAATACAGTACCGGCCAGAATTGTCAGTCCACTTACAAAATTCGTATTAAAAACATGCCTCTCGTTTTTTGATAATATTTCAGTTAAAAATAAGTCTAGAAAAATTTAAAAATAACCATTGGAAAGCTTATAAAATTTCGCGTGAAATGAGCTAAAGTTCAAAACTATTCGTCAAATAGAAACTGAGTTAGAGTGTGAGAAATATCGTCTAATTTTCTGATTTTTGAAAATTCTGTTATCCAACTTCAAGTTCAGGATTGCTCTAAACGAGATTAGAAAAAAAATTCAAATTCACATATAATAAAGCTTGAGATCTCCTCTTTAAAAGTAGACTAAGTAGCTTAAAAAATATTATGTGGTTTAAAAGATATTGGAGATTTTAAAAAGGTCTCCACGATTGACAAGCAAACCATCATTCAAGCAAAACAGTCACATCGCGCCTCATAGCCAGAGCCGAATAGGACGCTTTATCAAAAACGGGCCCCATCATTATAATTGATTATAAATTATTATTAATTATTAATTATTAATTATTAATTTTTAATTTTTAATTTTTAATTATTAATTATTAGTTATTAATTAAATGAGATTCTTTAAATAAAACTGTAATTTGAACACATTTTATAGTTTTTGCTTCCTCGTGAGGAAGCTTTGTAGTCGTTTAATTTACAACATTTTTAAAAATCCTTTTGACAAAGTTTCTTCTATATGGGACTATGTTATATAAGACCCTGAACAATTGTCCGGATGTATGTATGTGTGTGTATGTGTTTGTGTATGTGTGTGTGTGTATGTGTGTGTGTGTGTGTGTGTGTGGATCCCGATTTTTGTGAACACGATAACTCGAAGAGGTTTTAACGAATTTGGCTAAAATTTACCAGGTATATTTATCATAAAAATATCTCGAACTGGATTGATAGACTTTAAAAAATTCTCAGAAAAAATTTTTTTTTTTACTTTTTTCTAAAAATTTTTTTTTTTTCAAAAATTTTTTTTTAAGTTGGTTATTGAAGTTTAAATATAATAAAATCTTATTCTTTGCATCAAGACAAATCGATTGGTATATAAAAAAATAAATTGTATGAGAATTTATAGAGTTAATCACAATTAAAGCTGAAAAATTCGCATTTTTCTCAAAAAATGAGTTCTTTCCGCAAAATTATGTTGCTGTATAAGAAAATCTTACTCACTTATTTCTAAAATTTTATTCTTTGCATCAAGACGGATCGATTGGTATATATAAAGTATATATTGTATTTAAATTTATAAAATTAAAACCAATTACAGACACAAAATTTGCATTTTTAATAAAAATTCATTTTTTCTTAAGAATCTTGTTGCTGTACAATAAAATGTTATTATTTATTGAAAAATAAATCTAATATCTTATTACTTGCATCAAGACGAATAAGAATCGAAATAATTATAATAAATATAACAAATTTTTAAAATTAATTTTTAATTAGATTTGAAGACAACAACATGGAAAATATGTCAATACGTGACAATAAGTTAGTGCTTTCTCCACGAGGAAGCAAATTTTTTTGCTGATCGTATAGAGGAAGCAAAATGTTCATGTAATGAACATCTGGATTTACAACTTGTTTTATTAGAAATTATTATTTTAAATTTAATTTAATTAACATTAAATAATTTTTCAAAATTAAAAATTGTCAATATTATAAATTAATAAATTTCTCTAAATTAAATATAAATTAGTTAACTAGAATTTTAGTAAATTAAAAATTAAATATAATTAATAATTAATAATAATTCATAATTAAATATAATAATGGGGCCCGTTTTTGATAAAGCGTCCTATTCGGCCCTGGCTATGAGGCGCGATGTGCCTGGTTTGCTTGAATGATGGTTTGCTTGTCAATCGTGCAGACCTTTTTAAAATCTCCAATATCTTTTAAACCACGTACTATTTTTTAAGCTACTTAGTATACTTTTAAAGAGGAGATCTCAAGCTTTATTATATGTGAATTTGAATTTTTTCTCTAACCTCGTTTAGAGCAATCCTGAACTTGAAGTTGGATAACAGAATTTTCAAAAATCAGAAAATTAGACGATATTTCTCACACTATAACTCAGTTTCTATTTAACGAATAGTTTTGAACTTTAGCTCATTTCACGCGAAATTTTATAAGCTTTGCAATGGTTATTTTTAAATTTTTCTAGACTTATTTTTAACTGAAATATTATCAAAAAACGAGAGGCATGTTTTTAATACGAATTTTGTAAGTGGACTGACAATTCTGGCCGGTACTGTAGGTGTTTATAATATTTTTCAAATAACTGAATATATATATATATATATATATATATTAACAGTTAATTTATTAATATTTTATACATGCTTTATTGAAATAACTGTTAATTGGAATATATCGCGTAATTTTAGTCCCATGGTAGGGTGGGAGCTGGTAAATTCCAAAATTCGTCTGAATCGTCAGATGCGCTTGTTGTTGAATTTTTTTTAGTGTGAGGAATCTTCATTAGACATTACATGTAGTTTGTGTTTTAAATTTTTGGGTTTTTCCTCTTCGCTAAAGAGATAAGTATTATTTAATTCTTTAAGGATTATTTTCGCTGCTGAGTGTTCTGATTCCCTAATTGTTCTACACTCGTTTCCGGTTGCGATAAATACATTATTGTTGGTATGGTCTGTTACGGTGCATTTTACTTTCCATAATCTATTAAAATCGGGACCAGTGGTCTTATCAATTATGTGAATGGGTTTATCAAGGTTGTATTCCGCTGTTAGTTCTTCAGGATGCTTCTACAACAACTTTTTTTTCATCGACACGAACAAAATGATCGGTTAAAACCATGCAAAATAGTTGCGCGCGCAACGTTTTCTCGCTCATGTCCATGAAAAAAAAATAATTGTAGAAGCAACTTCAAGTATTCCTTTTGGGTAGGATATCTCGTTTATGTTTCCTTTTGGAAATATGAAGGCTGGTACAATTTCTCCTTGTAGTGGTGGGAAGAAAATGATAGATTCAGACATCTAAAAATTAAAATCATGTTATTATTGTTATTCGTAAGCAATTTTGCTTCTTCGTGAGGAAGCTTTGTAGTCGTTTATTTCACTTATTTCTAAAATTTTATTCTTTGCATCAAGACGGATCAATTGGTATATATAAAGTATATATTGTATTTAAATTTATAAAATTAAAACCAATTACAGACACAAAATTTGCATTTTTAATAAAAATTCATTTTTTCTTAAGAATCATGTTGCTGTACAATAAAATGTTATTATTTATTGAAAAATAAATCTAAAATCTTATTCCTTGCATCAAGACGAATCGATTGATGCATGTAAAATATATATTCTATTGAAAATTATAGAATTAATTACAATTAAAGATGAAAAATTTATTTTTTTATTAAAAATTTTATTTTGTTTATTTAAGATTAAAACAAATTTTATAAATATTTTTTTGATTTTATAAATATTAGATCGTATTAAAAATTACTTAAAAATTAAATATACTTAATATACTTAATTAAAATTATAATAAATATAACAAATTTTTAAAATTAATTTTTAATTAGATTTGAAAACAACAACATGGAAAATATGTCAATACGTGACAATAAGTTAGTGCTTCCTCCACGAGGAAGCAAATTTTTTTGCTGATCGTATAGAGGAAGCAAAATGTTCATGTAATGAACATCTGGATTTACAACTTGTTTAATTTATCAACATGTTTTTGGAACCTGTGTCCTTTATCATTTAATAAAATAACACTATTTTTATTTAGAATATCCACAATTCTATATGGACCGTGATAATGAGGGTCAAATTTTCTTTTAAGACCTTCTTTCATGACATAAGCTTTATCACCTATTTTTCCTTGGAATGGTTTGATAGATTTATCATACCTTTCTTCGGATTTTAATTTGGCATTTATTAGATTTTTAGCTGCTAGTGCCCTTATTTTAATTAATTTGGTAATAAGTTCAGTTAAATAGGAACCATATGTTTCGAATTTAACTTCCTGAGGAAAAGAACTAGGAGAACGAGCAGTTTTTCCAAAAACTAACTCATAAGGTGTGAAATTAGTGGCTTCATGCACAGATGTATTGTAGGCAAACATTCCAAAGGGTAATAGTTTGTCCCAATCGTCATAGTCTTTAGTGTATTGTTTTATATAATCTGCTAAAACTGCATGTCTACGTTCTAAAGCGCCATTTGTTTGAGGGCTATAACCAGAGGTTGTGACTTGTTGAATTTTGAAAAGTTTGGATAGTTTTGACATCAGTTTGCCAATGAAAGAAGTACCTTTGTCAGTTAATATTACTTTTGGGGCTCCATACACTGAAAATAATTCTCTTGCTACAGCATGAGCAATAGTAGTTGCTGAAATATCTGGAATTGCAACTGCTATACAGTATTTGGATAAATGGTCTTGCATAATGAGGATATGACAATTTCCGTCTGGGGTTGTAGGAAGCTTTCCTACTGTATCTAATGAAATTTTGTCAAAAACGTCTAGGGGTGTGTCCGTTATAATCATAGGTTCTCTAGTTCTTGCTCTAACTAATTTTTGTGTTTGACATCTTTAATAAATATTCGATAATATCCTGCTAATCCTATAAATTGCTTTACATTATGTGGCGTTTTAGGTCTAGGAAAATTTTTGACAGCTTCTATTGTTTTAGGATTAGGTTTTACTCCTTCACTACTTATTATTTGTCTTAAATAGGCTACTTCTTTAAAGAGAAATTCGCATTTTTCTGGCTGTAGTGAAAGGTTGGCACCTTTTAATCTTTGTAGTAATCGTCTTACCTTTTTGCCGTGTTCTTCTAAATTGTTTGCATAAACCACGATGTCATCTAAATATACGAATAATTCAACACCTTGAAGTCCTGATAAAACTTGATCCATTAGTCTTTGAAACGTTGATGGTGAATTTTTCAATCCCATGGGCATTCTTATGTATTCGTAATGTCCGTGTGTAGTGGAAAATGCTGTTTTTGGTCTATCAATGGGATCTAATTCAATTTGATGAAATCCACTGGCTAAGTCAAATACAGAGAAGTATTGAGCGCCTCCAATGGTGTCCAGCATGCTGATTATATTCGGCAGAGGATAAAAATCACCAATTGTCTTCTCATTTAGTGCCCTAAAATCTGTCACTATTCTCCACTTTTTCTTACCAGTTCCATCGATCTTTTTTGGAATTATAAGCAATGGGGAGTTACATGGAGAACAAGAAGGTCCTATGGCTCCTTCTGATTTCATTCTAATGATGACCTTATCAATTTTTTCTTTTCGTGAGGGTGAAAATCTGTATTGTTTAGTGTGGATTGGTATTTCGTCTTTTGTAAGAATTTTGTGTTGAATCATATGTGTAGGGGTTAGTTGTTCTCCTGGAAGATGAAAACTGTCAGGAAATTCTCTAACTAATTGTTCTACATGTTCTTTTTCTTCTCTATTCAAATGATATAGTCTTAAATATTCTAAAATATCTGAGAACCTGTTTGATGATGGTATGTATTCTTCTTCTGTAGAGTAATCATAGGAGTCTTCACCTGGTAATTTATAGAATTCAAAAGATATTAACTCTTAAGGTGGTATATCAATTTCTGCGTCCTTGGATGTCATATTTATCGCGTAAATATGGCAAACTCCATCGTGATTTGTTACTACTCCTTCACCTAATAATAATCCTTCGTCGGTTTTTATTAAGGGTAAGTATCATTCTTTTAATTCAGGATTTAAAACATCAATAGGTATTACTTGTCTCGTTTTGGCTTTAATGGTTACACTTTTTCTTATATTGGCTTTGTTTTCTGTTAATGCTTCTCTAGCTTCTACTGATTCTTTATCTGTGAAAAATATTGGTTTTATAGAGTCAGAGTGTGTGACAATGGTATTATGCCAAAATGAAATTTCAACTTTTTCTTCACGTAGATACTCTCGACCAAGAATACCATCAGATTCTATAGGGAAATTGGTAGATACTACTTGGAAAGTTATTTGCTTTATTTTTATTTCTACCTAAACGGTTCCCAATGTCAATAGTTTGGTAGGGACAATACCGGCTAAGTGTATAGCTTCTTCCTGAATTATTCTCAGATCCGGAGATATTATATTTTCTTTAATTATGTTCACATCAGCTCCAGTATCTATTAATAAGGTTGCTGATAATTTTTGGAAACTTGGAGAATTTATTACTATTAATGGAGATTCTTTGGAGTTTCTGGCGTAGAAGATATGTTTTGTAATGAAAGAATTCTCGCGTTGGCTGGACGCTCTTTGTAATCCTCGCTCGTCGTCGCGTCTGTCCGTCGAGTCATGTTTAAGTTTAAATTACTCTTTTCAAAAGAGTGTGGGGACTGAGCACGAGGTGGTGTTCTATTTAATTCTTAAGGCTTGTTAAAATATGCTTCTTGTGATGGAGGATATGGGAAAAAGGGGTAAAAGGTATATGGCATATAAGCATTAGGGAAAAACGAGTTTGGATGATTAGGATACTGTGTAGAAAAACTGTTATTTGGACCATATGGTGGATACGGATTTCTTAATATACTTGTAGGAGTAGGTGATTAAGAACGATATCTCGTTTGTTCATTAGGATATGAAAATTGCACTCTATTACTGGGACTTCTTTCTTGATATCTATAATCTTGGGGTTGATATCGTGAATAATGATAAGCATTATAATCAAGTTTATGACTGTCGTGACGTTGTTCGAATTTCAACGCAATCTCGAAAGCGTCGTCAAGCTTTTCAGGATTTCGGGCTTCTATTATAGTGTCCATAGCATCTGGGAGTCCTTTTATGAACGCTTCTAAAGCGCAATAATTTAGGGGTTGCATTTGGGTATTGGCACTAGGTGCTCTATAAGAACTGGCTAGTGTTGCATATGCTCCTGCTAATAATTGGTACAGTCTGTCATAAAACTCGCTAACGTTTTCATTTCTGTTCATACGAATTGTGGACTCAACACAGATTTGTTGAGATCTTCAGAACTATTCTCAGTTTAGTAGACAACTTCTCTATTGTCATTATTTTTTAACCGTCAAGGCGGATTTTCATGGAGCGATAAAATCGCAGCGACGATTGGCGACACGGAACGCCAGCGACGAATTAAAATTTTTATTTTCTAATCTGAAATTGCACTTAAAGGAAAACTGCGAAAAAACATTTGCAAAATAATTTCGCTCAAAAGCTGAATAAATCTAGCTTCATAGCGACCGTCGCCAACCGTCGCTTATTAGTTGTTTATCCTTGTCGCAACGACTTTTTCGCCCTATGAAATTTCTCCTTTACACTTTTTCACGCATTGTGTATGTTTTAATTGTTTTTCATTAATGTGCGTTTTTAAAAAATAGTTTCGAATTAAATGGACGAAGATTATAATAATATAGTTGTAGAGCCTGGCGAAAGGCCAAACACTTATAAATACTTTTATATGGGTTATTCCTATCATAAGGAATGGCGACTCCAACCTGTTTTAGTCGAAACATTTCGCTGTGGACAAAGATCGGTCATACCATGTCCAGGTTCCCTGAAACGTAATATTGTGACGAATAACATTGAAGAGATTGTTCATAATCACGGTCGAAATCCATTGGCTTTGCAAGTGTTTCGGTTGAGAAGGGCTTTAAAAATTGAAGCAAGAGATGCCAGAGGGCCATTATCTTTAAGAAGAATATTTGATTCCGTTTGCATGAGGCAAATTATTTGCTTATTTTATTGTATTTGTATTAAGTAATTTTTATATTTTAAATTAAAAGTTAGTATGTGATGTTTGAAAAACATAGGGAGCCTATAGACCCTAACCTACGTGTATTTGGAGAACGCCTATTACAATTAAATCTGGAAATAACAGAAGGAATTTATCACGGAGTTGTTCAAGGAACTGATAATTCTTCCGCTTTGATATTCGCTTCAAATTCAATGCTTAATTTATTAGGAACTGCAACTTCAATAAGATTGGATGGTACTTTCGATGTTAGTAAACTCCATTTACCTTGAAAATATTAATATAATAATATTATTATATTCTATAAAAATTGATTATTTTTTAATGTAAATAATTATGGTAATAATACAATATTATTAATTACTCATTTACAGTAACATTGTACCAATTACAAGTTTATACACTTATAAAACAATACGCTTCATACACCCAGGAGAAATGATTTATTTGAAGTAAATAAAAGGACCCCGCAGAATTTACATTAATTTTGTCTCTCATTCAATTTTTATGTAACTTTGGAATTTTATATTTCTTTCTATTCTAAATAATAAATTTGAAAATCCAAAGTTACAAAAGAAATTCACTGGAAGTCAAAAGTAATGCAAATTCTGCGTGGTTCTTTATTTTAAATAAATAAAAAGGGATATTTGTCTCAGAACCAACAAGACTTTTATTTAGCTCAGATAATAGTTTTTATTTGAATTAATATATTTCGTTTAAATATCCAGTTTTATTTGAATGAAATAAATTTTATATTTCCTTTAAATATATTTTATATTTAGAGCAAGTAAAAAAGATTTATTTTAATAATTCCTGTAAGCATTTTGAATTATTGAAATTCCTTATAACCTTCAAATAAATTTAGGGTACATCCAATTTTTAATATCCATTTTTCTCCGTGTATTTCAGGTTAAAGGAAAGCCTAAATTTTGACTAGGGTTTAATTCACTAAAATAATATAAATTTATTGTAGTAAAAAATATTTATTTACAACACTATACTACAAAAAATTGTATAAAATGTTTATTTCAAAATTGTAGTGTGTGTCATCTCAACCAAACGCTTCTCAACTCTATACTGTTCATATTTATGACGGAATCGTAGTGAGTTAACATTGAATTCAATTACCATTTTTATAATCAATAAAATTGTTAAGTCCAGGTAGAAAAAAACATAAAATTGGTTTAACATTGGTTGCCAAGTTGTACAGACTGTCATTATTTCAGACATTTGTCCAGTATATTTACCTTCAACTCTGATAATAATAACAAATTTTGTTATAAAAATATTAGTTTTATTAATAAATTCTCTTTATTATTATCAATATAACTATTATCAATTGTCAAAGATAAATGTGGAGAAAGGGAGCAAGAATTCTATAAAAATTAATTAAAATTTATTTAAAAAATTCGATTTTAAATTAATGTAAATTTGTACAAAGTAAAAAGTTTATTTAACAGAACGTAAAGTTACCGAATTCTTATTCATTGAAATCTTCAATTGATTGAAGTTTTAATTAACACGTTTATTATTTAAAAAAAATGTAATCGAATTAAAAAGCCGGTTCTAGAATCCAGCTCCTCAATTTTAATTTAGAAAAAAATCATTTCGCAGAATTTAAGTAAATTCTAACTGAACTATAAAGAAATAATAATTGATATATAGTAAAGTTATTTTGTTTTTTTCTGCACTTGTAAAATACACTTAATTTGTAAAATATAAAAATAAAATAATTTGGTTAATTTAATTAATATTATTCAATTTACATACTGGACAAATAAACAAAAAGAGTAATTTTAAAAAGCGCTAAACAATTTCTTTTTCTTTAGTGTATTTGGGTAAAGTTTGGTTTAACACAACTTGGTCGTATTTCACAAAGTATTCCCAAACTAAAATTTGATTAGATTTTTTGTTATAAACCAATAAAAAATTTAAGATATAATAAAAAAATTAAACTCTAGTTATTAATTATTTTTATATTTAAATAATAAACCGTGGAAATTTTTCCGAGGGCCAATCAAGGCTAGATCTGAGTTTCCATTATAAAATAGTAAGAAAAATAAATACTTTCGTTAACTATATTAATACTCAAATAAAAAGGTCCAGAAATGTATAAAATGTATGTCAAGTTCTTTGTTTTTTAATTTATGGAACTAAGCTAATATTGGTAATAATTTAATCATGTTTTGAGTTTAGTGTTTCACACTCTGACTCCACTCTTAAGAATTTTTTTTTAATTTATAAATAATAATTTAATATAATATGTAATTTTTCATGTAACAAAATATTTAAACTAATTAAAAATGTAAATAAAATTTCAACTTCAATGTCAACTGCACTTATTAAAATCTTATTAAACTTTCTATGAATTTAAAAATTATTACTGGTAAAATATTGAATGTAATATATGTGAATTTATTTAATTTAATATTATTTACTTTTTTATTGTTAAATTATTTACAATGATTAATTTACAACTATAAAAAGCAATTTGTCATAGACTGAGATTTTACTAATGACAATATAATTATTTTATAGAAAACATCGAAGAGCCTAAATTAAATAATATGTTTGTAAAATTATGAAATAAAATTTCTTTCCGTGTAACTTTGGAGTTTAGGCAACTCGCAGTTATTCGGCTAGTGAAATTTTTAACACGGGCGTCTACCCTATATATTTGAATCAGTAGTTCTCTATGTATTCATGAAACAGTAAGGAATCATTTTCCAATTGAATTAGTATCAGTTTAGACTAATTATTTATTAGTAAAAAACTACTATTGGCTAGTAGAAAACTACTTTTTCATGTAATAAATCGGTTTACTAATTTGAAATAGTAAAAAATTTCTACCATCAACTAGTAGTCTACTATTAAAAATTAGTTAAAATTGTTACTAATTCAGTTGGTAAACGAATCTGCATTATTTTATTAGCATAAAACTACTAATCCAGATTGAGAGTGTATAGTTATAATAAGATTAAAAATTTAATTTAATATTTTTATATTGAAGTCTCTGCCAGCATTGTGGGTCATTATGGAGCGAAAAACGACAGCTCTATATGTAGCAGTTTTTCGTAGACTATTAGAACTGACGCCGAATTTAAATAATAGTTTACAATTCGCTATGGCAGATTTCGAAGCAGCAGCTTTAAATGCTATTCGACAGATTTTCCTGAACATTATCATTCGATGCTGTTGGTTTCATTTTATTCAAAAAACGGAATAAAAACTTTTCTTATAAATTATAGCATTAGATTAGATTTGTACAATGTCAACGCAGCTCAACATTATTATGTAAAATTTTCTTCTGAGCGTTTTATGTTATCTTCTCGTGTTGAAAATTGTAAAGCATTATTTAGTCCTCGTCTAGTTTACCTGTTAGCTATACTGGTCAGAGATTCCCTTCTAATCTGGTATCTAGACCAAAATGTTACAAACGTTTCATTCAAGCTCTTGACAGTTATTTTAAGGTTGGCTCAACCAGGCGCAACATTGCTTTTCTAGATACAGTCGACTATGTTAATACCCGTATAGAAATCCAACCATGGCCCAAATAGAGGCCAGATCTTTTGATCATTGTGTAGGACGCTAAAGTCTCTAATGTTTTTCCCTGTGGTCGAGATATATCAAGCGAAAGGTTTGCAAAGTGTTTGAGAGTTGAAAAGTTCAGTTAATATATTGAAAAGATTGTAAAAGCCGAAAGACATACAATAAAAATCTTGCTGTTCTTGACTTTTATTGAACCAAAT
Source organism: Leptopilina drosophilae (assembly GCA_032873175.1). Taxonomy (NCBI): domain Eukaryota; kingdom Metazoa; phylum Arthropoda; class Insecta; order Hymenoptera; family Figitidae; genus Leptopilina; species Leptopilina drosophilae. The sequence continues at coordinate 15,095,442 of CM065486.1, forward strand.
TCATAAATCAAAATTAATAATAAAATATTACTTATAATTTATAATAAAAAATTAAATAATTGTATAAAATGTTTAGGAAGATTTTCTAAAAATTAAAAAATAAAAGCAAACAAATTTGTTTAATAAATTAAATTAATTAATAAAAAGGAACCTTTAAATAATTAAAAAATTAAATCATGATATTCCTTTTTTTATTGTAGTTGTTCTAAATTTCTCTAAACTGGCATTACAATTTTCCGCACTATTTTTAAAAATTATTTTTTATTCCTTCATTTTTATATATAAAGTTAAATTTGTTTTAAAATTAAAATTTTTACTGGATATGCCCTTTTAAGAAAATGGAAAAAACTAGGCTTACACAACGCACCACGTGATGTTCACGAAGTTGAAGCTGTGAATCGACAGTTACTAGCAAGATTTGGACATAAACCATGTGTCTTTAAGTTTATTGGTAATCATTCACATAGTCATTATAGAAATATTACTATACCTTAATAGGTCCCATAGCGTTTCTTCATATATCTACTACAAAAATCACTAACCTCTTAATCAAGGTTTTATTAATTTTCGAAATGTAAATAAAGTCGACATATTCAGTAGTCATGTGCCCCATATATTTTAGTATGAGAACACGTGATTACTGAATAACATGTTCTTAAAGGATGATTGCAAGCAAGGAATTTATGTTTCCTGTTCTTATGCGTATGTGAATTTATTGAAATATCAGAAAGATTACGAGAATATATATCTGGCCAAGATCTTGACCATGAAAGAATTCAAGAAGGTCGCCAAGTAAGACGTCATAGGAAACCAAATTACATCTTAGATGACGCTCATATTTTACACTGACAGGATAATTTTGACGTTGGAAGGTATACACTTACTTGTAAATATGATTTTTATCTACAAAGTATATGTAACCTGGTCTATGAAAAGGGACCTATCGTGTCAAAAAATCATTCTTAAAATTTTTGTTGATTCGGATAGAATTTGAAATGCTCTTTAAAATGGTTAAGTATTCTTTTTAGTTTTGCTATGAACTACACGTTTCCATAAAAGTTTTAACATTTTAGAAAATAAATAAAATTTTTTTAACACATTCAGTGAGAGATGGTACAGTATATTATAAAGATTGTACCAGGTACAATCAGATTGTACGGAGTAACATCTTAGATTGTAGTGGGTAACATAACCATATTTTTGTAACATCTTTGATCGTACTCAGTATAACATAATGATGATACTGGATAAAGTCTGCTTTTTAACATCATAACCTTACAATCCATTTCTCTCAGTGTTTCAGCTGGTTTGACTCTTATATTAACTCATAATAAAAGGCTTACTTTGGAAGACTTTTTACGAACTGCGATATGCTTCAAGAGAAGACAAGCGTATGAAGCTCAATTAAATCTCGGTAAATATGTTCTTAATATTAAAATAATAAATATAATTATATCACAAAGTGAGAAATCTGCAGTGATTTTTATATAAAATTTAAACTTTTTTTAATTATATCAAATTATTACACGATAGTGAGTTTCTCTGGTTTACGATCGCCGAGGTTAAGCAAACTTGAGTTTTTTTCTCACAATTTTTAAGATTTATGTAGATAATCTGGTTGATCTCAGGAGAGGTTTTCTACAGTTTTCTACTTATATAACCTAGTTTGTACCCGAGTCGAAATTTAAGCCCCCACTTTTACCCTAAATTTTTAGGGGTTGTTGACATTTAGAAGCAGTAAAGAAGGTCCAACTTCAATGCATTTAGACCCTACTTTGAGTCCTAAAACCGGCTAAAATTTCCCAATTTTCCATTTGGAGAAGAAAAGGAGGGTCTAGTTCCAAGAAGCCTATACCTTTCTTTATAAACCTCGTAGACCCTGCGATTTGAAGATTCGCTCAGATTCAATTGAAGCACTTGGGATGAGAGAAAGTGGAATTATATATCTCCAAATAGAAGACTGGGGAATTTCAGTCGGTTTTGGGACTCAAAGTAGGGTTTAAATGCATTGAAGTTAGACCCTCCTTTACTGCTTCTAAAAGTCAACAACCCCTGAAAATTCAAGGTTAAAGTAGGGCTTAAATTTCGAATCGGGTAGGCTGATGACGTGTGTATAAACAAATTACCCGTGTAGAAATTGAAAGTAGGAATTAGTAAGGCCCTCAATAGACGCCCTTTTGTTTAGTGAGGCGCAAACTAGGAAAATTAGCCAGGACCCTTCGTATTTCGTCACGCTTAAAATATCAGGTGATGATGTGGAAAGATAGAGAGGTTCTAACTAGATTGCCTTGTTGCTGCCTGAATAGAAAATCATAATGTGGGGATTTAACTAGAGGGCCTCTTTAGCGCCTCATTAGTTTTTCTAAATACCTAAAGCAAAAATTTACGACAGGCGTAATATTGCGCTAGTAATACTGAACAAGTCACTGAACAAACACACATGTAAACGACACTGTTTCAACCAATCAACCTATCACTAACTTAGGAGTGGTAGCGATTCTACGCAATTAAATTCTACAAATGAAAATTTAACACAGTGAACTCTACACGAGAAAACTCTCACTTTATATTTAGACAAGTAATAATAATTCTACGCAAATTAATTCTACAAAATGAAACTCTACGCATTCTAATTAAATAAAAAATAATTTAATTAATTTTGTAAAATTCTTCACGAATAAATACTACACCGATAAATTCTACAAAGTTTAATTCTACGCATGATAAAATATATTTATTATTATTCTTTATAAGTTCTTAACTCTACGCAATTAAATTCATCACCAGATAATTCTACAAAAATAAATGCAATTTAAATAAATACATTTTTTAAAAATTCTACGCAATTAAATTCTACAAAAAATAATTCTACAAATTTTAACTTTTTTTATAATAAATTTTTAGAAGATTAAACTCTACACAAGAATATTCAACAAATATAATTTACGAGAAAAATGTCTACAGATAGCAATTGTAATATTTAATTTAATTAAATTATTAACTCTACGCCGTTAAATTCAATACCAGATAACTCTACGAAAATAAATTCATTTTAATAAATATATTTTTTAAAAATTCTACGCAATTAAACACTCCAATTCAAAATTCTACACAAATTTAAATTGTATTTTTTTCTTTTTTTCAAAGTCAATTATTAATAATTCTACGCCGTTCAATTCAACATTAATTAATTCTACGCAAATAAACAAACTTGTGTTGAGTTCTACCGTGTAGAGTTTATTTGCGTAGAATTATTTAGTGTTGAATTGAACGGCGTAGAATTATTATTAATTGACTTTAAAAAAAAAAAATTCCAATTTAAATTTGTGTAGAATTTTGAATTGTAGTGTTTATTTGCGTAGAATTTTTAAAAAATGTATTTATTTTCGTAGAATTATCTGGTATTGAATTTAACGGCGTAGAGTTAATAATTTAATTAAATTAAGTATTACAATTGATATCTGTAGACATTTTTCTCGTAGAATTATATTTGTAGAATTTCCTTGTGTAGAGTTTGATCTTCTAAAAATTTATTATAAAAAAAGTTAAAATTTGTAGAATTATTTTTTGTAGAATTTAATTGCGTAGAATTTTTAAAAAATCTATTTATTAAAATGCATTTATTTTTGTAGAATTATCTGGTGTTGAATTTAACTGCGTAGAGTTAACAACTTATAAAGAATAATAAAAAATATATTTTATCATGCGTAGAATTAAACTTTGTAGAATTTATTGGTGTAGTACTTAATCGTGAAGATTTTTAAAAAATTAATTAAATTATATTTTATTTAATTAGAATGCGGAGAGTTTCATTATGTAGAATTAATTTGCGTAGAATTATTATTACTTGTCTAAAAATAAAGTGAGAGTTTTCTCGTGTAGAGTTTACTGTGTTGAATTTTCATTTGTAGAATTTAATTGCGTAGAATCGCTACCGCCCCACTAACTTAACACTAACGCATACCTAACACTAACTCGCACGCTATGAATCAACTTTCTCATCGTCCTTATATACTAAGCAGAACATTTCTTTACCGCTTGTGAGAAAAAGTGCAATATTTTGAAATTTAAAAATAGCAATAATTTTTGCTCAAATTGTTTTTATATTTAAATAGTATTTTAATATGCATTTAGAACAATTTTTCGGATTGATTTCATTGCTTATTATTTAGAAATTGTGATTTGTCAATGAAATTGAGCATTAATTGCAATACCTAATAGGGGCATAAATAGATACCAGATAGATTTCCCTGTTTAGAAAAAAGGACATTCTAGTCAGAGCCTGATTGAAATATTTAATAGGGGCATAAATCGATCCAGCTAGATTTCCCTATTTAGAAAAAGAAGGCATTCTAGTCAGTGCCCTATTATCACCTATCTAGACATTACTGGTGTGGTTGGCCTCACTAAATTCTCATCAGTGCCCTTCGTCAAATAAGGCGAAGTCGGGCAATTTCCACACGGGTAATTAAAAAATTATATCAAATTATATTATTTGCTGTACCAATTCAGAAATAAATGCAATAGAATTGACCTATAATGATGAGTTTTTTAAAGAAAAGGTTACTTACATTTATGCATAGAAATTGTATAATTGACTCATATGAAATATATTTCTGCTCCATAACATTTATTGATGAAACTTGTGCTTTAAATTCAGAGATAAAATATATATTTGAAATAAATTTATATTGTTTAGAATAATTGCTTCATTTTTCACTCTTTGTGAGTATTTTATACTATACATAATTGCTCAAATGTATATATATATATATATATATATATATATATATATATATATATATATATATATATATATATATATATATATATATATATATATATATATAGAAGTGCATGGAAATGCAGATGATGAAGTAAATGATGACCCTGAACTAGTTGATCCAGAAATAATGGAACGAAATAATAACATGCCAGGTAGATATCCAGAGTTGTGTGTTTGTGTTACGTGGTGGAATATAAAGTTAAAATTCCCAAAAAAGTAAGCTTGCTTAGGGGAGAATGGAGTAAAGCGTCCATTAAAAGTGTTTTTTGCATTGCAATGATCAATATAGACGACGATTTTCCTGCGATCTTGGATTGTTTGAAAAGTTGCTTGGTCGATTTATACACGTTGTTGATTTGCTCTACTTTCTTATTTAATTTCAATTCAATACCCCTACTCATAACTACAACAATAATTAAAGAATTATAATTATAAAAAAAGATTTGGCCGCAATTCAAAACCGAATGAGGTTGAGAATTAATGACAGACGAGATAATTATCCTGGAAACGAGCAACTACCAGAAGGTATTATTTTTACGGATCAATGTACATCATAGTCTAATTTTATGAAAAGTTTAAGTAAAATATTATTAGAAGGAGGAGTTCAATTATTGGAAGCGGAAGAGGAAATCGGCGAACCTCTACGAAATGTTGAACGTGGCATAAGGGAGAGAGTTCAGCGTGGACGAATTCGCCGTGTTCGCGAAGGTCGTGGTCGACGTGGTCGTAGTAATCAAAGAGGACCACTTTTAAGAGGTGCTGATTACTTATTAATCATTATGTAAATACGCAGAAAAAGGAAGTATTATTTTAACTCAAAAAGTAATATCAAAATTACAAGCAATACTTTTAACTCATAGTGTCAAATTTTAACACTACAGCGGGTTAAAGTAACATTACCTAGATAACAATCGTGAGGCGGGCGTCACAAAATGTGCGTGCGTGTCAGCAAGTGCGCGTTATAGCGCACGCATATCGCATTCACGTGTGGCGATTGCACTAGCGCTTGCGCAGAAAGTGGCATTCTGGTATCGCTCATGCGAGTGGGCTCTCGCACTCGTGAAGGTGTCATGCGCCTATAAAAATTGAACATAATTTAACACAAATTTGTTATGATTGTCCTAAAAGATTATCTTCGAAACCACTTTTTAGTGAAAACGTCATGTTTAAATAATTTTCCTAACAATTCTATGTTTTCAACAAATTTTAAATTAAAATGCCTTTAAAAGTAATATAATGTGTATAATTTTGTAATAGTAAGGTAAATATGTACTCTATCTAGATCTCGTGGTACAACCCGAACTTCAACCACAACCAGCTCCTAATTCACAAGCAGATCTTCAACCGAGAAGAGGTAGAGGTAGACCTCGAGGAAGGGGGGGTAGGTTAAGAAATGAAGTTGGTAGAAATCAAGGTGAAATATAATTTTTAACTAATTTAGAAAGTCATTGAATTTTCATTTAACAGTTCTAAAAGACTGCACCAAAAATACATAGAAACAATTTTTCTAGAGAACTTTTTAACAGTGCAGAAAAGTATTTCAGGATATACCTACACAGTAAAAAGAAAGTCTTATTTTTAGGCAGGAAAGCAGCCTTAAATTAAGATGCAACATTTTTAAGGCAGTAAATGCTGAATTTACGCACGTATTTGTATCCTTTAACATTATAGCAAACAGTGCTGAATTTAAGAACGATCTTAATTTAAGATTTACTTTTTACTGTGTAACAAAAATCTGATTGAAAAACTATTAAAAATGTACAGAATTTTTGCTACATTATTTTTATGGTGTTAAAACAAGTTTTTTGTAAAAAGATAACAAAAATTCTTAAATTACAAAAATTAGTATGAGAGAACGTTTAAGGCAAACTAAAACTTTGCTTTTAGTTCATATATACTGTTAACTATTCTCTCACTTTTACTTCACTTTAGTTTTACTTGACGTGTGTATTTGTATAGAATTTCCATCGATTTCGTATGAAATCACTAGTAAAATTCGTGTGACATTTTGAAACTTTTTTTCGCACGACTATTTGTGCGAATGTACCCGAATTTTTATTATGGATTTTCAAAAAAAAAATTCCACTCGGAAACTTGTATAAAAATTCGTACATAAATTATTTTGACAATTTGTCAAAAAAAATTTTCTTTTAATTACATTTTCCGTAAATAATTTGGCAGTAATTAGCTTAAATTTCTTAAGGAAATTTGTCCGAAAATTAAAAAAAAAGATTTTAGCTGACCTTATGCACGCATTTTGCTTTATAGGTTTTTAAATTATTTAATTCTTTCGAAGAATTTTAATAAAATTTATCAGAATAATTATAGACTAGGAGCTGGCGGCGAAATTAACTATCTCATTTTAGGCCGGCTAAAAATTTTAGTATAGATTAATGAAAATGTGAAATTAACGGAAATGCACGTCTGGCAGCCCTTCGAAAATTCGATAAAATGGTCGAACACGTAGAAATTTTTACACTTATTTGAATGTAAAGTGTTAGTTTCTGAATGATTTAATCGGTATAAAATGAGAATAAATTTAACGATATTTTTACGTGTTTAACCCCTTGCCAGAAGTACTTTAAGGAAATTCTTTGCATAAGAATTCAATTATTTTCTTAAATGACAACATTCTTTGTAAGAATTCAATTAAATTTTTCGCAAAAATTCAATTATTTTTTTAAAACGCAAAATCTTTGCAAAAATTTAATTATTTCAAAACATTTTAAAGACTTTCACGAAAGAATGTAATGTTTTTTTCAATTCATTATAAAATATTTCAAAAATTAAATGATTTTCTAAAATTTTATGAAAGAATTCAATTTTTTAATATTTTTAATCTATTTTTTCGATAGACTCTAATTATTTTCTAAAATTTTAATAAATCCTTTGAAACAATTCAAGTATTTTAGATGTTATAGTAAAATTAATAATCAAAATAAAATACCTTTTCTAAATAATAAAATTGTTCTCAGGAATTCAATCATTTTCAATACAATTATAATAAGCGTGTGAATAATCAAATATTTCATTATAATTGTTACCAAATACGATAATTTTAAAAAGTTGAAAAAAATTTTATGTTTATTTCAATGATTTTTAAAATTTTCAATTAAAATTATTTTAAACAATTACATTTTTTATGAAAGAAATTGTTACATCCCGAGCGGAAAGCGAGGTTATTTAGAATTTTAATTAATATTTAATTTATTTCGGAGGAATGGTAGGCTGATTAAGTCAAGTTGGTAAAGCTTGACCATTTATTTTTATGTGGGTACGTTCTCTTCAATCGATCGTACGGGGGTCGTCTTGCAATTATTGAAAATATAATTGTTATTTAATTACCTTTTCTTAATAATTTAGTAATTTTAATGAATTAGAACTCAGTAAATGAATGAATTTTAATTTTAAATGGTAAAATATTTATTATCTTTGATTACAAATGAATGAAATATATAAATTTAGATTGTGTTTATGGTGTGAATTACAATTTGTTAAAAATTGGTACTTACAATTACCTCTGTTTCGAGGGCAGATACAATGATGAATTTTTGACAAGGAATATATTTCCTATAGTCGTTGACACTGTGAGGTTTTACAACTCTTAAAAAAGAACGGTTGGGACTTTGTCACAGTTTTTAGTTCTTATTCTCCGAAAGCACACACGTCACGTTTGCAAATCGTATCTCGAGAATAGACTAGACTACGACGGATAATCTATTAATTTTTTAATATACCGACTCACAAGTCTGGCGATAATGAATACTTGCTCAATAATTAGAACAACAAGTAAACTTTATACTGTTTGAAAATGCAAGATTTACGGCCAAAATTATGATTACCGAAGGGTCAAGCTTAAAGATGAAGCTGTCACGACGCGAACGTAACGATGACTTTGTATCGAAATAAACTGACGGATGACAATGGATTTGCATGGGTTTTTATAGTAGAAAATCTTCCCTAGTGGGAGACAAAAGATCAAAGATCACCCCATCTCCAAGCTTGACTCCTAGATCATCCCAAGAATTGAATCAGTTCTTGGAGCTTTGTGAACACCTGCATCACATATAGTATATCGCGAGTATCACTATTCCATGGGATAGTAAACACTCCCAGGAAGAAAACTAAGCTTGCATCTAGCCACATACTATTGTGAGTCAAGTCCACTCGCAATGCGTATATAACATTATTTATCATTCTTTATTAGTGTGCATCCTTATATTGAATCTCATAGCTTCAGTTCTATGAAGAGTAGATGATCGCATTCTATTTGTCAACTATGAGGATCGATAAACAGATGAACTATTTAGAAAAACATTCTACACTCTATGCAGCTGCAAAATTATTCTTAGAAAACAATGCATAGAGAGTAAAAGGATACATTTCCTTCTTAAATTCCAAAATATATAGTATTAAATTTTGAGAAAAGCTGCGTGAGAAATGACTATCAAATTTGTTACTCTTACTAATTTTAGTTAATATTGAATATAATTAAGGTTTAATTAAATCTATGAAATTACTGAAAGTAATAACATTCTTTCTTTAAAGATTCTCTTATTACTTTCTATCTATTGCTATTCTTTTGTTATTTGTATATATCAAACACAACTCTTCTAATCTCAAACTTCTTTACACGCGTTGATTTACAGTGATTCATAGCTAATGTCTTAAATTTCAAGGAGAAAATTTTGTTACTGGGATGTAACAAAATTTTAAATATTTAATTTTAAAAAGAATTAAAAAATTTAAAAGAATTTAAGTATTTACGAAAATTCTAATAAAATTATTTAAAAGAATTTAATTTTCAATTAATAATTCCAATAGTAAAATTATTTATGGATTAAATTCAATAAATTAAAGAAATTTTTTGTATTACAGTCGACACTCGATAATTCGAAATTTTCGATAATTTGAAGTCATAAGACTGGCGTTTCAACTTGGAATCATCTAGAGTCGACTGTAATTCAATTACTTTAATTGTTTTCTACATTTTAATAAAATTCCTTGATTAAATTATATTATTTTAGAGAAAATTGAATTATTTTGAAAACTTGAAAAAAATTATTGATTAATTTTAATTACTTTCAAAATTTCCAATTAAATGTAATTAAAGAAACTCAATTTATAAAAAAAATTGAAAATAATTCTTAAAAAAATTTTTTTAAATAATTCTTGGCGGAAATTTAATTATTTTCATAAATATTAAAATTTGTTGAAAGAACTCAATTATTCTAATATTTTTTGCAAGAATTCAATAATTTTCAATATATTAATTTTAATTAAAGATATGTACAAATATTGAAAACGAAAATTATTAAAAAAGTTAATTTACAGGTATTTTTTGAATAAACTGACTTTTACGGACATTAACCAGATTTACAGACCTTTACATTATTGACGAACCTAGTGGAAGCCCTAAAATATTCAACAATATAATCAAAATTGCAAAAATAATTCATATTCTAAAATTCATTTTTAAAGAATCATCATAATCTCTTTAGGTATTGTTTCCATGGTAATATTACATAAAGACAATAACATACTGAAAATAATTTAATTTATAACTTCACTATTCTATGAAAATGTCAAATTTATAAATAAAAAACAATATTTAACCCTTTAAACATGAATCAACATATTAAAATAGCATTTCAAAATGTGTTGTTTAAAATGGATATTTCTTTCCAAATACATAGGGACGGAGCGTCTAGTCGTAAGTTTAAACGTAGATTTATATAAAAAAATTAATTACAAAAAAAATTCATTTAAGAAGCTTTATTGTGGAAATACCTGTAAATTACACTGTATAACTGTAGAAAATTTTATTCTTTAGAATTCAAATTTAGAATTTATTAGAAAAATTAATTGAATCTATACTAACTTGGTCATCTTAAGAAAATACAAAAGTTTTTTATCTATAAAATTGAATTTTTTTAGTTTTTGAATGATTATGCCAATTATGACAATTTTTTGTCAACACGAACAAGTGAGGATAAGTCTGATAATGTAATTTTGCTTTTTTAATTTTTATAATACTATGTTTTTGGTTATAAACTGTCATATAATCAGAACCAGTAAATGAAGTCAATCCTGCACCGGAAATTATTCCTGATGTACCTGAGCTGGCACAGAATCCTGCACCTCCCCTTATTCCTGCTGAGCTAAATCCTGGTCCACCGTTACCTATTCCTGTGGAACATAATGTTGTACCTGAACCGCGACCGATTCCTAATGTACCTGAGGCTCCTCTTGATAATCCTGTGCCAGAACAAACTAATGGACAAGCACTTCGAAGAGGTAATCAAGTTAACTGTATTCTTATTAATTTTGTGTACAAAAAAATAGAGAATTAAACTGCGATTATCTTAGAATCTAGACCTGACAAAGTCAGTCCCTTTTTATACTAGTAATATATTTTTCTTTAAAGGACACGAAGACGTACAAAGAGATCGTAACCGAATAAGATGCTGCATATGCCTCGATTTTCCACCAAATTGCCTATTAATGCCTTTAATTAATGCCTATTAATTGCCTATGTGCCTTGAATGTTACACATCTTACCGAGAAGAGAATTGTCCTATCTATAGAGATCCAATTGTCGACGTTATGGACGTTTTTGTTTAATTTTATTATTATTCCTGGTCTTATTATTATTATTATTGTGTTGAATGAATTGTATTTTCTAGATTAACGTGTGTTTTATAAGTTTCTTATTTTAAAAAAGTATTTTACAAATAAAGTTATGAATATGATTTTTCGTTGCTTATATTTGACTTTAAAATAATTAATAAAAAAAATAAATTAATCAATTCAAAACATAAAAGTAGCTTTTGAAAACTCTTGCTGGGCTAGAAAAATTGTTTATAATTTTTAAAATAAAAAAGACGTTTTTTGATTTCACAAAATAGTTGAAAATTCACATAAATTGATTGGAATTATAAAGGCAAATGCCTTTATAATTGACCCAGTCTGTCTGTACCATATATTCCAAATGGAAAACGCCATATTGTTTAGCCAAGCCTCAATTTTGTGCTTGTGCTGTACAGAATTTTTGTCTAACTAAAGTTCAAATAGGCCTTGGCGTTAAGTATAGAAAAATTGTGCACAACACTCTTTGACAACATTGCTTTTTCTTGCAAACCAATAATAAAGATGAGTTTATGAATAATAAATACAAATTAACTGAAAAAGTTACAATTTTATTTTCAATTTATTTATATAATTCATTAAATTTGATAATAATTATTTGACAGTTTTCTAATTTTGTAAATAATAAATTAATTAATCAAATCAAAATTGTAAAATACATTGAAAGTTTAATTTTTACAGTACTATGGATCTTATTAAAATCTTATTACTTATAAAAAAATAATGAATTGTCATTGGTAAAATGTAAAATGTAATAAGTGAAGTTCTTTAATTTAATGGTTAAAACTTTAAATAAATGTATTTTTTTAATTTATTATTTTTAACTTATCTTTACTTTTTTATTTTTGATTCAATAATATTAAAGCCTAAAGATCCTAAGAAATTAAAACTTTATTGCACGCACGCGTCGATAGCATAATGGATAGAGCGTTAGTCTATAATTCCGTAGGTTCGATTCCCCTGGGACGCAATTTTATTTATTCTCATAGGTTTGTGTTATTTTCAAGATTCTAATCATTAACAATTAATCATTAAGTCTTTAACACAATTTAGTTAAGAAGAATAACTCTTTATTAATATTTATTCAAAAAAATACTTTTGTCATAACCACTTCCAGGAGAATCACGGAAACAAACATTTTAGACCAATATCTTACATCATTGTACTTCTTAACTTAGCATAGCAATATTTATTTCATTTATAATAAAGATGAAAAATAATTTTGGGTTAAATCACAACAGTTCAGAAGTAAATAAAAGCAATAAAAATTTAAAAAGCTTTTACATAAGTTAGTACACACTGAAATTAAAATAATTCTGTGAATCAAATTTTAAAAATTTAAATATGGTTTGTTCGCATATTTGTTTAATTTATTGACAAAAACTTTATCACTATTACTGCTTCTTAAGAACAATCAAATCTTAATAAAGTTGTAGTTTTTACAAAATTCAATTTGGATTTGAAGGTAATATTAATGTCGAAAAACTATTAGCTCCTTAAATAACTCCGTGGTAAATTCCATTCATTACTGTTAGTTAAGATTCATAATAAACTAGCAGAGAAATTTTAACAGGAAATCTAAATTTGTTTAAATAATAATAACATATGTATTTATCTTCTTAAAGATAATGGCCCTCTGGCATCTCTTGCTTTAATTTTTAAAGCCCTTCTCAACTGAAACACTTGCAAAGCCAATGGATTTCGCCCGTGATTATGAACAATCTCTTCAATGTTATTCGTCACAATATTACGTTTCAGGGAACCTGGACATGGTATGACCGATCTTTGTCCACAGCGAAATGTTTCGACTAAAACAGGTTGGAGTCGCCATTCCTTATGATAGGAATAACCCCTATAAAAGTATTTATAAGTGTTTGGCCTTTCGCCAGGCTCTACAACTATATTATTATAATCTTCGTCCATTTAATTCGAAACTATTTTTTTAAAACGCAAATTAATGAAAAACAATTAAAACATACACAATGCGTGAAAAAGTGTGAGGGTAAAAAATAATGACAATAGAGAAGTTGTCTACTAAACTGGGAATAATTCTGAAGATCTCAACAAACCTGTGTTGAGTTTTACCGTGTAGAGTTTATTTGCGTAGAATTATTTAATGTTGAATTAAACGGCGTAGAATTATTATTAATTTACTTTGAAAAAAAGAAAAAAAAATCCAATTTAAATTTGTGTAGAATTTTGAATTGGAGTGTTTAATTGCGTAGAATTTTTAAAAAATATATTTATTAAAATGCATTTATTTTCGTAGAGTTATCTGGTATTGAATTTAACTGCGTAGAGTTAATAATTTAATTAAATTAAATATTACAATTGCTATCTGTAGACATTTTTCTCGTAGAATTATATTTGTAGAATTTCCTTGCGTAGAGTTTAATCTTCTAAAAATTTATTACAAAAACAGTTAAAATTTGTAGAATTATTTTTTTGTAGAATTTAATTGCGTAGAATTTTTAAAAAATCTATTTATTAAAATGTATTTATTTTTGTAGAATTATCTGGTGTTGAATTTGACTGCGTAGAGTTAACAACTTATAAAGAATAATAAAAAATATATTTTATCATGCGTAGAATTAAACTTTGTAGAATTTATCGGTGTAGTATGAAATCGTGAAGAATTTTAAAAAATTAATTTATTTATATTTTATTTAATTAGAATGCGTAGAGTTTTATTTTGTAGAATTAATTTGCGTAGAATTATTATTACTTGTCTAAATATAAAGTGAGAGTTTTCTTGTGTAGAGTTTACTGTGTTGAATTTTGATTTGTAGAATTTTATTGCGTAGAATCGCTACCGCCCCGTAGCCGAATAATTACTGCAAATTTTTGTCTCTCCGTGCGTTCGTAAAGTACCGTCTCTTAAAAAGTATTTTATTACACGATTTACACCTAAAAAGGGGTCAATTCTGTCTTCTTTAATAATATTAATAAGTAAGGAGGGATCTAATATAAATAGACCTTCGTTATGTATGAAAAATGAAGATTTTAGCAATACTTGTGGATACAAATCGCTATATTTTAATAAAAACTGAAAATATGAGTTCATTGATTCGTTATGAGATGAGTTTTACTTTTGAGACTCTTATGTCTAAACTATGCTTGATTAGTATTACTGTACGTTCGCCGCGTGCGATAGCCGTAAGTGATCTATATCAATGATGTGTTACTCGCACGAACAATGATACTACCTCTTTTAAAATTATAGTCTCCTATTACTCCTGATAAGTTAAGATTCGTTCATATCAATATATTTGACGAGTTATTGGGTATAAAATTTTTGGTTATATACCAAATATTTAGCCACCAAATTATTGAAAATAATGTTACAAAAAACAGTGTTGTTAATAATATTAAACAATACATATGATTTTTGTTAATTATAATAAGAATTCACTAGGATCTGTATTGAAAAAAGGTGATCCTAATATACCTGTTAACTCAGGTTGATTTAGATTAATGAAAGTTTTAAATTTTATTGCTTTATTAGCAATTACTATTTTTGCTATTCCTGAAGTAGTGAAAGACCCAAAATTTATCGTATACTTCTCCGATCTATTTATTTTTGTGTCTGGAGTGAGTTTACCTTCGTTTAATAAATTAATATCTAAGGCAGGATTAATCAAAAAGAGTCCTCTATTGTCTATCAAGTTTTTAGAAGAAATGTGGATTTTTGGATAAATTTTTTAATTGAATGAAACATTGTTAACGCATTCACTCATGAGAAAATTCTATGAATATTAGAAAATCTTCTAATTAAATAATTAGTAAAGAAATTAAATACGCGTCGCCTTGTTCGCCTTTGAATTGACAACTCAAGTCGTCAAATTTCTCATTCGTAAATGATCGCAATTCTTTGAAAGTACCTTGTTTCAAAAATTTGATCAAGAAATGGCGCTCCTAAAATACCGATAACTTCAGAGTCGCAGTGATAAGAATCAACTTCGAACCTCAAAGAAAAATCGCTAAATTCTATCAATGTACTCCCAAAAGTACGAATTGCGCCTTGTCTAGTTATGATTGCATTACTGCGTTCGATATGAACAAATGATGCTGTAGCTGGTTCTTGAATTAAATTTATTGATAAAGTATGATCTATTAAAAAGTTACCTCTATGTGAATTGAAATAGCCTGAAATTAATCCAACGTAAGGATAATTGTGTTGGTTATAATCAAGAATTGAAAAATAATTAGTCATTTAATTTTACAATTCTTTATCTTTATTTAATAATTGTTCCGTACTATTTAACAATTTGTCGAAAAATTTAGAAAATTCTTGTTGCGATGTTAATTTTTTTACTTTTAATAATTTATCAGTGATCTCTACTTGTTTTTCTTGGAAACGTTTCTGACTTCTTTTACCTCCTCGGTTTCTTGGTTTCCCGTTATTATTTTGCATGATCTTAAGCTGCAAGAAAAGACATTTTGTCTTTAATTTTAAAATTTTGTATTAAATTTAAATTAGTGTAATTGTTTCTGTGAATTGTATTAAAGAATATGGCAATGATTTTCTTTAAGGTTAAAATTCGCCGATCAGCGTAAAAGTAACTCTAAAGTAAGCCTTAAACTTAATAAAATTTGCAAAGTTCTTTATTTTAACAAATTCGCTAATCAGCGTAAGATGATAAAATCAAGGACTTTAGTGTTTAATAAAGATAATTGTCCTAATAACAAAATCGCCGATCAGCGTAAAATGCCATTAGTAAAATCGAAATTCGCCGAGCATTGTAAGAACGATTTTATACATGTTGTTCTTTATTAAGAGAAGTGTATATTTGTTTATTAATAAAATGTAATAATTTTCTTTGAAAAATGATTTTATATTAAAATGTTGTTAGAGTGTCAGTTAAGTTGTCTTTATTCTAAGTGTTATAAATGTTTAACTTGCACCCAGTGTAAGGAAAGAATAGTGTTTAGTACAACTCTAATCTGCGAGCTGACTATCAATTCTAAGTGTTAAAACTAACAACTTGCACAATAACCGAGTACAACGCGGACTCAATTGACGGATAGAGAAAGAATAATTTTAAAATTAACTGATTTATACTCCTAATAATCTATAAAAGTTAATTTATAAAAATTGTTTAATGTTTCTTTTTAATTTAAGAAATAATCCAATTGTTAAACAAAAGTGACGAATCCCACCGCTGCCACCAAATCAGCTGTTACATCCCGAGCGGAAGGCGAGGTTTAAAGGTTAGGTTAATAACTTTTTGAAGAAATGGTAGGCTGATTATGGTCAAGTTGGTAAAGCTTGACCTTTATTTTTAAGTAGGATCGTTTGTACTTTTCAAAACTACGGGTTTTGCGTTAAAACAAATGAATATTCCCGTTTAATAATTTATTCACCATTAAAATGATTGTTTACAATAATTTACATAAATGTTTCTTACTTTTATTTACAATGTAGTCGTAATTTTTAATGATAAAGCGCTGGTCGTTGTAAGTTTGGTTTTCAAGATGTTGTTTCAATTTAAACGAAACTAGAAAGTTTGTTTTGTTACACTTATGTAACGTTTACAACTTTGAGATTTTTGCGTTTTTTTCAAGAGTTAGTACCGCTTCTAAGTGTTACTTTTCGTCACTTGCACCTATTACGGAAAGAAACTTGTTTCTAAGTGTGAGAAAAGCAACTTGCACAATAATCGAGCACAATTCTAACTTCAATTGACGATTATAGAAAGAATTAGTAAAAAACTACAATTAATGAGACTTGACACGCAAAATACGACAGTTAATATATTAAAATTACTGATTCTAAGTGTCAAATTGCCTTTCTTGCACCCCTTAGGGAAAGAAACTTGTTTCTAAATGAAAAACAAAGTTGACTTGCACCTTAATCGAGCCGCAATTTACGCTGCATTTGTCAATTAAAGAAAGAATATAATAAAATCGAATAAGAACAGAAGGGTCACTCGACAATGACTAATGATCTATAAAATCGCACTGGAACTTTTGACCATTTTTGTTAAGAAACTATGACTTATATACTAATGAATTACTGAAAAGTGGGAAAATTCATATACAATTATGGGGGTAAAGTGTGTTGTCTTCTAAGAAATTAGGTGTTTATTTTAATTATATTTATAAGTTATTTTGAAGAGAGAATACGTCTCTTCGACGATTGACCTAATTGGTTTCCTCACGTATGAAAAAATTAAGCTTGGGATACAAGGAATGATTCATAGAACTCGGCCTGTGAAAAGAGGTCATAGTATATGAGTTCGAGCTTACATGAATCATTTCTTGTTCATCGCATTGTCTCTATGTTAAACTGACTTTTGTCTCTTGCTTTGTTTTATTTCCCCTTTTTTTACTGAGAAAATATGTAATACTGTGTCCTAATTTATAACTTCTATCTCCAATTCAGAATTTTGACTCATATTTTGCAAAACACAAAAGAAAAATATATCTCTGAGATGTAACAGCAGAAAACAATGTTTGTCAAATATTTGTAAAAATTTTATTATAGTTAATCCAATCCAATTATAAGTTAATCCAAAATTTCTACTAATTTTCGACTAACTAATTCAACTAAAAAGTCAAATTTGAACTAATTGTATCATAATTGCTAAAATCTAAAATAAGACCTATATTGCATGAGCTGAATTCACAGTTTTTTCCAATTTAATTATATTCCTGCATATTTCCCATTTTTCCCAGTTGGTAGAACCCCAGGTAAAAGTATTAGTAAAAACAAAAACCCATCAAAGAGTATTTTCATAAAATATGTGAATTTTTGTAGTCATTTAAAGTTTTATTTATCGTAAAGACTTATTAAGAAAATTTATATTTGATAAAAAAATATACACCATAAAAGTTTTGACAAAGCTAGGAAAAACCGGATAGTTTGTAAAACAGAAATAATAATAGACACCCTGTTTAACTTTTGCCTTTGCAATGCTAAAAAAATCTCTAAAAGTTAAATCTAGAA
Organism: Leptopilina drosophilae; assembly: GCA_032873175.1. NCBI lineage: Eukaryota > Metazoa > Arthropoda > Insecta > Hymenoptera > Figitidae > Leptopilina > Leptopilina drosophilae. Next base: position 15,113,825 of record CM065486.1, read on the forward strand.
TTAAAATAGCAAAACATTTTAGTATCGAAGTTTTTTCCCAGTAGTTTAATCCAAGTATCGTATCACAGGTATTCATGAATTTCTGCAGTATTTATTTTATCATAAAAAATCTTCATTTTTAATAATTGAAAAATAATTTTAATGTTATAAACTAATATTTTTTAATATCACTTACCATCCTTATTAATAAAATCAGACGCCTGTCTGCACATTGCTCCAAACTTTAAAATTTCAGCATAAATTGTTGTTATTGACATACATAATTCCAGAAATAATCTTAAAAATTTTAATGTATGTATGTATGTAAAAAAATTGGATGAATAAATAATTCTGAATTGTATTATTTTGACGTTAAAATCTTAATCAAAGACCCCAAACATACTACTAACTTAAGTTTAATAGTAATTAGTATCAGTTATATTTTTCTTAATTTTTGACATTAAACCCATTTTCAACAGATATTTTAAAAGCTTTCCATTAAAAAATGTGTAATTTTCCATTTTTTGGAAATATTTTTAAATTTATATCTTAGTTATAGGATAGTATTTTTTGCAAAATTATACTAAAGTGTGCCTAAATAACATGTAATACTCAAGTATAGAATGTTTAAAAATAATCCATAATACATACATTAAAATTTATAAAATTATTTCTGGAATCCTTCATGTGAATAACAACTATATATATGCTAAAATTTTAAAGTTTTGGAGCAATGTGCAAGCAGGCGATGGATTTTATTAATAATGATTAAATAGAAATATTTATTGGGGCTAATAATTATAATTTTTTCGTTTTATAAGATTTTTCGAAAACATTTTTATACTTACATCTTAGATATGGAACAGTACTTTTTGCAAAATTATGCTAAAATGTGACTAAATGACGTGTACAACTCAATTATAGAGCGTTTAACAGCAATACATTAAAAAATGTAAAATTTAAAAAATTTCGATAATTTGAAAACATTTTTATATTAAAATTTACGTTAAAGGACCCAATTTTTTGAAAAATTAGGCTAAAATTTGACCAAATAACATGTAACAATGAATTATAGATCATTTAAAAGCAATTCATTTAAAAATATAAAATTTTAAAAATTTCGATTTTAAAAATTTTTTGAAAACATTTTTATACTTACATATTGGTTATAAGGCATTATTTTTGGCAAAATTATTTTGAATTATGACTAAATAACATGTTATACTCCATTATAGAAAGATTAAAAGCATTTTAAAAAATGTAAAATATGAAAATTTTTTTATTTTTTGAAAAAATTGAACATCTCTAGTTCTAATTAATATTTTTTTAATCTGTAAATTTATAAACCTTCCTTAGCCCAAGGTCTACATTCTGCCAAATTAAGTTCAAATCGGTAAACGCGTTTTTGTGTTATTAGGGAACAAAGCTTCTGTGACAAACATACATAGGGGAGACTGGGGCTAAACCGGACAGATTTGGTCTTTGACCAGAAAACTGATACAAAAACATATTTTTTGCTAAAGAGTAATAAACCGTTTTGATGCTTGTATCTTCACCTACAAATCGCACTTGTTCGATTTTAAAAAACTACAGTAGCTTTGGAGATATATTGCTTCGAAGATGACTACCTCGAAAACGAAAATACGAAAATTGGTGGGGCTAAACCGGACACCCCATAGGGCTAAATCGGACACGGCTAATTAATCAAAGAATGAGACACAAATTTTTTTTTTTTTTTTTGTAGAAAAGTCAAATCAATTCTTCTTTTATTTATTTGCAGATACTTCTATACAAAGAATATAATATAAACTGTAAAATCGGTAATTAATATAATATTAAATGAATAAGTTTTCAGACTTGTCTGTTTGTAGCAACTCGCTTGCGAATTCCAGTTTTAATATAAATTATTTATTTATTTATAAAATGGTTCTATGCAAAGAATATAATATAAAATAGTTAATTAGTATAAAATAAATTAAAGTATTCAAAGATTTAGTTGTTTTTTACCACGATGTCCGATTCAGCCCCACACCGTCATCTTATAATTAACCTGCAATATATTTTTTCTTCTTAAAGTTTTCCATTAAACTTTTTTTCTACTAAACTTAGTACACCTTGAGCTAAAAGAAAAATTGCAGTATGATATTTGCACTTTAACTTTAACGATAAAAACCCAAAAGAATGAGAAATTTTTTTTTTACTTTTACCTCAAAAAATTACATTTTCATATATTAACGGCAACTATTATTACAAGAAAAATGACACGTCTCTAAAACCTCATGCAGCATATGCATAACGAAATTGCGCGTTCATTGGTTATTAACATGATTTAAAATTCTTCACGGTTTCGGAAATATTTGACTTGTCCGGTTTAGCCCCGGTCTCCCCTACATACACACATACATACATTAAAATTTTTACGACTATTTCTTGAATCCTTTATGTTAATAACAACTATTTATGCTAAAAGTATTAAGCTTTAAGCAATGTACAGACAGACGTCTGATTTTATTAATAAGGATTATTAAAAATGAAGATTTTTTATGATAAAATAGATACTGCAGAAATTCAAGAATACCTGTGATACGATACTTGGATTATTCTTCTGTGAAAAAACTTCGATACTAAAATGTTTTGCTATTTTAATTCTAGATTTAACTTTTAGCGATTTTTTGAGCATTGTAAAGGCAAAAGTTAAACAGGGTGTCTATTATTATTTCTGTTTTACAAACATATTTTATGAAAATACTCTTTGATGGGTTTTTGTTGTTACTAATACTTTTAACAGGGGTTCTACCAACTGGGAAAAATGGAAAATAACAGTATAGTATATTATATAATTAGAAAAGAAAATGGTAACTATATATATATATATATATATATATTATATATAATAAAATTAAAACCCGGACAAGTGCGAGTAGAACTCGTAATAAAACCGAGGGTTCCGTACCCTCAATAAAAACTTCTAATTTTTTTCTTACAAAAAAATTGAGTTTTTCGCTAAAAAAATTTGAAGATCAAATCCAATCATGTTCGCTATATTTTTCTTGAAATCTACAAATGGAAATACATAAAATAAAAAAAAGCAGTCCAATAGGCTAAGAATTGTTAAAACCAAGGGGGGTACACACTCTTTTTTAAAAACGAAATTTTTTTTAGTTTTTCGCAAAAAAAATATGAAGATGAATTCCAATAATTTTTTCTGTACGTTTGTTGGAATCTACACGAAAAAATAAACAAAAATGTATAACGCCAATCCACTAGGTTAAGAATTGAGAGAACCAGCAAGGGTTGAAAAATTTTCGAGCTTGCAAAAAGAGATTTTAGTTTTTCGATGAAAACACCATGAAGATCTATTCTAATCACTTCCGCTATATTTTTCCTGTAATCTATGCATAAAAACGAATAAGTATGCCAATTTTTAGCTCTCCAGGTAAAAAACTGTGGGCGCCAGGGGGGGTACATGCATTTTTTTCGAAATTTCCAAAATTTTCGAGTTTTTCGCTGAAAAAATTATGAAGATCGATACCGAATGTGTTCGCTATATTTTTCCTTTAATCCATTTTTAAAAATACATATGCATACCAATTTTCAACTTTCTAGATAAAAAACTGTGAGCGCTAGGGGGGGGGGTACAAGCCTTTTTTTGCGAAAAATGGCCAATGTTTTTCGTCGAAAACTCTATGAAGATCAATCACAATCACGTTCGCTATACTTTTCCTGTAATCTACGCGTGAAAATACATAAGTGTACCAATTTTTAGCTCTCTAGATGAAAAACTGTGAGCGCTAGGGGGGGGTACATGGCCATTTTTGTAACCGTTCCAATAGGGTTCCTACCGGGGTACGGAACCCTAAAAAGAAAAAAGTAACTTCACATTTTTTAGTTACTTTAATAATGATATTTTTTTAATTCTGAATCAGCTTTTATTCTTCACCAGTCTCATCATTATCTACTTCCATGAGAATAATGTCGCTTATGTCTTTGTCAGCTTTACCACCTACACCTTCCTCGCCTTTAGAAACATCAGCTGTATCTACTGTGTCGTAGCCATAGTCTACAGCTTTGTTGATTCCATCGTGACTTTGCTTTTCTTCTATCAACTTCTCTTCTCCTTCATTCACCGCCTTGTTTTTCTCCTCTCCTTGATTGTTCCCCGCCTTGTCTTTCTTTTCTCTTTCATTCTCCGCATAGTCTTTCTTTTCCCCTTCCTTCCTCCACCTCATCTACATCCATAACCTCGCTCTTAGTAGAATCGTTCACTTTCTTCAAACATCATATTTAATTACGAATAATTCATATCGTTTAAGTCTTCATTACACAGCCACAGAAAAAAAAATTTGTGTTCTGACCCAGAGGTCTCACTATGTGTACCTTATGTTTTTGGGGTCGCTGAATCCGAATCCGAGGTCCATTTAACCCCATCAGTTCAGGGTTTTGACATAACCCCAAAAAACCAATATGGCGGACACTTTTTTAAAAAAATTCATCGGATTCGCTTAAAACTCGTTACTCGGGGGTTTTCAGTGTCGCTGATCACGAATTTAAAGTCACTTTTTGAAAATTCAAAATGGCGGATCCAATATGGCGGACGACTTTTTTAAAAGTTCATCGGATTTGCTTAAAACTCGTTACTCGGGGGTTTTCGGTGTCGCTGATTACAAATTTAAAGTCAGTTTTTGAAAATTCAAAATGGCGGATCCAATATGGCGGACACTTTTTTGTAAAATTCGTCGGATTCGCTGGAAAATCGTTACTCAGGGGTTTTAGGGGTCGCTCAATCCCAATTTGATGTCAGTTTTCAAAAATTCAAAAGAAGGGACAAAATTATTTTAACGGTTTCGATCGAACCCACTCCTGATGGAGGTATGCTTTACTCTATGCCGTGTAGAAGTTCCCATATTATGACTAAAATATGTCAATTTCTACACGGGATATTAACGAAAAATATCAATATTAAATTTTATTTCAACATAAAAACTCTTAAAGAATTTGAAGCTTAAGTTCCATGCAGAGTAATTGGATCTTGCGTGTGTCTGCATCCAGGGCACCTCCAACAACTGCAGCTCTTCACTGGTGGGAAACTTGGCTAATGTAGAGTATACTGCGACAAGACAAAGTAACAATCTATGTCACGACTACGATAGTAATCGCGATGTGTTTTGTTATATCTGCTGCAAGTACGAAATCAGTTAATTGCGAAAACAAATTAATGATGACGTCAAAGTCACATACAAGGGGATTTTTGATTCAGAAATTGATAAGAATGCATGGGCTCCCAATATAATTTGCAATTGTTGTAAATTAATGCTTAACCGTTGGAAGAAGGACAAAGAAGCAATCAAATTTTCCAGTCCAGCAGAATGGAAGAAACCTCTTTGTAAAGAAGATTGCTTTTTTTGCTCAAATAAAGTTAGTCAGAATTACACTTCTAAAACTAAACACAACATCGTTTATAAAACAGTAACATCAGTAAAGGCTCCAATTTTACACAACAACAAAGAAGAAAAAACTGATTTCGAGAGCATTAACGCAGTGAGAAATGATAAATTAATGAATGTTGATGAATACGAGCCTGAAAGCGACCATGACAATAACGACTCTGACTATTCTGCAGACACTAAAAAATCAGTCCCAAAGCTAGTTTCACAGCCTGTATTAAATGATCTCATACGCGACTTTGGTTTGCCAAAAGATAGTGCGGAGTTTTTGGCTTCATTTATGAAGCAGCATGATTTCCTAGAACCAAAGACAAGGGTTTCCATATATCGAAATCGAGAATCAGACTTTCGAAAATACTTTTCTAAAGATGATGATCTTGTATTTTGTACTGTTATCAATGGACTGATGAATGAAATGAAAAAAAATTGCTACAAAGCAACAGATTGGCGACTTTTTATCGATTCTTCAAAAAGAAGTATTAAGGCAGTATTACTCCATAATACCAATGTTTATGCTCCTATACCTATAGCTCATTCGACTGTAATGAAGGAAAAATATGGAAATACTTCTAAATAAAATTGGTTACGAGCAACACAGGTGGCAGATTTGTGGAGATTTCAAAATCATAACTATGTTACTTGGGCAACAGTCTGGATTTACAAAATATCCCTGCTACTTATGTTTATGGGATAGTAGAGCTAGAAAACAGCATTACAAGATAAGAGATTGGCCTATGAGAAAGTCCCTCACACCTGGATCGCACAATGTCATTAATGAATCGCTCGTAGATCCATCAAAGGTTCTGCCTCCTCCTCTGCACATTAAGTTAGGTCTTATGAAACAGTATGTCAAAGCTCTTGATGAGACAGGTAAATGTTTCGAGTATTTACAGGCGATATTTCCTACAATTTCTGAGGCCAAAATTAAAGAAGGAATCTTTGACGGTCCTCAAATTCGAAAATTGCTTAAGGATAATGTCTTTATTAGTCAGATGAATAATGTGGAGAAAGCAGCTTGGTTGAGTTTTCGAGAGGTTGTAGAAAACTTCTTGGGAAATCGAAAAAGTCCACAATATAAAGAAATAGTGGCCAAGATGATAAATAACTATGAGAAGTTAGGATGCTTGATGAGTTTGAAACTGCATTTCCTACACTCTCATCTTGACAAATTTCCGGAAAACGTAGGACACTTCAGCGAAGAACAGGGTGAACGATTCCACCAAGACATTAAAATTGTTGAAACTCGCTATCAGGGAGCGTGGGTTGTCAATATGTTGGCAGACTTTTGCTGGATGCTCAAAAGAGAATCACTTGAACAGAACAACAAGCGTAAAAGAAATCCTCTCCACAGATCGTTTGAAGAGAAAAGAACACGATATAGTTCAAAAAAAGAAAACCATTAAAATATTATCCGCTGTTGGAGCAGCATTCTTATTATCAATCAGCCCTTTTAAGGGCTATACATGATGTACAAAATCCGATCGAGCAACCTCCCCGCGGTGTACATCGGGTAAAGCCAATGCCGACGGTAGAAGGATTTAGAAAATTGGTCTTAATTAAATGAATGTAATAATAAAGTCATTTTTTGAGGTTAGAAAAAATTTCTGATTTTAATGGAGTTAAATAGACCTCGAATTCGGGTTCAGCGACCCCTAAAACCCCTGAGTAACGATTTTCCAGCGAATCCGACGAATTTTACAAAAAAGTGTCCGCCATATTGGATCCGCCATTTTGAATTTTCAAAAACTGACTTTAAATTTGTGATCAGCGACACCGAAAACCCCCGAGTAACGAGTTTTAAGCAAATCCGATGAACTTTTAAAAAAGTCGTCCGCCATATTGGATCCGCCATTTTGAATTTTCAAAAAGTGACTTTAAATTCGTGATCAGCGACACCGAAAACCCCCGAGTAACGAGTTTTAAGCGAATCCGATGAATTTTTTTAAAAAAGTGTCCGCCATATTGGTTTTTTGGGGTTATGTCAAAACCCTGAACTGATGGGGTTAAATGGACCTCGGATTCGGATTCAGCGACCCCAAAAACATAAGGTACACATAGTGAGACCTCTGGGTCAGAACACAAATTTTTTTTTGTGTGGCTGTGTTATTATTCACTGTGTGAATAAATTTTGGCGAAACTTCAAAGCCTGGTCTCCTTTGCAAGATAAAAGCCGACTCGTCGACTTTTGACAATTTTACGATTAATCCTGGATGGCGAAGATAGATGTGATCATCTTTACCTAATTCAACAAAATAGTCATAATTTGATACATCTATTGCAACCAATAGTTAACTTCTGAGAATGTGTAGATTTAAATCTTCCGTTATCTACTCGGAAGGTATTTTGATGGAAAATGTGGAACGTCATATATAGTGCATCAGATTGTAAACAAGATGTAACAATATTAATTAGATAAATTAGTCCTACTTTATTACAAATATATATCTTTTTTTATTTCTTTATTGATCATTTATTATTTATATTTATAAATTATTAACAACAATTATTATTAATATATTTTTTTTGCTTAGGGACTTTTGGGAAATCTGCCTACAGATACCTTGGATTCCGCACTCCAAGGTGATGTGGGGTTGGTATAATAAAACAAAAGAAAATAAAAAAAATAAGTATTATAGTAAATTTAGAATACTGGCGACCTACTGCCAGCCCGACCCACTAAAACCCCTAAACCCTTCTTTTGGAGCCCTTTACCCTCCCTCGGATCTGTCGTAAGACTTTATCCTTCGAGGGTGGCGCTCTAACTCATTCGCTGCTGCGACTTTGTTCTTTACCTGAGGTTCTCCTGCGTCAATAGTTAAAAAAATTAAAACCATTTCAATATAAAAGCGGAATTAATAGCACAACAAAAATTAAGCAAACAAATGTTAAAATAGTTAAAAATGTCAATAGATAAAATACTAAACGGGTCTAAAACAGAAACATATAAAACCAACAGATATATAATATCAAAAAGTAAAAATTGAATAAGGACAAATAAATCACAGAATAATTTAAAATAAATAAGGACGAATATATCACAGAATAAATTAAAATCGTATAAGGACAAATAAAACACAAAGTAAATTAAAAGTGTATAAGGACAAATAAATAACAAAATAAATTAATACAAAAAGACGAACAAACAAATTTAAAGCTGTTTAAATTACGCTTTTTGGCGGCCATCGAGATCCTTCCTCGACATGACCGAGATTATGAAGTTCTCGACTTGCCGCCAATTTTCTTCTGATTGGGTCATCAGCGATACCATGTTCTCCGGTGTAACTTGACTGTTTACACCTTCGAACATGGCCCGCCTCTCCAAGTCCCACTTCTTGCATGAAAAGAGGATGTGCTCTGAGATGTCCACGGGGAACTGAACAGTACGCACACACCTCATTTTCGCGTAATTTAAAGCGATACAGGTACGCGCTAAAACAACCGCGGTCTGTAAACGCTTGTGTCAAATAATAGGAGACTTCTCTATGCTTTTGGTTTATCCAGGTGGTGAGCGTTGGAATAACCCGATAAGTCCATCGGCCTTTCTCCTCCTTAATCCATCTGTCTTGCCAAGTCTCGACGAGTCTGCTCCTCGCATTCTTGCGGATGCAGGCCTTACTGAGTCTTCCCGACTCTGGGTTCTGGGGATTATTTCTTTTTTAAAAAAGAACAAACGATTCCTCCCTTTTCCTCGCCATAAGATCGGCCGGCGGGATACTTGCAAGGACCTGCACAGCACTTGTCGAGAACGTACAATACGCAGATACGATTCTGGCATTGATACCTCTTTGGGCCGACAGCATGTTCTCGCAAATTGTTTTGCTTCTGAACTTGAGCGAAGGAGCCTATGCTGCTGCTGCGTAAAACAGCTAAGCATGGGCAACACTCATGCTTAGCTGTTTTACGCAGCAGCAGCATAGGCTCCTTCGCTCAAGTTCAGAAGCAAAACAATTTGCGAGAACATGCTGTCGGCCCAAAGAGGTATCAATGCCAGAATTGTATCTGCGTATTGTACGTTCTCGACAAGTGCTGTGCAGGTCCTTGCAAGTGTCCCGCCGGCCGATGGTGCAGTGGACCACCAGTATCACTCATTAATTTACCTAGGACTCGATTAACTTTTGCTGCCTTCTCAGATGTAAGAACAATATAGTCCTAGAATCTGAGTCTATTACCCAAATTTATTCCTAAATGTTTAACAACTCTTTTACTGGTGATAATCTCCGTGCCAACTTCAAAAGGGACGTCTAACCTGATTCTTTTTCCAGTGAGAAGCACAATCTCTGTCTTTTGCATGGCTAAACTAAATCCATGCTCCTGCATCCATGGCAGTAATCCTCTCATAAGTTGATTGAGTTTTCTCTGTGCTGACTCTGTGCTTTTGGCTGTGATTAGCGCGGCTATGTCGTCTGCGTAGCCTATTAGAAAGGTGTCTTCTGGCGTACTCATTCTTAAACTTCCATCAATGGTGATATTCCACAGGTCAGGACCAAGTACCGATCTCTGTGCCGCGCCTGCTGTGATGTTCTTCTTCCGTCTCCCTTCAGATATCTCATAAAAAAGAATTCTCTGGCTGAGGCAGCTCTTAAGTATTTTCACAAGATACATCACTAGCAGAACAATTCTTTTTTGAGAAGTGATTTCCCTGCTGTGCGTCTCTGACTGTTCTTATAACTTCTTGTACTGCATCGATTGTTGAGCGCCCTTTCCTAAAACCGAATTATCTATTTGAAAGGTCTCCCGCTTCCTTAACTGCTGTCAGTAGCCTTGGTTTTAACAACCTCTCCAGAAGTTTCCCTGATGTATTTAGCATGCAGAGGGGTCTATATGCTGATGGGGATTGAAGATCACCTTTCCCTTTAATAATAAAAATAATAATAATAATATGCACTGAATTGGGCAAGGCCGAAACTAACCATGACGCCGGAAAGAGTGCATGTCCGGTTTATAGAGATGAACTGCAGAAACTTAAAAGGGTAAGTCCTTAAAGTTTCTGCAGGTTAACCTGCACACCTGCAAGGAGGCACAATTTCTCCTAATGCAGACAGCCAGAGAACGGGGAGTGGACGTTCTGTTCTGCAGTGAGCAGCATAGAAAGAGCGATCTCACTTCCTGGTTCCAGGATAGAACAGGTAGAGCTGCTGTTCAGGTGTGCAGTCCTGAATTGACGGTTGACAGGTTCCTGGAGACAAATAGCGGGTTCGTGTGGGTGGAAGTGACGAGAATACGTACGTATAGTACGTACTTCTCACCTAACGACTCGCTGACGGGCTTCGAATCCAATTTGTACGAACTCGAATCGAGCCTTAGAGAATCCAAGCTGGATGTACTCAACACCGGCAACTTCAATGCTAAGTCGCCAGAGTGGGGCGAGTCTAGGTTCGATAAGAGAGGTCAGATTGTAGGAGAAATGATCTACAGGAACCAATTAATAGTTGTAAACCGGGTTAAGTCATGGGCGTCTAGGTGAGGCACAATAGGTTCGATTATCGATCTGACCATCGCGTCACCTAAAGTGATTAGCCGCATAAGCGACTGGCGAGTCTCTGAGGAATATACCGCAAGTGACCACCAGTACGTTTTTTACATAATTACACCTATATCATTATAATAATACAATTTGTACCAAGGATTTCGGACAGGTTCCTTACTCGTAGCATTAACGGTCATTTCAAGAAAGAGGTAGCCCTTAACGTGTTTACCTTCCTTCACAAGAGCAAAACAGGATATAAAATGTGTGGCAAAATTTTTTCTTCCTTTCTACACTAAAAATTATTATAGTGGCTCTTAAATTTTAACCTGTGGTTTAGAAAATAGAGTTGTCTTATTTACATTATAATTGTCCATTGTAATTTTACCCGTGGGTTAGAAAATATGTAAAAATAACCTCTAAAAATAATTATTAAGAAATTTTAAACAATTTAATAAAATGTAGAATTTTTACTATAAAAATGTTTTACATTTTTAAAATTTTATCAAATTTTTGTATATACTTTTTATACATGCTAAATCGAACCATTCTTTTAGTGATTAACACTAAATTTTCTGTTGTAGTTTGAAATTATTTAGGTTTTTAGTTAAATCTGTAAATTACAAAAAAATTTATTAACTTTAAAAAAAATTGTATGCTATAAAAGTTCTATTATTTTTTGAGGTAAGATGTTTGATAAATAATACAGTAAATGGCTTAGGTTTTTCTCAATATTTTGCATAATTTTTATCAAGATGTAATTGATATTCAGTTTGCAGAACTCGGTTAATTTTTTCAAAATTTAATATTATATTCTTTAAAAAATTATTTTAAAACTAGCACTTAATTTATAACGTATTACATATATACAGTAACGTAGAGCTGAGTACTGTGGAGGTGACAAAGATGATGGAAAGCAAAGTCCGAGTGTGGACTAACAAACAATTTCCACCCATTCCTTCACACATAGTGGATTTACCACAAACTTTGAATATGGGAAAATGGAAAGATATACTACAATATTCAATGAGTTTTGAAGGAGAGGAAATAAACACAAATGTTACTGTAACACAGAAAATTGAGGTCACTTCAGTCACAGATACAGAAGGCTATATGTCAGTAATTTTTTTCAATAAAGACTTAGCTGCGACCTGTTCTGATTCAACAATTATAAGTATTGATGGCACATTTCGAACAATTCCAAATCTGGTTGGTGTATTTCAATTAATAACATTGATGGCTAATATCAATAATAAAGTAACATATTTTTATATTTTAAATTTATTTATAAAGCATTGTCTTCATATATACATCTTTAGTGCGCTACAAATTTTCTTTTTATTATTTATCTATTTAACCGATATTTAACTTCAAATTTTCTGTATAAATCAAAATCCTTTTCAAAGTTCCTATTTAATCTATTTTTATAAAATGAGATATTAATTAATATTAAAAAAAGCATCACCTAAGCAAAAGTTTACAACTGGCGCCTCATTGCGCCAGTTGTTCACCATGGATTTGAAATGATAACGTTTGTTATTGTACTAATAACTTAGTAATGCGTATAAAAGATTATGTGTGATTTTATGGAAATTTTAATTTTTAAAATTTCATTAATGCTTAATTTTATTATCTTTATATAAGAAAATTAACAAAATTATTAATTTTACAATATCAATAAGTTTTGCTATTTATCCTATTTATTTATGATATTTGTTAATCAATTTATAGGGAATCCCATTTATTTGGATTTTAAATGCAAAAAAACACAATGTACATATGAATGTGTGTTTCAAAAGGTCAAGGACATTTGTGCTCATTTGAAGCCAACTATCATAATGTGCGATTTTGAAATGGCGTTGATGAATGCAGCCAGATCAGTGTTTCAATGCATAATGAAAGCATGCTGCTTCCACTTCTGCAATGTAAATATAAAACTTATCCCATTTATATTTTTTTTAACAAAACAATATAAATATAATTCGTTTTATTAAAGTTTATTAAATTACTAAATGTCATAAATTTATATAGTCACTCTTTAAATACAGTAGAACTTCTCCAGTTTCAAGGTCCTGTAGTTCCAACTTACCCCTATTTTATCCTCCCATCATGTAGTCTAACCTTGAAGTCATTTTATACAATGTAATGGCGCTACGCTTAAAACTACAAATACTCTCTGGGTACGGAAACGTTTTTATTCTAGAAACGTTCCTAAAACTTATAAGATCGTCCAATGTTCTAAAAGGTTTGAGAACATGAAACGTTTTTAAGACATTACGTGATGGACATGAAACATTCCAAAGACGTTTTAGGAACGTTTTTAGAACAAAGACGTTTAAGTTTTTGAAGGACTATTTGCAGGTTAGAGAGAATTTATGTTTACATAAATACTCTTGAATTGTAAAGACCAACGCAGAATAAAAGAGTAACGTGAACGTAAGTATGTGTGAAACGTAAGTATGAAAAGGATAAATACCCTTTTGTACACTCAGATGCATTAATGCTGTCCTTCCGGTTTGACGGTATTTTGCAAAGTCGTATGATTTCTATCAAAATGTTTTTAGTTCATGACATATGAGAACATTCGCATGTCACGAACTAAGAATATTTGATAGAAATGACACGACTTTTCAAAATTCCTTTAAACCGGAAGGACAGCATTAATGCATCTGAGTGTATTTTTCCATCTCATGCTTTCGTTCACGTTACTCTTTTATTTTGCTCAGGGTTTATGTCAATATTACTGTTAAATTCAATCTCAAACATAAGGGATCAGCAGGTAGTACGAAAATTTTTCATTAAGATGTAAACTATATGTCAAACCTAATCTTTAAATTGACTTTAATTGTAAGGAAATAGCATGTCAGAAGGGATTTTTTGTGAACTTGTGAGTCCTGTTTTTTGACAGAGGTCAACATTGACCTAAATTTTAAGGGGAGAGCATGTCAGAGGGACTATTCCCTCACAGCATTTAAACCTTCGTAAAAATTTATTAAATATATGTTTGCAATATTCAGAATATTTAATTTCAAAGTTCATAGAAAGTTATCTAAAAATTTAAATGTCCCATATGAATAAATGTTTAGCACGAAACTTTTCTGAACAGTGTGGTAAACAAAATTTTGACCTGTATGTTTTCGAAAGGTTTTTCCTCCTTTCTTGAATGGTTCAAAATTTTACTTAATTTTTTTAAAATCAAAAATATTTTTGGATTTTTTTTAGGAAATCGACAGTATTTTTTCCTTTTTATTTTTTTTAATTAAGCTTAATATATGTATTTTTAATAATTAATTAATAAAAATAAATAAAAAATTATTAAAAAATTAAATATTTTACAAACAAATAAAGGTTTCTTCATTCTGGGTATATCATCGTAAAGCTTACTAAATTCCTCATTCAACAAGTGTAATATTAACTATTTTTATAAATAATTGTTAAATAGACAATTGACATTTTATAACATTTTTATATCTTTTTTTTAAATCTTAATATGAACATTTTCAGTACCAAAAAAATTGCTGTTTTTGCTGTTTCCAAATTATTAAATAATTAATTAACAAAAAATGATAAAAGATTAAATTTTTCACAAACAATTAGTCCCTTTCTGTTTTCATCTTTACCTCCTACCTTAGACAAAAACACACCTCCCGCTCTAAGGGTGCATGCGATTACATTAGCATAGGGATTATTTGAAAGTTTCAGCCTTTAATTTCTGATAATAGCGAAGTATATTTTACGTGATGTATGGCATTAAAAGTAAATATATGAAGCTTTATTTTAAAAAAAGAAAAAATAATGTCGACTTCCTAAAAAATTTTTAATATTTTTTATTTTGGAAAAATGAAGATAAATTTTGAATTTAAAAAAAAGTTTAGCACCATTCGAAAGAGGAGGGAAAAATTTTACGAAAACAAACAGATCAAAAATTTGTTTACTTTACTGTATTCTAGCTACAGCAGATAATACAATCCACTGTTCACACCTAATTATAAACTCGAACCTCTCCCTCTACAATTTTTAATAAAATTTCTTGAAATGTTATGGGTAAAGTGCTTTACCATATATGTAGTTCTAAAGATACTGCAAGTATCTGCTACTGCTATCTGCTACTGATACCTAAAACAAAGCATTAAGCGCCATTTTTTCTTAGGTTATATTTGCATTAAATTCGACGTTATAAATCCTTTTCTGTAAAATATATGGTTAAATCAGTGAGAAATTCTTATTCAGTTAAAAATTATGAAAATTACAAAAAAAATTTTATTATCAATAAATGGATATTAAATATTAATATTTAGCTATAAAAGTTTAAGTGTCGTGTTGGCGCTTTCTGCTTTGTTTTAGCGCACCCTTCAAATATGAAATTAATTTTTAAGAAAGTTTTGGTGCTATGGTGTTAAGGGTTCTAATCTGGTTACTTTTTTGACGCATAGCTTACTGAACACGGAAAAAAAGAAATTAGCTACAGTAGGAAACAAATGATTGCTGTGAAATCTCTGAATATTAGCTACCACAGCTAACAAGTTCGTAATGTCAGCGAAGTTGTTAACTGGGATAGCAAACGTGAGTAAAAATTTATGGGAGTTTTCTGTCATAGCGAACTTGTTTTATCTTACAGCGAACTTTTTTGCTGCCAGCAAACACTTTCTATGCGTGAATAAGTAAGATTTTACCTAAATTTTGACATGGGTTTGACCCTTTAACAAAAGGATTTTGGATCTTTTTTTTATAAAAAAATTTTCTAAATTAGTGTTGGTGTGATAAAGTGTATTAAATTTGAATTCACTCACTCTCTTTCTCTCTCTCTCTCTCTCTCTTATTATTGTACTTTCCATGGCAACCTACAGGCAGGCTTAACGCACAGGTCTGAACACTCCATTATGCATAGCGCATATATTCCTCTTGGGGTAAAATCTTATAATATCAAGGTTTCAAAAATCTTGAAATTATATGAGTTCTACTTTAATATTTAATTAGCAAAAACATTTTTTATAATTTGTTATAAGTTCACAACATGCCTTTATATTTTGTTGATAATGGCGTACACAAGTTTCCGAAAAACAAAGAACCAGTTATAATTTTTTAAAGTTTTAAATAAGAATAGCACGCAGTAATCGGCCACTTAAACAAGCTTTCAAAAAACGTACAAACATTTTTTTCAAATGCAAAAGCTTAGATTTGTTTATATTCTTTAGAAATGATTTATCTTTAAATTTGTTTAACTTTGGAAATTATTAGCAATAAACAAAATTAATTAATTTTTATTTAAAATTGTATAATGTTTTGAGTTTTGAAAGTGAAAGTCACTTAAAACCAATTATGAAGTGTTATTATTTATAAATTAAAAATTTCTTTGGATTTTTCAACTTATCTTTACAAATATAAATAAAATATTAATCTATTTATAAATTTAAAATAAAAATAAATTAAAATAAATATTTATCCGAATAAATCTTATTTTATTTTAATAAATAACTTATTAACAATAATTTATTTTTAATAAATAACTAATTAAAAGATAAAATAATTTTAAATTTATATATTAACAGATTTTTTCACGTACATATATTTCTCTATTTATACATTTTTTTATAAATTTATACAGACACAAAAGCAAATAAGAAATAAAGAAAATAGTTTAATTTAACATCATAATCTATAATATCTTTATTTCATGTAAATTATAACTTTTAAATAATTAAAATATTAAATTATTGATAATTAATATCTTTGATCTTCCTTAACTATTTTGTTAAAAGTAAATGTTAGTAATTAAGGTTTGATAGATTATAAAATACATTTATAAATATTGTTAAAAGGACAAATTTCCTAAGGGCTCCTAGAATTTCACATACAGTCCTGATAGTATAGTTGCGTGGTGGGGGTTTCATTTTACCCAACTTCTGGACAAACTGTGACACAGGTAGGTAAATATCTACCAAAGTACAGCATAAAGTATTAAAAATAGTCTGTTTTAATCTTTAAATTACTTTTTGAACATTCTTTAAAAAATGCATTTTAATAACCATACAAGAGAATTTTAAACATTATTAAAATGCCTATGTGTAGCCATTTTAACCAACTTTTGACTAAATTTTATACAAAATATTTTCTCAGTGTATGTGTAAGTTTCTGTCCAAAGAATTCGTATATGGGTGATTTTCAAATAACTGTCATATTTGCATGTCCCCATAGATAACCCGAGTCGAAATTTAGAGTCGACTCAGAGTCCGTTAAAACCTGCTTCATGGAGAACCTATAAGAACCTGAAGAGGTTTTACTTACATTGTGATAGAATCAATTTAAGATCTCATAGGGTCTACATAAGACCGTTTTCGCTGTCTATTAGGCGTTAAGGAGGTCTTAATTTAAGACCTCTTTAGAGCATATTAACTACTACTGAATACAGAATTTAGAATTCGCGCATGCGCAAGCAAGGAAAAAAGTACTGTTAATATGGAACAAAGCAATCCTATTTGTTTTATTAAATTTTTTGTTTTCTTGACAATTAGAATGTTTTATAGACACAACATTTTTTAGAATATTAATTGTATAACCAAACTAACTGTCAGAACACCAAAAAAGTAATCATAACAACAAAATATAGGATTATTAATTCAAGATAAACAATTCCTTTTCTTTAATTATATAATATGGATAATATAGATTGCTAGTAACATTGCCTGATTTTCTTATATATTTATAATTCCACATAATGATGAATTAACTAGATATAGTTGTTTTAATAAAACAATTTTTTCTTTTTTCTTGTATTTTAGCTATATTTAATAACATTTTACAAAAATTAACACAAAATTACATGAACAAATGATTTATTTACAATATAATAACATTAAACTCCGGACAAAAATATATATTTATTTTGTTACACATATATTTACATATATATATATATATATATATATATATATATATATATAATTATTAACATTGAACTAATAATTACACTTAAAGTTTTTACTATATATCCAGTTTTTTTAAATATATTCAAACTGCACTTTGTAACATTTCACTTAAAGAACACAAGATAAAAAGAATAATTTTTTCTTTTTAAATAAAACAAAAACACTATTTTTTAGCACTACAATAAACACAAAGAAGATTCATAATGAAAATAGATAAATAATTGTTTATTTATTAAAATATTAAATATTATTGTCCTGCCGAGCGCGGTTTAAGTATTCGTCTCTCAAATGCTAGAAAGCAACTGACACTTCAAGGCATTGCTTTGAAAATATCTGTGAAAATTTATGAAATCCCTAAATATGTCTCATAGGAAGGTTTGGAAATTTTTTTGGTGATAAAATATACATGAAAAAACTTGTACAGAAAAACGCACAAATAGACGAGAAACCTTCATGGCTGGTCATCCTAGGTGAAACCAGATGCGTCAAACTATTCAGAAAGAGAAAATATTTCTAAGGTTCTTGCTTAGAAATGAAAATATTTTACTGTACATAAAATAATTTTTCCATGAATATAGTTTTACTATATATTTATAATTTAAATATATATAAAAATCACAATATTATAAATATTTAATATTATTACTATAATACTTATTATATTATAATTTTAATATATTATATTATAATAAACATAATATAATATTAATATTATTATATTGATTTTTAATATTGTTATAAACATTAAAATCTAATTTTTTATGATCTACTGTAAACATCTTAATTTTTATCAAAACATTCAAAATATAATAATAAAATATTATTATATTACTAACAAAGCATTTTTTATACATGAAATTTATTCTTTTATTAATTTAATGTCAATAACCAATCTTAAGATAAAAGCTATTTTTTTAATATTAAATTTTAATCATTAAGTAATACAATATATCACATTTTAATTTATGAAACTAAATATGTTCTTGCTCTCTAAATCTTAATTAGTAGAATTCTACAGAGAAATAGTAAAATTTTAGTATTTTTCAGCAGTTTTCATGGAAGACTTTTCTCCTTTTCAGTTAGTAGAATATTACTAATTTTTAGTAACATTTTACTAATGTTTTAGTAGAATTCCACTAATTGAAAGTCACTTTTTCACTAAATGAATTAGTGAAATTGTTTTATCGACTAATAATTAAACAGTTCTACTAATTGTTAGTAGAATCATACTAAGCAATTAGTAAAATTTCACTATTTGTTAGTAAAATGATTACTAATAATTAATACTAATAATGTAAATTATTACATTTGGTGGAAGACTTTTCGTCATTTCATTAGTAACTTTCTACTAATTCAGATTTAGAGAGTAGACACATTAGATTAATAAAATTAAATTAATAAATAAAACATTTATGTATTACAAAATTTGTTCTCAAAATTATTTGAACTGTTGGCCATCTACTTTAAAAATACAAAAAAATAGAAAATATTTCTAAGTTCGACATGAATCAAACAAATATTTCAAAGTTGAACAAGAAGGTCTTATCAGGTGTTAATGGGAACTTCTTTCAATTTTTGGTATATGTGGCATTAAATAGATCGGTCTAACATAGTGAGCTGCAAAATTTTTTTTTTTACTTTAGCGCCTGCATATTAGTTAACTGACTTTTTTAAACAATTTTTCCGATTTGCATAAACATTTTATTATTTTATTGTATTACAACAATTTTTTATTGTTTACTTTCATTTTTTTTATACCTGGACCGATTATGAAGAAATCAAATCCAACCCGGTTAAAAATATTAATATTTCAAAAAGTTACAGTGGTTTTTGTAAGTGGGGCATATATGTCCCGCAGGTATTAAAGGGTTTAAAGCTTTTGAAACCATATTGCGCCGTATACTTATTGGTTACGCTACGTCTTCTTTCTTAAGTAGTTCGAGACTTTTTCAGGACGCAGTGACTGAAGAACTCAGCCGTAGCGTCAAGAACAATTATTTCTAAGTCATTAGAAAAACACCTTAAAATTCTTTAATGAATAATGAACTTTTCTAGAAAAAGTTCTAAATTTTTCCCGCATCCTGAATTCTTAAATAAATTTCGTAATAACTCTTGAAAAAAGTTTTCCGTGCAGCATTAGCAGCGATCCTCAATTAGTCAAATTTTCCGACATTGGGACAAATAACAGCCTAACATTGACACAGATGATCGGAATTTCTAATTCTCCGGAAATAGAGCTACGCACGAGATCGAGACCAGTCTCGGTATTTTCACGTTTTTCGAGATATTACGACGATACAATAAGAATACGACGATACGACTAATAATAATTTTTCGATATGAGATTGAGATTTTAGTCGACCTCTTAAAATCGACAACAAATATTTTTTTTTATTCTCTATTGAAAAAAAACAGATACGTATTTTTTAATTTCTTTGGAGGACAAATTTTTAAGTTATGAATTTTCAAAATTTTGGACTTGTAATTGTAGACCTATATTCAGTAGTTTGTAAGTCAAAAAATATTGAGTTTATAAAAAAAGTTGTCAAAGAATGAAAGCTTTTCACAATTCCTTTTCAATTTATAGGTTAACGTAAAAAATATATGGTTAAAAAATGTTAATTTATAACAGTTTAGAAAAATTATTTCATGCTTTATTATTTATCTATATTTTACATCCCCTTGTGAAGCTTAGGGTAGAAGCACCATTTGTGGCCACTGTACCGGTTGTGATCTGTTTTATAAAATTTCCTTTTAATTATTAACTATAACTAATGTTTCTTATTATAATAATATAGTACTACACGATTTTAAGTATTTCCTTAAGTAAAATACATAAATGAAATATACTATAAATAATTGCAATAATTATTAACTAATAGCCAAAACTGGTGCTTCTAACCTATACATGATTAATACAATTTTTTCACTCACTAAACGCATCAGGTCCATTCCGAGTCTTTGTGAAATATCTTCTATATATTATAAGGTATAAATAATTTTTTAAAAAAGTCCGGCCTGAAGTTAAAAAAAATTAATTTGATTATAAAAAAAATTTTAAATAAGAAATTTAAAAAAAATTTCCCTTACATTTTTTAAAAGTCGGAATAAAACTAAAACTTCCATTCTGTGACAACTTTTTCCTAAACTCAATATTTTCAGACTTATAAACTACTGAATATAGGTATACAATAATTGCAAGTCAAAAATTTACCATTTTCTAGTTGGACTTTTTTAAATTAAAAAATAGTGAGTTTAATGTAGCAGAAAAATAAAATATCCAAAAATTTTCGAAAAAATAATTTTTTCGCAAATTGGTTTTGTCCAAACATAAATTATACTTTGTTCACAGTTGCAATTATGTGAAATCAGAACTTTTCCATATCTTATATTTAGCTATATTAAAAATAAAAATAATTCATAAGAAAAAATTAAAAAAACGAAAGACAAACAAATAGAGAAACAACGGATCTTAGGTACTTTTCACAAACAAATGAATGTTTAGTATAATGGAGATCGGTTTTTTATATTCATTTGTCATTGCTGTCATGTTATTTCTCTAAAAATTTGACATTCTAAAAGTGATATAAATTTGCAGTTTTCTTTGCAAATCAGACAATACTTGCTAGAAAATAAAATTTTGATTTCTTGTTTTCATTTTCATCGTGTGTTGCAGTTTTTTCACGCTTTTGCTATAATTGTTTGGCATTTATTATTTTTCTTTACTCATAAGAAAAAGAATCTCACTTTTGTTGCTATTCATTAGCCGTTTTCAATTTCTACTATAGAAATAAAGATGTCATTTATCTTTAACAGTCCCATGAACCACAGAGTACCATGATCCATGGGAAAGCGAACATTTTCTAATAAATCCCCAGTCAGATTGGATCAGCCATTTTAAATTTTACAAATCTGATGTTAGATTCGATTTAAGCTACACTAAAAATCCTCGAGTAGAGTATACCAGTCAAATTCGAGAATTTTTTAATAAATCGTTCGCCATATTGGATCGACAATTTCAAATTTTTAAATTCTGATGTCAGATTCGTCTTCAGCGACCCCAGAAACTCCCGAGTAGCATGTTGCAGGCAAATTCAAGCATTTTTTAATAAATCGTCAGCCATATTGGATCTGCCATTTTGATTTTATAATATCTAACGTCAGATTCGTCTTCAGCGACCCCAAAAACCACCGAATAACAAAACTTTGATAAAGTTAATGAATTTAAAATTTTTTCGTCAGCCATATTGAATCCGCCATTTTGAATTTTAAAAATCTGACCTCTGATTCGTATTCTGCGACTACAAAAACCCCCGAGTAACAAGTTTGAAGCATTTTCATTTGCTTTTATTGTTTTTCTTTCTAATTTAACCGCCATATTAAAGACGCCATCTTGAAAATCAAAAGGTGCCATATTGTAATTGAAAGTAGACGTAATAATCTACATTTTTAGCCATATTAGAACTCTTTCGATTAAAATAATTTTTGGACGGATAGGGTCTTCCTCTGACAGAGAATGCCCAATATATATATATATATATATATATATATATATATATATATATATATATATATATATACGTACCAATGTATATATATACATATATACGTACCAATGTATATATATACATATATACGTACCAAGCCCGAAATTATACAAAGCCCGATCTGTACAACGATTTTTGTACTGACCGCGGTTGGTACAAGCTGTTTTGTACAGAGCTGTTATTTCCGGGCTCTGTACAGAAATATTTGTACTGAGCTAGCTCGGTACAGAGATGATTGTACAGAGCTAGCTCAGTACGATTCCTTCTGTACAATGTTATCCATAACAGTTGATTTGTTTATTGTTGACATTTTACCAACGATCAAATCAAAAGAATAATGATTAATAATTTCAATTATAAATTGAAAACGATTTCAGTATTATAGCAAATTTATTCGAAGGTACACGTAAATTTAATCATGGATACTTTTGACATGAAAAATTATTTTGAAAATAAATTGAAAGACTTGCCAGTTACAGATAATTCGGTTTTAATAAGTGACGAAAAAATGTATAATGAAATAATACAAAAAGTGATCGATTCAAAAAAAGAAAGTAAAAAAAGTTCAAGTGATTATCGGCGTTTGAGAAGATATGACATATTAACAATTGAAAATGAAAAAAAAAATGATAGTTCCTTTACATAATAATGCCAGCGAAAGTGTAAAATATTTCGTTCATAATAATGAAATTTTTAATATGCTAAAATCTGCTCATACTATTACTGGTCATGGTGGAATACATAAAATGCATAATTCGCTAAAGGACAAATATGCCAATATAACGCGGCAAGTTATTTCATTGTTTTTAGGCGGTTGTGAAACGTGTTTAAAAAAACTGCTTGGGAATTGAAAATTTGCAATAATCTAAAATCAAAATTATTATATTCTATGTAAAAATTCTTTATAATAAATAATGTAACTAATAATTTATTTAAGATATTCATCATGCGCCCCTTAAACTTCATAATTATCATTAAGAGCCTGTGAGCCTTTTACCCACAACTTTTCCTTGGTACTTTTTTTGCGAAGAGTTACTGGAAGTGTATAATTCCATAAAGGTTGACGAGCATAAACCTCCGCAATGAGTATCTCCTCTGGACTCCGCATAATATTGCGGCGTACGCTCTCATCGGCAGCCACACTTCTTTTGACAGACACATCTCCATCTGCAGACGACACATCTCCATTGCCAGACCCATCCCCGTTGATAGGCAAACCACCAGAACCATCATCAAGAAGACCACTTACAACATTACATCCATTTTCATTTGTACTGTCTGCAGCTAAAAATATATATATATAATATACTCAAAAACAATTTATTCACATAAAAATTATTTTTTATCAATTTTAATCAATTAACTAATTAATTAAACATTTAATCATTAATCAATCATTTATTGGATTCATCATTTTTTTAATAATAATGTTATTTATTTACAATTATATTTTTAAAATTAATTTTAGTAATTTTTTGTATATTTATGAATCTGTTATTCATGTAGTACAATTTATTATTACACAATTAGATTTTTCTAAACATTTATTGTGATTTTCTATTTTTATGTATTTAAAACAAAAATGCTTTCCAGCGCTAAGTTTTAAATATTTAAAATTTTAATGATTTGAAATTTTTTTATCGTAATCAAACCTTTTGTTTAAATCAACCGCGGAAATTGAATTAAAAAATTCTAATAAATATTATATGTATACTTACGACGGCTTATATTATGAAAACTAGTCACTTTTACTTGCGCGCTACGCGCGCCCTCTTTTTTTCTACTGTTTAATATGAAAATATTTTAACATTGAAAAAGTTTCTAACATTATTCTAAAGATGAACACATATTTATTAAAAGAATTTTATCTTAAAGGATTAAATTTTGTTTTAAATTTTGTATTCCTAAATTGCACTTGAATTGCATAATTTTTATTTCTCAATAACAATATTGTTCACCAACTCATTCTTTTCTTTCAGGAAATAATTCGCATAATTTCTACACTAAAAATAATTTAATTGAATCAAATAAAAATTAATTGACTCAATTAAATAGTTTAATTGTCTATTCTCCAATAAATATTTATTTGAACCAAGTAAATATTTATTAGATCTGAGTATTTTATTTGACAGTATGAAATAAATATTTATTTGCATCAATAAAATAATTTTTTTAAGTAACTAAATCTTTATTTGTATCAAAAATTTAATTATTTATTACAATTAATTCTTTTAATTAAGATTAATATTTCATTAATTGAATCAAATAATTAATTATTTAATGGAAATACAAAATTGTTTGCTTAAACTTAAAACAGTTCTGGATCAACTAAATCTTAATTTGTATTAAATAAATGAAAATTTTTATAATTTTTATAATTATAAAAATAATAAAAATTCAAATTTTGCACCATCGACTCTACCTTCTGAGAGACTCAAGCTAGAAAGTATTAAGCACTAAATTTTTACAATTGTATTAAAATCTAAAACCTACTACCTACGGGGATCGAAACCCAGACGCACATATAGCTAACCCAAGACCTATAATCGCAAAACTAATATTTAAAATGATATTTTTTATGTGAATCATAGATGATAAAAAATATATTTTTTACATTTTTTTATTCAAAAGCTTGTAATTTTCTTAATTTTTTATGTTTTGATTATTTTAAGATTTAGAACCTGTATTAAGTCGTCTGTTTTGAAATGATATTTGATTTTATTATTTTAGATGATTCTACAATGACCACCGTGATTGAAAATAGTTTTTACCAGTGGATAAAGCATATATTGTTTACTTTCAAGATTTTTTCCCTTAATTGCATTTTTTTCTAAATCCATTACTAAGTTCTTCTAAACTTTAAATAAAAAATGTTGATAGTCTTAATATAAGGTTATTCAATAAAATTGACAATAAGCAAAATATTGATATTAAGTATTATATCAACAAGTATATATATATATATATATATATATATATAAATATATATATATATATATATATATATTATATATATATATATATATATATATATATATATATATATAAAGTATTACTATATATACTTAACTTTACTATTTTAGAGAAAATTTTACCAATTCCGAAGTAAATTTTACTAATTTTTACAAAAATTGACTGCAAATATAGTATAATAAAAATAAATGTTTATTCAAATTAAAAAAAATTTTAAGTATAAAAATTAATTGTGGAAATAGTAAACTTTACTTTTTAAAAATCATTATTTTCAGAGTAAATTTTATAATATCCGAAGAAAATATTTAGTAAAATAAACTATCAGCGTATTAAAATTTATTTTGGAAATAGTTCAAATTTAATATTTGTTTTGTTAATTTTAATAATTTTCTATCAGTTTTCATAGTAAGTTTGCTTCAAGAATAGTAAAATTTACTCTGGGAATATTAATTTTCAATAACAAATTAAGGTCATTTGGGGATAAATGTAAACAGTAGATGTTTTAGCTAAATTTACAAATTTAAAAATAAGTTCAACGTCAATATTTTTACCTCAGCTCACCTACAAGATGTTCTGAATATTACCAATATTTTATTTTTACAATTGTCAATGCCATAGTGTAAGTTATATTTTAATGCAAAAACAATAGAAAATCAAAGTTTTACTGTTTCAATATTTTGTCACGCATTTGCATAAAAATAAATTTTAAAATCAAACTAAAATTTGTAATTCTTCCTTAATAATGCCTTAATAAAAATTGACTTTGATTTTTGTTCTTCGTCAATTTAGTTAATAAATAATTAAAAGTTTATATTTAGCCCAAGAATTCGAAAACTTGGGGTGAATGTAAACATAACTTTAATTATACATTTTAAAAGAAAATAATTGAATAAATTTGCTTTTGTTTCACAATTTCATTACTTTGGCAAGGTAAAATTACATGGAAAAGGAAATTAGGTTTTCTTTCATACATACATTACTAATTCTGTAATGGTTGATTGTTTATTTTATATAATACCCATAATGGCGCGCGTTGCGCGCCCCCTTCTTGTCATCTATTCAAAACATAAAATTTAACAATCCAAAAATATGTAATCAATAACTTTGATTTGAAAAAGTATGTCAAAAATTTGTAAATAACAATTGTAATAACAAAGTAAGTAGACTACAAATTATTTTCATTAATTTATATGATAACTTATATATGAAACTTTATATATTAAACTTTTATTGTTAAAAATAAGGTATTATACATGTATATGGGAGATAATATATATTTTTCATGTAGAATAAAATATATAGAAATATACATAATACACATTTCTTAATTTAATTATTGAATGGTAGAATAATTATAATAATACCGAAAACTTGTAATAAGCGAAAATTTTTTAATGATTCAATAAATTATTCATTGGCATTTATCCCCATGAAAATAAGTAAACCATCTCACAGTGGACAATAATAAACTCTCTATAATAATAACGCTTACAGTTTTACACCTAAAAAACTTCAAATTGGTACACGTATGTATTTTCACGCCTAGATTTCATGAAATATGAAAAAAAATTACGTGTAGATTACAGGAAAAATATAACGGAAATGATTAGAATTGAGCGTGTCTGTGCAATAATCATTTAAGCCTTTCACTGCTACCCAACTGGTACTGCAGATTGCGTCTATGCGCTCTACAGATTATTGCACAAACACACAGAAAAAATTTGGACTCATTTTTGTTGCTACTCAATATAAGTCCATGCTTGATGACATAGAACGTGGCGCCATCTCCTTTACTCATTTTTGTTGCAGTTCATAATGAATCACTTTTTCAACTCATTTTGAGTTCTGTTTTTCTCTGGCACGCTCAATTGATATTTATGGTGTTTTCATCGAAAAACTAAAATCGCTTTTTGCAAGCTCGAAAATACTTTAACCCATGCTAGTTTTCACAATTCTTAATCTAATAGACGGGCGTTATACATTTTTTTTTGTGTAGAGATTCCAACCAACATATTAAAAAAATAATTCGAGTTGAGTTTCATATTTTTTGCGAAAGACTAAAATTTTTTTTATTTAGAAAAAAAGTATGTACTTTCCTTAGTTTTTACAATTCTTGGCTTAGTGGACTCCAGTTTTGCTTATTTTATGTATTTTTGTGTGTAGATTTTAGGAGAAATATAGCAAACATGATTGAATTTAATTTTGATCTTTTTTAGCGACAAACTCGAAGTTTTTTAAAATTTCATAAAAAATCGGGTATTTCACCCTAACGCTCAGTTTTTTACCTAGAGTGCTCAAAATTGCTAGTTATATATTTTCACACATCGATTGCAGAAAAAATATTTCAAAACTAATTAACATTAATCAGGTTGTCCAACGACCTTGAATACCTTAAAACCTTGGAAAGTACTTGAATTTTTTTCTTTATAAAAACCTTGAAAACACCTTGTATTTTATAACAAAACCTTGAAAAATTAGAATTCTGAAAAATAAGATTTATTTTTTAATGTTTAAGTTAAATTTTATTAAAATTAATCTTATGTAACTATATTTCTTAAATCGATGCTCTTTATATTTATAACATTTGAACAGTAAATAGTATTTAAAGTTATTTATGAATAACTGTTGAAGGGATTAATTATAAAACTATTTATAAGTACTTTCTAAATTCTAATAAGTAAAAATGTTTACTACATGAAATTAGCAGGATGGTCACATGTCTAAAGTTACAAAAATGTGAGTGTAAAACAAAATGTTTGTCTGTGAAGTCAGGGAAATGACAGAAAAAATAATCTTTTCGTACTTACTTTCGTAAAACTCTTATAACTTTGTCCTTTCACAGAATACAAAAAAATGTTCTACAAGGATTTTGAAGCTTAGTAACTAAACATTCAGTAACAATTTGAAATTTGAAAAAAGAAATTCAAATATCGATTTTATAGTACCAAAAGTAAAAAAGTGGCTTTTTTACCCCACTCTACCCTATACAGATTTTTCCAAAAATTTAAATACGTACAAAAAATAATAACATTTTATAATTTTTGTTAAAAAGTTTTAAAAAATCGAAATTTTTTATCAAAATTTATTAAAACATTAATAAGTTTTATATATTATAAATAAATTTTTTTAAGAAATTAAATTATTTTAAAAAAATTACAACGAATGTTTTTAACAAACAAATTCTTACAATTGTTTTATCACAATTTTTTAAGATTTACCTATCTTCGAACAATGTAAACAAAAATTTATAAAATGTAGATAAATTATTTAAACTTTTACATTTATTGTGTAATTATTGCTTCCTCATAGAGGAAGTATTGTTTTATTAAAATTTTTCAAGTTCAATTTTTTGACATATCTTTATGTTATTTAACATTAAGAGTTCAAAAATAACATTCTTATAAAATGTCATTCCCTATGTGAGTGTGTGTGTAAACATTACATTTTTATAAATATCTCGAAATCATAAAGAGCTTTTGGGTTGATTTTTTAAAAATTGTAAGTCTTAATTGAGGACATAAAATAAGAGTACTTTGAGAAAGATTAATAAAATTTAACTTTTTTTTTTAATTTTTGATTTTACAAAAAAAGATTTTTACCCATAAAATTAAAAAAATGTTAGGACACCTATAAATGTTTTCCCATAATTTTATAGAGTATTTTTGGACGACTCTTTTGATCCCATTTTGAACATTTTTTGTTTAAATTAACCGGAAATATTATAAACTTTTAAAAACCTAAAATTTTGGAAAATAAGAGTTTTTTGAAAATTTTGTTGTCAAATGTAGATGTAACTTTAAAAATATAATTACCAACTTTTAGAGCATTAAAAAACGCTTAGATTGACCTATTTTTAACCTAATTCGATCATAAGGTTCAAAATTATTGGTATTTTAAAAACCAAAAATCGTAGAAATCGACATTTTCTCAACTCTTTGTTTGAAAAAATTCCTTTATCTATTAAACTATTATAACTGTATCTTGTAGGATATTAAAAAATTTATTGATTTATCTAAAATTTAATCACTTTTACCATGCTCATAAAAATTATTTATATATTTATATTATATTATTTTATGAGGAAGCAAATGTGTTCATTAAATGAACACCAAAATTATAATGAAAATATTTAACTTGACAGAGGTTTTTACTATTTTATATTATTTATTATTTTTTGTTTTTATTTTTTATAATACTGCTACTGGTTGATAAACAGAAAATAAGAAAATACTTAGAATCTGTTAATGATAATCTAAGATTTAAAGTTTAAGGCCGTAGTTATTTTAAAATTTTTTTATTTATTTGAAATAACCACTATATCGATTTTCCACTTTTTCCTTTGTACGCTATGTAACCCTTTCTGAAGTAATATTTGGGTCAAAATAAGTGAAACCGGCTACTTGAAAAATTTTTGTCTCTAATTTTTGAATTATCTACAATTTTTGGTAAATATATGAGTACACTTTTTCCCCCTAAATTTTTTTTCAAAAAAATAAAATTTATTTTTGAAGTCATCTGGTGTTGAAGTTTTGGGTCATTTTATTTTCATTTTATTATTACTTTAAAACAAATAAAGATAATTAAGTGAATTTCTTTTTAAATTAAAGCTTAAAGTCTATACTTTAAAGATTAAAAAAAATCGATTGCAAAAAAATGAAAATTTATAATTGTTATTAACAATACTTTTAAACAATTGCAAATTGAAGAAGTTCTCAATGTTTTTGAAAGATTAAATTACGATGTTATGATGTGCAAAACTCCAAGCATTAAAATAAAAAAAAATAAAAATCAGTAACCTCCAATATTATAGATTATGTACATTTTACTGACAAAATGCAGGCGAAATTCGACTTTTAATCTTAAAAATCCGCTTGAAAGCGTGAAGTTTCTAACAAAACAGAAGACGATCTTCTTTATTCGTTTGCAATTTTATCTTTTTCCAGTAACTCGAGTCGAATTTCGCCTGCATTTTTTCAGAAAAATCTACATAATTTCTATAATATTGGAGATTACTGATTTTTCTTTTCTTTTAATTAATCCTTGGAGTTTTGCACATCATAACATCGTAATTTAATCTTTCAAAAACATTGAGAACATTCTTCAATTTGCAATTGTTTAAAAGAATTATTAATAACAATTATAAATTTTCATTTTTTTAACAATCGTTTTATTTAATCCTTAAAGTATAGACTTTAAGCTTTAATTAAAAAAAATTCACTTAATTATCTTTATTTGTTTCAAAGTAATAATAAAATGAAAATAAAATGACCAAAAACTTCAACACCTGATTACTTCAAAAATAATTTTTTTTGTGAAAAATATTTTAGGGGGAAAAAGTGTACTCATATATTTACCAAAAATCATAGATAACTTGAAAATTGGAGACCAAAATTTTTCAAGTGGCCGGTGTCATTTATTTTGGCCCATTTAAAAATAAACAATTTTCTATTACGTTAAAATTAATTTTTTTCCATTATATTAAAATGTACAAATAATTTTATAATTTTAGAAATAAGAATTAAAAAAATCCACGTTAGGGTCTTATCAAAGGCATTTACATCAATTTATGTAATTTAATTAATTAATATTTAAAAAAATTTTATTTTAATGATAAATATAGTCCAATTTAACAAATATATAATATTTATATATATATATATAAGATAAGACTTTTGTCTGTACATTGCTCAGAACTTAAAATTTTACACATAATTATTCGTTTTGAGCATCCAGGATTCCAAAAATGCCAATAAAAAATTTCGTGTATGTATGTATGGCGGTATTTCACAGAATCTTTGTTCACGAATCACTTAAAAACGGCTGAACCGTTTGAAACCAAATTTGGTAGAATGTTTGATCTTGGGCCAAGGAAGGTTTATAAATTTACAAATTTGAAAAATATTAATTTTCTAAAAAAAAGTTATTGATTTTGGAGGTATTAATAATATAATAATATATTAAAATATATATATATATATATATATATATATATATATATATTATATATATATATATATATATATATATATATATATATATATATATATATATATATATATATATATATATATATATATATATATATAATATTAATATCTCCCATTCTGGGAGATATTTAATTTTTTCAAGAAATTCAAAATAAAATGTCAAATTTTACATTTTTTTAAAAAATGCTGTCAAACTTTGTATAATTGAGTATAATATGTTATTTAGTCACATTCTATAATAGATTTATAATAGTTGTAAACAAAATAAAAGATAATAATTAATTTAGTTTGGAACCTTATTCTAAAAAGTTATTAAAATAAATTTTATTTTAAAAAATTTTAATTAAAAATAAAAGAATACAACGATTATTGTAGAACATTTTAAAATTAAATTTGTTACCTAGTTTGTATACTTTCTATGAAGTTCACAGCTTTTCTTATAAAAAAATAACACCCTTAGAAAAAAATGTCTTTATACTTTAATGAACAACAACTCTTAAAACTACTTTTCTTCTGTAAAATAACCAAAAAAAATTCACACACTTTACTACACATCAATACCTCCAAAATCAATATCATTTGTCCACTTTATAAAATAATTAAGTTGGATGCTTCTTTAATAATAATAATAAAATTAAAAAAACTGGTATTATAAATTTATTTCATAATGTTTAAATTAAATATAAGAATTTTTTATTGCATTCTTCTTAAGTAAAAATAGTGTATTATTGTAGTGAATGTAATTCATTTCTCCACTGGTATCAAGAGTATAACAATAGTTCGATTTCACTACAAGCAAAAATTCAAAATGTCGGATTCAATATGACAAACAAACTCCAATGTGGTAAATAAAACTATTAAATTATAAATAAATAAAATTGTTAAATTTAATTGGATTTAATTGGAAATTTTTATTCAGGGATTTTTAGGATCTCTAAAAACGAATTCAAAATCAATCTTCGTAACAAAATTTTTGTACATTTTAACGTTAAATAGGTTAAATATAATTTTGTAAATAACACTTGAAAACTTTAAATGTAAATTAACAAATAGAATTTTTTATTTGTATGATAGACATAAAAAATACAACAAACATATACAAGTTAAAAAATATTGTAAAACATTGTTGATTAATAAAATAAATACACATTTTTTAAAAACTTATATTAAAATTTATGTATTACTTTCACTTCTCGTTGTTATCGTAATTAATTTCATCATTATCTAAAATTTCTCTATAAACAATATTTTTAACATACTTATTAACTCTATTAAATCCTAAATACACTTTCACTGAATCAAAAGAACGAACTCTTGAGAATGCGACGTAAAATTGACCATGATTAAATACATCTCTTCTTAAGTCGATAGCAATTTTATTAAATGTTTGTCCTTGAGATTTATTTATAGTCATAGCAAACGCTAATTTAACAGGAAATTGCCTTCTTCTAAATGTAAAAGGGTATACATTTTCGCAATATAAAGTAATGCGATGTAAAAATATAATATTTCCACTTTTATCTCCTGTTAAAATTTGACATTTCATAACATTATTTGATAAATCTAAAATTAACAATCTAGTCCCATTACATAATCCTTCATTAATACTAAGATTTCGAATAAGCATGACAATAGAATGAATTCTTAAATGCAATTCATGTGGTGGTAAGCACGATGGTGAAAGTGTATTTAAATATTCTTGTAAAATAACTTCATGATAATTACCATTGTCACAATTTTCAGTAGAATCGATACTCTTATATATTTTTTCTTTGTCTTTATTTAATAAATGTACTACTCTTTTATTTATTTCATCAACATCAACATTTCTAGGTAATAGAATTGCACAAAGTGCCATTTCCTGAAATTTGTTATTTTTTATATAGTTACCATACGTATCTTCAGCAATATCTACATTATTATCTTGAATAATTTTTTTTGGCAGTAAACAGTCATCACCCTTTACATTAAATTGTCCGTTTCCAATTCTAAGTAAGAAGTCTACAAATTCCGTTTCTTCCGGCAAAGCTCTCATGTTTTCTGTCAATCTAAATTTTTTAAATTTCTTCCAAAGTTTGCTATATTTTATTGACAAATCCAAAATTTCTGACTTTGTACCTCGTTCCTTAATAGGTAAAGTTTGTCTGAAATCTCCTCCCAGAATTACAAGCTTGCCACCAAAAGATTCTTTTGATTTCATTAAATCCATTAATAGCCTATCCATTATTTCTAAAGCATATTTTGGAGCCATTGGTGCTTCATCCCAAATAAAGACATCTATTTCCTTTAGAAAGTTTCCTTCTTTTGATTGTACTTTAATATTAGAATGTGAATCACTAAACAGCGGTACAGGTAGACCTAATACTTTATGAACAGTTTTCCCGCAAGGCATTAAAGTTGCAGCTATTCCAGTGAATGCCATATTACATACTTTTTTTCCTTTACTTAACAATAAATGCCATAATGTTGTATACAAAAAAGTTTTTCCAGAACCTCCAGGACCATCAACGTATATACATCTACACGTATTTGTTGAAAAATCATCAACTGCTTTCATAACATGATCAATAATACATTTTTGTTTAACATTTAATTTTTTATATTTCTCTTGACCCAAAGAATTGTGATTCATAATAACAATATCATTATTTGTTTCTAATGGTACTTCATCTTCAATATCATGCAAGCCTTGAAAATATGTTAAATTGTATCCTTCATTAGACAACAAAGTCTTTATATTCCTATATGCTGCATCTTCTGCTGCAGAATTATTATTTTTTCTAAAGTCTTCTGACATTTCACTTTTAAAACGTTCCCACAATTCAAGAGGATTCACTGGATGACAATGAATTAAAATCCTAACGAATAATCTACGAAGTGCATGAGGCATCATCCATATTGCAGCTTCTTCTATTGTCCTAGTCCACTCATAATCATCTTCTATGAGACCTAGTGCTAAACACGTAGAAGTAAATGTTTCATGAATAACTCCACTTACTGTTCTCAAATTTTCAAATGAAGTTGCTCCTTTACATGTCAATAATAGTAATCTCAAATGAAATAATTCTACCTGCGACGGACTAACAGAATATATTCTTCCCAATGCATTTTCTTTGCGTAATCTTTTTTTCCATTCCAAACTTTTTTGTATCCATACATAATGTTCTGGAATTTCAGAATAATAATACTGATTAGCATTTTTATCATGTTTATTGAACTCAAAAAAGTTTAATAGTTTTGATGTCTTTCTTAAATTAAAGGGAATTGTACTATTACCTTGGTCTGTATGTATAATAACATTCTGTTCATCTGGTAAATGTACAGGTAAACGATTAATGCTATGACTTTTTTTCCCTAAAGGTTTACTTAAAATTCTCCAAACAGCTTCAACAGGGCCGACATATCTATTTTCTTCATAATGATTAATTTCATCGTGATTGACAACAGATTCGCCATTACTATTCGTAATAATAATAGAAGCAGCATCATGTCCTTTATGAATGTATTTATATAAATATTTCACAGACTTAATACTTGACACAACTTCCACATTAATATGACAATTAAATATTTGTGACAGTTTTGGACAAAAAGATACGACAAACCTATTATCAACAATATACCCGTTTGGTCTATCATAAGTCTTACCTGTATTTCTTCTACGGTAAAGAACATAATTGTTTGTTTCAAATGTTGTATTTTCTTCAAAATTTTTAGGAAATTTTTTAGAACATTTCCCATCAACTATACACCAGTCTCCGCAAGGACCATGAATATTATTTTTCATTATAATTCTGTGTAATTCAGGATTAACGTCTTCATCTGGAATTTCTGCTGAAATATACTGATCAACACTTTCTGGTGTTAATATTTTACAATTTTCTGTCAATATAACCAACAAATGAATATGTGGTAATCCTCGTTTTTGAAACTCAATAACATAAACAAAAGATTTTACCTCTCCAAATAACTTATTTTCGACAATAGCTTTCATTAAATTTTTCACTTTTAATGAAAAAACTCTTGCCACAATATCAGGTCTATCGGAAGCAGATTGAAAAGGCAGTAAATTTTCTTGAATTTCTTTCCAATGTGGATTACAAGTCATTGTAATAAATAAATCTGGTCTACCATGACGACCTACAATAGCCATAGAATCTTGATATTGTTGCATCATATTACGAGGTGACCCTATAAACGTGGAAGGCAGTATTAACATTTTCCCAACATGTACGTTGCTTTTCGACTCTTCATTATATAAATGATCAATTAAACCTTTATATGTTTCACTTCTTAATTGAGTTTGATTATTCGTACAAAACATCAACCTATCTTTTTCAATTTTAACATAATTATCAACAACCCACTGTTGAAATAATCTACCTCCGTGTAAAAATGGATTAAATTCATTATCTTTTATAGCTATTTTATATTTTATGTAAGCAGATCTTGAAATTGTAAGATTTCTATTTCTTTTATCGCTATCATTTCGAATCATATCTATACTATAACCTTTATTCCCAAGTGGATAAAATATTGGATAAATCCAAGGTTCTACATTAGGATCTAAATTATTTACTACTTGTAATTGTTTTTCTGATTTGTTATAAACGGTAACATAAGATTCCGGTATTTCACCCTCTGAATTTGTATTGAAAATTGCAGCTACTTTATTACAACTTTGAAAATTATACCTGCTTTTATCTAAACCTTTTTTCAAAGTAAATAATAATTGTAAATCAGGAATTTCATAATTATTTTTTCTGGCTAATTCAGTTTCTATTTTAACAACTTCAGACATCATCAAAAAAGATTTGGTGTATGCATTATCATTTCTCATTATTCTTTCTATAATTTGTATAATTTGTTTATCTAATATTTCATTATGTTTTAATC
Organism: Leptopilina drosophilae; assembly: GCA_032873175.1. Taxonomy (NCBI): domain Eukaryota; kingdom Metazoa; phylum Arthropoda; class Insecta; order Hymenoptera; family Figitidae; genus Leptopilina; species Leptopilina drosophilae. Next base: position 15,150,041 of record CM065486.1, read on the forward strand.
TATAACGAACAGAGTCTTCTGGATCATATATGAATAATTGTCCAAAACATGGATCTTTGTCTTTTTCTGGAAATAAAGCATTATTTATTTGGTAATAAATTTGTCCTTGTATTTTATAACAAAATGGACCTCGTCTTCTACCATTAAATTTAACTACATTCGCATTTAATGAAGCAAAAGAAAAAGAATTATTATATGCTCTTATATTTCTTCTAAAATGACCAGATTTTGCATGATGTCCCTCTAACAACATTCTTAACTCATGTGGATATTCAACTCTGGACAAATTAACACCACCGTGACCACAACAATCATTAAATGAGTTCTTTTTTTCATTAACTAATTCATTTTTAAAATGCTTTGCCTTGCAATGAGTGCAACAATAATTCATAGAACCTAAATAATCTTCAATATAAAATTCATTTTGTGAATCAATTTTTTTAATTTTTTTAAGAGGGAGATTTAATTCATTTACTGAAGTATTTATTTTATGTTTAGAATTTAGCTTGTAAAAATTTGTTTTACCATCTTCACTTTTCTTACCTATATTTATTAAAGAATTCAATTTATTTTCCAAAGTTTTGGTATTATCTAATAACAATGAATCTGAATTAGGCAAATTTAAATCGTTAACATTATTTTCTTTTAAATGTATATTTATATTTGACATTGATAAAAATTCACTACTTAGACAATTATTATTATTTTTTTTAATATGTTCTATATTTTCTTCCGAAAAGTTGATATCTTTTGAAGCAAGAACTGAAAAACTTAATTCACTATTATTTTTTGAAAATCTTTTACGAAATTCTTTCTGATATTTAGCATTTTTTTCTTTTTGAAGACTTATGTTATTACTTTTTTTTAATTTTACTCTTTCACGATACTCTTTTTGATATTGGGCTTTACTTTTTTTAAGATTCTCAAAGGAATTACTTAATTTATCAAAGTTATTTAAATTATCAGTTTCTCTTTTCAATTTTAACTTGTTATTACTATCATGTTGTACAAAATTTAAAGAACTATTTTCCACGTCGTTTACGGAAAAATTTTCTTCTTTTTTGATACTTACTGTTCTATCTAATAACAATGTTCCATGATTTTCTAAATTTGAATGCATCTTTTTTTTTATTTCAATTGCATCATCATTAACCACTGCATTTAGAGGAATTTGATAATTTAAAAGCGTAACATCTTTCGCTTTAGAAATATTATGCTTTTTGAAATCCAAATTTTTTTTCAATTTTATTCTTTCACGGTATGCTTTTTGATATTCAGCATTACTTTTTTTACAATTTTTTAAAGAATTATTTAATTTATCGGTTTTACTTTTTAAATTTAACTTGTTATTTCTATCATTTTGAACGACATCTAAAGAACTATTTTCAACTATATTTATAGAAGAATTTTTCTCTTTTCCAATACTAACTGTTTTACCTAATAACAGTATTTCATCATTTTCTAAACGTGAATGCATCATTTTTTTATTTCAATTGAATCATCATTAATCATTGCAGTTGATGGAATTAGCTCTAATAAAGGAATCGTATCTTTCTTTTTAAATAAACTATTTAGATTATTTTCATCTGCTTTAACTAATGGATTTGTTACATTTTTAATACGTTCTACTTGCCTGCAATAATTTGTTTGATTCGAAATATCATGAGAAGTTTTTAATGTCTTAACTATTAATTTTTCCCTTCTATTAATTGAAAGATAATTCCAGTCATCTTGAACAAAAAAAGGTCTATTCAGGGAAGTTTTTTTAACCGGAAATGAAATTAATTTATTATTCTTAAACATAAAACTTAAATGATCTCTCATTTTGTAATAAACGTATTCAAGAGTGTTCGGCATTTTATTAAAGAATACAGATGTTGCAAACGCTATTGCAAATACACCACAATCAACACTTCCCGCATCTTGTTGATGAACTGCCGAAAAAACTACAGCAGGTTTAAAAGGATATAATCTAAGCAAATACTCTATCTCTTCTTTTTCCAAAAATCCTCGATTAAGACTATCATAACTATAAAGTCTTATTCCATCGTAATAAGTACAAATCCAATGTCCACGATCCTCAGAACCACTAAAAAGTATTTGAATATGCTTTTTACTTTTATCAATAGGAATAATGAAATCAAACATTTGTACAAATAAAGTGCTTTGCATATTAAAGAGATTATTTGATATTTTTTTCAACAATTTTTGAAATTCATGTATATGATTATCATTTATTATACATCCATTAGTAACTATTCTTTTATAATCTGCATCACTTAAAACAACATTTAATTCTATATTAGCCATGGTTTCTTTAAAGTTTACAAATTTATAAAATGGAATTAATAATCGTAAATTCTATACATTTAATTTACAAACTTATTCTATAACAATAATTTTATTAACCGGTGAATCAAGTGAATCAAAACATTATCAAAAAAATTGTTCCTAAAACATTTCTACGTCGATTAATAATTACACAAAAATATTTAATTCTTAAGAATTAATAATTTTACAATTTTCATACACTGAACAATTTTCATTTATGTAATTAAATTTCTTTTTCCATTTCTACACATATATCTCATTTTTTCAATTTATATTTCCCACAATTCCAAGTATATCCCATTTTTCAATTTATATTTCCCACAATTCCAAGTATATCCAATTTTTCAATTTATATTTCCCACAATTCCAAATATATTCCATTTATCTCTTATCTCTTATTTCATATTAACCAACAAAAAATCCAATTTCCAAATTTACCATAAAAATAATAAATATCAAAATTCACTGTATATATGTGTGTCCTGTTTATTTTTTTAATTATAATATAATATATAATTTCTTTATTAATATTTGTAATTGTAATCACTATTCAGTAATATTACCATGACATTCACAAAATCAATTATTGTTCAAAACACACATTGCACTTTACATAATTATACATACACTATTTAATCACTATACCATAATAATTAATTGCTTTATTAATACTAATTAATACTAAATAAGGATTTGTAATCACTGTTTCGAAATATTTAGCAAAATTAACATAAAATATTCACAAAATCAATAAATGTTCAAAACACACAACGCACTTCACATAGTTCTACATAAACTGCTTTAATAAAAAAAATATTACCCAATTTTTGAATTAACTGATTGCTCCTTTAAAAAAAATTCATATTCACTGTTTTCATCCCAAATCATGTTTGCATTTCAATATTTTTTACGTATTCAAATAAAATAAATCACTGACAAATATCGCAAACAATAATTATTGTTTGCTATATATTTTTTTATATTATTTTATATAATTAAGGAATAAGGATTTCAGCACTTAAATATACTATCGTGTATCATCGATAACATACTACAATGTGACGAGATGAACCTATACGTAATATATATATATATATATATATATATATATATATATATATATATATATATATATATATATATATATATATATATGAGGCATTCTTCGTCAGCGTTACCCCCCTATTCTCCAAAAATGGTTTTCATGTAAATTGCTGGTCATAGGCTTAAAAGTTAGCTTATAGAGTGTACTTTCAAATGCCGAGTGGCACTTTTCAAAATTTTAAATTGGGGGTTAAATATGGGGGTAAATTTCTCAAAAGTCGATCTAATTTGACTGAAACTTCTTACTGAAAATTTCTTGAGGTCACTAATTATGAACTTAACAAAATGAAATAAAATTCGGATGAAAATTTGTTATTTGAGGGTTTTTGAAGTCACTGATGATGGATCTGAAGTCAATTTCCAAAAATTGTCAATATTGGTATGAATATAGTGGACTATTTGAAAAAATTTGAATTATTCAAAAAAAAGGTCTCTGTGTTTCACAAGGTTGACACTGTCATCTTATACAAAATGATGCCCACATTACATTTTTTTAACTTTTTCAAATTTTTTTTTGTTTTTTATACTAACAGAAATTCATTATAATGAACAAGAAGCTGGTTATGAATTTTCAATTGAATTTAATTTTTAATAAGAAAAGGTGGTACCAGTTTCAGCATTTGAGTACCTTTTAATAATAAAGTCTTCTTGTTTGAAGGTACGAAAGAATGGCTTTTTTGTATTTGAGGAACTGCTGAAGCGGCATTAAATCTTCTGTTCAATTTTCGTTTGACTTTTTCGTATTCCATTTTGGAATAAAAGAAAACAGATATTGTTTTAAAATGCTTTTTAGCCCAATCGTAAAGCCTCACTGCATCTGTGATAGCTTCTGTAGGCTTTACTAGAAGACTAGCTCTTGCAGCTTCTCTTTTAAAAATGGCACCAATGCCATCGCAAGCATTTTTTCCGTGGGCTGTTGCGTGATAATGCCACTCGGCTTTAATACCATAGTCTTCTTCATGGTTTACTAGATTAATAATTTGGAATCTGTTTTTAAAATGTTGTTTAGCACCATCACTGAAATAAATTATTTCTTTCACTTCCAAAAGTTTCTTTATTTCCAGAATTAAATGACCTTGAATAGTGTAAACAGCAGAAGTGTCGTGTTGAGTGCTATCGGATAGGAAAACAAAACTTTTGTGTTCTAATTTAGAGTCCTGTTTGAAATAGCATACTACAGTAAAGATGGTACACTGATCGTTATTATAATAAAAAGCCTGCACTGCAGCCTGTATCACATACTTATAATTTTCTGAAAAATTCGAAGTTACCAACACTTGATTATCACTAAGATTAGTTTTTCGATGTTCAAAGTATTGAGCTTGCTGCTTTGCAATGAAAGAGTGCGATTTTAAATCTAAGAGTTTGTGACATAACTCTTCAATAAATTCTTCAGAAGCAAGTACGTGTGTGTTCAAAGTGCACCTATCAGTTCCTGTCCATTGACTGAATATCACTTGAAAGATATTATTATCTTCGAAACACTTCACTAAATGGTTTGACAAGTCCTTAGTGCCTGGACAACGTCCACACTCATCAAGGTTACATTCAGAAGTTGCGTCCTTACAAATGATTTGTGACATACAGTCTTTGTAATTTTTCATTGGGATCCCTGAATCCTTACTCAGATTCTCAATGTCAAAGGCATCAAACATTAAATAGCAATTTTGGTGGTGAGTACAAAGACATACGGCATGCGTTCCACGATTTCCCATAAGTACACAGTATTTTGGTCGTAATTGCGCAAATTTGCTAAAACTCACAGAAAACTCTGGATGCGATTTTGTTAATGTTGAATAAAGATCATTCAAATCTAAAAGTAACAGTCTTGTCTGTTTGAGAACTCGCTTACCATCAATTTTGATTGACACAACGTCTTTTACCCCAGGCATTATCCGGCTAATAGAGTTACTCTCATAAAAATCGACAATTTTTGTAACTGTTTCATTCGATAGTTTTTTTCCAGCTCTTGATATTGGTTCTCCCAAAATTCCTTTATAAGCTTTCAATTCCTTTGATTTCTTAGCAAATTGTTTCGAGCAACCAAATTCTTCAGAAATTTTTTTGGCACTCCAAGACAAAGGAGCAAGAGTTAAAATTTGTAGTCTCATTGGATCATTTAACCCTAAACTTGAAAATTTTTTTTCAGCTCATCGAGCATCTCTTCGAGTTCCACTTCTCTTTTCGATTTCACTCTCAAATTATCAACATTAACAGACAAGGTAGGAAAGGTGTCCAACGAATTTGTCGCATCGTCGTTTTCATTCTCTTCTAATAAAACACTTTCATTTCTAATCGGGATTTTCAAGTTCCTACAATCAAAACAAATTTTCGAACCCATCGGAAGATCAGGAAATTTCAGCATCAAATTTTTTGATAAAAGACGTAGTCCTTTGCCTTTGTGTCCATCTTGAACATAGGGGTTACAACATCGATCAAAGTGTGTATTTTTGGTTAATTTCGACATTTTACTTTCAAAACTGCAATGCACCGCAAATAATTATTCAAATAAATCCACTCAATGCAAGATATTAAATCTTATTATTTGAAAAAGATTGATTTGTATTTTTTATTTAATCAAAATACACTAATGTCAAGTTTTATTTAACGGAACATTCATCTGTCAATGAAATACTAATAAAATGAAGTTGAATAAATATGAAACAAAACTAAGTGAATAATCAAATTTTAAAAAAATAATTTCCATTTCTTATTGTTTAACAAAGTTTATGAATTAAAAACCGATCTTCTTCAAATGAGATTTACCATCTTGCTATAAATCATCTAATTTCTCGAATAATTTCACTCAACAGTGAAATTATTCATGAAATTGAATGATCGTTGTTTATAGTGCAGTGTAGTTTTGTAATGAAAATATCAAAATTCACTAAAAATACCCATTTTGATCGATATTGTAACCCCTGAATCCAACATGGACACAAAGGTAATGGGTTACGTTTATTAAGAAAAAAATTAAAACTGGGATTTCCTATACTGTCACGGCGGGTTCGAAAATTTGTGGGAAATTGAAGATCACAATTAAAAACGGAAGTGTTATCAGAAGAAAATAAAAATGACAAGGTGAGAAATTTAATAAACTCGAAACAATTTACTAAAAAATCAAAACAATTAAAATCTTTGGAAGGAATTTTATGAGAACCAAAATCAAGAGATGTTAAAAAAACTAACACAAAAAACCGTTTCGAAAATTATCGATCTTCATAAAAGTGAATATATTTGCAGGATAATTTCTGGGGGATAAGACATCATGTCAATTGAAATTAAATGCAGTCGAATTTTTAAGGAATAGCATCATTTTGTATAAGATAACAGTGTCAACCTTGTGAATCACAGAGACCTTTTTTTAAATAATTCAAATTTTTTCAAATAGTCCACCATATTCATACCAATATTGAAATTTTTTGGAAATTGACTTCAGATCCATCATCAGTGACATCAAAAACCCTCAAATAACAAATTTTCATCCGAATTTTATTTCATTTTGTCAAGTTCATAATTAGTGACCTCAAGAACTTTTGAGTAAGAAGTTTCAGTCAAATTAGATCGACTTTTGAGAAATTAACCCCCATATTTAACCCCCAATTTAAAATTTTGAAAAGTGCCACTCGGCATTTGAAAGTACACTCTATAAGCTAACTTTTAAGCCTATGACCAGCAATTTACATGCAAACTATTTTTGGAGAGTAGGGGGGTAACGCTGACGAAGAATGCCTCATATATATATATATATATATAACTGTGGATGAATAAGGCAAAACGATATATATATATATATATATATATATATATATATATATATATATATATATATATATATATATATATATATATATATATATATATATATATATATATATATATAATATGGACAATACAAACCTTTTGTATAATAGAGCCTTTGTTATTGAGGAAAACTTTGAGGACTCAGGTAATACTTTTCGGAAGAAAACTAACGATTTAACGCTAGTCTTTTCTCCCTCTATCAAGGAAGAATAACATAAGAACTTCTTCGTCTAAAATTGTTTATCTTTTTCTACACAATTACAACTGCCATAAGAATATCTTCGTCTGAAAATCTTACTGTTCCTTACTTTGTCTCTTATAATAAAACTGACATAAGACTATCTCTCTTCAAATTTAACCATGATTTCTTTCTCTTTCCAAAACAAAATTCATAAGAGTGTCTTCCTTTACCTAATTTGCATATCTACTCGTTTCTAAATAAGGATAATTATCATTATCCACATAAATATTTGTGCATTGAAAAGTGCACGGATGATAACACACATCTAAAAATTTGACGCCCACCTTACACACGGCACAGATATGTTCCAGATTTTCCTAAAATATATTTTTTAAAATTAATATACAATTTACGATAAATATCTTACTAACTTAAAACAAAAATCATAGTATTTAATAAATTTTTTAAAAATCTATAAAAAAAATAATATAAAAATAATATACAATTTGTTTAATTTTAGTAAATTAATTGAATTAAATTTAAAATAAATTAATTTCATACTTACTTTGCTACTTTCCATTTTATTAATTTTTTTACAATAAAAATGTTAATTTTAACTGTGACTTAACCACTACAGGAAAACTGCGAAAAAACATTTGTAAAATGTTGTCGCTATGAAGCTCAATAAAACAAGCTTCATAGCGACCAATAGCGACCGTCGCTTATTAGCTATTTATGCTTGTCGCTACGAATTTTTCGCCCCATAAAATTTCACTTTAACATTTAAATTAATATCATAATTTTTTTTAATTTTTAAAAGAAATTATCTTAAACAGATTCAAATAAATAGTAAAGGTATATAGAAAAAGCACTAACAAATAGAAAAGATTTTATAGAATATTTAAAGAAATTATGCATTATATTGCAATATTAGTGTACAAAATAGATTTTTGTTTCATACTATTAAAAAGGCAAAAAATTTCTAAATTTTTCACAAATAGCAATTGCAATTAACTAAAATTAAAATTTTATTTTTAATACTTACAATAATTACTGAAAACGCTGTAAACACGGTAAATTCAGTGACGCTGCGTCAAATTTAAATCCAGATTGTCGAATTCGCTCTTGCGAATTTTGTCAATATTGAAAACACTAATAATAGAAAAAGTAAACAATTAGTTTAATTCTGAAAATTTTAAAGTATTACAAATTTATTTCCTAATATTAAAATATTATTTAGGAAATACCCTTTTATGTAAACATATTATTTTATTACTTTTGAAAACAATCAAACTTAATTATCATTCTTACCTACAAAAAGATAACATGCATTCATTATTTCTACATTTTTTGTAAACTTTTAAATTATAAACTTGAGTATACTTACTGTCAATTAATATTAACTTTTTTACTTATTTCTACTTATGTTGAAGCACAATTCGAATTTAACCGGTGAGATATAAGTATCTCAATAAGTATCTTCCTTACTGGACACCGGGAGCATTTTTAAGGAGTTGGTGGCTAGAGGACCAGGAAAAAGGAAATATAACAAGGAGGTAAAGTCATTTGCCAGTCTTGCGCCAGTCGTATCTCGCCGTTGGGTTTTCTGCTTTCAACTATTTGAGCAGAATTTCCTCTGAGCAAGAGAGAAACTCAGGGTTGTTGAGATTTCTGTTTGTTTGGCCGAGCCAAGTTTAAAGTTTATTAATTATCTTTATAAAAATTAATTGGCGCCTGCCGGCGAAGTTTTTTTATTTAAATTTTTATTTATTGAGCGTTGAATTCGTCAGATTTTGCTTGACGTAAGCAGAAGTTTTGATCAAAAATATCCTTCTATGAAACGAGTAAATATGGAAATTAGGTAAAGAGAGACAGTCTAATGTTACTTATCTTCGAAAGAGGAAGAAAGCAATAGCGTTAGATTTTCTGTGTTATAAACAGGGACCGAATTATGTTATTTATCTAGAAAGAAGAAGACAGAAAGATATGTATGCATATATAAAGAGAAGCGAAAGATCTGCACGAGTAATGACCTATGTATATATATATACATGTTAATATAGCTTTTACAATAAAAGAAGGTATTTTGTTGAGTAGAAGCAGTATTATTTTTTGTGTTTTTTACATCACGTCCTGCATTAAGTTTAACATTTTCAGTTAGTTATCGGCTAGCAATTCTTTACTAATATCTACAGTTTGTTCAATCGGATTGTCAAAAATGGTACATTATATTCAGTATCAAAAAATTCATTCTTTTTTATAGACAAAAATACTATGAACAGGATTTTACGTTAAACGAGTTACCTGACTGTGGATTGTCAGGATTCATTCACTTTTGACGTTACTCTTTAATTTCATCCGAACGTTTTGAATTTTCTAAATTTTTTTTATTTGTGTTTTTCTTAAGCTCGAAAATACATAACTCATTTTTTTATTACAATTTAGTCGTTTTTTAATTTTTAGGTTTAGCATTTTTGACCTGTAATTTAGAACTTATTAATACTCATGCCAGATTCGTATTCAGCGACCCCAAAAACCGCCCAAAAAACGAGTTCCAAGCAAATTCTGTTCATTTTTTATTTTCGTGTCCGCCATATTGGATCCGCCATTTTCAATTTTGAAAAACTGATGCCAGATTCGTATTCAACGACACCAAAAACCTCCGAGTAACAAGTTTTACGAAAATAGGTTTAAAATTTCATCTAAAATACTTTTATTTTCTAAAATGTTACAAAAAATTGTTATTTATTATTAAAAATTATTAAAAAATTTCAAAAAAGTAATTGTAAATATAGTTTAGGATCTAATTTGAGAAAAATAAAAATTATTATCTCAAAACTTAGTAAGGATAAGTAGAAAATGAATTTTTTCTGAAAAAGAAGCATTATTTTTTGTTATTTATTTGTTTACAATTTTTTATTATTAACAAATTGTGAACCAACAGTTTTCTTAGACTTGTATAGGTATGAGGAACATGCCTGGAAAAAACCCTAAATTTATTAATAAATATGACTTAGACCCACTGTGACGCAAAGGGTTAATATCTTAAAACACCCCTCTCGACGATTTTTATCAAAATTATATGAAAATAAAGCGTAAATTCCCTAGTTTCTATTCCCATTTGTTATATTATGGACATTTGATGTGATTAATAGAAAAAAGTGGTTTAGAAAATGTGTTTTCGAAAAATTTTACAAATAGTATAAAGTTGAACCTTAACCCAATCAACTTACATTTAATTTCGTACTATTTGTCAAATTTTTCAAAAACACATTTCTTAAATAATTTTTTTTCTATTAATTCCATCAAATGTCCATAATATATCAAATGGGAATAGAAACTAAAGAATTTACGCTTTATTTTCATATAATTAAAAAAATCGTCGGAGGGGTGTTTTGAGATATTAAGAGTTTAACATTTTAAACAGCAATTTCTCTACGAAATTGGCAGAAATTTAAAATAATAAAAATAGCAATAGAAAGCTCATGAAATTCTCTATTGAATTAGTGTATAATGTATTATAAACAATTAAAGTTTTTATATTAAAAATTATTGGAAAATCTATCTCCTTGCGATTGTTTTTTGTCGGTAAAACGGTTTGAAATGAAATGCCTCATATATTAAATAAATTATATTCTTATTGAAGATTTAGTTTAAAAAATAATAATGGGATTAAAGAGGGGTTCGACTTCACCGATGACACACAATAGAAAAGCTGCTAGCAAAGTTTCCACAGGTGAGAATCCTCAGAATGAACAAGCCTTCTGTTTGTAAGCCAATTTCTCTCTAACGCTAAATTTGCTAGTCAGCAACATGTGCTTTTATCCTCTGCTAGGCGCGAATCATACGCCATCTACCACTTTCCATTTGAAAAGTCACGCTAAGAATATTATAATAAAAAGTAAAATATAATTAGTTTGGAGCGACTATTGGAATCGACATTTTATAAAAATAAAAAAGAACATTAGTAAAACAATCGTTACAATTCTCTCCTTCTAAACTGTCGTTACCAGTGTGCCTTTTCTTTGTCAACATGATTCTCTGATAGTAGAGATAATCCTCATCGGTTTTTTTTGCTAAAAAATAGAATTCAAGCACTAGTATTAATATTATCGTTAATGAAAAAAGAACATAATAAATTCTGAAATACAGAAGACTTGTTTGTTAATGATTGTTCCTGGGCCGTTTTCGCTAATAATACGTACTAAGTTCTAAGTAATACGGAAGACTAATGTTCGCTAAGTATAGCTAATAATTTTTGTTCACAAGAATTCTAGAAGAATTAGTATTGCGTTGAGCGCAGGAGAGTGATGTGTTAGAGGCAATCTGCACAATTAGCGTTAAGGTTAAATGCTCTCAACAAAATTTGCATTTCTTACAACTAAGTATGCCTTGAAGTTATTTGATGAAGTTAGGTCGAGGAACTTTATCGGTACTGAGTTCCGGATGTGCGCACGCGCATCACAGGAGGATTCTGAATGAAGTCTACAGCATGTGCAAAAACTGTGACTGACAACAATGCAGTTGCGATGATCATCTAAGGCTTTTTGGAAGATGCGTGGTCCAATTATACCGGCACACAAAGAAAATTCAAGTGCGAAGACTGACACATAGTAGGTTCTCTTCCTTGGAGTGTATCTAAAGAGAAAAAAGTAGTCGGACCTAAAGTTTAATGCTAGTATTTTTTTACACGCCTAGAAACCATTTTCCTTAGTAGCGTTGTCCGCCTTCACCAAGGGGAGAAAAAAACGCAGAAACGAATATTTTACAAATCAAACATTACTTAAATATATAAATATGACATTTAGAATATTTAAAAACCAACATCATATAATTTTATATAATTATAGTCACTGAATTCAAATCAATGATAAAAATATGCGAGAAGTCTATTTAAAACATAAAAATTAGGTAAATCCCAATGCAAATCATTTTCTTTGACTTCACTACCTTACTAGGCGTGTAAAAAAATACCAGAACTAAACTTTTGGTCCGACTACTTTTTTGTCTTTAGATACACGCCAAGGAAGAGATCCTACCATGTGTCAGTCTTTGCACTCGACATTTTTTTGTGTGCCGCTGAAATAGAATAAAAATATGTTAGCGGACTACTGTTGAACGCTAAAAGCAGACATACCAAAGTCCGAAAATTCAAAGAAAAAAGTGCTTCTCTTCGGAGATCATTTGAATTAAAGAGGATAAGATATTCAAAAAACAGAGATTAAAAGTACTGTAAATTTAAATTTTAGAATTTTTGAAAACTGACATCATATTCATTTTCACCTACCCCTAAAACCCAAGAAAAACGATTTTCAAGTGGATCTTATTAATTAAAAATTTTTTTTGTCCGACATATTGGATCCACCATTTTGAATTTTTAAAAACCGACTTTAAATTCATAATAAGCCACCCCTAAAACCCCAGAGCAATGATTTTCAAGGAAATAAGATCAATTTTTTTTAAACCCTTCATTTTAGGTCACTTCGAGGGAGGTGTGGACGATGGTGTTATACGCGAACTGTATATCCTCCAGTGGATATCCCATCCGCGCTGATTTTCGCCGAAAAGACTTCCTAACATCGTTTTTAAATTTTGATTCACATGCTCCACAGAATTAGCCTGGGGATGATACATGGGTATAGTTGCTTTGTACTGAACCGATTGTTTATAAAAATAATGTAACATTACGATTTACAAAATCTGTACTGTTGTCGTTGATGGCCATTCTAGGCGCTCCCCAGCGGTTAACAAGAGTGTTTAAGGATTTTACAATTCTGGGATTGTCTGCTATGGAAAGTGTAAAGCAGTTAATATAACGGGTATACGTGTCTTCACAAAATAAGATATCATTTTTACCAGATTTTGACCTAGGAAGGGACATACGATTAGGTTTGCAATAATACAGTTGATTCGAAATGTAGTGTGCGATTTGCAGGAGAGCCTTGTCGCAAAGGTGCTGCATTTGATCTTTAAATCTGTTAAATTTATCTGTTTAGTTAGACGTAAGAGCTTCGAACCGAGAATAAAATTTTTTTAAGTGTGACGAGTTAATAGGGTAAGTGTGATTTTTGGTTTACGTTCTCGTCGAGTAACCCTTAGTAGCACGGTAGCTAGCACTACTGACCACATACGTTTTTTAAACTTTTCTAGAAAAACATGCAAGTTTTGTAATCAAAATTAATGTTTTTTACTTCTTATAGTATGACTAATGTAACCAAACCAAAAAATAATCTAAATTATACAATATTGCATAAATAAGAAATATTTATAAACAATAGAAACTATCAAAATGTCACATAATTATAAAAAAATTTAACAAACACTTAATTTCCTAAGTAATATTACATGTCACGTTAGATACAAAAGTTTTTGGGGTCTCTGATTACAAATCTGCAATCAGTTTTTCAAAATTAAAAATAGCGGGTCAAATATGGCGGACGACTTTTTAAAAATTTTATTAAATTTGCTTGAATTTTGATACTCGGGGGTTTTTGTAGTCGCTGATTACGAATCAGCAGTCGGGTTTTTAGAATTAAATATGGCTAAGAACTAACGACTTGGACGTGACAAGTTTTTAGTTCCATTTTTTTATTTTTAATTTATTTTGTTTTGTTGTAATTATTAAAAACTTACGTATGTTGCTTTTATTGGACATCTACTAATTCTACTTTAATCTTCATAACTTATTTACCTATCATTTACAATAAATTTTAAAAATGAACAATATATAAATGTTTATCGCTTGATAATTGTATTTATGATAGAAACTCATTGCTGTCTCTAAAAAGTTTAGAAGAGCAGTTCTTCATATTATTAAACAAGGTAACTACGTGACAAGTAGAGTATAATTATAGTTCAAATTGCATTTTTCATTCCATTACACAAAGTAAGTTTACAAAATATGCTGTAAAGATAGACATTTGTATATTATTTTTAAAAAGTTATCGTACAAGGTAGGTTAACAGTTATTGAACTCCGTAAATGAATTATGGAAATTAATGTAGAATTAGTAGATGTCCCCAGTGACAATGAATTTATCGATAGTTTATAAGATTCAAAAACTGAAAATGATACGTGCGCCTTTTTCAAAAAGAAAAAGGTGCAACAGATTCTCCTTTGATAGTAAGTAACAGTACTAAAGGAGATTGTGACGAAGAAATAGAGGAAAAAGCAGAAAATGTTCAAGAATAGTGATGCACGACGAGACTCTGTCCTTTCATAAATGAAAAGAGATGAAAATATCACATTCAATTGTTTTCATTGTTTTTCTCGCGAGATTCTCGGTTTTTCGAGACGAGACTCGCTCGAAGTGCATCACTATTCAAGAAGATGGACGATTGACGAAAGGCAGGATAGCAAGGACAGATGTTCCATTTACTGAAAGCTTTGGTCCTAATATTCCGGCAAATGTAAAAACTTCATCAGACATTTTTCATTGCTTATTTCCTCACAGTCTGGTTGGAAAAATAGTTGAGCAAACCAATTTATATGCTCAACAAAAGAATAGTAAACAGGAGCCATTAACCAATAGTGAACTATTTATATTTCTTGGAATCAATATTCTGATGGGTGTCAAAAGATTACCGTCATATCGGGATTACTGATCATCTAATCCTCAATTGCGTGATGAATATATATCATCTTTAATGACGGTAAATCGATTCGGCTTCTTTCTTAGTTATTTATATGTAAGTGATAAGAGTAAAGAACCCAAGAAAGAAGATCCGAATTTTAACAAATTATATAAGTTGAGACCTGTAATTGAGATGCTTAGCGACACGTTCAAAACCTGTTGGAAACCAGGACAGTATCAGTCAATTGAAGAATCCATGATTGAATTCAAAGAACGTCATAGCATGAAACAATACATGCCAGCTAAACCAATAAAACGTAATTATAAGTCATAGACAAGAGCAGATCAATCTGGCTTCATATGCGAATTCCAAATATATACTGGAAAAACAGAGTCGACAGAGAAACAATTAGGTACTCGTGTAGTAAAGAATTTAACGCGCGAACTTGTTGCGCGAACCTTTAGCTCTAATTACTGCTGCACAAACTCTCGGCATTCTTGCAATCGCACAGTGGACGGCGAGACACTGTTTTATGCGAAAAATTAGAAAGACTGCACCGATTGCAACGAAACTTTATGATATTCTTAATTTCGTCATACTAAATAAGAATATATCATACAATTAAAAATTTGACAGTTGACAGCTGTCAAAGTGACTGTCAATTTTATCAAAAATGAGTAAACCTGCACAAAAATAACTTCTATCAGGTTTTGAGGCCTCCTGAATCCAAATATTATGTTAAATTAAAAATTTGACAGTTGACAGCTGTCAGAGTGACTGTCAATTTTATCAAAAATGAGTAAATCTGCACAAAAATAACTTCTATCAGGTTTTGAGACTTCCTGAATCCAAATATTATGTTAAATTAAAAATTTGACAGTTGACAGCTGTCAAAGTGACTGTCAATTTTATCAAAAATGAGTATATCTGCACAAAAATAACTTTTATTAGGTTTTAAGACTTCCTGAATCCAAATTTTATGTTAAATTAAAAATCTTACAGTTGACAGCTGTCAAAGTGACTGTCAATTTTATCAAAAATGAGTAAATCTACATAAAAATTTTACCGATAAGATTTTTAGACTCACTGATCGCGAATTTCATGTAAAATTTATGATTTGACATTTGACAGCTGTCAAAGTGATTGTCAAATTTATAAAAAATGAGAAAATAAATAAGAATATATCATAAAATTGAAAATTTTACAGTTGACAGCTGTCAAAGTGACTGTCAATTTTATCAAATTTTATCAAACTGAACAAAAATAAATAATAATAATAATATAATTAATAAAATAAATATAACTATTAGATTTGCAGACTCAGTAGTCACAATATTGATATCGAACTTAAACTTTAACAGTTAACTTCTATCACTGTATATTATGTCATAATATTAAAATATCTTTATTTATTAAAATTAATTATTTAATATACTTGAAGAGAATTTCTTTTTTAAAATAAATTAACAATTAAAATGGAAAAAATTAATTTAATAATAACATAATTTTATAGTGACTGATACAAAAAAGAACAATACGTTAAGTACATTCTTGAATCATCAAAATAATTGAAACAACTGAACTTAATAATAATTAATATTAAAATATAACATAGTGATTGAAGAAAACGAAAAAAATTGTTTTCACTCATCTAAATCACTTTCTACGAAAACAGATGACTTTAAACTTGGTTCCTGCAGAAGATTGATCACTTCATCGGAAAAGGGATCGGCTTTTCGAAATGGAAGTCGTCTCATGCTAGATATGACTGGATCTGATGTGATAATTAGCATGTGAAATAAGTCTTCATTGCTTTCTTCTCTGCTCATTTTTCGAGTGTGGTGCTCGCGATACCACCTAAAATCTTTGTTACGAGCCTCCTGGGCTTCTTCTGAAAAATTTCCAATTGGCAAAGGAAGGAATTTAATTATATCAGCTTCATGAAGTAAGAGCTTATGAAGAGATGGAGTCATGGGATAATTTTTATATAACTTTACATATTCTTCAGCTGTGACTTTAGTGTATGCCCGAAATGCGTCAACGTTTATTTCATATCCGCTGCTTATAACATGTAATATTGTTGAAAGACGTTTAATTAATGTAACATCCAAGCCAGTAACCTCAGCTGACAATTCGGGATTTTTGAAGAAAGTGCGCGCAGTATTTCCTGTGTTTGAAGTTCCAGATCCTGGGACAATAACATCTACCTTTAAATTCATCTTCTCCTTAAAATTATATTGAATAATTTTTTTTCTGTTCGCTACTGCTTCTTTTTCTTCCTTGCCTTTTGCGCGACCACTTCCTATTTCTAATTTATACGCAATATGAATTAGACATTCAAATATCCTTATCCACATATGTAAGGAGGATATTCCATACTCCAAAGCTAAAGAATTAATTTTTACTTTAACTATTTCTATTAAATTATTCATTTGAGATTGAAGTGCGTTGCAAATATTACACCTTTGGGTCGACTTTGTATATGTAATGTGATTGCAAGCTTTGCCATTTATCATTGTTAATCGAAGATCGTATTTGGTTGTACATAACTGTTCTGATACACTTGTTTCGTAGGCTTGAAGCAATTTAATTTGATTTTCAAAAAAATGTTTTACCTTTAATGTTGAAGTGGCAGTTTCTTTTTCAAAAGAAAATTCAAGAGGTCGACAAAATCTTGGCGATGATGGCCTCGGATTTTGCCACACAATTATTTTCTGTTGTGAATTTTCGGAACACGTATATATTTGCAAAGGAACAAGAGATGTCATAAATATTGCTCGATCATCTAGATTTGGATCATTAGTTTTAAAATTGTAACTTGCCTGTCCAGACGCACCATCAAATCCCCATTTACAAATAAGGGTTAAGTTAGTACATTCGCTCGGTGACAGTGTCCGCAGAACTTGTTCTTGCACAATGAGTAATCGTTCAGTGGTTTTATTTAACAGTGATTGTAGATCAACTGCAACACCTTTTTCAGAAATTTTTACACAGCTGGGTTCAGGATAACACCTTTTTTTGGCAAGAAGCACTTTGTCATAACTGGGCAGCACATCTACATTTTTCGTTAACAACATCGACCTTATTAATAGATATTGAGCTTTACTCAATTTAGCTTCTGCAATAAGTGACAAAGCTTCGTCTTCTGTGAAATTTTCTGGTTTTTTGTCCTCATCTTTGCTTTCTATCCAAACCAAAATTCAATTTTGGTTCAATTCGCTTCCAAATTCTGATTTTGGAAGCGATTTCTGGAGTACTCGATACTTCTTTAATTAGATGAGATGTAGCAATATTACCTTTTGATCTACAAGACATAGCAGCTGCGTGCATTAATACTTCCGAAGAATTATCTTTTCTTAAGTCGGCCGTACGCTTTTGCTTAGCTCCTTCAGACAAAGAATTAAATTCCATAGATGGCCGTCCACAACTTATTAAACAAAAAATGCTTAGTCTGTAAGGTTTATTAACAGTGAATTACTCAGGTAAATTAAAAGATAAGACGCAAATAACACTAACCAGGTGACGAAGTAGGTAAAAAATTGGAATTTTTAGCTAACCACAATTCATTTTGCGCTAAAAATCGGTCAGCTTTCCTTTGACAATATTCCCATTTCTGTTGTAATAATGAAACAAAAGTTTTAACTCTAGTATGTAAAACTTTTCGTCCATCTTCATTAAGAGTAGAGTTAACTGCATCACAACTAACAATAATACAAAAATTGTATATATAGTAATTCGCTTGCGAAAAAATTGTGACAAATAAGATAAATAAGAAGAACTTACTTTAAGGGGGGGGGTATGGTATAACAGGCGAAAAAAGAGCACTTTTTAAACAATTTTTTTTTAGGAAACTACTAAATATTTTTCAATTCTTTTTATTTTTACATTATCTAGTAACTTTTGAAGTATTTTTAAGAATTTAGAAATATATTTATATCCAGAAATAACGGAGTTGCTGCTGCTTCAGTCAGGCCATGTCAAGAGTTCATCCTTTTACGGTGCCCCGGATTAAAAATCGTAGAATCATCTGAAACACATGGGATTAAAAAAAATTAGTTATTTAGAAGTATACCTGCCAGCCAACGATGCCCTTTCATTAAAAAAAATTTTTTTTTAATTTTTTTAAGGGCGGTTAAGGTAAAAGTACGTTTTTTAGCCTAAAAAAGGCGCCATTTTGTCGTTGTACAATCGATTAGAAGCAAAAAATAAATAAAAGGGGATCGTTGGCTGGTAGTCAAATATATATTTAATGAAGTGTATTAAACTTCAAACCGATCGGTGCAGAATTTTTTGAGTTATCGTGGGCACCGTCTTCAAAAAAGTCGTTTTGAGAAAAACGCGTTTAAAGTTTGTAGTAAGGAAATTTGAAGAATAAAAATTGTTTTATGGCACTTACATAGAGTCGTCGATGCCAGCACCATAAAGCAATGTTCCTGCTGCATCTGCGAGATCTAAAGCATCTTTTTGCTCCATTCTTCTCAGAATTCTAGCTTCTTTTGTCTGAAGCGCAGCCTTTTCTTCAGCTTTCAAAATTCGAGATTCGTCGAATGTTTTTACATATTCATGTTAAGTTTTTTTGCAGATGCACTCACGGTCGTTACATCATCGTGTGTATTTTTCTTGGGATTTGGTCGTTTCCTTGATCTATATAATCTTCTATTCGTCGCCTTTCGATCTTCTCTCGAAACCTTTTTATTCATTTTTTTGCTCAAAATGTAAATTAAAAATTTTAAAAAAACTACTAAATTTTCGTTGAAAATAAAAGTTCACAATTGAAAGAGACTACGAACTCACGAAATACGACCGTTCGAAAGAATGTCGAGAACACAATTGACTAAACCGACACCGAAATTGCCGAAAACCGTTGGTGATCAAAGCCGACTATCGACCTTGCCCGACTACCTGCTTGACGCGCTCGACCGTTTCCGAAGGAGCCATGCGTTTGGCTCCATATCTCGTTGAGTTTAACTTCAAGTGAGCTGAAATTTTAGGACAACATTTCTGAAGAGTTGTACTTTCGATTAAAAAAATAAAAAAAAAGTCGATTTTTTTTTTTGCTAAACCATACCCCCCCCCCTTAAATATTGTTCAAGAATCATACATTTTTCTGTAAGAGAACATTTCCAATTTTCTTTTAAAATATTATAACATTCTAGATTTGTTACCATTATTACTTTTAAAATTATGAACAAATGTCAAATGAATGCATGTCAAAACAATATGATCTTGAAATTGCTTCACATTGCTTGACATGACATTCAATTGTTCGAGTACTGACAATTCTTGATCAACTTTGTTGGTTAAAATATGAAAGAGATTTCATAATTTAATAATTTAATAGAAGCTACTAAACTCACTTTTAGAAAAAAAAATATTTTTCAGGACTAAAATGTAAGAAATTATTTTCATATTACTTTCTATCTTTTAGATTCATCAACAGATATATGAAAAACCTTCAAATACCAAATTTCGTAGAAACTAAACAATTTTTAAAAATATTTGACGCCATATTGGAACGGACATTTTGAAAATTGATTTCAGATTTATCAAGGCACACAATAAAAATCACATGTGAAAAATAACTGCCATGAATTAATTGAATATTTAATGTTATAATGCACTTTTTGTCATTTTGAACCACTATTATAATCAGACTCATGAAACAAAAATGTCCAAAATTTTTTTTGGCGCAAGTATGCGCAGCTGTTTTTTTCGTAGATCATTAAAGGATACTTCGGACTACTCTTACAAAAAAGAATGAGGATCGTACTCGGTCGTACTTTTTTTGTAAACCTTTTTAAAAAAAAATTTTCAAATAAAAAGCTATATTATAAAGCTATTGATATTTTATTAATAAATTTTTTTTAGTTATAATTTTTAAGAAAACATTTTTTTAAGCTTGAGAAATGACATAAAATCGTTAAACATTTTAAATATTGACTCCTTGAATACAAAAACTTGTTAATAAAACTCATATTATAAAGATTAAAAAATTCCAGTTATAAAATTCGCATTTTAAACATATATATCGTCTTCCCCAATCAATTTCTTTGTAAATACCGGTCAGTTCTTAAATCTAGGGACACTTATGAGTAAGAATCGCTTGATCCAGTTTAATTTAACGCATTTTGAAAATTACCATTTTTCGCATAAAATAGTCTATCTCCGACCACTGTGAATCTGTTTATTTGAATAAATGTCGGGTATGTTTTCCCAGACGTCTTGCATTTCATTTCAAAGTTAGTGAACATTTGTGAGTCTTCTTTTACGAACTTCACGATCAACTTCATTCCACAGGAATTTGATTGGATTGCAATCTAGGGATTGTAGAGGATAATCCAATATTTTTAATTTTTCGTCTTTACCTTATTATTTAAATTTTAAATAATTCATACACAACTTTGAGGTGTGTTTAGGATTGTTGTACTGTTGTAAATAAAAAGAATGGCCAATCGTCCGGTGTCCTGGTGGAACAGCGTGCCTCACCTAAATACAATGGTATTCTTCTTTCTTAATTATTCCTTCAATTTTGAATAAATCACCGACGTTACCATTTCCGAAATAACCTCATACCATGATGGAACCGCCTCCATGTTTCACTGTTGGTGTAATGCATTGGTCAATCATTAGTTCTTCGTACATAAACTTCCCACCAAATAATTCATACTTCGACTCGTGAGTGAACAAAGCCTTTTTCCAATCATTTGTTGTACATTATATATATATATATATAAGGTGTCCCAGTCGAGTGTGTACATATTAAACGGTTTTACTCTGCTGAAAAAATTAAGACGAAAAGTTCTTTGCACTTTTTAAATATTTTCAGTAGTTTTTCTGTAAATCGCAATTTAAACTTTAAAAACTACGCATAGCTATTGGTCGTGCACGCTCTGTGAGCCGGTAGGTGCGGTGTACTATTCCAACGTTTGCAGGCCTTGGGATGTACTTTGGCGCGTGAAATAAATTTTTGACAGTAATTTCTGGTTTCTAGATTTAGATTGTCTTAAAAACAATAAACTTGTAATCTAGAAAAAAATGTATGTCAAAAATTTATTCTACGCGCGTTCTGGTACACGCCCACGCCCGCAAAGCTTGAATAGTATGTCACGCCTACCGGCTCACAAAGTGTGCACGACCAATAGCTATGCGTAGTTTTTAAATTTTCAATTGCGATTTACGGAAAAACTACTGAAAATACTTAAAAAGATCGAAGGACTTTTTGTCTTAATTTTTTCAGCAGAGTAAAACCCTTTAATATGTACACACTCGACTGGGACACCCTATATTTTCTTGTCCATCTTAACCTTTTCTTTTTAATAATTGGACAAAGCAAAGGTTTTCTAGGTGAGATGCGTCCATTTAATCCCGCCTTTTTTAATTGCCTTTTAATTGTGTTAATAGATACGGGAGTATCTCTCGTTGTATTTAAACTTTCTCTTAAATCTGGTGCTGTTAATTTTCTATTCATTTTGCTCATATGAACTATGTGTTTATTTTCTTTTGCAGAAGTATACTTTTTGCGGACTCGTCTTAAACGACTTGAAAAATTTTCAGTTTGACCGTTCCTTTCAAGAGAATATTGAACAACTCCTTTTGAAATATTTAATTTTCTAGCAATTTCTCTGTAAGAGTAACGTTCATCTCTTAAGGTTTGTATTCTAATCGTTTATTACGCGGTATTAAAAATGTACTTCTACAAGCAAAAAACATCTATATAGGCAAAATTAATAAAAAATTATAATGCAATTAGAGATTTTCCTGTATCCATTTCTACAATGAAGTGGCAATTAATAATTAATAAATAATAATCTGACACAAGGATTTCCGAATATATCTACAAACTTTTTTTTATACAATTGTTTTAAAATTAAAAAAATAAAATTTGATATTTTTTAAAAAACTGTTTCATTTATTAATATTTTCATTATTTCTTGTAAAAATTACGTTGTTGACATTAAGACGAACCGATTGATGTATATAAAGTATATATTTCATCAAAATGTATGAAGGTCACCACTTATATTTTTCAAAAAAGTAAAATTTTAATTTTTTGAAATTGTTAAAATTTTACTTTAAAATAATTACTATTCAATAAAAGATTAAAAAATTAGTATATATTATATGAAGGAAGCTAAATGTTCATGAAATAAACAACTTGTTTACTATGGGAATCTGAAGCCTTAGAGGTAATCAACAAAAAAGCAAGCTTGTTACGATACGAATGCATTAAAAAGAAAGACAAAATGTTTCGCAGCCCCCCACTGTTCACCGAAAACCTAAGAAACACGGTCGCGCGCGTTCCACAAGAAGAAACGTAGCGCGCAACAACAGAAAATTTGTTCATTTTTTCCATATAATAATCAAAATCAGACTCCTTCTACACCGTCGGAAAACCTTAGCCCAATAGATAGCTCTAACGAGGAAACTGAACACACTAAGGCGAAAGGAGCTTCAGTTCACGAAACCAACATTTTTACAAACAACATGACTGACACTGTAAGGGATACTCACACAATCACCCTTCATATAACGAATCTACAACAGGAACAACTTTAAAAATAACTTTTAAGCGACGAGGACGTAAACAAAAAATTACACATACCTCTATTATCTCGTCACACTTGAAAACATTTTATTCTTTGTTTGAAACTTACGTCTAACTAAACAGATAAATTTAACAGATTTAAAGATCAAATGCAGCACCTTCGCGACAAGGCTCTCCTGCAAATCACGCACTAAATTTCGCCGAAAAACCAGATTTTACTTTCTAAACAACCGCAACTCTAATTCACAAAAATCAGCATGATTTTAATTGATCTTACCTTAAACACGGTCTCAATAATTTCCGAATACATCTACAAAATTGTTTTTTATACAAATGTTTCAATATTAAAAAAAAAATTTTTGTATTTTTTGCAATTATATATATATATATGGGGCAAAATTTCTCAAGTGTACCAATGTCAACATTGCATGTTGATTGCATAGGGCAAATATTTTCCCAGTATTTAGTACTTTGCATAAGTACTTTAACCACCAAGTATTATCAAGTTTTAAAAAAATTGTAGAGTGGGGAGGGGGTTGAAGATTTTGCATAAGTGTGGACAGTGAGTTTTCTAAAAAATCGTAGCTTCAATATATTGTTACGTCAAAACGAGAAACCTTTATAAATATACCTAACGTTCCTCGTTTTAAATTAGTTTCATAAATGAATCTAATTTGGGATGAGGATAAGTCAATGAGCCTACTAAATGTGAGAGAATAATTTATTTAAAAACCAACAAGAAAGAAAAGAGTTGACAAAATTACAATGAGTACAAAAATTATGAGTCTTACTTAAAGAATAACGATTACTGGTGTGATGATAATCTCTTGTCTATCTTAATGGTGTTGAGCGGTAGATGAAAAGGGGCCTTCCGTTTGTTGTCCTTAATGGTTGGGTCTTAATCCTCTTGTTTACACTAATGAGATAGTGTATTGTATTGTGAAAATATCTGCTTTCTTCCAGACGGTTGTCGCCTCCTAAGCAAATTTCGATATTTCGAAATTTGGAATGTGATACTTCAATATTAGAGTTTGTAGATACTCGAAAGAATTTCCAAATTTATATTTATCGAAATTGATATAAGTTATATTTCGAAAATCGATGAATGGAGTGTTGATTTGAAACTGAATTCAAATTAATATTTGGAAAATAATTCACTTGTAATGAAATATGTTTAAATTAATACTTGGAATTCACTTTTAATAATGTTCAAAGGTATACTGGGAATTCACTTTTGAATAATGTTCAAAGGTATACTGGGAGACTGTTCACTTGTTGCCGATTAGATGAATACTGCTGATTTCCAAAAATTACTCTCTATCTCTTGTACTGAACGATGTGTTCACGTTGATTTCTAAAATGGTTATTCTCTGTTCTCTGCAGAATTTGTATCCCTTTTATATAAAACTGTCTTCATTAATGTAATGCTTTGGAATCATTCAAGTGTGGATTTTAAGTCACACGTGTTGATATTGGTCAGATTGTAAGTGGGGGTGTCGGGCGACGGCAATGCTGCTGCAATACGGGGGAATTGTTGATTCTTCTTCTTTAGCACGTGTTGATTTTGGTCAGATTGTAAGTGGGGGTGTCGGGCGACGGCAATGCTGCTGTAAGACGGGGCGACTGTTGACTCTTCTTCTGTTTTTTTTGTTAGGTTGAGGGGCGAGTCGCTCGTTGCCTTGTTTGTTTTCCTTCATGTGGCGAAGATTTTTGAAGGTCGTTTAACTGATGCACTATCGTTATTCTTTTTACATGATTTAAAGTGTTACTCATCTTTCTTGAATTCATTATACTTACAAATTGTATAGATACATAGGAGATATATAAAATATGCTAATTATAATGCAATGATATGAAATACATAGAATAATAATGTAGCTTATAAGAAAAATACAATATATAAAAAAAATGAAAATACATTCATAACTATCGGAGTTAAATTAGGTATATTAACAGGAAGTTACGGACGTAACACCTACCCCCTTAGATTGAGCATGGGAGAGAACGAAACATGCTCAAACTGTTGTTACATTGATATTTTAGAGTAGATGTTATTACCTGTTTATTTGTATCTAAATTATAATAATTATTTTGCTTATTAATTCTTTTTTTTTTGAATTATTGTATTCTGACCATTCTTGCATTCTTGAAGAATTCATTTAAACCTTATTGTAGAGTACAGTAATTATTTTTTATTATTGTGTATGTTTTTTGAATTAATGTGCACGCATTCCATCCATTCTTTATATACGATTTTTATCTTAATTGTTATTAATTTATGTTCCTTGAATTAATCTTCTAAATTTACAGTACACAAAATAGATCTTATTTTTATTAAATATTTTCCTCTGAAACATAAAAATTTTGATGACCTTTTTTTTTTTTTTTTTTTTTTTAGTATGTTAAAAAAATTTTTTTTTTTAAAGCGAAAACGAAATGTGGAATCTTAAAATCATACAAATTACAAAAATGGTCATAACTTTGTTAATAATTGTTCGATTTTCATTTTTCTTTATGTTTTTTAACGTGATTTTTCGCGCTGAATCCAAAACTGTATTCAGATTCTTCCTAGCTATTATAGTTTAGGCAGAATCCAAAACTAATTTTTTATTGCAAGTTACAGAACTTGCAGGTCTACCTGCCTCGAATTTAGCATCCCTTGTTTGTTTGATCTGCGTTATCACTCTGAGGTACAACCCACATAACTATCTGAATTTCAATTGGTTTCTTAAGTTTTGGAAAATGGAAAATGGTAGGGATGTTGTGTAGGACTTTACTGTTTTCTCTATGTCTAAAATTCAGTTTCGTACAGTCTGTTTTCCTTAATTGGTCTTTTTTCTTTTACGTTCGTGATACGCTATAGAAACATTTTCGGAAAGAAAAAATGTCGCGTTCTAATTGTGTTTCTGATTTAAACAACTTTTTGGATACAGAAATAAAAGATGTAAATTATTTAGAAATTTTAAAAGACCTTACTGATGCGGATTTTGCTAGTGTTTTTGACCTTTGTGACATGGAGTTAGATGAGGAGTGTACATCTAGAAATACGGTATCTTCTGCAGGTGTTAAGAGGAAATTAGATGACAATTTTGACGTACCGAACAAGAAATTAAAATTAGAAGAGAATAAAGAAGTTGGAGAAAATAGTGAGGTTGCAGATGTGCCTGTAAAGGATTTAAATGACATTATTGAGATAGTGGAAAATATTGAAGTTGAAAATGTTCTTGGAAAAAGTTTAAATAACAGTGTTGAAGTTGAAAATAGTGAAGCTGAAAATGTACCTACTACTCATTTAGAGGCTAATGTTGTGAATGTTGCTGTTGTAAGTGTAGAGGAACAGATTGATTCGGATCGAGCGTCTGTTGAAATTTTAAGAGATGACAATGATGTCACAGAAGAGGAGGACAATATTAATATTGAATATACACCTCCTGTTAAGATTGAAAATTATATTATGACCAAAAATTTGAAATTGGGAAACGTTTGGTTTTCATTATTCAATTCAAAAGATTCTTGTACTTCGATGACTGTTTTTGAAAGACTGGTTTTACCACTGAAGGAGTTTGACATTTGGAATCCAAGAGAGGGACATTTCGCTCCGTTTGTCATTTTTCATGATGGAAATGATTATAGAGGGAGAGACTGGTGGACTTTTCTACCTTGTGCTGATTTAATGAAATTTGCCATACTGCTACAATTAAATATTCATGGACCTGATGGCATATTTTATTTGGAGGGAAAATTTTTCGTTTTTGAGTCCAAGAGGATTAAAATTGTAAGTCACTTATTTTTATTTATTTACTTATTAAAAAAAATATATATATAATTTTATTTGTTTACATACTTTGTATCTTGTTAATAACTTAGGTTGATAAAGAGCTTATTTCCTGGGAGGGAAATAAAAGAATTCTGAACAAGTTGCCGACAATTGAATACGAAGGTGCAACAATAACTTTGCCTGCTGAGTTTGCTGCGAAAAAGAATTCAATTATTAATAATCACAAATCTTTGTTAGACAAATGTTTTGACACTGGAGAAACTTTTATTTTATACAACCGAAAAGTAAAATTTGTTGGTGACTCAATGATTCGAGTACGTATTTTATTCTTGTGTCCAATGTATTATTCTTCTATTGTTTGAATTATTATTATTATTTTACAGGTGTGCGAATATGATCAATGGTTTAGTGAGCAATTTCAACCTTTGAGTTATAAACATAAAAGAACTTCTTTGAAAACTTTTCGTATGCGCATGGAACTTCCTATTGAGTGGAAACTGGATTTTTATTGCTCAATAAATGAAGGATTTTCTTGTCTAAAAAGGCACTTGTTGGAATCGACAGATCCTTTAGGGTCTCCCTTCTTTGCTGGAGGTGTGAAATGGATGATAAATGGTCATCAGGTTAATCGTGTAAGTGTTTATAACTTTTTTTTTTTATTTATTATTTGCATTTAGTTAAAAAAACTTGTGTTTTTTTTGTTTCAGTATTTTGGACCTTGATGGTGACATGTTTTATTATATTATTGTAAATAAAAAAAAATTAGAAAAAATAAAAACAAATTATTATATTCATTTTCTTTCATTGTTCTGTGTTTCTGTTTCCTTTTACTTCTTTTTCTATTAATTCTGTGCAAACATCGTTTCTTACGTAATCACTCAGTAATTTATTTGTTTCTGTAATTTTAGTTTTTTTTGTCTTTAAATATAATATTATAATAGCAATTAAATTAATTACTGTTATTGTTATAACAATTAAATATAAATAATTTTTAATTTCATATTTTTCTGCATTGATAATTTTAGTAGAATTTTTAAAAGTAGGAGTATAGACATTTAAAATTTCTTTGTTAGGACTTTCAAACAATATATTATTCTGTATAACAATTGGTGCTTTTAAAGGTAAGTTAGTCATTTCTTCTATTTCTATGGCTAAAGTTTGATTATTTATTTTTATTGAACAATCTGATGGTAATATTAGAATTCCATTATTCTTCAATAATTTTGTAAAAGATTTTTTAAAACATTGGATGTCAATTTGTTTTAATTTTTTAGTAGTATATATCCAAGAGTTGTGTTTTAATAATGGTGTTAAAAGTGGGAATTCATTTGAACTAATAAACTTGCAGTTGTGGTAAATTGAATTAATTAATATATTAGATTCACAAGTTGGGTTTAATTTAACGTGATTAATAAATGGTGTGAACTTTTCTTTCAGATTTGAGGTTAAGAAGTACCTTTTATTGTCTTCGGAAAGACCGATTATTTGAGAGTCTACTTTTATTGAAATAAAAGATTCATTGTAAAACATTGGATATGAATAAATTTTTAATAATTTAAAGTTTTCTGATATTTGTTTTGGAAATGAGTATACAATAAATAAATTTTTATTTGAATGGAAAGGTTCGACTCTTATAAATTTCAAAAGAGTTTTAGTATTTATGGTATAGTTTAGCAAATCTTTTTCAACTGGAATGGATTGATGCCATTTATTATTCATTGAAGCTACAAGGATTTCTTGTATATTTTGTAATGTTCTAATATATTTTCCAATTGAATATAATTGTTCGTATATGTCGTTTGGATTAGGAGGATCTAAAATAAAAATTTGTTGCATAAACGTATTTTTATTTGAGGTTTTCATTGTGATATTATTAATAGTTTCCTTTTTTTCTATAAAGTTAAATATGCTTGTTTTTTGTGCTGGTTCTGTTGTTTCAGTTATAATTTTCTTTGTTTCATAAATCATTGCTTCAAATTCTTTTATTTTATATTCAAGTTGATTTCTTATTGAAATGCAGAATAATATGCAATCTTTCTTACTGTTTTCATATAATTTTTTAAAGTTTTCTAATTTGTTGAATAATTCTTTGTGGTTAATATAATAAATAAATTTCACTTCACCAATAGGAAATTTTATATTTTTAAGAGGTTCATAATATAATCCTGGTGATTGCGTAAATGGAACATCTTGTGGTATTATTTGAAATGTGCCTTTGTTTATTCCTATCAAAAAGGCAAAGATTAATAAGATCATTTTATTTTCAATCTCCATTTCTGAAACAGAATCAAGTATAATTATTTTTATATATCATGATAAATGTTCTGTTTGCGATGCCCGCAAAAAGTACATTTTTTTAAAACTTTTCTTTTTTTCATTTCTGTAGGATGAGGAAGTCGAAGGAAAATTTGTACTTTCAAAAGAATTTTTCTTTTCATTCACGACTGTCATTTTTTCAAAAGATTTAGTTATCGCGTGTTCAAGGGAATTACTGTAATTTTCTATATTATGTAAGGTTGCTAAAGTTATTAATGCTGATATGGCTTTTGCTGTTAAAATGTCACTTGATATAGCTGTTTTTTTTATTTTTCCTGCGGTGCAAATTACTAACCAATTTATTGTGGTTTCTGATACGTTTGTTTTAAATAATGAGAATTTCGGAATACCCATTTCTTTTTTATAACAGTAATCATTTAGTTTTTGAATAAGTCTTATTTTAAATGTCACTGTTGCTTTTTTTAAAAATGCTTTTTCTCCATTGGTTAATTTTTCAATCAAACGATACGCTGCATTTTCTCTCGATAACTCTAGATTGTCACTTGTACTACAAATTATAAAATTTTTATATTTTATTTCTGTAACATATTGAGGTTGATTAATGGCGTCTGCTGGTGCTTGATAATTTGAATTAATTAGGAGGTCGTCTTTCGTGTTTTCTTTTAAGAAGGTATTTAGTATATTTAGAAAGGTAGTTGCCATCTTATAATCGGAAGGTTGTTGAATTGTGGATAGGATGTAATTGTGGATATAGTTGAACTGCTTCTTCGTTGTTTTTGTTACCTTCTTTTTTCTGCAGTAGATTAATTTCTTCTATAGGGGCTGAAGCTTCGTTTCCTTCTTCGTTGTTTTGATTTGATGTTGGTGGAGTCTTGGGGGCCGTTCCTAAATGTAATAGCACATTAGTTACTGAGTCCCATATGGAACCTAAAAGGTGTAGAGACCACCCAAAGACACTATACAATGCATATCCATGTATAAATGTATCAGCTATAAATTTGATTGTTTTCATTACTATTATAATGCCTATAAATCCTGCGCTTACAGTTCCGAAACTGGTAAATGTTATCCAGATTTTCCCCCACGCTGATTCTGCTATTTTATTTATTGTTTCTTCATCTAATACATTCGAAAATTTAAGACCTGTGTTATGTATGGTTTGCCCCATTATTCCTCTTGCGAGAGTATTTAAAATTATGGGTTTTTCTGCTGGTAGCATAATATGATTTCTTAATTTTTCTAAATCTTTTTGTGAATATAACCCACTAGTAGCTAGGTATGGAGGAACATTATATTTCCAAGTTTCTCGTTTGTCTGGTTTTAATATTGCTGGCTGTACTACTGTCACTAGTTTAGGTAACATTTGGAACCATGAATTCCCTATCATAAACATTGATGGTAAAAATGTGTTACATTCTACTGGTGTCCCTACTTTTGTTAAGATATGAGTTATGGGCGTTAAAAAATATGTTTTATTATCTTTCATAACTGGCAGTTCTAGATAACATTCTTTGGTTTCTCTTAAATTGATTTCCACTGGTATACATTTTATCATGTGAATAACTTCACCTGCTAAAACTGACATATAACCTTCCTTTTTCATTAAATGAAAAGCGAATAAATCAGGTGCTTGAGTAGCCAAAACTAAAGAATTTCTAAGGACTTCCTGTTCCAGTAAACATCTTTTTGTTAAAACATCGTAATATAGCTCATGCATTTCTTTCCGCAGATGGCGTTCGATGTAAATAAATTTTGTATTGACATAAGAGAACATATCCATATTTTGCACTAACGGTTTTTTATTTTTTAAAGGCGATCCACCTGGTCTCGTTTCTAATATAATTAATTTAGGATGTTCTGTTCTTACATAAATATAACCACAAATCATTTCCCTTGTCTTTTCTGCTAATGCAAATGTGATATCCTGACTTACTAAAGAGTATATTATTTCTTTATTTTCTTCTTTGTTATCTGCTACGTATGTTTTATTTGCTATTCCTTCAAAGATTGTCTCATATTTTTTTAAATTACATACATCTTCTGGTATAGCATTCCAGAATGTATTTCCATTTTCCCTATCTATACATTTTGATTCTGATAAACTACAAACTGTTCCTGACTGCAAATGAATTTTGTCCGTTTCTAAATTTACTGTTGCAAAATACTCTTAAAAGGTTATTTCATATGATGCTTGTACTATTACATCTTTCCATGAGCCATATACGTCACTATAAGATTCACCATCGCAGTCGCCATCTTGATCAACTGATCCTGCTAAAGTTATGCTACGGTAGTTGGTAGAATTTATTTTTAAATCTGCAAATTTTGTATTACTAGATGGAGTAAAAATTCCTGTTATATGTATTGTGTTACATACATCATAAGACACCTCGTGAATATATATTCCTTGTCCGTTACTGACAGCTGACGTATGTGAGAACATACCGCAACGTTCAACATGGCGAGTTATCTTTATTTTACATTGTATTACTTTAGTTTTTGTAGTTCCACTTAGCTGTATTAATTGTACGTAGCTTTGTTCAGTTTTTACTGGTTTCTTTTGAATATCGCAATCTCCTACCTGTTTTAATGATAGCGTTGTTATATTAGGTTCTGTTGAGCCACAATCAAATCCTATGAATGCATTGGATAGACTTATTATGATAAATAATAAGTATAATAGTAGTATTTTCCTTATTCCAGTTTCCATATCTGGAAATAGATTATACTTATTTTAGTATAACATTTCTTTTATTCTTTTTGCCTAATATGGGAAAGTTTAAGTCTGTTTACATGTACTATCTTTTGTTTATTTTTAACTTGTATTTTAACGTTTCCTTTGTTTAAAATTTCTAATATTTTGTGTGGGCCTGTATATTGATTAGCAAATTTATGAATTTTTCCCCCGTGTAGTAAAAATACTTCGTCTCCGAGTTTAAGATTTTGTGGATTACACTTTCTATCATAATAAACTTTTGACTTTTGTTTTGCTAATATTAAATTTTCTCTAGCGATGTTTCTCATTTCATGAAGTCTTGTTACTAAGTCTGTTAAATATTGGTCGTAAGTTTCTAATTTTTCGTGTTCAAGTGGCGGATCGCTTGACGGTAATCGTGCTAATTTTCCAAAAATTAATTCGTATGGAGTACACTTTGTACCTTCATGAACACTTGTATTATACGAGAACATAGCTAATTCTAACCAATCGTCCCATTCTTCATTTTTATTTATAAATTGTTTTAAATATTCTCCTAAAACATGGTGAGATCTTTCAATTGATCCATTGGACTGGGGGTGAAAAGCAGTTGTTTTAAATTGACGAATTCTAAATCTTTTTGCTAATCTTCTCATTAAGTTGCTTAAAAAATCTGTACCTTGATCTGTTAAAACTCCTTTAGGTGATCCAAAAATGCAAATAAATCTTTTAATAAATGCATCAGCTATTGTACTAGCTTGATGATTTGGAAGTGCAATTGCTAAAGAATATTTAGTTAAATTGTCTTGTATTGTTAATATATATTCACTTCCATTTTTAGTTTTTGGTAATGGACCAACAATGTCCATTGCAATTTTTTCAAATCCTGTACCTGGCGTGTCTGTAATAATCATTGGATCTTTTGTTTTTACTCTAACTAATTTTTTTAATTGGCATTGAAGACAACTTTGTATGTATTTTTGAATACAGTTTTTCATATTTTCCCAATAATAATTTTGTCGTATTCGACCATAAGTTTTTGTTACACCTTTATGTCCTCCAACTGAGCTTGAATGCGCTTCTTCTATTAGCTGCATATATTCTTCTTTAGTAGGATATTTTGTATATCCATTACATATAACAACTTTTACAAATGAATTTTCAAAAATTAATTTAATCATTGATAGGATTTCGTCCCAAGTTACATTGTTTATTTGGGCTGTTTTCGCAATACTGATACTTTTTAATTTTAATTCTTCACATATATTTTTTAATGAAAGAATCGTACATTTAATTCTTTTTATTGTATCAGATAAATTTTCTTTAATTTCATTTTCTATTGGGAGAGCAATATGATAATATATACCTCTCTTTATTTTTTCTGCTATTCCTAGTTGAAGTTTACCAAAATTTGGTAATTTTTCACGTTTGGCTAATGATCTGGATCCATTATCTCGAGGATCTCCGTTGACTGAAAGAAAATAGGTTAGATTGTCTTTACGCATTGGTAATTGGTCTCTACAGTTGATAATATATTTTTCTTGTTTCATATTTAAATTTTCACAATTTTCATTTTCCATTAGATTATCTTCTTCATCAGATGATTCTTCGGAGTTAGAATTTTCGTAGCCTTGGTCAATTTCTTCGTTTTTTTCCAATTTTGATTTCTGTTTAATATACTCAGGATCTGACTCAATTTCGTCATGAATAATTTCATTATAAAATTTTTCTTTTCTTTGATTCTTTGTGTTACATACCTTTTTTGGTCTTCCCCTTCTCTTCTTTGAAAAGGAGGTATTCAAACGTGTGCTTTGTTTCTTGGGTCTACCTCGTTTCTTCGTTTTGTGTACTTTTATTTCTT
Organism: Leptopilina drosophilae; assembly: GCA_032873175.1. NCBI lineage: Eukaryota > Metazoa > Arthropoda > Insecta > Hymenoptera > Figitidae > Leptopilina > Leptopilina drosophilae. The sequence goes on from CM065486.1 coordinate 15,184,191, forward strand.
CATTTTCAGTTTCTTGGATATCTTCATTTTTCTTTTCTTGTATTTCTTTTTCTTGATTATTGTTTTCTTGCATTTTGCGTTGATTTCTTGTAATAACGTTACAAGTTTCATGACGTGTATCATAATTTCTTTTAACTTCTTGGAGAATTCTTATTATCTCCGAATTCATATAGGATTCATTGTCCTTAAATAATTTTTCAATAGATTGGAGACTTTTATTTATCTCCGAATTTTCATAGCGTTCATTGTTCATAAACATTTTTTTCATATCATGGAGGTTTCTTTTTACCTTCGAATTCAAGTAATACTTATTTTCATTTGATACACAGTGTAAATATTCATTAAATTTTTCTTCAATTTTTTCTTGCACACATTTATTAATATATTTTTGAGTAATATTCTCTTAAATTTCCTGAGTTTCTTCCATTTTTTCTTCTTTTATGCCTTGTACTTTTTCTTCAATAATATCTTCAACTGGATTTCTGGATAAGGCATCAGCATTTACATTTGTTTTGCCTGCCTTGTAGACCACATTAAAATCATATTCTGCTAATTTCAGCTTCCATCTTGTTACTCTTGAACAAGGATCTTTAGAATTTTGGAACCACACGAGCGGTTTGTGATCCGTAACTAACGTAAATTTTCTTTTATAAAGATAAGGTCGAAAATGTTGCACACTGTATACAATTGCCAATGCTTCTTTTTCGTAAGTGTCATATTTTCTTTCACATTCATTTAAAGTTCTTGAAGTATAAGCAACTGGTTGATCCTTACCAATTACTCCTTGTGATAAAATTCCTCCTATTGCAAAACCTGAAGCGTCCGTAGTTAGTATAAATGGTTGAGAAAAGTCTGGTCTTCTTAAAAGTGGTTCCTCACATAGTTTATTTTTTAACATATCAAAAGCATTTTGTTGTTTTTCAGTCCAAAGAAAAGGTATATCTTTTCTTAAAAGTTGATTTAAAGGATTTGCAATCTTTGAAAATCCATCTATAAATTTGCGATAATAACCTGCTAGTCCTAAGAATTGTTTAATATTTTTAACATTTTTTGGTTTTGGAAATTTCTTTACAGCTTCCACTTTTTTCGGATCGGGTCGAACACCATTCTTATCAATTATGTGTCCTAAGTATCCTACTTCTAACCTCAAAAATTCACATTTATCCGGTTGCAATTTCAAGTTAGCAAAACGTAATCGTTCCATGAGTTTCGAAAATTTTTCTTCATGTTCTTCTAGGGTATCTGCATAAATAACAATGTCGTCTAAATAAACAAATAATTCCGATCCTTGTAAACCTAATAATACCTGATCAATAAGTTTTTGAAATGTGCTCGGTGAATTTTTTAATCCGAAAGGCATTCTGTCAAATTCATAGTGTCCAAATGGTGTTGAAAACGCCGTCTTATAAGAATCTCTAGGATCCATTTTGATTTGATGAAAACCTGATGCCAAATCGAAAACTGAAAAATATTGAGCATTTCCGAGTTGGTCAAGCAGGTCCGTAATATTAGGGAGGGGGTAAAATTGACCTACCGTGCGTTCATTTAGCTTTCTGAAGTCTAAAACTAATCGCCATTTTTTATTTCCCTGTGAGTCATCTTTTTTTGGTACTATCCATATTGGTGTGTTGAAAGGTGAGTCAGAATGCTTAATAATTTTTTGTTTTAATAATTCGTTTACTTGGCGTGTCATTTCTTCTTTGTGAACAGGTGGAAATCTGTATTGTTTAGTTATGATTGGTGTATCATCTGTAGTTATTATTCTGTGTTTTATAAGATCTGTTCCTTCTAAATATTCTCCAGGTAAATGAAATCTATCGGAATAATTTTTTACTAAATTCATGATGTGTTCTAATTCTTCTTTGTTTAAGTGTTCGAGCCGAAGTAATTTTTTAATTTCTTCAACTCTGTCTTCGCCTGTAATATTCAAAACATTTTCTGATTCAATATTTTTTGAAAATGCGTCAATAATTTGTTTAATTGTTGAGTCTTCATTTTTATTATCAGATTTGCCTACTGAACCTTCTTGCTTTATTTCATCAAAATCTTCTAAATTTAATTCAAAAATTGGGATGTCAATTGATTCGTTTAATGTCTTTATAGTCTGTGAATAAGCTAATCCTTCTATGTTCGAAACTATTGCATCACCTAAGTAAACACCTTCTTTCACTACTAATCTTGGAATGTAACCTACTTTTTTATTTTTATTTAAAATTTTTACATGAATATTGTAAATTGATCTTGCTGGTATTGTAATATAATTTTCCGAATCAAAATTAAATTTTTGTTTATTGATTTCTAGGTGTCTTTCTTCGTAATTTATTTTCACTTTATTTTTTATGAAAAATTCTGTTCCTAATATTCCATCATGTTCAATTGGGACATCATTTGATAAAAGATTAAAAGTTGTTAGAATTCCAAAAATATTAATCTCAACTTGACCTAAAGTGTAAACAGCGTGATCGTTTATTCCTGTTAATTTTAGACATTTATTTTCATCAATTTTTATATCAGATTTTAACGCGCGAATTTTTAATAAGTTTGGCCCTGCACCTGTATCAATCATCATTGTGATTGGAATTTTTAATTCTTGAGTGTCAATTCGAATATATGGTATAGTGTTGGTTTTTGCTAGATTAATGTTCCTGGATGCATAGTAATTTCTTTTAAATTCTTCCTCAGAGCATCCTACTGAAGAGGAATTTTGGAGTTTCCCTGATTTTGAGTTTGCGAATTTGTTTGTTGTTGTTGTTTATTGTTATCATCCCACATTCTTTTTCTACAATGAGTGGAAATGTGTCCTAATTTTTTACAATAATTACACGTTATATTTTGATTTCTGTTTGCGAAGTTTGTTGTATTATTAGTTCGTGATCCTTGAGAAAAATTTCGTTGTTGATTTTGAAAAGAATTTTGTTGTTGATTTTGGTATGAAGGACGAAATTGATTTTGTTGCATGTTTCTAAACTGATTTTGTGATGTATTTCTAAATTGATTTTGAATCTGATTTTGTTGAGGGTTTTTGTTAAAGTTTTGACTTTGAAATTTATTAAATCTTGGGTTTTGATTTGAAAAATTTTGCCTTGGTCCTGGATAAAATGAGTTTTCTCGTCTTGGTCCTATCAATTTATTAAGCTGAAAACAGTTCACTGCAAAATGTCCCTTTTTACCACAAACTAAACACGTTATTATATTATCTTGAGCTATGTTGATTTTTGTTGTTTTTGCAAATTCTTTGACATTTTTAAGATAAGAATTATTTTCAGTATTTTGTTCAGTTTTTCTTAGTTCACGGTGTGATAACAATTTTCTTTCTATTTCTCAGGGTTGCCAGATTGCGCGGTTTCCCGCAAATCAGGCGGTATTAAAGGCTGAGTTGGCGGGTAAAATTTCGGCTTTGCGGAAAACCGCCTATCAGGCGGTATCAATAAAAGTATCCGCCAATTAGGCGGCATTTTTAAGATTTCGCACCACTATTGATTCGTAAAGATGCATTCCTACGGCAGCGTGAAACGAAAAACGTTCAGCCAATAAGAAACATCTATTACGCTGACACGGGACTAACACTTAAAACCAAAAGTTCTATTTCTAATAACTTTTAAGTTTATGGTCATTTTAAAGGCGCCAAGCATTTTTTCTCACATAGTCACATGTGACAATTATGATCCCTAATCGATCATAATATTATAACTAGATGTTAATTTATCTTGCTGTAAGTTATTGTTAAGTTTAGTGTATTTTATCGGTGACATTTGCAATAAATGCTTATACATATTAAAGATGAGTAAGTCGAAACGTACACATACCAAGAAGTATAATGAAAACTGGGAGAAGGAACCCGAATTTAAAGGTTAGTCGCGCACTCACATTCTCTTTTATTAAAACTCAATATTCATAATAATCAAAATAGACAAATAATGTACAATAAAATAGATAAAAAATAAATAAAATAAATTATATAATATACAGAGTGGTTACAAAGAACTCCTGACATTTTAATCCACATGGGAAAGCAGGAAGCTTATTGCCGGTTGTGCAAATCGACACTTCGTCCACATAGGAGTGACTTGACTGATCATTCAAAAACCACAAAACATCAACGAGCTTTATCAGATATACCAAAATCAGGAAATAATCAATCTACATTAAATTCTTATCCAGGTAACCACTTTATAATTAAGAAATAATTTTTATCTTTATTTTATTAAACTTTTCTTGAATTGTTAATTAATAATTTAAAACTGCAATTTAGGATTCAAAGGAGCAAGTGAAGAATCAAAAAAATGTGATCTTAAGATCTCTGTTTTCACAGCGTGTCACACCAGCACCCGAGCTGTTGATCATCTTGGAGAATTATTGAAACAGATTTCAAATGGATCCTCAGTTTTGAGTGAACTTAGACTTCACAGAACTAAGTGTTCGAGATTAATTGCCAGAGTAATTGCTCCTTCTTTTTTAAAAGAATTATTAAGCGATGTTGGAGAAAGTTATTTTTCTATAATTTGTGATGAATCTACTGATGTTTCGGTTCACAAGTTTATGGCACTATGCATCAGATACTACAGCTATGAAAAAGGAGAAATGATTACCGATTTTTTAGGGATTGTAGAAGTCACCCAAACTACAGCAGAAAAACTATACGAAGTTTTTAAACTTTTCATAAAAGAGGTTGGACTAAAATTAGAGCGAATGATTGGTTTAGGAACTGATGGTGCACCTAACATGTGCGGAGCACACAATTCTTTGTATGCTCATTTAAAAAATAATGACAGTCCTTTTCTTCAATTATTAAGATGCGTTTGTCATGTTCTGGACAATGCGGCCTCAGCAGCTAGTAAAGTGCTTCCTTCGTCATTGGAATATTTAATTAGAGAATCGACAAATTGGTTTTCGTTGAGCGCTCTTCGCAAACATCAGTATTCAACTCATTACCAGGCAAGTTAAAAATAAATAATAAGTAATAATAAATAAATAAGAAATGAATTATAATTCTTAAAATTAATTTTATGGTTAAATAATAAACAGTAGAATTTAAAAATTATATTTCCAGAATCTTCACTGCGGTCAAAATCCTCCACTCTTAATAAAATTGGCAAAAACTCGATGGCTCTCCTGGTATGGAGCAGTGTCGCGTCATTTGGATCAGTATATGCCTCTAAAATCCCATTTTGAGATTGTTGCTGCATCGTCATCTTTTGAAAAATGTCATACTGCTAAAGAACTGTCTCGACTTCACAACGATTTATCGCATTTCTTGTATCTCACATTCCTGACCCCAATATTAAGAGATGTTACTCGAATGAATGTAGTATTTCAAAGTAATTGTGCTGATATCAGCAAAGTTTACGCCGATTTGCGTTTACTGGTTCTTTCTTTGGGCGCTCGAATCATTCGACCAGAGAAAATGCGTCAATCTGAACCGGGCATGATTCGTTTATCAGAAATAGATGCTATGAAGCAGGCTTTATCGAGGCAAGAAAATCTTCGACCAGTCGACCAAGTTGTTTATGGAGAAAATTTTCGCAGAACTGCCGACGAAGTCAGACTTTCGCCAGCAGCATTACATTCTGTAAAGGAATTCTGCGCACAATTTCTTCTTCGACTCACTCAGGAGCTTCTGGAAAGACTGCCTTCGTGTCTCGGGTCCATAGAAAAAATGAGGTGTTTCGCGCCGTCGGTAGCTTTGGCGAAAAGGGCTCGACCAGAGTTTCAAAATCTACCTTTAGATCTCATCAGTAAATAATCCAGCCGTGAAATAATGAACAAAACACATCCTCAATTCTAATATAATACCTTTGCTTCCATTACCTTTGTTACTATTATGTTTTTTAGCTTCTCATGTTGACATTTCGCTTCTCGAAAGTCAGTGGATTACCCTCGGAACTCTGACATTCAACACCATTTGTGACGAGTTAGACGCTTCGTTGGAAGAAATTGATATAATCAAATTTTGGGGTTGTGTGTGGAAGTTGAAGAACGGAGCAGGTCATCAAATTTTTAAGGAACTAGCAGAATACGTTATTAAACTGCTCTCTCTACCACTCAGTAACGCAGTCGTGGAACGTGTGTTTAGCATTATGAACATTATAAAAAATCGACTGAGGAATAAACTAAGTAAGGAGATGCTCACAGCGCTTCTCCGTATCAGAATTCATCTTAAGGTGAGAAATTTCAAAATAAATTAAAACATTTTGTAATAAAATTGTTAATTACTAATTAATTAAATGTAAAATTAAGTAAATTAAATTTAAATTTATTTAAATTATAATTAAATTACTGATTGAAACAAAATTTTTTAAATCAAATAAATAATTTGCTCACGTTTGATTTGGTCGTTCGTTTTTGTTTCAAAGTACTTACCGTTTATATTATTTTCAGACTAGCAAATTGTGCTGTACGACATTCGAGCCAACTAGAGAAATGCTCAATTTATTTAACTCAGAAGAAATGTACGATAATAAGAAACAACTCCCAGTCAATCGCGCTGACGAAGATCAAGATTTACTACAAACCCTTGATTCTATAAACGACCTCGACATAGAATTTAGAGAACTTCTAACAGAAGTATTTTCATAAATGTGTTCATTTAAATAACCAAATTTAAAATGTTAAGAATGATACCAAATGTAATGTACCTGATTCTAAAAAAGTACTATTATCATCTAAAACGTAAAATTTATAAATGATTATATTTAACGGAATAAAAAATGATTTAATAAAAATTTGTTATATTTCTCAATTTATTTATTATTAATATTATTATTAAAAATTTTAATTTTTTTCATATGTTATATTGTTGTATATAATATTTTAAGTATAGGCGCCACGATATTCAAAAAATGGCGGTTTTTGGCGGTTTTGCCTCGTACTAGTGGCGGGGCGGTCGAATACTTTTCTGGCAACCCTGCTATTTCTACTGCTTTATTAACTATTTCTTGAAATGTATCTGCTGTTCCAATTCGTATTTCAATTTCTGGTCTTAGTCTCCGAGAAAAACAATCGACAGTTGTTTGATCTAAACTTGTTTTAAATACTTCATCTACTCTATTTTCATTGCTAATTCTGTGTGCGTCTAATATTCTTTCTGCTGCTTCTGCGATTCTTGAACCGTAAGAAATTACATTTTCGTGCTCCCACATATATATTGCTCCTAGTTCTCCTTGTAATTGATAAACAGATTTTGCTGGCGCGTAAATTTGTTTTAACCTTTCTGTCAACTGCTCTACCGTATTAAAATTATTTCCTATTATAATTCTTCGTGCTTCACCCGAAATTCGACTCCTAATTAATTTTACTAAATTTGTTTGTACTTGTGCGTTTTCAGGAAGCATAGATTTTGCTTCTAAACAACTTTCAATAAATATAGATAATGGAATATTTTTTCCGTCAAACATTGGTATAGTTTCTAATGCATCGCGTAAAGACACTTGCTGATTATTTGGGAGAGCCATGTTTTCTTCAAAACTAATATTATCTCTAGAGTTATCAAAAGAATTGTTTTCAGAGTGATCGTTTGTTTCAACTTCGCCAATTAAAGAGTTATTTAAACCTGAATGATTTGGTAAATTTTGATCTACTAGAGTATTTTCTAATATTGAATCTTTGCTGTCGTTATCGTCAGTTTCAGAAGAATTATTGTCAGTGTCAAAAAGGTTAGAATTAACAAAACCTGAGTCAAACTCTCTATGTATTTCTTCGGAATCAGGATTTTCTTTAGAATATCTGGGTGTACTTGTGTGTGGTTTTTCTTTATTATAAGGAATTCCCGAATGCAATAACAATTCTGGATTATTTTTTATTTTTGAGCGAGTTAAATGTAAGGAATCGGTAGTATTTTCATTCGAAGAAGACATTAAAAGATTGCATAATATCCAAATTTAAAATTTTACGCAATAATTGTAAAATTGTCAATCTTTTTTCTTGAATATAAAATATACTTTTCTTTTATTGTTAATTTTTTTTTAGCTTCAGGACGATAAAATTTTTTAAACAAATAACAATAATAACAAATCACAATTTAAAGAATAAAACAAAATTTAGTTTAGCACAAATTCAATATTAAAATGATTCATATACGAGACAAAAAATTCCATAAGTCAAGAGGACTCGAACCCCTATTCATCAATATAATACTGGATTTATTTTAAGAATGCACCTTGCAACTTTAAAAATTATAAGTTAAGAGGACTCGAACCCCTATTCATTAAAACCAATATAAAATATATTTATGAATGCACCTTGCGACATAAATCTTGTATAGTGTTATCAATCAATATAAAATGTACCAATTTAAATGAAAATATTAAATCACATTAATGATTTTTTGATATTATTTGTTATTATCTATCAAAAAAAATTCACCTTTTTTTAACAATTGGTATACTCATTGATTTATTAAAAAATTTTGTAAATTATAAAATTATGTTCATAAAATTTTCGAATTTTATTAAAATTTTGACAAAATTATGGCTGATCGACTTTATAATTTTCCCGGGCCGATGCACCAAAATTATAAGGGCTTCTGTTACGTCAAAACGAGAAACCTTTATAAATATACCTAACGTTCCTCGTTTTAAATTAGTTTCATAAATGAATCTAATTTGGGATGAGGATAAGTCAATGAGCCTACTAAATGTGAGAGAATAATTTATTTAAAAACCAACAAGAAAGAAAAGAGTTGACAAAATTACAATGAGTACAAAAATTATGAGTCTTACTTAAAGAATAACGATTACTGGTGTGATGATAATCTCTTGTCTATCTTAATGGTGTTGAGCGGTAGATGAAAAGGGGCCTTCCGTTTGTTGTCCTTAATGGTTGGGTCTTAATCCTCTTGTTTACACTAATGAGATAGTGTATTGTATTGTGAAAATATCTGCTTTCTTCCAGACGGTTGTCGCCTCCTAAGCAAATTTCGATATTTCGAAATTTGGAATGTGATACTTCAATATTAGAGTTTGTAGATACTCGAAAGAATTTCCAAATTTATATTTATCGAAATTGATATAAGTTATATTTCGAAAATCGATGAATGGAGTGTTGATTTGAAACTGAATTCAAATTAATATTTGGAAAATAATTCACTTGTAATGAAATATGTTTAAATTAATACTTGGAATTCACTTTTAATAATGTCCAAAGGTATACTGGGAATTCACTTTTGAATAATGTTCAAAGGTATACTGGGAGACTGTTCACTTGTTGCCGATTAGATGAATACTGCTGATTTCCAAAAATTACTCTCTATCTCTTGTACTGAACGATGTGTTCACGTTGATTTCTAAAATGGTTATTCTCTGTTCTCTGCAGAATTTGTATCCCTTTTATATAAAACTGTCTTCATTAATGTAATGCTTTGGAATCATTCAAGTGTGGATTTTAAGTCACACGTGTTGATATTGGTCAGATTGTAAGTGGGGGTGTCGGGCGACGGCAATGCTGCTGCAATACGGGGGAATTGTTGATTCTTCTTCTTTAGCACGTGTTGATTTTGGTCAGATTGTAAGTGGGGGTGTCGGGCGACGGCAATGCTGCTGTAAGACGGGGCGACTGTTGACTCTTCTTCTGTTTTTTTTGTTAGGTTGAGGGGCGAGTCGCTCGTTGCCTTGTTTGTTTTCCTTCATGTGGCGAAGATTTTTGAAGGTCGTTTAACTGATGCACTATCGTTATTCTTTTTACATGATTTAAAGTGTTACTCATCTTTCTTGAATTCATTATACTTACAAATTGTATAGATACATAGGAGATATATAAAATATGCTAATTATAATGCAATGATATGAAATACATAGAATAATAATGTAGCTTATAAGAAAAATACAATATATAAAAAAAATGAAAATACATTCATAACTATCGGAGTTAAATTAGGTATATTAACAGGAAGTTACGGACGTAACAATATTAAAATAAAAAAATTTTTTAACCTATATGTTTTTTGTAGGGTTTTTCCTGGATAAATTGGCTTTTTTAAATATATATTAATAAAAATTAATTAACAAATGAATATAATTTATAAAAATAAAGATAAAGTGTTAGTTTTTTTAAACAACTGTTTATAGAATTCTATTTTTAAAAAAATATATTCCAGTTATTTGCAACAATTGACAGTTTAAAAAACATTCAACATTTTTATGCGTGTCTCGTTCCATAACTCTATAACCAGGCTTAATATTTATGAACATTTTCTACAAAACAATTTTTTGTTTATTAAAGTTTTTTAAATCGATAATCGGAAGAGTAGTAAATGAAGCACTTGTATCACTTGTGCAACGTTTCGGTGTTTTGGTTTGACACCCTCATCAGGCCACTTTATTTAAACCATAAAAATTAAAATTAATTTTTACAAATAAAAATGCAAGTACTAAAATAATAAAAAGATTGAAAAATTAGATACCTAGTCATTTTTTTTATAAAAAAGGTTAAAAATTGTTAAAAACGAATAATTCGTTACATTTGTAACACGTCTTAAAATTCGTCAATGAAAAAGAGATATCGTTACTGAACACTGCCATTTCTTGCGAGTGGTAAAACAAGACTAAAATCAGAAGTAGGCAGTTCGTACACAATACACACCGAGCATGTGGGTTCAATGAACTCCAACCAAAATAATAGAAATATAATCATTCTTTCAGATTCCTTAGTAGAGGAAAATAAGTATTACTTAGAAATTGTATATCTTCTTTCTCATTAATCGTAAAAAAAATTATTTACTATTCGTTCGAAGAGCAATACGAAATTTATTAAAAAATTTCAAACTTTAATTAATAAAACACAAAATCGACAGATTTCGAACAAAAATAATTGGTTAATTAATTTAACGAATACTGAAATCCCTCAGGAAGTTGTCGATGTTGTCTCTTTAGGTTCTAATTATAGTTTTTCTGAACAAATGTCTAAACAAGGCGCAATTACAGTTATCAAAAATCTAGAAAATTCGATTTCGAATATAGAAATAAATTCTGAATCAAATAATGAAATTAGAAGTAGAATCTCCAATAGTGTTATTTATAATCTTAATAAAAATAAAAAACTCCATATTACTAATGAAGACAGAATTTTTGCGTCAAAATTAAAATCTACGAATAATTTTCTGAAAAATAATTCTGACCTTTTTTTCACTAATTCTGATAAAGGCAACGTTTCAGTGTGCATTAAAAAATCCGATTATATACAGTTGCGTGCAAAAGTATCGGGCCAAACAGTTTTTTATAAATATTTTACATAAAAAACAATGAAAATCATGTACATATTTTTTAACGTATATTACTTTTATTATAACAAAAAAAATGTAAGTTTCTAATCGTTCTTACGTATTTACAATAAATTAAAATGAAAATAACAATTTATACGTGTTCATAAATATCGGGCCATATTTCGACAATGGACTTGAAATCAATTATTTACTATTTTTGTTTACAATTGTGGTCGGGTATTGAAATAATCATCGATAAATCTAATAAGCATCAGTTCTATCTTGTCAAAATGACAAAGCGCACAAATTTACAAATACGTGAAATCGTAATGAAGCTTCACGATGAAGGAAAAGTTTCGCGTGAAATAGCCGCATTATTATCAATAGGAAAAACTACCGTGAATAATATTATTAAAAAATTCAAAGTTTTTTAATACTTTGGTAGATAAAAAATCTCCTGGAAGGCCGAGAAAAACCACTAATCGTGTTGATAAAGTGATTAAAAGGAAAGTGGTAATAGATCCGAAAAAAAATGCTGCAGTTGTAGCTTGCGAATTACGCAATGAAAAACTTGCTGAAATCAGTCGGAGTACTGTGTCACGTCGACTAAAAGAAGTGGGACTTTTTGGACGAGTCGGTGTTAAAAAACCACTTATTAGTTCAAAAAATAGGAAAAACAGATTGGAATTTGCGAAAGAACATCAACATTGGTCTCCAGAGGATTGGCGAAAGGTGCTGTTTTCGGACGAAACTAAAATAAATTTCTTCGAAAATGACGGCAGAAGATATGTTCGACGACCTGAAGGCACCAGATACAATTCCCGATATCAAATACCAACTGTTAAGCACGGTGGAGGAAATATTATGTTATGGGGAGCATTTTCAATGAAAGGCGTGGGCCCTGTAGTCAAAATTGACGGTACTGTGGACTATTATTTTATTAAATCATTTTTCATTTCTCAAATCAATTTTTTATTTCTAAATGGCAAACTGAAATACAGAATTCCGTTCATTAGACTGTAACTATAAAACAATATATATTTCGTCAAAATAATATTTAATTGAAAATATCATTAAAAAGAACAATCTTGAATATGTTATTTTTTTAAACTAAATCATTAACTTCAGTAACTTTTTATTTTTATAGCTCTAATAAAATATATTTTTTTAATATTATAATAAATTAATTTCTTACGTTTATTTAACCGAATTAATAATCCTTCCTATTTTTGAAATAAAAGGTATAATGAATGCGGCTATGTACAAAGACATTTTGACGGAACACATGTTACCTTACGCTCGTCGAAATATGCCACGAGGTTGGATTTTTCAACAGGATAACGATCCAAAGCATCGATCTGGATTATTGCAAGAATTTTTCAAAATGAAAAAACTTCGTGTTTTAAAATGGCCAAGCCAGTCCCCGGATTTAAATCCGATTGAACATTTATGGAAGGAGTTAAAAATTAAAATAGGAGCAGTAAAATGTTCTAATAAAACTATTCTTTGGGAAAAAGTACAAGAAGAATGGAAAAATATTTCCCAGGAAAGAATTGAAACATTAATTCAATCAATGCCAAAACGTTGTGCAGCTGTAATAGCATCAAAGGGCATGGCTACGAAATATTAAGCAATCGCTTTTTTTAAAAAGATTTTTATGTTTTTATTTATGATATATCAATGTTATTTTTATATTATTTGATAATTTAATGATTTTTATAATTAACATTTAAGAATTTAAAAGATTGTTCGTTAATTTCGTTCAATTAAAAATGTTTTAATGGAAAATGTGTTTTTGGCCCAATGTTTATGAACACAGGAAAATTATTATTTTTGTTATAACAAATTATAATAATTTAAAAAACATGAAGACTATATATATATTGGAAGTATAAATGAAACTGTTTGTGTCAATATATTATATTGTTATTATTTCCTTCTTTTTACGTGAGTTACGCTTAAAAAATGGTTTGGCCCGAAACTTTTGCACGCAACTGTATGTAAAGCTAACGCCCCCTTTTTTCTGATCAACGCACATATGTAGAGTTAACTGGAAAAAATATTTTGACTAAATTGCAATCTAATACTTGTAAAATTCTGCAAAATCTGAATTCTAATTATTATCTCAAATATAAGTACCATAAGAACCAATTAATTATGACAAATACGACGATGTCCAAATTTTACGGTTTACCTAAAATTCACAAGGAGAATACTCCACTTCGACCCATTGTTTCACTTGTGAACAGTCCAACGCATTTCCTAGCAAAAACCGTATATGATGAATTAAAATCTGCAATTCCGATTCCAAAATCTCACATTAATAACAGCTTTGAATTGAAAGAAAAATTAAAAATTATCTCGTTACCTGAAAATTTTGTACTAGTTTCGCTTGATGTTAGTTCACTTTTTACTAATGTTTTATGTGATCTAGTCCTTCAAAGTTTAGACAGAAGAATCGCAAACATACAACAATCTTGCAAGATACCCTTTGTCGATCTCATTCAGTGTGTTAAGTTTCTTTTTGAAAATACTATATTATTTGCTTTTAATGATATTATGATTCTGGCATTGTTTATAAATTTAATTGTAATAATTGTCCTGCGACTTACATTGGTGAATCAAAGCGGAGTTTGGAAAAGAGAATTAAAAAACATAAAAATAAGAAAATTGAATCAGTTGTTAACGAACATCAATCTGTACATAATCATTCTTTTAATTTCGATGATGTTAAGATTTTAGATTTAGAGTCCAATTATAAAAAACGTTTAATTTTTGAAATGTTATATATAAAATGTAATGATTTTACGATTAATAAGAAAGAAGATATACAATTTTTAAGTAATACTTATTTTCCTCTACTAAGGAAACTGAAAGAATGATTATATTTCTATTATTTTCGTTGGAGTTCATTGCACCCACATGCTCGGTGTGTGTTGTGTACGAACTGCCTCCTTCTGATTTTAGTCTTGTTTTACCACTCGCAACTCTTTTTCATTGACGAATTTTAAGACGTGTTACAAATGTAACGAATTATTCGTTTTTAACAATTTTTAACCTTTTTTTATAAAAAAATGACTAGGTATCTAATTTTTCAATCTTTTTATTATTTTAGTACTTGCATTTTTATTTGTAAAAATCAATTTTAATTTTTATTGTTTAAATAAAGTGGCCTGATGAGGGTGTCAAACCAAAACACCGAAACGTTGCACAAGTGATACAAGTGCTTCATTTACTACTCTTCCGATTATCGATTTAAAAAACTTCAACAAATTACAACAAAGGAAAAATTAACGATTATTACTACACTTTTTTATTTCATTGTATAAACATTTATTTAAAAAAAACTAACACTTTATCTTTATTTTCATAAATTATACTCATTTGTTAATTAATTTTTATAAATATTTATTTAAAAAACACCAATTTATCCAAAATATTTCATATTGAGCTTGTTGGATGCGGATTTTGTAAAGCTTTACAGTAGTAACTTTATAAATGCGTTTAATTTATTTAGTTGTAAAATATTTCAATTTTTATTAATTAATTAATAATTCGAAAACAAAAAAAACGTCATTATTTTCGTTTTAATTATTGAAAGTACACATCTTAAGCTTTCTTTTCGTATAAAAAAGAAAAAAAGGGTCCTTTTTGAAAATAAAAATAAAAAAAAAATTTAATTTTCAAAAAAAGGGTTAAATTTTGAATTTAAAAAAAATGTTTGCACCATTTGAAAGAGCAGGAAAAACCCTACAAAATAATTATTAAATTTTTAATGCATATTAAATCTAAAATTACAAAAAACTTAAAAAGGGCTCTAAATGTGACCCCCACTTTATATGCCGCTTATTCGGCCTTTTAATAGTTTTGAAATTATTAATTAATTTCGAAAAAATGTCTTTCTGAAAAAGCAGATTTCTGTATTAAGGATAGCTGCGCTATCGGTACTTATGATCTTGCTTAGGAAATTTATTTGAAAAATTCATTCGGATTATTGATAGATTCTTTTATATTTAATATTTTTCAATTACTTTATGTTGAATTTCCTTTTTTTACTATAGACTTATCTTATTATTTAAATATTAACTGTCAACCTTTTGATATAATAATTCTCAGTTTAAGAAATCACTCTACAGGC
Organism: Leptopilina drosophilae; assembly: GCA_032873175.1. Lineage (NCBI taxonomy): Eukaryota > Metazoa > Arthropoda > Insecta > Hymenoptera > Figitidae > Leptopilina > Leptopilina drosophilae. The sequence continues at coordinate 15,199,523 of CM065486.1, forward strand.
AGAATAAAAGATCAATATCTGTGATAATTTGTTTTGACAAAATGGAATAGGATTTCTTTTTGGATATATAATAATTCTCAGTTTAAGAAATCACTCTACTGGCAGAATAAAAGATCAATATCTGTGATAATTTGTTTTGACAAAATGTAATAGGATTTCTTTTTGGAGGGTTCATTAAATACATATTGAATTGAGGAACAATTGTTTAATACATTATGTAACTAACTATCGACAGAAACTTTTATATTGAAAATTTCTTATTTTTTTCGGACGGTATAATTTTTGAAAGTTCATATTATATTATATAGATAATGAAATTTTATTGTTTTTTGTTCCAAGACTTCAATTTTTTAAAAAATATAAAATTTACCGCAAGCCTGAGCCGATAAACTTACATTAATCAGTGATTAATTTGTAATTAACGTTGGTGGAAATGCTCCTCAATAATTTATATAATATCAATTGAAAGTTTATATTATATTATATAGATAATGAAATTTCATTGTTTTTTGTTCCAAGACTTAAATTTTTCAAAAAATATAAATTTACAGCAAGTCTGAGCCGATAAACTTACATTAATCAGTGATTAATTAATTTGTAATTAACGTTGGTGGAAATGCTCATTAATAATTTATATAATATCAATTAATTTATACAACTGCTATTGTATGTGACAAAATCCTCTTGCCTTTTACTTATATTAATATTAGATACTATTGGTCCCAATATATCTTCCAAATAATCTCTCAGCTTTTGACATTTGCTTCTATTCGTCAGATCGTTCGAACTACCCCAAATTACGAGTCCGTCTGCTCCTTGATTGACGAATTCCCTTATTCCGTTCTCAGTGTCTTTCTGCGAATATAAATCTTTTTCATATAAAATAGTTACATAAAAACATTTTAAATTGAAGGGTATTTACTGTAAAAATTGACTGTCACTAGTCAATTTAATATTAAATTTTTTAATTTTGAATATTAATTATTCACCAATTAAGGGATTATTGTAACTACACGAGATAGATAGATAATATACCATATTTAATAAATTACATTACTTCATTACTATAATATAGATGATAATGAACATTTTATCAAAATAGACAGTTCATTGAAATGTTAACAAATAGAAATGTCACCAGATGTAGAATTCATTTAATAAAATAGACATTTGATTAAAAAAAATTGGATAGAATCCCAGATAACACGTAAGATTAGGACGAACTTGCCTCAAAATTACCATGCAATCTTGCTAAGTTTACAGCGCCAGATTGCTGCAAGTTTGTTTATTACAGTGTCTCAACAAATTTTTTTCATCGAAAAAAACAAGAAATTCCGTAATTTGTTCCAATGCAAAAAATTAAGACGTATTATTTTATTTTAAAAATACAGATATTAGCAGGTGCCACCAAGAACTTCAATTTTTCCACGTAAAATGAACTGGAAAAAATTTAATATTGGAAAAATCAATATCAATCGCCAGGGTTAAAAAAATGATCCCATGGAACTACTCGGATGTACAGAATACCCTCTGCCAAGTAACTTGACCTATATAACGACCACCCTCTACATCTTTAACCCAAAGTTTCCCTTTTTTGGATACAAGACATTCCACGCCAAACCAATATATCGTCAAAATTCAGATTTTTTATTTGCATCAGATATTTTTTATCTTTTAGTACTAGTTGAAAAAGAGCTTTTTAGATTTTTTTACACATCTGTATTTTTTACTGAATGTTTAAAAATTTTAATTTAATTTTTAAATCTGTTTTTATCCTTCGATTTTGTCTAAAAAATCTAAAAGTCTAGTTCCCTTTACGCAAATTTCAAGCCTACTCCCGTCGTGGGTAAATTATTTTTACTATTTTTTCAGAATATTTTATATTATCGAAATTCAGTATTTACTCGTTTGGCTGCTGCACTGTGCAAAACACTGATTTTACATGATTCAGTTTTAGCTACTATCAATTAAAATACTATTCCTTTAAAAGTATAGTGATACAGAAAAATAAATTTTGTAAAATGTTATGTGACTGTCTTATGCAATTAAATTTTAAATATAGGTACCTAATCATAAATGTAAGAATATTTGTAAATCAAATTTTAGTACTTTTTTATAAAGTTCTTCATCCATTCTTGCAACGACTTTGAGGAATACTAAAAAATCAAGTCGCTCGAGCTAGTCTTCAGTTGCCATTGAGTCATCAAATTTCAACCAGCAAAGAGTTATGCAAATGGTCTAATGTAGATAAAAATGTACCAAACGTTGTAACTAAATGTTCAACTATTTAAAATTACTAAAAGAAGTTGACGCTCTTAATATTCGATACTCAAAGGCTCAAATAGTTACAGATTTTCAAAAGTTCCATTGCGTTATTCCAAATAGAGATAGAAGTTTTTTTGGATTTTTTTTTAGAAAAAATTGAAAGATTCAAACAGATTTAAAAATTTAATTTTAATCTTAAAATTTTTTAAAATGCAGTAAATTTTTTTTTGAAAAGTTATGAAAAAACAAACAATTTATATATGAGAAAAGTTAAAATCTATCCACATTTTTATAAGTTATGAACAATCTAACAAAATTTTTTTCAAAATATAAATTTTGAAAAATGCGAATTTTGTAATCGGCTGGGTAAATTTTTATTTTTAAAATCGTGAAGCTCTGTTATAACTAGTACTGAAAGATAAAAAAATGTTTGATCAAAATAAAAAATGTGAATTTTGACGATATGTTGGTTTGGCGTGGAATGTCTTATGCATGGTCTTATGTATAGAAATGCATGGTGGACACCTTAGGGCCACGACGACATTTTTTAAAAGATCTAAAAACATTGTATGAAACACAATTTTATCGATATTCATTTATAATATTATTGTACTATACGTAAACAAAATTATTACAAAGTTGAGAACTTTTAAACTATTAACTGTAATCACGGTATTACTTAAAAAACAATGCTTTTTATGACCGATTGCTACAATATTGATAGAAAATATTGACATCTGCTTCTTTTACAATTGAATTTTAATACACCGATTGATTGCAAAACGGCTTCACATTTTGCATGACAAATCGATGACGAATTAATATTTTTTAATTTTCTAAGTTTCATTTTAAAGCTGAAATTGTAACAAAGATTCCTGTGTTTTAAAAAAAATGTTATGTAAAGTTTTCTAGATTTTTTAAAGAATTAAGTCTAACGAAAATTTATGTTCTTTAAAAAAAATATTATGTAAATTGTTCTAGATTCTTTAAAGAGTTTAGTCAACAGACCAAAATTAGAAGATTTGATAATATTTTTGTTTTCTTTCCCCTCTACATCTCAAAAAACATTTAACAAAACTGATTTAAAATATGGCATATCTCACTTAAACTTTATTAAGCTTTCTAACCATTTTAAATTTTTGTTTGTATCTCCTTTTATTATGAGATGTGCTAGATAAAGTAATGGGATATTTTTTCATAGAGTTACGTGTAATCGTCCTCATACTCGTGGACGGTATTGTGTCCATCCGTGACGCCTAATAGCTAAAAGGATTTTAGCCTCAGAAAAATTAATTTCGAGTTATTCATATCAATCTATAGTTATTCAGTTGTTCTGCCATATACAAAAGTAAAAAATAATTTCTACTTTTAGGTTTTTTGTTATTAATGTTTAAAAATGAACTTGTTGAGTGTTTACACGTGGTTATTCAGAAAATCAGTCTCTCTACTTTCCAGAACTGCTACACTGGTTATGCACGTACAATTTGTGCGCTTCGTGTAACACGGACAACCATCAATGTGTAGTGAGTAGTGGGGCTGAATTTCAATGGAACGTCTTGACCAATCAGAGTGGCTCTACTTTAAGTGCATTTCCTGTAAAATTTGTCTACTGCATCTAAGGTCTTTTTCACCGTGGAGCGTATATTAATTTTATTAATTAAATTAACCTTTACGGAATCGAAAAGGTACTCGGGTACCTCAATACATTTCATTCAAATAAATGTAGAACTTTCTGTTAAATAATTATGAAAAATTTTATTAAACCATTTTTATAGTAGTGCACATAATTTTTGTATAAAATATTATATAATTTAGTTACTATAGTTAAATAATAATATCTATAAGAAATCTTCAACAAATTAATCATATAGGTACCCAAGTACCTCGTCCCTCCGTAGAAGGTGTTTGTTTCCTCAGTTCCTTTTAGTACCAAGTAGGAACTTAATTTGACTCGTTTATTACTTTAAGTAAAACTCAAATTTTGATTTCGTTTCCCACCACTGATGGGAAAAAGTAATTTCTTGAAAATACAATGTTTTGACGCATCACTTATTGTTTGTGATATTTTGTTTCACAGTACAGATTTTTTGACTGTGAATAATGCTTGTATTTTACAAGTCCTATGAAACAGTATTGTAAAGACGGATCTTCTATCACGAATTTAATAACAAATTACATTATCAAATGTCCTGAAACTCAAAGAGATGAAATAGATATCTCGGAGTTTTGCATTGAAAAATATTATAAAGTAAGTTTCGTATAATGAAGTGTCTCCTCATAGCAACATTCAAAAGTCCAAATTTTATTCCTTTAAAAGTGAATATGTTCACTTTTCGGAAGATTATATGGGGCATACCACGCTAAGTCGGAAATCATTTTGCTTGTGCATCTCAAATTTTTTCCAATATTTTTTTCTTTTAGTGCTCGTTGAAATAAGCTACCATGATTTTTTCAAATTTTTTATGATGCGACTTAAGAGATACAGATTATTGAAATATCACGTTTTTACGTATATTTTTTTTCAAATGCTTATAACTCGGCCAAAAATCGATCAAATTAGACGCTCTTATAACGAAATTTTTTGTTTTTCACACGCGGTTTTTAATAAAAATATAAAAAAAATTAACAATTTACGAAACAGTTTTTAAATTTTAAAAAAAAATTTATTTTTTACATTGTATGTATTGATAATTTTTCAAAAATCTTTGGAAAAAACTAGCACTAAATTAACAATTTTTTAATCTTTGTCTGATTAAGATCAAACGATGGGATCTATTTATTATTAAATTTTTATTTTTTTGTTACTCAAAGTAAACAATTTACAAGAATTTAAAAAAAATTGTGTTTATTTTTCCATTCCTCTTGATCGAAATAAATTTAAATTAGTCTAGTATGACCACCCGATGAATAATAATGCATAATTCAATTTATTTAAATAATTTCGTTAATTAACAAATAGATAACTCTGGTCCTTCTTTAAAAAAATTGTATTTTTTGCTGATTTTATGTTTATTTAAGTAATTTATGTCTATTTTGTTACAAAATAATTTTAAAGTTAATAATTATCATTGTTATTAACAATTATATTTATATAAAATGTAAATTAAAAATTAATTAATCAATTTTATATTACTTACTTATATCTTTATTTATATAAGCATAAATTTGTCTCTAAAAGATACAATTTTGTTAATAATTGTTAATAACAATGATAATTATTAACTTTAAAATTATTTTGTATCAAAAGAGACATAAATTCTTTAAATAAACATAAATTTATCTGTAAAAAATAAAATTTTTTTTAAAAAGGACCAGTTATCTATTTGTTAATTAACGAAATTATTTAAATAAATTGAATTATGCATTATTATTTATCAGGTGGTCATACTAGACTAATTTAAATTGATTTTGATCATGAGGAATGGAAAAATAAAAAATAAACACGATTTTTTTCAAAATTCTTGTAAATTGTTTACTTTAAGTAACAAAAAAATATATAAACAATTAATAATTGAAACAACAGTTTCGGAGAAACTCTTATAAAATTTATCTCCTTTCATTTAAGACCAAGAACATCAAAATCGGATAAAATTTGAAGGTTCTAGACAATTTTGAACAGTAAAGTGTAAGAATTAGGATTCCCGGGCACTCACACATCGCTTCAACAAAAAATATTGTTATATGATGTTAATTAACAATATTATAAACAATTTTTATAAACAATTTGCAAAACATGAAATGGATTCGTAGAAAAATTTTTTAAATTACATTACGCCCTCTTGTAATCAACAAGTTGTTAAAGGTTCAAACTTTAATTTAAATTTATTTAAGAGTATTTAAAAATATTATAAACAATTTTTATAAACAAGTTTCATTGAGAAATAAGTTTTGAGTAGAAAGAAAATTTTTTTTTCATAGTTTGCTTAGTTTGTCATTAGAATAAATTTTAAAGAAACAAACCTTTGTCTGTAATTGTTTAACATTTTTTTAACAATATTATAGACAATTTTTATAAGAAAGTATGTTTAGAGTAGAAAAAATCTCCTATTCTTCGACACTAACTTATTTTGACAACTTATTTTAACATTACAATGCAATTGGTGTATCAACCGTTTATCCGAAATTTATAAACAATTTTCAAAAATGTTATAAACAATCCTTACAAAGAATTTGTTAAATATCAAGTACCGTCATAGATAAAAAGCATTTTTATGGCAATGTCTATATTTCCCATCACTTCCAGGAAAGCACAAAAAATGGGACAACAGAGATATTTTAACCGGCTGAAGTACTTTTTCTTTTCCATTTATTTATAAAAATGTTTTAAACAATTATCAAAAATTGTTTAAAACATTTTAAAATATTTCTAAATAACAACAAATGTCGAGTTGTATCTTAAATGAAGGTTTTGATAACAAGAGTGCATTATATAATCATATAATGCTTTTATCTATGACGGTACTTGATATTTAACAAATTCTTTGTAAGAATTGTTTATAACATTTTTAAAAATTGTTTATAAATTTCGGATAAACGATTGATACATCAATTCCATTGTAATGTTAAAATAAGTTGTCAAAATAAGTTAGTGTCGACGAAAAGGAGATTTTTTCCACTCTGAACATATTTTTTTGTAAAAATTGTTTATAATATTGTTAAAAAAATGTTGAGCAATTACAAACGAAGGTTTGACTCTCCAAAATTAATTCTAATGACAAACCAAGCAAAACGTGAAAAAAAATTTTTGTCCACTCAGAACTTCTTTTTCTATGAAAATTGTTTATAAAAATTGTTTATAATATTTTCAAATAATGTTAACTAAATTTAAATTAAAGTTTGAAGCTTTAGCAACATTTTGATTACGAGAGAGCGTAATGTTGTAGAAAAAAAATTTTCTACGAATCCATTTCATGTTTTGCAAATTGTTTATAATATTGTTAATTAATATCATATAACAATGTTTTTTGTTGAAGCAACATTATTTTATTCAAATGAAGCATAAAAGTTAAAATAAATAATTTTAGTATTTTTTAAAATTATTTTTCCATATTTGAATATTTTAGCGGCCATTTTTGAGGCGCCATTTTGAAATTTAAAAAAAATTTATCTTCGGTATCATGTCTCATTAATAGTCTCGATCTTTTGGACGTGATATTTTCATATTCCGGATTTTTTCTTAACCTATTTCGATTAAATAATCTGATTTTAAAAAAAAAACACTTTAAAAACACGGCATTTTGTGTTTAAACAATTATAACATTTTAATATTAATTTTAAATTTCTTTTCAGATTCTGAAAGAGAACACTCAAACCATTAAAAACCTATCTTACTATTTTTTTTAAATCGTAGCTCGTAGAACGGAAAGCTGGAACTTGTCCTAAGAAATACGAAAATTTGGGACTAAATGGGTTAAAATAAAGTTTAATATGTGTACTTTCAATACCCGGTAAGAAAAAAGGCCTTTTTTAATTTCTAATTATTATTAATCAATTAATTATCAAAAATTACTAAAAAATAAAATATTTTACAAACAAACAAATTTTTCTAAAGTTAGACAGACCATAAAAAATAATATCAAATTTTGCATCTAACAAATACAATTTTAACTATTTTTGCTTCCTCGTGAGGAAGCTTTGCATTCGTGACGATTTTCAATTTTTCAAAAGATGGTTATAGATATGGACTCATTTTCGTAAATAATATATGTATATTCAATTCTGAGCAAATGTCTAGATGTATGTGTGTATGTGTTACGTCCGTAACTTCTGGTTAATTTACCTTATTTCAATATAATATTTATGCATGTATTTTCTTATTGTATTATACTTATATTATATTATTATTGTTTTCTGCATATTTTTAACATATGGCAATGGTTATTATATATTTTAAAACAAAATACAAATTGTAACAAATATAAGAGAGAAGAGTAATATTTTAGTTCATGTAAAAAGAATAATGATAGCACATTAAAAACATGACCTTTCTAACAAATTTTGACAAGTGAAGATAATATTAGAGAGAGAAGATTATGTAAACAAGCGACGAACAAAAATTCAAACAATAGAAAAATCAACTGTCCCCCCTCAGCCTAGCAGTTTTCTACACAATTCCAAAATCGAAGAGGGACAACAGTCGCCCGTTACCGCCACTTACATTCTAACAAATATCAACACGTGCCTGATTTTCAAAGCATTACACTCATGAAGAATGTTGTATATAAAAACGGACACAATTTCTGGTTAGATCAGAGAATAATTTGTTGGAAATCAATTAGCCCGGATCTACCTGCGAACAAGTGAACATCGTCCCAGTATTATTTAGTGATGCACGACGAGACTCTGTCCTTTCATAAATAAAAAGAGATGAAAATATCACATTCAATTGTTTTCATTGTTTTTCTCGCGAGATTCTCGGTTTTTCGAGACGAGACTCGCTCGAAGTGCATCACTAGTATTATTATTTGAAAGTAAACTCCAAGTAATAATCTTCAACGTCCCTGGGAGATCGGGCTGACGCTTTCTCGACGCACAGAGCGTCGAGAATCCGTCAAAAGTTGACTTTAACAAAAAAAGTGTTTTAAATATAAAAATGTGATAAAGTAAGTATTGGGTTTTGTATAAAAAGTGTTTATTAATCGTTTGTGACCTTATTTGTTACAAATTAATGTAAATTAAGTGAAATAAAAGATAAAATATGTGGAAATGTCAAGTGAATGTGTATTGATAAATTGTTGTGTATTTATTGAGAAAGTGTTATTGTCATGATTTTTTAATGTCGCAGATAAATAGTTAAAAAGTCTAATTTTATTATTATAATGTGTTATAATTAATAAAAGTTAATGTTTTAATAGTACAAATAATGTATATATAGCAGCTGCTATGTTTTAATAGTACAAATAATGTATATATAGCAGCTGCTATATATACATTATTTGTACTATTAAAACATTAACTTTTATTAATTATAACACATTATAATAATAAAATTAGACTTTTTAACTATTTATCTGCGACATTAAAAAATCATGACAATAACACTTTCTCAATAAATACACAACAATTTATCAATACACATTCACTTGACATTTCCACATATTTTATCTTTTATTTCACTTAATTTACATTAATTTGTAACAAATAAGGTCACAAACGATTAATAAACACTTTTTATACAAAACCCAATACTTACTTTATCACATTTTTATATTTAAAACACTTTTTTTGTTAAAGTCAACTTTTGACGGATTCTCGACGCTCTGTGCGTCGAGAAAGCGTCAGCCCGATCCCCCAGGGGTACAACGTTTTAAGTGAACTTTTTCCCCAAGTATTAATTTTGAAAACAATTTCAAATCAACATCCAAGTATTACTTTTGAATATTATTTAAAAGTGAACTACAAGTATTCATTTTGAACATTATTTAAAAGTGAACTTTTAATAATAATTTTGAACATTTTATAAAAGTGAACTCCAAGTAATAATTTTAAGGGCATGTCCAAGTTGTGAAATGTAAACAAACAAAAATGTAAACAAACCAAGCACTAAAATCACATTTCAAAAACAGCCTTTTCTCCCACAAAAATTAACATTGGACATTAACATTAACTTCACTGACGATGAAGAAGTCTCATGACAGCGATTGGACCTTCAACATGTGGAAGGGGAAATTTTTCCCTTTCCTTCTTGAAATTACAATGGAGAGGGTAAAAACTTCTTCATCGTCCGTGCGCTTGATATAGTCAAACAGTTTATTTTTCGCGACGTGCCAAAAATGCTATTTTTAGATCATTTTAATTCGTTATTTTAGTAATTGCTTTTTATTCCTCCTGGTCAAAAATTATTTCATTGGAAACTTTGACACTCTAACGAATCATTTCCTTTATGAAAATGAAAAAATGTTAATTTTTGTAAGAGAAAAGGCTGTACGAAAAATGTGATTTTAATGCATTCTTAGTACGGTCTGCGCATGTGAAAAGAGAAGCAGAGTCTCAGGTCGCGAAAAATTAAAGTGTTTGACTATATCAACCGCACGGACGATGAAGAAGTTTTTACCCTTTCTCCTTGTAATTTCAAGGAGGAAAGGGAAAAATTTCCCCTTCCACATGTTGAAGGTCCAATCGCTGATATGAGACTTCTTCATCGTCAGTGCGGTTGATATACTCAAACAGATTATTTTTCGCGACGCGTCAAAAATGCTATTTTACAGGTCATTTGAATTAGTTATTTTAGTAATTACTGTTAATTGCTTATAGTGAAATTTGATTTCATTGGAAACTTTGACACACTAATTTATCATTTTTATGAAAAAAGCTGTTCAATGTTAATTTTTGTGGGAGAAAAGGCTGTTTCCGAAATGTGATTTCAGTGCTTCGTTTGTTTACATTTTGCTTTGTTTACATTCCACAACTTGGACTTACCCTTAAACATTATTTAAAAGTCAACCCTGCGTAATAATTTTGAATGTGCAACGATAAAACAACTGTTTATTCAAATATTAATTTTGAAATCAATGTACATCAGTTTTTAAAATATAAATTTTAACAGTTTTCAAAATATAAACTTGGAAGTAAATTCGAGTGTATACAAAGTTTAATATTGAAAAAACAACACATACCAAATTTTGAACCATCGAAATTTGCTTAAGAGGCGACAACCATGTGGAACAAGCAGATATTTTTCCGGAATACAACACACTATCTCATTAGTGTAAACAATAGCAACCATTAAGGGGATGTCAAAGTCGATGCGATTTTTCCATTGAAGCTTAATGCAAAAATCTAATCGACTTTGACACCGCCTTAAGAATAACAGTTGAGCGGCTCCCTTTACGTCTAGTGCTCTAAACCATTCAAGATCGGATTACAAGACTATCATCATTTCCTGTTGATTTTTAAATAAATTATTCTCTCATAACATTTAGTAAGCTCATTGACTTATCGTCATCCCAAATTAAATTCATTCATGAAACTAATTTAAAACGAGGAACGTTAGGTATATTTTGACGTAACAGCATGTCACAAAATATTGTGTACAAAATATCTTGGATAAATTTTAATGGATTGTCCTGAAATTTTGCAGATTTATTGCAGTCATTAATACCTAAAATCTGACACAAGGATATCCGAATGTATCTACAAAAAAATTTGTATTCCACTTTTTCAAAAAAAATGTTTAAAATAACTTTTTTATTTAGTTATAAGAAGTGAATTTATCATTCGGAAATTATTACTAATATTAAAATGAAAAAATTTATCAATCTTAAGGCAATGTCAAAGTTGTAAAATGTAAATAAACAAATGACTGAGTTTCAGAGTAAAACAAAATGTGTCTTTCTGCATAGTGTTATCAATGCGTCCTTGGCCTGGTCTGCGCGTGCGCGGAGGTGAATCATCTTACGTTGCGAAAAATTAAAGTGTTTGACTATATCAACCGCACAGACAATGAAGAAGTTTTTACCCTTTCTCCTTGTAATTTTAAGGAGGAAAGGGAAAAATTTTCCCTTCCACATGTTGAAGGTCCAGGGATGTATCCGTTTGTACCAAAATGGATTTCACGAATGACTATTACGTCGAATCCATAACCTCAGAATCTGTATTGTTAGAAATTTATTTTTATCGAATTTTAAATGTAAGGAAATTTTATTTTCTGGAATTAACATTTTACCGAAAATGAATATGAGAGAATAATTTATGATCGAATCGACATGTGATGTAATTATAAATTATCATAATTTCTGTTTGTCTGAATTTTAAAATAACCTAATTTTAAATGTTAGAATTCCTAAAGTTCGTAAGGAAGATGGAACTGAAATTTAATATAGAGTAAAGGCATTTTCATAGAATTAGTTTTGGTCGAATATTAAAACGTCGAATTCTCAAATGCTCGAATGTTCAAAACGTCGAAAAATCAAATCGTCGAATGTTCAAAAGGTCGAATTATCAACTGGTCGAATGCTAAAACATCGAATTCTCATTTCGTCGAATGCTAAAACGTCGAATTATCAACTGGTCGAATGCTTAAAACTTCGAATCGGCAAAAAGTCGAAAAATTTACTTGATTTAAGTAAAAATTTGCTTGGTTTAAGTTAATTTTTACTTAAATCAAGTAAATTTTTCGACTTTTTGCCGATTCGAAGTTTTAAGCATTCGACCAGTTGATAATTCGACGTTTTAGCATTCGACGAAATGAGAATTCGATGTTTTAGCATTCGACCAGTTGATAATTCGACCTTTTGAACATTCGACGATTTGATTTTTCGACGTTTTGAACATTCGAGCATTTGAGAATTCGACGTTTTAATATTCGACCAAAACTAATTCTATGAAAATGCCTTTACTCTATATTAAATTTCAGTTAAATCTTCCTTACAAACTTTAGGAATTCTAACATTTAAGGTCATGTCCAAGTTGTGAAATGTAAACAAAGCAAAATGTAAACAAACGAAGCACTGAAATCACATTTCGGAAACAGCCTTTTCTCCCACAAAAATTAACATTGGACCGTTTTTTTTATAAAAATGATAAATTAGTGTGTTAAAGTTTCCAATGAAATCGAATTTCACTATAAGCAATTAACAGTAATTACTAAAATAACTAATTCAAATGACCTGTGAAATAGCATTTTTGACACGTCGCGAAAAATATTCTGTTTGAGTATATCAACCGCACCGACGATGAAGAAGTCTCATATCAGCGATTGGACCTTCAACATGGGGAAAGGGAAACTTTTCCCTTTCCTTCATGAAATTACAAGGAGAAAGGGTAAAAACTTCTTCATCGTCCGTGCGGTTAATATAGTCAAACACTTTAATTTTTCGCGATGTCAGACGATTGCTCTACGCGCACGCGCAGACCGTGCCAAGGACGCATTGAAAACACTATACAAAAACACACATTTTGTTTTACTCTGAAACTCACTTATTTTCACATACTTTCAGGTATACTAGGTATAGATACCAAATTCAACACTTCAATTTACCATTTTCATAAAAAAACTGTAAATTTCTATTCATTTACGAAAATGTGATGGTCGAAAAAATCCTCAATATTCGGTCTTCTACTGCTGCTTTTTTTCGACCATCACATTTTCGTAAATGAATAGAAATTTACAGTTTTTTTATGAAAATGGTAAATTGAAGTGTTGAATTTGGTATCTATACCTAGTATACCTGAAAGTATGTGAAAATAAGTGAGTTTCAGAGTAAAACAAAATGTGTGTTTTTGTATAGTGTTTTCAATGCGTCCTTGGCACGGTCTGCGCGTGCGCGTAGAGCAATCGTCTGACATCGCGAAAAATTAAAGTGTTTGACTATATTAACCGCACGGACGATGAAGAAGTTTTTACCCTTTCTCCTTGTAATTTCATGAAGGAAAGGGAAAAGTTTCCCTTTCCCCATGTTGAAGGTCCAATCGCTGATATGAGACTTCTTCATCGTCGGTGCGGTTGATATACTCAAACAGAATATTTTTCGCGACGTGTCAAAAATGCTATTTCACAGGTCATTTGAATTAGTTATTTTAGTAATTACTGTTAATTGCTTATAGTGAAATTCGATTTCATTGGAAACTTTAACACACTAATTTATCATTTTTATAAAAAAAACGGTCCAATGTTAATTTTTGTGGGAGAAAAGGCTGTTTCCGAAATGTGATTTTAGTGCTTGGTTTGTTTACATTTTTGTTTGTTTACATTTCACAACTTGGACATGCCCTTAAGCTCTTGATTTTTATATGTATCGACAGCACAGCCATCCTGAATACAGAAACCTGCTTTTTCAGAAAATATTTTTTTGGAATTTATTAATAATTTAAAATTATCAAAGAATTTAGAAAAAATTGGTTAGCATGGTGGGATACGAGCCCACGACCTTTCTATTGCCGATAGACTGCTCTGACCACTGAGCTACATGCACGCCAAGATTCTCCGAGTTCCTTGATAAATACTATACATTCCGACACTATTTCATGATAATGCAGGGAGTTTCTTGAAGATGATAAGCCTAATTTTTCAATTCATAGGCAATTATAGTTATAGGAAGTGAATTTATCATTCGGAAATTATTACTAATATTAAAGTGAAAGAATTTATCAATCATCTAAATCAATCTTAAAATATAATTCTTATTAAGCTCTTGAGTTTCATATGTATCGACAGCACAACCATCCTTAATACAGAAACTTGCTTTTTTAGAAAATATTTTTTCGAAATTTATTAATAATTTAAAATTATCAAAGAACTCAAAAAAAATTGGTTAGCATGGTGGGATACGAACCCACGACCTTTCTATTGCCGGCAGACCAATTTTTTCTGAGTTGTTTGATAATTTTAAATTATTAATAAATTTGAAAAAATATTTTTTGAAAAAGCAAGTTTCTGTATTCAGGATGGCTGTGCTGTCGATACATATGAAATTCAAGAGCTTAATAAGAATTGTTTTAAGATTGATTCGGATGATTGATAAATTCTTTCACTTTAATATTAGTAACTTTTTTATTTAATAATATTTTCATGAATTCTGCTCAAAATTACGTTTCTGACATTGAAACGAATCGATTGATGTATATAAAGTATATATTTCATCAAAATATATAAAAGTAATAGCTATTTATATTATTCAAAAAAGGTAAAATTTTGAATTTCTTAAGACTGTTAAATTTTTACTTTAAAATAATTATTACACAATAAAAGATTAAGAAAGTAATGTATATTATATTTAGGAATCTTAATTTTCGTGGAATGGACAACTTGTTTATAAATAATTTATAAATTAATATTTTATTATTTTATTTAAAAAATATTAAAAATTATACTTGTTGGATGCGGAAATTGGTATTCTTTGCGATCATAAATTCAAAATTTAGAAAAGTTTATGTGTTTGTAAGATATTTCATTTTTTAGTATATTTTGCTGAATAACACAGTTCTGCAAAATACGACTTTTTTAGATATCGGAGTGGTTTTTAATGTATTTTTGTGCGCTAAATACGATCCCGGTGTCCAAAATTGCACATCACGTCAGGATTTTGAGAAAAGTGGGGGTAAACACCCCAAAAAAACGTGTTTTAACGGTTTTTATTATTTTTTTCTCCTAAACCTGATGTGCTAAAAACTTCTATATATAGTCTTAAATTAAAGATTTATTCGTGTACTTTAAGACCCAAATTCGAAAAATAAAAAAAAGATTTTGAGAAAAGTGGGGGTAAAGAGACAGGAAAACCTGTTTTTGGCGGTTTTCAGTATTTTTTTCTCCTAAACCTGATGTGGGGTCTTAAAGTGTATTATTTATTCTTTAATTAAAGACTATAATAAAGATTCCAGCACGTCAGGTTAAGAAGAAAAAAATACTCAAAAATCCCTCAAAAGTACATTTTTTGGGGCCTTTACCCTGACATTTCTCAAAATCTCTTACATTTTTTATTTTACGTATATGGGTCTTAAACTACACGAATAAGGCTTTAATTTGAGACTATATAAAAAGTTTCGCATATCAGGTTTAGGAGAAAAAAAATACTGGAAGCAGTCAAAAACAGGTTTTTCTGTGTCTTTACCCCCACTTTTATCAAAATCTTTTATGTTTTTTTATTTTTTGAATTTGGGTCTTAAAGTACACGAATAAAGCTTTAATTTAAGACTATATAAAAGTTTTTAGCACATCAGGTTTAGGAGAAAAAAAATGAAAACTGTAAAACACGTTTTTTTGGCGTGTTTACCCCCACTTTTCTCAAAATCCTGACGTGATGTGCAATTTTGGACACCGGGATCGTATTTAGGGCACAAAATTACATAGGAAACCACTCCCATATCTAAAAA
The DNA here is from genome assembly GCA_032873175.1 of Leptopilina drosophilae. Classification (NCBI taxonomy): domain Eukaryota; kingdom Metazoa; phylum Arthropoda; class Insecta; order Hymenoptera; family Figitidae; genus Leptopilina; species Leptopilina drosophilae. Next base: position 15,215,597 of record CM065486.1, read on the forward strand.
AACCTTGTAGACCTGTGTAATTAATTTGCTTAACAATTTCCACATAGCACAACATAATACAGTAAGGCTATGGTAAGCTTATTTGTATGGCTTGTAAGGTTACAAAGTAAACCTGAAGTATACTTATGGTGAACTAAAAAGTTCCTCCCTGACAGTAATGTTACACATACAGGTTGTAGTAAGATTAAAAATAAAGGATAAGGTAAGATTACAAGTAAAGGTTGTAGTAAGGTTACAAGTAAAGGATGTAGTAAGGTTACAAGTAATGGTTGTAGTAAGGTTACAACTAATGGTTGTTGTAAGGTTACACGTAAAAGCTGCAGTAAAGTTACAATTAAAGGCTGTAGTAAGGTTACAAGTAAAGGTTGAGGTAAGCTTTAATGGTAAGGCTGTGGTAAGGATACAGTCAAGTTGTAAGGTTGATGTAAGATTGTGGTAAGGTTGCTACTTAATATGAGTATTAATAAAGTAAGTTTCAATATAATAAATAAATATTTAATAAAAAAATTATGTTTGATTCTCTGATATTATTTATGTAGAAACTTAACATTTCACAGAAAATATTTAAAACAAATTTGGTAGGACTGGGATTCGAACCCGGGATCGACACGCATGAACCTAATATCCTAACTAACTGAGCTAAGAGGGGAACTGACAAAGAGAAATTCAATTTTGCTTTTAAAGTCAACCAAGATGATAACTAACTCTTTAAAAGCAAAACTGAATTTCTCTTTGTCAGTTCCCCTCTTAGCTCAGTTAGTTAGGATATTAGGTTCATGCGTGTCGATCCGGGGTTCGAATCCCAGTCCTACCAAATTTGTTTTAAATATTTTCTGTGAAATGTTAAGTTTCTACATAAATAATATCAGAGAATCAAACATAATTTTTTTATTAAATATTTATTAATAATATTGAAACTTACTTTATTAATACTCATATTAAGTAGCAACCTTACCACAATCTTACATCAACCTTACAACAACCTTACAACTTGACTGTATTCTTACCACAGCCTTACCATTAAAGCTTACCTCAACCTTTACTTGTAACCTTACTACAGCCATTAATTGTAACCTTACTGCAGCTTTTACGAGTAACCTTACGACAACCATTAGTTGTAACCTTACTACAACCTTTACGTGTAACCTTACTACAACCATTACTTGTAACCTTATTACATCCTTTACTTGTAACCTTACTACAACCTTTACTTGTAATCTTACCTCATCCTTTATTTTTAATCTTACTACAACCTGTATGTGTAACGTTACTGTCAGGGCGGAACTTTTTAGTTCACCATAAGTATACTTCAGGTTTACTTTGTAACCTTACAAGCCATACAAATAAGCTTACCATAGCCTTACTGTATTATGTTGTGCTATGTGGGTTATTTATGAAAAAGTAGCTAAGCTTATACTTGTTGGATGCGGAATTTGGTATCGTTACTATGGTCATCTCAAAACTAAAAAAAGTTTATTTGTTTGTAAAGTATTTCATTTCTTAGTAATTTTTAATTATTAATTAAGGTATCACATTCCCTGTAATTGGAGTCAAAAGTTTCCCCCTTAAGTTCTTATACTTTTAGCTCAGCCTGTACCTACTACCACAAATACAGAGGTACGTAAATGTGCCAAATCGCTTTGGTATGGGTGCTATATAATACAAATAACGTCATAAAATATAAGCTTCAGTTCATAATTGTAAAAGAAAACAAGACGGAAAACTATAAATTTTTTTGTACATTTTGGTTCAAAATGTATTCTTGTATTACATATTAGTTTTTGAAAAAAATCTATAAACAATTTATGTTTTTATTTTTAAAAATGTAGTTCTCTCTACCCATTGCACACGTTTTACATGCAAAAAACGCAACTTCGATAGCAAATATTTCTGATTCCGTAAGGTAAAAATTCTTAAAAATTTTCAAATATTTTACAAATGATAATAAGAACGTGTGATCAAATTTAAAAAAAATCTATAGAAAAACGTTTAGGGGATTAGAAAATAAAAAAGAACGGCATTTTTTTCTTTTTGGTCATTAACCACTTCGGCGGCATGGCGTTCCAATTGGCGTTCCATGAGTAAGTGGCAGAAGCGGCAAAAAAATGCGAAAATGTAGTTCCTACTTGAACTCGATTTCAAAAGTCTGTAGTCAATGTTAAACTTGCCATAATAAAATATTCTTATTATTTGAGATAAATGAAGATGAATAGAACAAAAAAATTATTTTTTAGAGATGTTTAATAGTTTTTTTAAGGTTTTAGTGTATCCAATTTTTAATACTTTTTACGAATGGCGTTCCAATATTCAGCCAAAATAGTTGACAATTTTGAATCCGTCTATTTGGATTTTTTTAAATCCATTTAAGATTCATAATCTCAAATAATAAATAATTTTTGGTTTGGTTGACTTAATTTGTTTACAGAGTTTAGGAATAAAGTTTAAATAGGAACGCCATTTTCGCATTTTTTGCCGCTTCTGCCACTTACTCATGGAACGCCAATTGGAACGCCATGCCGCTGAAGTGGTTAAAAGCACAGATATTAAGCTTTATTTTAAAGCAAGAAGAACAAATGTCGATTTTCATAAAAAAAGTCAATAATATTTTTGATTTTGAAAAAAATAAGTTAAATTGTGAATTAATAACATTTTGCAGTATTCGAAGGAGGAGGAATAAACCTTTCGAAAACATGCAGGTCAAAATTTTGTCCACTCTATTGTATTTTAGCCACAGCATATAACAAATTCACTATTCACACTTTATCAAAAATTTTAACCCCCTCTCCCCCCTTCAAAGTGTTTAAAAAAATGTTTTAATGTTTCATAATAAAACTCTCTCAATTATAATACTAATGTTTGTCAAAAAATCAGAATGTTTTGTAAACTTTCAATTTTAAGTTTGAAAAATTAAGTGTGTGCTAATAGTAGTAGCTAATTACAGTTTCTTAAAAAATATTCAGCTTTCTTTAATTATATCTCTAAAGCTATTGTAGTTTTTTAAAATCGAACAAGTGCGTTTTGCAGGTGAAGGTACAAGCTTCAAAACGGTATATTACTCTTTAGAAAAAAATATGTTTTTGTATGAGTTTTCTGGTCAAAGACCAAATCCGTCCGGTTTAGCCCCGGTCTTCCCTATATTTATAAAAAAGAATATTAAAAATGGAACGTATTTTATTTAAACTTTAAACAGTTTCATGCAATTATCAAATTTTAAATGTTGGAGCGAATTGCAAAATTCGTTTACTTAAAAAATCTATTCTCCAGTTATTTTTTTATAAAGGGTTAAAATTGGTTATCATTTTATTCATATTTTAAATATAAGAACAATGTTTAAAACAACAAATGTTCAAAGCTCAAAACCTCATAAATAAAAATTTTTTACAAGTAATTTTTAAAAAGATATATTAAAAAAACAAAGATTTCAATAATTTACTTTCGAGCGTCAAAATTACTTTTTCTACCATATTTTTAACAATAATAAATAAATAACAATGAAAATTATCAAAAACTTATAGGGTACCAAGTACATTATTTTGATCAAAAACTGAAATTAATCTGATTTACAACTTTTGAATAAATTAAAGTGATCCATTACACCCCGGTCTCCCCTACTACAGAAAAAAAATTTTAAGTTATAGGTGGTACGTTTCACAAATTCTTACTTAAATATGAACGACGAAATTATTAATTCTATAGAAATATAGAATATTAGAAAAGCTAAAAATGTACACTACCACCCACGAGTTGTAGAGTGCGAAAGAAATAAAAAATAATTAAATTTTCTCATGTTGGTCTGTTGATATGATATGTGATATATGTTTGGAAAAGTGATGGCATGTTTTTTCATAGATTCGCGTGTAATTGAGGGGTTGGATGCTATAATGTGTTACGCGCCATGTTAAGTAAATGCAATTTATAATTGTCTTTCCAACCTGCTTCTAGAAATATGGCTGAACAATGTTACACTACGGTCCACAAGTATCAGAACAATTGAGGGGCTGGATGCTATAATGTGTTACGCGCCATGTTAAGTAAATGTAGTGATGTCGCAAGACGAGACAAGACGAGATTTTTTTTCATCTCGTCTCGTCTTAGAAAGTCAAGACGAATAATGAATCTCGTCTTGACAATATCTCGTCTTGAACCTAAGAGTCTCGTCTCGTCTTGAAATGTCTCGACATTTTTCAAGACAATGAAACAAAAATTATTGATCTAAAATTGTCTTAAATTTTAATTAGATAATAAATAACTAATTATTTTTTAATTTATTTTATGTTTTTGCGAGGTAATTCTAGTAAAACTTCTACTACTATGCATTCGAATTTAATTAATGAAATTTGTTAATCTTTTAATTATTTTTTGACTGACAGTTATTGATTTTTTATTAATAACAGTTATTTTCAATTAGGATTTTACTATCAATTGATTGTTTTAAAGTAATTCAAATTTAATAAGTAAAAATAGGATAATATAGATTTCTACTTATTCACAAATTGATAAAAATTTGATTTCTTTTATAAATGAGTTGGTAATACAGTACCCTTTATTATTCACAATCGTAAGCATTCGAACTATTTCAACGTAATCATGTAAACATAACCTATTCTTTTTTACAACCGATTTGTCTCTAACGTGCTTCAAGTGAAATTGTATTAATCTTAAATTCTCTAAAGAAAAGTTATAAAAGTACAAAAATGAAAAGAGTTCGTGAAAAAAATAGTACTTTTCCAATAACTAAAATAGCAAGACAAAATAACAGTGACAAAAATTCAAGCTCGGAAGTGTCGAAAAGTACATTAGAAAGTTTATCCGAGTCCGAGGTTAATGCCACCTCAAAAAAGTATCAATATAGTGATTTCTTTTGCTTTAAATATGACAATAACATAAAAATTGAGGTTTGTAAACTGCGTGAGGAAAAAAATGTCGCAATGGAGTTTAAAATGTCGAACTCTAATACAACAGGAATAAAAAAACATTTGAACCAAAAACACACGCATTTTTTTAATAAAATGTTTCCTCCAGACACTGATAAAAAGTCTCAAAAAAAATAGAAGAATTTTTTCACCAGCAAAATAATAATCAGGTTGGTAATATATAATTATAGTAAAAATGTGATGAAATTTATTCTAAACTTTTGGATTTTATTTTTATTATGTGTGATTTATAGTATATTCTTATTAAAATTGTTTTTTTAGATTTTAGATAAAGAAGAGTTTCATTTACTTTTGGTCGAGTGGATATCAGTCAAACTGTTGCCGTTAAATATATTTGACGATGATCTGTCACAAAGCTTTTTTCAGCGAATTAGTCCTGACTATCAATTTCCACATCGCACAGCTATGTCTGATTATGTTGAAAATGTGTATGGTAAAGTAAGGCATATCGTTACAGAAATTTTAAACAAAAATGACTCGAGATTCTCATTCACAATTGATGCATGGACATCAATAAGAAATAAGTCCTACTATGGTATAACTAACCACTACATCGATCAGGAATGGAAAATGAACTCAATAGCTATAGATTTCATTCCAAGTAATGGTCGTCATTCTGGTATGAACATCGCTGATTTCTTTTACAAATCTTTGGAAAAATTGGGCATACTTAATAAAATCATGGGAATCACAGTTGATTATGCTTCTGTTAATCGAGTATTTGCAAAGGAACTTGAAAAATTGCTTCATGCAGAAGACATTAAATTCGATTCTTCGGAGCAACTGTTTTATTGTTTTGCACATGTCCTAAACTTGGCTGCTCAGGACATAATAAAAAATTTAAACGCAGACATAACTGAAGTCGAAATAGACAATGAATCTGATTCCGATTCCAAAAATGATGATTCCGATACCGAGATTTCTGATACTGAGAACGTCGATAATCAAAAAATGGATAATATCCCACCAATAAATAAATTGCGAAAAATTTGCAAAAAAATTAAAAGATCAGAAAATCTAAGAAATAAACTCGGAAATTATTGTGAAGTTTGCGACGAAGATCTCATTGAGTTCCCTCTAGATGTATCAACAAGGTGGAATAGTTCGTATGATATGATTTCAGCTGGATTAAAAATGAAAAAATCGATTTGTTGTTTAATTCAAAATATGGAAGGCTCACAATGTTGGCATATAACAGAAGAAGAGTGGAAACTTATGTCCATTCTTCAACTTCATCTTAAAAGTTTTAAAAAATTATCTGAAACGTTAAGCGGAGATAAATATGCAACATTACAATCAGTCGTAATAGGTATTAATATCGTATTAGATAATATCGAGCGCTTGTGTCACGAACTTGAGACAAAAGTTGATCGTAATTCATTCGATGAGGCTATTATTAATGCTTTCCAAAACGATCGAGATAAAATTGTTAAGCATTATTCGAAATCCAATTGGATTTACTGCGGTGTACTCATTCTTGATCCACGATATAAACTAGAAACATTTGATAAAACCGTTTGGGGGAAAGAAATAAAGGAAGAATCATATAAGTATTTCAAACAAATCTTGAAAACGAAGTATTCTAATCTATCTGAAGATACACGAAAAGCGCAAGAAGAAAAAAAATATGAAAAAGATGACTCCGATGATGATGATTATACAAAATCAGTGAATGCATTATTCAAGTCAGAAGAAGACTCTGCCACTTTCAAATGGAAACAAGAATTGGACCACTACCTTCTTTTGGACCGTGCTCATCGTAACACGGATATATTGGACTGGTGGAGTACCAATGAAGCCACTTTTCCGCGTTTAGCAAAAATGGCTAAAGATTTACTAGCTGTATATGCTACAAGCGTTCCGGCTGAACGTTTGTTTTCCAAAGCGGGAATGCTTTTGAGAAAACATAGAAACCGGCTTAGTAACAGCAAAATTGAGAGTATTTTATGTTTAAACTCTTGGTTCTCATGTTCAATATCAGAAAAAATCAAAAAGCAATTAAAAAAATAGTATGAGCGTTAAAAATTTTAAAGATTTAAAGTTATTAAATTTTATTTGCTGAAAAATAATTAAACAATGTTTTATAATCTGCTGTATAAAATATTAATGTTTTATTTAAATTAAAGATTTATAAAAAATAAAGTATTTATTTATACTTCAACTGTAATTTTTTTTCTAACCACTATTTTACGATAATTTTCGAGTCTTGAATCTTGTCTTGGTCTTGACACTTATTGTCTCGTCTCGTCTTGAAAAGACAAGATGAGAAAAACGTTCATCTTGGTCTCGGTCTTGACAACGATTGTCTTGTCTCGTCTCGAAAGTCTCGAGTCTTGCGGCATCACTAAGTAAATAACGCGTAACATATTATAGCATCCAGCCCCTCAATTGTTCTGATACTCTTGGACCGTAGTGTAACATTGTTCAGCCATATTTCTAGAAGCAGGTTGGAAAGACAATTATAAATTGCATTTACGACTTTGGTTTTACAGAAATGCTACGTAACATTGTTACAGAAATGTTATTAATTAGAATTACAGATCTGAACTGTTACTGAATTTTACAACATCTACATAACAATGTTCTGACACAGTTTTAGAACTAGGTTGGTACAAATACAGAATATTTGTAACAATAATGTTATACAACTGTGACATTGGCACTAAATTGTAAATATGTTCTAGAACTCAGTTACCATAAGGTTGCGTAACAAATCTATAAGTGGTTTAAAACAATAGTTCTGTAGGTTACACTATGGAATACTTTCATCACTAATATACAGGTGTTTACATTACATGCATCACATATCACGTAACATGAAAATTACCTCAAAGTAAATATTGATTTTGTTGTAAATTAAATAATAATTATATTAATCACTTCACTGGCAGGGCGTTCCACGCGCCGAAACCCAGACTTGCAAAAGCACCGAAATTTCTTAAAAAGTGTACACATCATTTAACTATCGTAGAGCAATATTTCTATTGTTTATACATCAGGGAACAAAATTATCACTATAAAAATTTTAGTTTTTGTGATTTTCAACGTTTTTTCGAACGTTTCAAATCGGTGATTTTTAATAAATTTCAATAAATGGCGTTTCACTTTTCTTCAATTTTTACACAATACAACTTGTATTTTTATTAAAAAATAGATATTTATATACAATATTGTAAAATAATAATAATAATATTAATAAAAATAACTATTATTTATTATTATAAGTGGTAATATTATACGCCCACATAGCACAATATCTTGCTGTAAGTTTGTGGTGTGAATTACACGTATAGTTTGTAAGGATAGGGTTGTATACTTGTGGTAAACTTAAGGTAAACTTTAAATTTTCGCCATTACCGTAAGCTTACAAGTAAAGATTATTATAAGCTTACATGTAAAGGTTACTGTAAGCTTACAAGTAAAGGTTATTGTAAGCTACAAGCATAGTTTACTGTAAGCCTACAAATGAAGGTTATTGTAAGTTTACATGTAAAGGTTGCTGTAAGCTTACAAGTAAAGGTTATTGTAAGCTTAAATGGTAAGGCTGTGGTAAGGTTACTATAAAGTTGTAAGGTTGAAGTAAGGTTGTAGTAAGTTTACTAAATAAAGTAAATCTTTACAAAATAATTTATAATATAATTAAAAAATAAATAAAAAATTTTTTGGTCTTGCTCCATTTGGGAAATTTAACAAGCCATTGAAAATCTTGAAAACAAATTTGGGTGGACTGGGATTCGAACCCGAGATCGACGCGCATAAACCTAACATCCTAACTAACTGAGCTAAGTAGGGAAGTGACAAAGAAAAAGTCAATATTGCTTTTAAAGAGTTAGTCATCTTCTTGGTTCACCAAAAGCAATATTGATTTTTTCTTTGTCAGTTCCCCACTTAGCTCAGTTAGTTAGAATGGTAGGTTTATGCGCGTCGATCCCGGGTTCGAATCCCAGTCCTCCCAAATTTGTTTTCAAGATTTTCAATGGCTTGTTAAAATTCCAAAATGGAGCAAGACCAAAAAATTTTTTATTTATTTTTTAATTATATTATAAATTATTTTGTAAAGATTTACTTTATTTAGTAAACTTACCACAACCTTACCTCAACCTTACAACTTTATAGTAACCTTACCACAGCCTTACCATTTAAGCTTACAATAACCTTTACTTGTAAGCTTACTGTTGTAAGCTTGTTGTAAAGGTTGTTACCTTTACATGTAAACTTACAATAACCTTTACTTGTAAGCTTACAATAACCTTTACTTGTAGGCTGACAGTAAACTATGTTTGTAAGCTTACAATAACCTTTACTTGTAAGCTTACAGAAACCTTTACATGTAAGCTTACAATAACCTTTACCTGTAAGCTTACGGTAATGGCGGAAATTTAAAGTTTACCTTAAGTTTACCACAAATATACAACCCTATCCTTACAAACTATACGTATAATCCACACCAAACTTACAGCAAGATATTGTGCTATGTGTTTTTGTCAGTCTGGGCCTCGGCGGGTGGAACATCATTTGGAACGCCCTGCCAGGGAAGTGGTTAATGGAATGTTTATCGGAATTTAGTTATATTATTTACGCAGGCACAGAAAAAATTAAAGTCAAAACCCAGAGGTCACACCTCCCTATCCCCATGTTTTTGGGGTCGCTGAAACTGAATATGACAATGAAAAATTTCTTTCATCGTCCATTTTGACCATCGTCCCCCTGACACCTGCTCCCGGGAGTTTCAGTTTTAATAAAAGTCGAGTTGTCTATTCCTATATTTTTTGGGTCGTTGAAACCAAAAAAGACTAACAAAAACAAAATCGTCCCTCCCTTAATCCTCTACAACCCCCAGGGTGGGGGGTTAAAATTCGAATTTTCACGAAAAGTCGAATGCGGTGTCAAATCCCTGGGGGTGTTAAGGGGGTTGAAGGTGGATAGGATTTGTTTTTGGTAGTCTTTTTTGGTTTCAGCGACCCAAATAACATAGGTTTTGATACCCTACTCGACTTTTATTTATACTGAAACTCCAACCCCCGGGAGCAAGTGTAAGGGGGTGGTTGCGGGAAAATGGGCGACGAAAGAAATTTTTCATGGCCATATTCGGTTTCAGCGACCCCAAAAACATGGGGTAGGCGGGTGTGACCTCTAGGTTTTGACTTTTTTTTGCCTGTGTTATTACATATATTTCAGAATTTGAATACTAACTTTGCTTAGATATATATCGGAATCATCCTGGTACTTGTACCAGAAGTATGGAAAAACGTTTTTCCAATGAGTCATTTCTTTTGAAATTCGAATTGCTTCTTTTATTCTTGCCTTTATTATAGCGATTCTTTTGGTTTCTTCAAAACTTCGTCTTAAATATATAGAAGGAAATAAAATATGTTGTTCCGAAAAAATCCAGTTCAATCTGAAATTAGTTTTGTACTGGATTAAAACTCAAACTTTTCTGCATCTGAATGATATTAGTTATGATTAATCAGATTTTAAAAAATTACTAATTGAAGCATTGGGTGCAAGAAGGGCGTTAGCTAAATAAACTGTTTTTGAAAAACATTATTATTTATTATTTAATTACAATTTTCCCCTTATTTTACACTTGAATTTGATAGTTCAATAGTGGACTAATGAATTTTTTTTATTGTTTATACTCCCGCCCTATATTGGCCTTACGCACTTCGACAAGAGTCCCCGAGAAATACTTTTTTGAATTAAGCATAAGCATTCTACATAATTTTTTAAATATTAACCTAATTTTGCGTCTACAGCCGGCTTTATTAGGAGTACTCGCATTTGCCTGGACCACCTGTTAATTAAGTTTTCTCGCCAGAGGAGAGGGAAACTGTAGAAAACCTCTTTTGAGTACAACCGGTTTATCGACAGTCAAGTTCTAATGGTGTGTACCGGACAATAATCGACAGTGCACATCATTATACCTTGACGTCAAACCTCCCGCTTGATAAATCACGAAAGTAGTGAGAAAAACACCGGGCTATAGCGGGCACCAAGGCCGGGTGACCGCCCATCCAAGTTCTAACCGCACTGAATGTTGCTTAACCTCGGTGATCGCAAGCCACAGAGTCTCACCACTGTGATTTACCATCGGTATAAGTGGACTAATGAATTAAAAAAAGTATATTTAATTTTCATGTACAGTTTTTGACCAATTAAAGTTTAAAAACATAAGGTTTTTTGTGATACGCCCTTCTTGCACCCAATGCTTCAATTACTAAGTTTCTAAAATAAATTACTATTATTTAAGGGTAGTTGTAGAAAAATACTTTTTTTAAATAAATGCTGGAGAATCGAAGCTATCCTTATTCAATCGCAAATTCTTGGAGATCCCAGATAACACGTAAGCTTACAGAAAGCTTGCGACAAGGATTCCATGCAATTTTCAATGTTTTCTGAGTTAGAAAAATATCCGCTATATTACAAGCTTTTCGTAAAATGTTGTAATCTTGCTGTGAAAGATTCCTCAAATCTTTTCATTAATGATAGCTGCAAGATTAAAAGAAAAGATTGCTACAAACTTACTACGCAAAGTTTGTACAATTTGCTGCTAGTGTTTTGAAAAGTTGCTGCAAGTCTATAACAATCTTGCTGTAATATTTTTAAAGAGTTTAAAAAAAACTAAAACTATTTTTTTATTAATTGGGGATCCCGATCAAATAACTCGACCGACAACAACCTTTCATGGAAACCTTGATATACAGTAAACATTTTTCTATATCTCAGATTACATGGAAAGCTTGTCTTGAAATTACTGCAAGCAAACGTGTTATCTAGGATATGGTTAATACCGTGGCAAATGTATATTTTTAAGATTTTTATGTGATACAGAGAGAGTTAATTAATTTTACCAATTTTTATATAATATTCCAACATTTGATGTTAGATTCTTGAAATACAAAATAACTAATAGATAAATGTAATAATATATTTAACTTATAAGGCAAAATGTAATAATACAACCAACGCAGGTAAGATGATTAACCCAACTAATAAATGCAAGGTGCAGTAATCCAATCAATAAAGGCAAGTTGCAATAATCCAACTAATAAAAGCAAGATGTAACAACACAGACCAACAAAATTTTGTGGCCTAACCAATGGAAGCTGATTTTTATAGGATTTGGTCCGTAGAATAAAAATTTGACCTTGGAAATATTAGATTAGCTCTAGTTTTTAATCAATTTACGTTTAAGGGGGCAATCGCAGTTGTAACGTCAAAAAATAGACATTTTTTCAAAAAATTTTTTCTTGCAAACCATTAAACTTCCAAAGTTATGTACCGTTAAATTAACATCCTTCGAAAAAACAGAGTTTTGCGGTGACCAACACTATGGAAATCTGATTAGTCCGAAATAAAAAATCAAAACGAATTTACTTTTATTGACAGATTATCTAGTACTTAATCGACGGATTTAACAGGAAAAAATATTTTTAAAAATAGCGACCTGACAAAGTTGACGAAAAAAGAAAAAAATCGAACGTTGAGCTTTGGCAAGTCGCCATTGTTTCAAATATTTTTTCCTGTTAAATCCTTCGATGAAGTACTAGATAATCTGTCAATAAAAGTAAATTCGTTTCGATTTTTAATTTCGGACTAATCAGATTTCCATAGTGTTGGTCACCGCAAAACTCTGTTTTTTCGAAGGACGTTACTTTAATGTTACATAACTTTGGAACTTCTTGATTTTTTTAATTTCCTTATTTGTTAACTCAAATCTAAATGACGTACTTTTAGAAAAAATCGATTTTTAAAAAAAGTTTAATGGTTAACAAGAAAAAAATGTTTGAAAAAACGTCTATTTTTTGACGTTACAACTGCGATTGCCCCCTTAAATAAGCAAAATACGCATTTTTAGCATTTTTTGCATGAATGTACAACCGTACGCTGGAACAGTAAAACTGTCTGCATAGGACCAAGTTAAAGCTTAACACTGCTATTTAACATCAAAAAACAAAAATTTAATTTCAGTACACTTTATCTTCAATCTCCAATGGAACATACGCTATTTCATAAACGTATTAAAAATAACATTACTTTTGACCATGTAAGACAATTCAAGTAAAAGTTAGTCTCTTTGGGGGTTTTTATGGTCGCTGCTTAAAAATCTGCTATAAAATATAAAAATTACAAATGACGGACCAATTTTTAATAATAAAAATGTAAAATTTTTAAAAAATTCTGCTATATAGAATCTGCCATTTTGAATTTTAAACTCTGAATACAGATTAGTAAGCACCCACGTGAAACGATTCTATGGAAAGCGCTCTACGCAAATTCCGTATGGAATTCCGTACGGAAATTTTTCAAATATACCACATTGTATATTTTTGTAGAATTTTCGATAACTTTTAAGAAACTGTTACCAGCTCCAATTGAGCGGCTGGATTCCATAAGGGCATGTAAATTTTTCTCGGCCGAAATCAAAGTCCCCTGGACACTTAAAATCCAACTTCTGAATTAAAATTTTTAAAATATATATAATATATAAAATATAAGGATACGTATAATTTAAACATTTAAATTCAGAAGTTGAATTTTGACTTTCCAGGGGTCTTCGATTTCGGCCGAGAAAAATTTACATGCCCTTATGAAATCCAGCCGCTCAATTCGATTTAGTACCACTTGAACAGTTTTCTATTTTTTTTCGTGTAAAATTGATAAAAAAATTGAAAATAAAAAAATACAATAATGAGGAAATAATATTAATATTAATTATTATTATATTTTTTTAATTTTCAATTTTTTATCAGTTTTATACGAAAAAAAATCCTTCGATGATGGAAAAATGTTCAAGTGGTACCAAATAGAATTGGAGTTGGTAACAGTTTTTTAAAAGTTATAAAAAATTCTACAAAAATATACAATGTGGTATATTTGCAAATTTTCTGTACGGAAATTCTAGGTAAGATTCATATTCTACGGACAAAATCATGTAAGAATCGGCAACATGAACATTTTTGGCAACATGCAGTTGATAAAATTTGGTGAGCCTGTAATCTAACCAGTGAAGGCAACCCTGTCAGATTTGATTAACCGAAAGTGAACCTAGCTGGGTTAACTTTGGATGCACTTTCGGTTCCTTTATAAAAAACTTGTTAATTTGAGTAGAAAAGTACGAAATATGCATACATATGATGAAATATATTGATATAGAGTGGACTTATACAATAATTATAATAAATAAAGTAATAAATAACAAACACAAAAGTGTAGTGATGCGTGTCACTTTTTTTCTTTTATTTTAGTCAATATTTAAAGTAAATAAATATAAATCTACAGAAAAAACACTTAAAATTAATAAAGAATTGTTAAAATAATTTTCGTTGATTTTAATACTAATTTATTAATAATTATTAAAACTTTAATTAAATGTAAACAGTGTGGGTAACTATCAAAATTACCTATCAAAGCAGATTTTCCCTAGCGGCGTTCGACCTGATATGCTATAGTGCGTGCTGTTTAGAACATATAAAATATAAGCTCAACGCCTTACAAAAAGTAAACTTCTATCCAATCAAAATAAGATTCAAACTCCTTCTTCAAAGAAAGCAATTTTTTTATTCATTTTTTCAACTGTACAAAAGGGAGTGAATATTTAAGTTTTTATAACGCGGTGCAAAAAAGGGCACTTTTTTGTACCTTGTTATGGAAAATATCGTTCGTAACTTGTGCTAGCATTTGTCAATTTTTGAACGAGCACTTTTATTGGAACAAAGTGTAGGCTGTTTGTTCCAAAAAAAGTACTCGTTCAAAACTTGGCAACTGCTCGCACTCGTTACGAAATATACTATTAAAAAGTTATATTTAGTCTTAACCCATTAAGAAAAAAAGACTTCTAGCCAATAGAAATAAACTCCTCCTATTTTCAAAATGTAATAGTCCGGGAGCTAGCGACCGAAACAACTATCACATTTCATACTGGCTGAAATTGAAAGTCTACATTCAAACAAGTCTAAAAATGCGCGTTTGGCAGTTCTGGAGTGGGACAAAGTACGTCTGGCAGCCCTTCGAAGATGTGGCAAATGGGTCAATGGGTGAAAAATAATGTAAAAATTTCTCATTTCATACCGATTAAAACCTTCAGAAATCAAAAGTTGACATCTACAGGAGAGTAAAAATGTACGTCTGGCAGTTCTGGGCTAGGGCAAAGTACGTCTGGCAGCCCTTCGAAAATGCTCTCTCAGAAAGGCAATGAAAAAGAATAAGTTATTTTAATTAATTTTTAACATTTCTAGAAATCGGTTGTGAGAATTTACGTAATTATTTCAAAACCTTCCTTTTAGTCTAATAGTATTTTAATTTTATATGAAAGAAAATTATGTGTATAAAATAATTTTGTAAGTAAAATTGAAATATGAATATGAATAGCAAACAGTATACAATTTTCTCTTACAAAGAAATATTTGAAAATAGAAATGTGCCTATTTTACATTGCTTGAGTTTTGAGGTTATGATTAGATCACGTCAAAAAACGAGCTCTGTCATACTTTGTCCCACCCCAGAACTGACCATCCGCACATTTTTACACTCGTGATGTCAACTCTCGATTTCTAAAGGTTTTAGTCGGTATGAAACGAGAAAAATTTTCGATTTTATTACATGTTTAACACTTTACCAGACGTACTTTGTCCCACCCCGGAATTACCAGACGCACATTTTTACACTCGTGTAGATGTCAACTTTTGATTTCTAAAGGTTTTAATCGGTATGAAATGAGAAATTTTTACATTATTTTTCACCTATTCGCCCCCTGTCCTAGCATTGGCCTGCCAGACGTGGGTTTCTGTTATTTACATGTCTTCTGTAATCTATACTCAAATTTTCAGCCGGTATGAAATGAGATAGTTGTTTTGGTTGCTATCTCCTGGACTATAATGTTTTATTTGTTCGTTGAGTTAAACACAATGGAGAATCTAGTCAATATTTTAAAAATAAAACACATAATACCAACCCCCTAAAAAAATGAATGATTTAGACCAATAAAAATATTAAACAAACTCCTTCTACTTTAAAAATGAATTTTTCTATTTGTTTATTAAGTTAAACAAATTGAAGAAAATATGAAACTTTAAAAAATATAAAATTTAGTGACACCCTCTGAAGGAAAAATTGTTATTTTAGACAAATTAAAATTAAATTTGAACACCTCCTTCCTAATCAAATGTATTTTTTATTCGTGGGTTCAATTGAAGAAAATGGAGATAATATTAAACTTTAAAAAATATAAAATTTAGTCTTAACCCCCAAAAGATAAAATGGATATGTTTAAGACCAATTAAAATCAAATTTAAACTCCACTTACTTTAAAAAAAGCTATTTTCTTATTTGTTGGTTAACTTAAACAAAATGAAGAAAAAATTAATATTAAAAAACAAATCCTATAATTCCAACTACAAAAAATAAGAATGGATGCTTTACACTAATTAAAATAGAATTTAAACTCCTTCTTCTTAAAGAAATCTATTTTTCTTGCTAAAAGTAGGAGGAGTTTTTTCTCATTTTTATTCGTCTAAAACATCCATTTTTTCTTAGGGCGTTAGGATTATATATTTTATTATTCGAATATAAATTACTTTCTGAATTTTGTTTAAATTAACCAATGAATAAAAGATAGGAGGAGTTTAAATTTTCTTTTAATTACTCTTAAACATCCATTTTATTTTCTGGGGGTTGAGACTAAATTTTATATTTTTTTCAAATATAAATATTCTCCATTTTGTTTAACTCAAGCAACAAATAAAAAAATAGCTTTCTTAAAGTAGGTGGAGTTTATATTTGATTTTAACTGGTCTTAAACATATCCATCTTATCTTTTGGGGGTTGAGACTAAATTTTATATTTTTTAAAGTTTAATATTATCTCCATTTTCTTCAATTGAACCGACGAATAAAAAATACATTTCATTAGGAAGGAGGAGTTTAAATTTAATTTTAATTAGTCTAAAATAACAATTTTTCCTTCAGAGGGTGTGACTAAATTTTATGGTTTTTAAAGTTTTATATTTTTTCCATATTGTTTAACTTAATCAACAAATAGAAAAATTTATTTAAAAAATAGGAGTAGTTTGTTTAATATTTTTGGGGCGCATAATTATTCATCAAATTTCAATTTCCTAATATACAAAACATGGAAATTTTTATCATCGAAACTTCATTTCGCATAATTTTCAGATATCGAAATTTCATTTAACATAATTTTTAATTTATCGAATTATTTTTTATCCTAATATTTAAATAGACGAATTGTTTTTTAATATAATTTTTAATATGTCGAAAAATTCTTTGACATAAATTTTGTTTTTTCGAATGACTATTTTTCATAATTATTGATCCTCCGAATTGCCATTTGACATAATTTTCAAACCTTCGAAATATTATGTTACATAAATTTCATTTATCGAAATTTTATTTGTCATAATGTTCATTTACTCGACCTATCAAGGACATAAAACGCATTTACTCAAATTCTCATGTGACATAACCTTCAAATCTTCGAAATGTCATAAATATGACATTTCGAAGATTTGAAGGTTATGTCGAATTATGACGAAATTATGAAATTATGACGAATAAAATTTCGATAAATGGAATTTCTTAAATAAGAAATTCCATTTATCGAAATTTTATTCGTCATAATTTTCATTTATTCGAATAACCATTCAACATAAAATCTGTTTGTCCGAAATTCCATTGACATAATTTTCAAACATCAGAATTACTTTTTAACCTATACTGCAAGTCACAGAAATTTCAATTGTCCTAAAATAACAATAGAGATGAGAAAAAGATTTGAAAATAATTGCATTGTTATTTAAGGACAAATGAAATTTCTGTGACTTGCAGTATAGGTTAAAAAGTAATTCTGATGTTTGAAAATTATGTCAATGGAATTTCGGACAAACAGATTTTATGTTGAATGGTTATTCGTCATAATTTCATAATTTCGTCATAATTCGACATAACCTTCAAATCTTCGAAATGTCATATTTATGACATTTCGAAGATTTGAAGGTTATGTCACATGAGAATTTGAGTAAATGCGTTTTATGCCACTTGATAGGTCGAGTAAATGAACATTATGACAAATAAAATTTCGATAAATGAAATTTATGTAACATAATATTTCGAAGGTTTGAAAATTATGTCATATGGCAAATCGGAGGATTAATAATTATGAAAAATAGTCATTCGAAGAAATTCGACTATTTAAATATTAAGATAAAAAATAATTCGATAAATTAAAAATTATGTTAAATGAAATTTCGAAATCTGAAAATTATGCGAAATGAAGTTTCGATAATAAAAATTTCAATGTTTTGTATATTAGGAAATTGAAATTTAGGGAATAATCATGCGCCCCGTTTACACTTAATTAAAGTTTTAATAATTATTAATAAATTAGCATTAAAATCAACGAAAATTAATTTAACAATTCTTTATTAATTTTAAGTGTTTTTTCTGTAGATTTATATTTATTTATTTACTTTAAATATTGACTAAAATAAAAGAAAAAAAGTGTCACGCGTCACTACACTTTTATGTTTGTTATTTATTACTTTATTTATTATAATTATTGTATAAGTCCACTCTATATCAACATATTTCATCATATGTGTGCATATTTCGTACTTTTCTACTGAAAGTAACAAGTTTTTTATGAAGGAACCGAAAGTGCACCCAAAGTTAACTCAGCTAGGTTCACTTTCGGTTATAGTACAGTCGCCCTGTGTTTTTTCGTGCCAAAATTGATACCTGAATTCTGATTGTGGATTCATATAGTGTGGGATGGTAGTATGAATATGTATATGTTTCCCACTCGAGATTTTTCATGCTGCGCGTTATAATCAATTTTGAAGGTGCCGAAAAACAGTTTTTGATGACCGTTCTTTCCCATCAAATTATAGGGGAAAAAGTTGTGAATAAAAGTTATAGAGCTCGGAAATACCTTTAAAATGATGGGTCATATGTTAAAATTGGTCCATTTGTTTACTTGCAAATGAATTTAAACCACTAAAAATGGCACTTTCTTTCACTACCGTCCGAAATTGTGCGAACGCTTACACCGCGAGTCATTGAAAAACATACTTGCATTAAAATAGATGTAACTCGGAGAGAAAAAAACGAAAACGATTTTTCTTTTTAACGTTGGAAAGCTAATAAAATTTCGAAAAAAATAATGTCTATTTAAATCGAATTGCTTAAATAGGTTTCAGTATATCGTCTTACAAAGTTTAAAAAATAATTGTCATTTTTCCCTCATTTCTTACCTCGACTTTAACCTCTTGCATGGTCCAGGAAAATTTACAGAAAATTTTGTCATTTCACATGAATATTCCTTGGAATCTAAGCTTTCAATTGATTCCAAGAACAATAAAAACCGTTAACGGGTTTCCTAGAAATTAAAAGAATTGTGCGAGCGTGCACAGAAAAAAATTCGACCGTCAATCGCTCGCTTTTTTCGTCTCGCTAACTCTTTCGTTCGTGCGCCAGGGCCGAAACAGAAGATTTCGATTGGGCGCTTTTCCGGGCACCATTACTTTCATTATTTACGCTTTTTCTTGGAAAATTAAACATTTGTATAGCACCAAAGTTAACATAATGTACTTTTTAAGAAGAAATTTACATTTTAGTTTATTAATTGTACAACAAATTAATTTAGATAAGTAAAATTCAATTTCCGAAAAAATTGTGCAAGTTAGTCAAATTAAATTTTTTAATTCCAAAAATATCGTTTTTATTACATTTATTTAATTTTAATAACAGTCTAATTAACTTAATACAAAATTTTAATATCTTTATTGGTGTTTGCAAATGTTTAATTTTCAAAGAAAAAGCATAAATAATGAGAGTAATGTTGCCCGAAAAAGCGCTTAATCGAAATCTTCTGTTTCGTTCCTGGCGCTTGAACAAAAGAGTTAGCGAGACGGAAAAAACGAGCGACTGACGGTCGAATTTTTTTCTGTGCACGCTCGCACAATTCTTTTAATTTCTAAGATACCCGTTAACGGTTTTTATTGTTCTTGGAATCAATTAAAAGCTTAGATTCCAAGGAATATTCATGTGAAATGACAAAATTTTCTGTAAATTTTCCTGGACCATGCAAGAGGTTAAAGTCAAGGTAAGAAATGAGGGAAAAATGACAATTATTTTTTAAACTTTGTAAGACGATATACTGAAACCTATTTAAGCAATTCGATTTAAATAGACATTATTTTTTTCGAAATTTTATTAGCTTTCCAACGTTAAAAAGAAAAATCGTTTTCGTTTTTTTCTCTCCGAGTTACATCTATTTTAATGCAAGTATGTTTTTCAATGACTCGCGGTGTAAGCGTTCGCACAATTTCGGACGGTAGTGTATTTGTTTAATAACTTGAACAAAAGTTAAGGGGGGGGGGTATGGTATAACAGGCGAAAAAAGAGCACTTTTTAAACAATTTTTTTTTAGGAAACTACTAAATATTTTTCAATTCTTTTTATTTTTACATTATCTAGTAACTTTTGAAGTATTTTTAAGAATTTAGAAATATATTTATATCCAGAAATAACGGAGTTGCTGCTGCTTCAGTCAGGCCATGTCAAGAGTTCATCCTTTTACGGTGCCCCGGATTAAAAATCGTAGAATCATCTGAAACACATGGGATTAAAAAAAATTAGTTATTTAGAAGTATACCTGCCAGCCAACGATGCCCTTTCATTAAAAAAAATTTTTTTTTAATTTTTTTAAGGGCGGTTAAGGTAAAAGTACGTTTTTTAGCCTAAAAAAGGCGCCATTTTGTCGTTGTACAATCGATTAGAAGCAAAAAATAAATAAAAGGGGATCGTTGGCTGGTAGTCAAATATATATTTAATGAAGTGTATTAAACTTCAAACCGATCGGTGCAGAATTTTTTGAGTTATCGTGGGCACCGTCTTCAAAAAAGTCGTTTTGAGAAAAACGCGTTTAAAGTTTGTAGTAAGGAAATTTGAAGAATAAAAATTGTTTTATGGCACTTACATAGAGTCGTCGATGCCAGCACCATAAAGCAATGTTCCTGCTGCATCTGCGAGATCTAAAGCATCTTTTTGCTCCATTCTTCTCAGAATTTTAGCTTCTTTTGTCTGAAGCGCAGCCTTTTCTTCAGCTTTCAAAATTCGAGATTCGTCGAATGTTTTTACATATTCATGTTAAGTTTTTTTGCAGATGCACTCACGGTCGTTACATCATCGTGTGTATTTTTCTTGGGATTTGGTCGTTTCCTTGATCTATATAATCTTCTATTCGTCGCCTTTCGATCTTCTCTCGAAACCTTTTTATTCATTTTTTTGCTCAAAATGTAAATTAAAAATTTTAAAAAAACTACTAAATTTTCGTTGAAAATAAAAGTTCACAATTGAAAGAGACTACGAACTCACGAAATACGACCGTTCGAAAGAATGTCGAGAACACAATTGACTAAACCGACACCGAAATTGCCGAAAACCGTTGGTGAACAAAGCCGACTATCGACCTTGCCCGACTACATGCTTGACGCGCTCGACCGTTTCCGAAGGAGCCATGCGTTTGGCTCCATATCTCGTTGAGTTCAACTTCAAGTGAGCTGAAATTTTAGGACAACATTTCTGAAGAGTTGTACTTTCGATTAAAAAAATAAAAAAAAAGTCGATTTTTTTTTTGCTAAACCATACCCCCCCCCTTAACAAATTCTTTTGATATTCTCCAAAAATGTACCTCTCAAGACCCTCAAGATGTGTGCCAAATCTGAATACGATTCGATAAATAGTTTATGAGAAATTCCATTTGTTAACTAAAAACATGATTTTTTAAAATGGAATTTCTTCATTTTTGGCCGGATGAAAATCATTCTTTTTGTTGTGTTCTCTTCATGAGATGTCAATCTATCAATCACAATTTGTAGCGAATTGAATTTTTACAAGAATACTGGTTTTTGGGGGGGAGAAATTGTTGGCTTGTAAACAAATGAACACTACATCAACAATTTTTACTTTAACAATGTGTCATAAACGCCATTTGATTACTTATTCTTTCCTGCAAATTTTGCAAAAAAAAATTTGATCTAGGTCAAAAGGGGGGGAGATAATTTTTTTATTTCAAAAAATTCCTGAGCCTTTAATTATTAATATTTTTTATTTTTTTATTATATTTTTTTTAATTGATTAGTCATATTAATTATAAAAAAAATCAATCTAAACATCTATGCACTTCTTGTTCGTTAAAAAAATCCTTAAAAGTATGCAACGTTTGAATGCAACGTAGAGCAGCCTATCTGCTCTAGGCTGCATAGTGGGGGACATCATCAGTCACTCGCGCTAAAGTTGAATTCAAACTTTCAAATTCGTAAAAGTTGTCATAACATTCAAACAAATTGATGAATTTTGATCATTTTTTTAAACTGGGCTAAAATTTTCTCAAAAATTCAAATTTTTTATTTGTTTTTTGAAAAATTTATAAATAATGTCAAAAAATTATTAATTAAAAAAAATTTTTTTTGTTTTTTTTTAAATTCATTTTTTTCAAATTTTTTATTTTTAACTGCTCGAATAATAAAAGCAATACAAATTTATTATTTTTGCATTAAAAGAATTATGGTTTTTGAAAAAATGCTATTCGCGGAACAATATTATACTAATAATTTGACATATATTTCGAAAATACCTCAATTTTGGATAAGAAAAAAGTTCTGCGAATAGCATTTTACCGAAAATCTTAATAAATTTGTATTGCTTTTATTATTCGAGCAGCTAAAAATAAAAAATTCGAAAAAAATGAATTTAAAAAAAAAACAAAAAAAATTTTTTTTAATTAATAATTTTTTGACATTATTTATAAATTTTTCAAAAAACAAATAAAAAATTTGAATTTTTGAGAAAATTTTAGCCCAGTTTAAAAAAATGATCAAAATTCATCAATTTGTTTGAATGTTAAGACAACTTTTACTAATTTGAAAGTTTGAATTCAACTTTAGCGCGAGCAACTGATGATGTACCCCACTATGCAGCCTAGAGCAGATAGGCTGCTCTACGTTGCATTCAAACGTTGCATACTTTTAAGGATTTTTTTAACGAACAAGAAGTGCATAGATGTTTAGATTGATTTTTTTATAATTAATATGACTAATCAACTAAAAAAATATAATAAAAAAATAAAAAATATTAATAATTAAAGGCTCAGGAATTTTTTGAAATAAAAAAATTATCTCCCCCCCCCTTTTGACCTAGATCAAAATTTTTTTTGCTGCAAAATTTGCAGGAAAGAATAAGTAATCAAATGGCGTTTATGACACTGAAAAAAATTCCTAGGCGATTTGACTATGCTCCTAGTTACGAGAGTCATCCACTAAGAATTTTGGTTACTTTAACTAGGAATCCTGGTTACTACAGCACTAAATTTGTCAATATAATCAAGATTCCTAGTTAAAGTAACCTTAATGCTATAATGGATGCTCAGATCATTTAGGCATTTTTTTCAGTGGACAAATTGTTAAAGTAAAAATTGTTGATGTAGTGTTCATTTGTTTATAAGCCAAAAATTTCTCCCACCCAAAAACCAGTTTTCTTGTAAAAATTCAATTCGCTACAAATTGTGATTGATAGATTGACATTTCATGAAGAGAGCCCAACAAAAAAAATTGATTTTCATCCGGCCAAAAATGTAGAAATTCCATTTTAAAAAATCATGTTTTTAGTTAACAAATGGAATTTCTCATAAACTATTTATCGAATCATATTCAGATTTGGCACACATCTTGAGTGTCTTGAAAGGTACATTTTTGGAGAATATCAAAAGAATTTGTTAACTTTTGTTTAAGTTATTAAACAAATAAGAAAGTGCCATTTTTAGTGGTTTAAATTCATTTGCAAGTAAACAAATGGACCAATTTTAACATATGACCCATCATTTTAAAGGTATTTCCGAGCTCTATAACTTTTGTTAACAAATGGACCAATTTTAACATATGACCCATCATTTTAAAGGTATTTCCGAGCTCTATAACTTTTGTTAACAACTTTTTCCCCTATAATTTGATGGGAAAGAACGGTCATCAAAAAACTGTTTTTCGGCACCTTCATAATTGTTTATAACGCGCAGCATGAAAAATCTCGAGTGGGAAACATATACATATTCATACTACCACCTCACACTATATGAATCCACAATCAGACTTTAGGTATCAATTTTGGCACGAAATGACCACTTTTCTCACAGGGCGACTGGACTATTAATCAAATCTGACAGGGAATGTTAAATAACACAGGCACACAAAAAAATAAATATTTGCTAAACCCAGAAGAAGACTTCTACGTTCTTGGGGTCACTGGAACCGAATATGACCATTAAAATTTTTTCAGTAGACCATTTTCTCGCTACTGTCTCTTTTATCCTCCACACGGGAATCAGGGTGACCGCTTCACAAGGAAATCGTAAAAAACCGTGAATTTAAAATTTTTATCTGGATAACCCGGAAATGGCCGTGCTTGATACTAAACAATGAATTTAGGTTTTATTTTTAATTTTATTTGAGGATCTTGATCAAATTACTCGACCGACGCTCGGAGACACGCGCTTATGCCAGTCGGGTAGCAGTGAGTGCCTCTGGACCTGACACTGCTACCCGATTGGCATTAGCGCGGTGTCCGAGCGTCGGTCCAGTTATTTGATCAGGACCCTCATTTTTGAAATATCCCAAAATCAATTTTTTTTCAATTATTACTTGAGAAATATATATTGTGTATAAGTAGATAGTAGATAATAACACTGGTCTACAAAATACGACTCTTTTTAGATATCGTTTCTTATGTATTTTTGTGCATTGAATACGATCAAGGTCTCAAAAATTGCGTATCACGTCAAGATTTTGAAAAAATTGGTGATAAACAACCAAAAAACGTGTTTTTGACGGTTTTCAGTATTTGTTTCTTTTTTTCTTATAAACCTGATGTGCTAAAGACTTCTGTTTAGTCTCAAATTAAAGCTTTATTCGTACACTTTAAGACCCACAATGCTGAAATAAAAAATTTGGAGAAAAAAATGGCAGAAATAATCCTCAAAAAATTTATTTTGCTTCTTTTGGTTTCTGGAGCAGTTGTCAATGAATTTTTATGCGCTGTACACGATTTTGGACTTCAAAATGGCCTAGCATGTATAAAGATTCAAGCTTTAATTTAAGGGCATGTCCAAGTTGTGAAATGTAAACAAACAATAAGCATTAAAATCACATTTTTCAAACAGCCTTTTATCTCACAAAAATTACCATTAAAAAACTTATTTTTTCAAAAATAATGAATTAGAGTGTCAAAGTTTCCAAAAAAATAATTTTTGATTGTGATCAATAAATAGCAATTAGTAAAGCAACTAATTAAAATGACCTGTAAAATAGCATTTTTGACGCGTCGCGAGAAATAAACTGTTTGAGTATATCAACCGCACTGACGATGAAGAAGTCTCATATCAGCGATTGGACATTCTACATGTGGAAGGGGAAATTTTTCCCTTTCCTCCATGAAATTACAAGGAGAAAGGGTAAAAACTTCTTCATCGTCCGTGCGGTTGATATAGTCAAACACTTTAATTTTTCGCGATGTCAGACGATTGCTCTCCGCGCACGCACAGACCGTGCCAAGGACACATTGACAACACTATGCAGAAACACACATTTTGTTTTAGACTGAAACTCGCTTATTTTTACATATTTTCAGGTATACTAAGTATAGATACCAAATTCAACACTTCAATTTACCATTTTCATAAAAAAACTGTAAATTTCTATTCATTTACGAAAATGTGATGGTCGAAAAAAAGTAGCAGTAGAAGACCGAATATTGGGGAATTTTTCGACCATCACATTTTCGTAAATGAATAGAAATTTACAGTTTTTTTTATGAAAATGGTAAATTGAAGTGTTGAATTTGGTATCTATACCTAGTATACCTGAAAGTATGTGAAAATAAGTGACTTTCAGTCTAAAACAAAATGTGTGTTTCCGCATAGTGTTGTCAATACTTTCTTGGCACGGTCTGCGCGTGCGCGGAGAGCAATCGTCTCCCACGTGAAAATGTTCTCGGGAATCGGTTCCGGGAAATTACCGAGAGTCACTACCGGAAAATTCCCGGTACTTACTCCCGAGAAATTCCCGGTAAAATCTTTTGACATTTGTCTCCATATTTCTCAAAGAATTTAACCTCAAGAATAAAAATATACCACTATAAAATCTTCAGGATCGTATTCGTGATTGAGATGACTTTCTGTTTATTATAATAGTCACGTTAAGCATACAAATTGAAAGTCTACTATCAACGTATTAAACGGATTTCGACACCTGAGTGTCGAAAAAGAAAAATTAATGGGCATCATGACAAATGAGTTTAAGCACCAATTTTTTAAATTAGGATTTTCCATTTAAGAAATAAGTAACTATTTACACATTTCCATTAAAAATTTTTTATTTTATTGAGTTTTTAAACAGTTTTCAATGAAAATTAGAATTATAAAATAACCTTAATTTTTAATAAATTTGTAATAGCAAAAATTGTTTTAACTTTGAATTATTGTTATTATTTACATGAATAACAATTCAATTCGAGAATTTGTGTAGTGCTTGATTTCAAAACAATCAGTTAATAAATAATATTTTGTTGAGATAAAACTGTTTAAAAATTTACTTTTATCCATTTACTTTTTTAATCCTATAATATAAAAAAGGGTATATTTTTTAAAATAAAAAATATCATTAAATTAAAATTAAATTCGTTAAATCGTTCATTTTTATCAATGAAATTTTTCTTCTAGATTAAGCAATACACAAATTCTCGAATTGAATTGTTATTCATGTAAATAATAACAATAATTCAAAGTTAAAACAATTTTTGCTATTACAATTTTATTAAAAATTAAGGTTATTTTATAATTCTAATTTTCATTGAAAACTGTTTAAAAACTCAATAAAATAGAAAATTTTTAATGGAAATGTGTAAATAGTTACTTATTTCTTAAATGGGAAATCCTAATTTAAAAAATTGGTGCTTAAACCCATTTGTTATGATGCCCATTAATTTTTCTCACTCAGGTGTCGAAATCCGTTTAATTTCAATTTGTATGCTTAACGTGACTATTATAATAAACAAAAAGTCATCTCAATCACGAATACGATCCTGAAGATTTTATAGTGGAATATTTTTATTCTTGAGGTTAAATTCTCTGAGAAATATGAAGACAAATGTCAAAAGATTTTACCGGGAATTTCTCGGGAGTAAGTACTGGGAATTTCCCTGTAGTGACTCTCGGTAATTTCCCGGGACCGATTCCCGAGAACATTCTCACGTGGGCTGACATCGTGAAAAATTAAAGTGTTTGACTATATCAACCGCACGGATGATGAAGAAGTTTTTACCCTTTCTCCTTGTAATTTCATGGAGGAAAGGGAAAAATTTCCCCTTCCACATGTAGAATGTCCAATCGCTGATATGAGACTTCTTCATCGTCAGTGCGGTTGATATACTCAAACAGTTTATTTCTCGCGACGCGTCAAAAATGCTATTTTATAGGTCATTTTAATTAATTGTTTTACTAATTGCTATTTATTGATCACACTCAAAAATGATTTTTTTGGAAACTTTGACACTCTAATTCATTATTTTTGTAAAAATAAGTTTTCTAATGGTAATTTTTGTGAGAAAAAAGGCTGTTTGAAAAATGTGATTTTAGTGCTTTGTTTGTTTACATTTTGTTTTGTTTACATTTCACAACTTGGACATGCCCTTATGACTATTATAAAGTTTCTAGCACGTCAGGTTAAGGAGAAAAAAATACTCAAATCTCTCAAAAGTACATTTTTGTGGGTCTTTCCCCCACTCTTTTCAAAATCTTTTACATTTTTTTAATGTTACGAATTTGGGTCTTAAAGTGCACGAATAAATCTTTAATATGGGACTAAATAGAAGTCTTTAGCACGTTAAGTTTAGAAAAAAAATACTAAATACCGTCAAAAAGACGTTTTTTTAAAAGTTATCGAAACTTCTACAAAAATGCACAATGTGGAATATTTGCAAAATTTCCGTACGGGAATTTTTTCATAATTCCGTACGGAATTCCATACGGAATTTCCGTAGAGCACTTTCCGGAGAATCGTTTCACGTGGGAATTTAAACTGCCGAGTTATAAGTGAATTTCGAAAGAGAAATTGTGTTATTGCTCTGGTAATTCACTCGACTCTTTTCGTATGAATTAATTTTAACACCCTTTAGAAATATTAAAAGAGTGCTAAGGCGTGAAGGAGAAGACTAATTTATTTTTGATAGTTTTTTCGTCTTCAGGGATCTAAAAACATAGTTATACATACCGTATTCGATTTTTCATGAAAATTATAATTTGAACCCCCTCCAATGATTTTTTATGAGGTTCTAGGGGGTAAAGAGAGGGGCACATCGGTTTTTGGTAGTATTTTGCGGTTTTAGCGAACCAAAAACATAGGAATAGACACCCTACTCGACTATAAAAAGAAAATAAATTCTAACCGTCTCTCCCTTGTGGGGGTGGTTGCAGGAAAATGAGTCATTAAAAATTTTTTTAATTATGTTCGGTTTCAGCGACTTCTAAAACGTAGGAATATAAGTGTCTGTCCTCTGAGTCACCGAATTTTATTTTGTGTGCATTTGTAATTATGTTTAGCTTCTACAAAAGATTGTCGGCCATATTGGGTCCGACATTTTGAATGTTTGAAATCTGACATTTAATTTATAATTAGCGACTTCAGAAAACCCCAAGTAACGAATTTCAAGTGATTCCATTAAATTTTTTATAAAACATGTTGCATGGTTTGTTTGAATGTTAAGGGTATGTCGAAGTTGTGAAATGTAAACAAACAAAAATGTAAACAAACGTAGCACTAAAATCACATTTTGGAAACAGCTTTTTCTCCCACAAAAAATAACATTGGAACGCTTTTTTATAAAAATATTAAATTAGTGTGTCAAAGTGTCTTAAACAATTATATTTCACAATAAGCAATTAAAAGTAACTAGTAAAATAAATAATTCAAATGACCTGTAAAATAGCAGCAGCAGAAGACCGAATATTGAGAAATTTTTCGACCTTCTTATTTTCGTAAATGAATAGAAATTTCAATTTTTATCATGAAAATGGTAAATTAAAGTGTTGAATTTGGTATCTATACCTAGTATACCTGAAAGCATGTGAAAATAAGTGAGTTTCAGTCTAAAACAAAATGTGCATTTTCGCATGGTGTTGGCAATTCGACCTTGGTACGGTTTGCGTGTGCGCGGAAAGGAGTCGTCTTACGTCGCGAAAAGTTTAAGTGTTTGACAAAATCAACCGCACGGACGTTGCAGAAGTTTTTACCCTTTCTTCTTGTAATTTCATGGAGGAAAGGGAAAAATTTCCCCTTCCACATGTTGAAGGTCCAATCGCTGATATGAGACTTCTTCATCGTCAGTGCGGTTGATATACTCAAACAGTTTATTTTTCGCGACACGTCAAAAATGCTCTGCTTCGCCTCGGGCGCGAAATTGTGCCCCCTCGGTCCCTTCATCTCGCCATCGTCGCAATCACCTATTTTGCGCCCATAATGCGAACGTAATTTTTTGTCCAAACTGCATGAAGAGTATTGCATTGAAGGCACGCACGATTAAACGCTCATTTTAGTCAAAAATTAAACTCTATATAAATGTTGACTCTTTGAAGTCTATAATGATAAACCTAGTGACACCTAGTGATTTACCTAGTGCAGGCTGTCTAGGCGTCCGGATGACAAGTCTCCTGAAAAAGTGACAGGACGTGATAATTTAGTTAGTTTAGTTTTGTATCGACTCGAAACTAAATTCAGTTTGTTAATTTAGTTTCGTGTAGACTCAGAAACTGAAACGAAACTAAGCTTTAGAGACGGTCCCTGTTTATATTATTTTCTATTTTGAGCAATAAGCTTTATTTTTACTAATTTATCTACAGAAAAAACAAAGAATTAAGGGCATGTCAAAGTTGTGAAATGTAAACAAAGCAAAATGTAAACAAACAAAGCCCTAAAATCACATTTTTCAAACAGCATTTTTTCTCACAAAAATTACCATTAGAAAACTTATTTTTACAAAAATGATGAATTAGAGTGTTAAAGATTACAAAAAAATCATTTTCGAGTGTGATCAATAAATAGCAATTAGTAAAACAACTAATTCAAATGACCTGTAAAATAGCATTTATGACGTGTCGCGAAAAATAAACTGTTTGAGTATATCAACCGCACTGACGATGAAGAAGTCTCATATCAGCGATTGGACCTTTAACATGTGGAAGGGGAAAATTTTCCCTTTCCTCCATGAAATTACAAGGAGAATAGGTAAAAACTTCTTCATCGTCCGTGTGGTTGATATAGTCAAACACTTAATTTTTTCCCGATGTCAGACGATTGCTCTAGGCGCACGCGCAGACCGTGCCAAGGACGCATTGACAACACTATGCAGAAACACACATTTTGTTTTAGACTGAAACTCACTTATTTTCACATACTTTCAGGTATACTAGGTATAGATACCAAATTCAACACTTTAATTTACCATTTTCATAAAAAAACTGTAAATTTCTATTCATTTACGAAAATGTGATGGTCGAAAAAAAGTAGCAGTAGAAGACCGAATATTGAGGAATTTTTCGACCATCACATTTTCGTAAATGAATAGAAATTTACAGTTTTTTTTATGAAAATGGTAAATTGAAGTGTTGAATTTGGTATCTATACCTAGTATACCTGAAAATATGTAAAAATAAGCGAGTTTCAGTCTAAAACAAAATGTGTGTTTCTGTATAGTGTTGTCCATGCGTCCTTGGCACGGTCTGTGCGTGCGCGGAGAGCAATCGTCTGACATCGCGAAAAATTAAAGTGTTTAACTATATCAACCGCACGGACGATGAAGAAGTTTTTACCCTTTCTCCTTGTAATTTCATGGAGGAAAGGGAAAAATTTTGCTTTCCACATGTTGAAGGTCCAATCGCTGATATGAGACTTCTTCATCGTCAGTGCGGTTGATATACTCAAACCGATAATTTTCGCGACACGTCATAAATGCTATTTTACAGGTCATTTGAATTAGTTGTTTTACTAATTGCTATTTATTGATCACACTCAAAAATGATTTTTTTGGAAACTTTGTCACTCTAATTTTCCATTTTTGTAGAGAAAGTGTTGTAATATTAATTTTTGTGAGAAAAAAGGCTGTTTGAAAAATGTGATTTTAGTGCTTTGTTTGTTTACATTTTGCTTTGTTTACATTTCACAACTTGGACATGCCCTTAACATACAGGCGTAAAATACTTTTATTTTGACGTCACACGCTTCCCCTACACCCGGTCAGAATGTGCTACTTTGCGCCCGCCTTAAGTGCCCGAGATGACATTCTTTCCGTGCAGGTAGGACAAAAATTACTTTTTCATAACGCGGTGCAAAAAAGGGCACTTTTTTGCACCTTGTTATGAAAAATATCGTTTGTAACTTGTGCGAGCAGTTGTTACGAAATATACTATTATTTGCTTGTAGTGAAATATGATTTCTTTTGGAAACTTTGACACACTAGTTTAACATCTTTATAAACAAAAGCATTCCAATGTTAATTTTTGTGGGAGAAAAGGCAGTTTCTAAAATGTGATTTTAGTGCTTCGTTTGTTTACATTTCACAACTTGAACGTGCACTTAAGTTCTTCCATTTTCTCATCTTGTACATAAACGTAACTGATATTTTTATTTATACTAGCTACGTTAGACTGAATTTTCCTAATGGAAACTCTGGTAAAAAATCTTTTACAAGAAAGTCAACCATTCCTTTTATTTTTATGTTTCTAGAAGTTTTAAATATTATGTATTATGAATATTGCCTGTTATTGTTAGCAAAAATTAATGGATTACACTTAAAATGGATAGATTAATATTAAACTATCTATCAAATAATTAATGTGAAATATTATGTATTACCTATCGTTTTCAGCATGAACCAATGGATCACAATTTAGATTTGGGTCATTATTATTAAAACAATAAGGATAAGCATAATAGCCCCACTTGGCAAGGGGTCGCAAAGTTTTAGCAAGTTTTAAAGTTTCTATCATAAATTCTTTTCCGTGAAATTCAAAGTTCTTTATTGCTTCCTTCTTAATTGATTTGTTACTCCAGAACGGATGCCTTAGGCGTTCAATTTTAATTGAAATTTCACGATACTGATTTAGTGATGCCCAATTTTGTCGAAAAATTGGTCTCCAGCTTTCAAAATCAATCACAGCTATACCTTGAAATGATTTATTAGGGACTTGATCTTCCACATGCTTTTTAAATAATTCAAGATGAAGGGTTAAATTACCCTCTTGGGGAACTCCTCCATTCCTTCTCCAGATTTCACCTATGAGAAAAGAACCATGTAAACCTAATTTTCATTGCTTATCGATTGTAATTCTTAATAATCAACTTAAGTAGAATTGAATTTATTGATATTCTAAAATTTTCGTTTTTCTATACCATTTCCATCCTTAAGTAAAGCGGGAAAATATCCAGGATCGTAAAGAATAAAAAATGTATCACCTCGAAATTGATCTTTATTATTTTGTTTGATGCTAAAGTTTTTTGACACTTCTTCAAAAAATATACCATATTTATGACACATAAACGTTGGCACATTCCAATAAACATCAAAATTATTTTGAACACTGCTCTCCGTTATATTTTGCCTAATACTAATTAAAAAGGAAAGATTTTGAAAGATAATTAATAAAATGACAAGTTTAATGGTATCTTTCAAATTGCATTTAATACGTTAATGCAAACCTAAGATAAGTACTTGATGGCTGAAGTTTAAAAAAAATCCATGTGATTAAGAGGGGCAATGCTTTTTCTGTCATGACGTTTCTATTGTAATTTTTAAGATAGTATTACTATAATTGAAGACTTAGAGTTACGGTATTTATATGTACAAACGTTTACAATACTAGACATGCGACTGAATGCCAGTTAATTTGAAGCTTCTATTTATTCCACTTCGTTGACAATCCCCTCTCTATTTCTGATATAACAGTGGATTTTCTTATCTGTCTCTGTGAACTGTTTTAAAATAATCACAACTTTCTCACCTTTAAATAAAAAAAGTTAAACAATTTAGAGATTGTGGGATATTATAATGAATAGAAAAAGATCTATGATGAAATATTGAATTATCCTTAGTAGATTCCATGTAGTAAAAGTGAAGGTCTCATGTATTAAAAGTTTTGCTCACGTGCGCTACTGATAAAAAATTACAAAATGTATTACTTTACTTTAAATAATAATTATTTGTTTAAATGAAAAGAATTATATTTTTTCTATTAGACTCTTGATATAGTCCTTATTTATGTTAGACATGGTATTTTTCTAACAATGGAAAAGATTAAATAAAACAAAAATTTAGAATTGAATATTGCATAAAAATACATAATGTAAAATTTATTCGTATTTACTACATTTTAAGAAAATTTGTACTATGATTGTTTTAACAAAAATGTTGTTTCTCAACAAAAAGATATATTCAATGTCCTTTGAATAAATGAAGTAAAAAAATTACGTTTTAAAACAATTTTTAATGTTCTTCATTTTCAAAAAATTAATATAAGCTGTATCGGCCTATTATTGAAGAAATCTAATACTTTGTGTTAATGATTTTCAATATCCTTACAATTTCATTGTGTGCATTTAGATTTTAACAAGCTCCTTACATCTTAATTGAACTTTTGCCTAAACATTTGTCCGGGGAAAGGAAAAGTGCAGAAAAATCTTCTCTTAAGGGGTTACATACCTTTTCGACCACAAAAAGAGTGATTTTCATATTTTTAGAGACAGGTTTTTTGACCGAAAAAAATAAATTTTGGTACAAATTAAAATTCCTTCGTTCATGAACTAGCTATTATATCTGTAATATATATATTTACATTTTAAAGAAATCATGCACACCGTAACAGTAGTTTAAAAAAACGATTCAGAGATAAAAGCGTTTAAAGTTTCAAGTTCATTTCTGACCTCTGAGGAGTACCGAGCTAAAAGTATCAATAACTTTGTTTCTAATGCACCGATTTCAATGAAAATTTGGGAAAACATTCTCGAAAACATATACTTTTATAATAACCAATAAAATTTTTTTAGTCCCAAAAAGGTATGTAACCCCTTAAGTACAACCGGTTTATTGACTGATATTATGAATGTTCATTTGGATAGTAAACTCAGGTGTAGCTCAAAATTTTGTGAAGTGCGCTACTTATTTTTCGATAAAGAGATTTTTATATGTTATATAAATAATTTTATAGTATTTTCGCATCAAAATCTAACGTTTTATTCGATGGACTTTGATAACATTTGGTAAGAGTAATATACAATAAGCATTCTTTCAAAAAAAAAAATTTGTTAGATTTAGATCATAATTTGTTAAAAATAAAAACAATTGTTATGAATCAAATGAAAATAAAATAACAAGTTATGGCTCCTTCTGAAACAGTTCGGAAATTTTTTCGATACATTCATTGATTGCTTATAAAAGTTCTAGATTAATTCAGTACTTTTACGACGTACAGTAGAACCTCGGTTATCCGAGCCTCAATTATCCGAGATTCCAGATTATTCGAGGCACTAAACATGCTCGGATAATGCGGAATAACTCGGATAAAACGGATCGAGCGACTAAATTTGGAAAATAAATTTTACAAAATCACTGTTTGTGCTCATTGCATTTAAAATTTCGTCCATTTTTGTCATTTAATATTATTCTAACACTTTAAACACATGAAAAATCATTAAAAATTTTGAAAATTTCATTGATTCCGTGTTATCCGAGTTTTCGATTATCCGAGGTACCTCTTCCCCACCTTACCTCAGATAATCGAGGTTCTACTGTATCCAAGAGTATAAAATAATTAAAAACCCATAATCTTGTTGTTTAATTAATGTAAATCCAACTTATAATTTCGTAAAACAACTTAAAAATATTATGATGTGTTTATTGCACTTAATTTTTATAAATTGTGTTTTGGTTCATAACAGAAGTTATTTAAAAATATGAAATTGATATTAATCGGTCGATTGTCGACTGGGTTATCCTTCACTGCCCGACAATATATTTTTATTTTAATGAAATAACATTAGAAAAATTGTTGATTGGTAAGTACAACAAAGAGATGCAAATTGTACGAACTCAATGATGAGTCGTCGTTTACGTAAACATAAATAAATTATACAGACTGTGAAGCATACAAAGACATATAATTTTTGTTAAAAAATTAATTTCTAAATAAGAAAATAAAATATTATTTTTTAATAACAATTTTAAAATAATTACGTAATTTTTCTGTAACATTGTTTGTTTACATAATGAATATCAAAATATGAACAAATTCAGGTTTGAAGATCTTAAATTCTTGTACATTCGAATATCCGTCTTTTTGATATTTCGTCATAGTTTTGGTCCAGTGTCTGACAGATAATCAAAGTTTCACTGTATTCTTATTAAATATTCCTAAGAAATAAAAATTATTTACTCAGAAACAAAGAATAAAGATTTGAATGAAAACTTTTTTCTACGTTAAATTGTTTATAACATATGGGTAGTTCTACAAACGAGAAAATTTGTGATGTCTAAGGTTGTTTTTACATTTAATTTAAAAAAAATTATTATATTTAATGGGAATTATTAAGAATTTTCACTCCGATTAATTCATCATTTTTCACAGTGCTTAGTAAAAGTTAACTAAAGATGATAACACATGCATTATACAAAATTTGCAGTTCAATTAACTAAAATTGTGTGATTGTGATCGAAATTGACATATGGTCAGACTAATTCTCAGTTTCTTGGCACGCATTTGAAAAAAAATATTTTATGTTTTTATACTTTTGTTGCTTTAGCTGTCGTAGAACCTTATTACCTGTTGACCAGTAAGTTGAAATTTGTTATTAAATGAGCGGCTGGATTCCATAAGGGCACGTAAATTTTTCTCGGCCGAAATCGAAGTCCCCTGGACACTCAAAATTCAACTTCTGAATTTAAATGTTTAAAATATATATCCTTATAGGAAATTTCATTGCGCATCTTTTTTTCTTTTAAATTTTTATTGTATCTGTTACCGTTTTCAAAATATAAGGAAAAAACTGTTTTTTTAAAGAGTGAAATTTTTATTGTTTTTTTCACTTCAACTCGCGATTACTCAGTCAATTTTACGAATTTTTTAATGAAACAAAAATAAAAATACGCGTTGTTTTATCCTACGAGTGACTAAAAAAGAAAAATGTTGTTTTAATTATAAATAAAAAAGTTATTAATTTTTTATTAAGATATTGCAAAATTCGTAAACTGAAATTTTCACTAAGCGGGGAAGTTGAGCAAATTTTGAGCAACAAAAAACTTCTAGCGAGAAAGTTGTTCATTTAGGTCTAAAAAAGTTTTTCCCGAAAGTTACAGTTCAATTAAACAATTAGTTAACAAATGGCGAATGTTAAAAGTCGTTGGCGGCTGAACGCCCAGCGTGCGTATCTCACCCGTATTATGTATACACAGAATAAAACTCTCCAGCTTACTATTAAGTGAGATACGCACGCTGGGCGTTCAGCCGCCAACGACTTTTAACATTCGCCATTTGTTAACTAATTGTTTAATTGAACTGTAACTTTCGGGAAAAACTTTTTTAGACCTAAATGAACAACTTTCTCGCTGGAAGTTTTTTGTTGCTCAAAATTTGCTCAACTTCCCCGCTTAGTGAAAATTTCAGTTTACGAATTTTGCAATATCTTAATAAAAAATTAATAACTTTTTTATTTATAATTAAAACAACATTTTTCTTTTTTAGTCACTCGTAGGATAAAACAACGCGTATTTTTATTTTTGTTTCATTAAAAAATTCGTAAAATTGACTGAGTAATCGCGAGTTGAAGTGAAAAAAACAATAAAAATTTCACTCTTTAAAAAAACAGTTTTTTCCTTATATTTTGAAAACGGTAACAGATACAATAAAAATTTAAAAGAAAAAAAGATGCGCAATGAAATTTCCTATAAGGATATATATTTTAAACATTTAAATTCAGAAGTTGAATTTTGAGTGTCCAGGGGACTTCGATTTCGGCCGAGAAAAATTTACGTGCCCTTATGGAATCCAGCCGCTCAAATGTTCCTTTCTTAAAAAAGACATGGAGTGGAAAGGTCGAATGTATCTAAGAGTATCGAAGTAAAGAATGGGCAATGAGAATGTAAAATCTTAATAGAAGGGTACATCAAAATTATTTAGATATATGAAGGTGGCACTGCAGTCGTATGTTATTTAAAAAGAGCGCGAATATATAAGTTTTATTTTTGTTAAGACTCATAATAAATCTTATTTTGCATTGTCAAAAAAAAACGTCAACATTTTAAATATTTTCATATAAGCAAATTATTAACTGAAAAAATTTGAATATTACAATATGCCTGTATTATAATTATTATTATTAATGAAATAATGGACATGAACAATGGACTTATAAAAACTAGCACCGTAGACGGCCGTCAGAGGAGCTGGTATTTTTAAATTTTTTAGACGAAAAATGACCACAATTCTCAGTTTCCTGGTTCTCAGCTTTCTGTCAGATTCTGCCAGAATACACATGTGCTTATGTTTAAAGTAGCGTAGAGACAACAGTTTTCAATCCTTTCAAAAAAATTGTTTTGAAATAATTCTAATTAAATTTGTAAAAGGTTAGTGAAAACTAATATTTAATTTTTACTTTTCATAAATATTTATATTGTTATTAACATATGAAAAAAGTACTTTTTTATGTAAAACGTTCATTTTAATAAAATTAAAAAAATATATATTGTTAAGTACTTAAATTAAATTTTACAGATAATTTGAATTATGGAAATGTACTATTAAGCACACGCAATTTGTTATAAATAAATGTCACAAATAATTTTGTAATTTTCAGACTTTAACATTTACGAATCTCTATAACTTTTGTTGCTGGGGGGGTTTTCGAGGTCGCTGATTACGAATCAGGTGTCAGATTTTCAAAATTCAAAAAATTTATTTCTTGAGTGTTTTTGGAATAAAGTGTTTTTGTAAAGTTTTAAAGGTTCTAACGATATGGGGTTGTCCATATATTACGTAACTCTTTATGGAGGAGGTGGGGTTAACAGACTCTGTTATGGTATTGTTACAATGGGGGAGGGGGGTGAAGTATAGTGTTACGTAACAAATTAAAAAGCAAAAAAAGAATAAATGGTTTTAAATAAATTGAATTTGGACTGGTATTCCCGGTTATTCCGTTTCTTCCCACAGATGATACAAGGAAAATTATTGTTTTTCTTGCAGATTGTCAAATGTAATAATATTGTTTGTTGCAAAAAAGTTCGCAGTGATTTAAGATTAATTTGTTCAGATGAATTTTTGCCACCATATACCTTCTCACAAAGGTTTCACTCAAATGCCATAAGACTTTTTTTGTCTATCAGTTTTGAAAGATCTAAGAGATAGAACTTGCAAAAACTGTGGTTTGTATTTTGCTTCTAAAAAAGCAGTTACAAATCATTTCCGCCAACTGCACAAGAAGAACTTGATTTTAAATAAAATAAATCCAGTTCGCGCAATCACAAGGCGTAATAAGGAATATTTGTATCATTTACCTGCTTATAATTCCTCTAAACCTGAAGTAAGTTAAACTCAACTGTTAAATAAACTATTTATAAATATCTTTTACGGAATAACATTGTAAAAAGAATTCCGCAAATGGAAAATAAAATTTCAGTAATAAGTTCTTCGAGAATATAAAAAAAGTGTTTATTAATAACAAAAAATCATCCATTTTCCGGATTAATTGAAATTTTCGTTTTCCTCATCTGATGCTTGTGTCTCTTCCACACTGGATGCAGAATCATTTTCCACGTCTCCATCTGATCCGTTCGAGTCATGATCTGATTCCAAGAGAGCAGATATGTTTGCAATTGCATCATCGACTATTTTTTCAACATTTCCAC
The DNA here is from genome assembly GCA_032873175.1 of Leptopilina drosophilae. Lineage (NCBI taxonomy): Eukaryota > Metazoa > Arthropoda > Insecta > Hymenoptera > Figitidae > Leptopilina > Leptopilina drosophilae. The sequence goes on from CM065486.1 coordinate 15,254,538, forward strand.
CCTTATTTCTTTTAAACTTATTACGGCACCTTTGATTAGTAGCTTTGAATAGCGATAACATTGCTGCTTTATATACTGCCATATTTTCAGGACCGGTAAATAAAGAACAATTAACTGCAGCCTCTAAAAAATATATATTTCATTGGTATCTATAACAGAAATGAAGAAAGTCTCTAATTGTCGGAAAGCATTTTTCATATTTGCATATAAAGGACAAAATATAATTAAACAAATTAAAGTCATTTACTTCAGAAATTTAAGTACTCTTTTCATTTCATCTTTTCAAAACATAAATCCTTATTGTAGATTATTCATAGAACGATTTTAGTTAAAATTAATTTAAAAGGTTAACACAACGTGCACAGCAGTAGTAAGAAATTCTTTTAGAGTCAAGCTGCCTAATCGAACTAAGTGGTCATACTAAGGAATTTTGCGAGAAATTATCATAAAAATTATTGTTTAAAAAAATTTGAAAATTTAAAACAAAAGACTTACTATTTTCTGACGTTCTTGTTTATTTTTTATATCGTCTAAATGACGGAATTGCTCAATGGAGTCAATCGAATAGCCTTCTAAGTTTTGGTAGAGTTTATTAGCGAGTTGATCTTTGCTGTAATGGGTCCTCTAGAGTCGAAGAATTTCGTTATTTTTATTGTAAATTTCTTCATTTTTCTTTTGAAAGTGATCCAGTTTTGTTTCGATAGCTCTGATTAAAAAAGAACCATAATATAAATTTGAGAAAAATGATTAACTAAAATTATTTTAATTATTTATGAAATTTGTCATTACTGTAAACTTTTTAAAATTCCTATATATTCAGGATAAGCTGCAGTAGGAATATTTATGACTGACATATATCAAAAAAAGTTTCAGTGCCCTTAGTCAAATTTGAAATATTTGCATCAATTTTTGAGTTTTGACAACTGTTGTCACACGAATTCTCAGAAACAGGAGCACATGAGACAAGCGATGGAGTCAGCAATGACTGTCCTGAACTAGTATCAACTTTTGGGCCAACAGAAGCTGAACAACATTCCTCTTCAGGCCTTAAAAAATCAAATTTATTCTTAAACTAAAACCGAAAATATTTTTTTCACAGGTTCATATTTTTGAGACAGTATAAGGTGTATATAGAAGAAAGTAATGTAACTTACGAATTAGTGTTGGCCACATTAAGTCCATTGTTGGAGCTAGTACCAGACATAGATTTATCTTCTAAAGACCTTTAAGATATCAAGACAATTTACATACAGAGTGTTGATACACTTGTGCTCAGAAATGCCTTTTCTCAGGGAAGGCACTAATTTAACACGTTTTGCTGAGTTTCTGTATTCTGTATAGTTCGTGTCAATAATTCCAACAGAATTCGGCATTTCTATTGACTAAACTTTTAGACAATATAGAAGGTAGGCAAACTACGTGAACTTTCTGATCACAAGTGTTTAAAAAAAATTAACAAATACAGTAGCACAAAACGCAAAAATAAAAAAGGATAAGTTCACTTACGAATTAGTCACAATTTTTTGATTTGATTGATTTAATAAGCTTTTCATATCAGGTAACTGTGAGACTTTGCCAGAACTGGGTCTACAGCTCGAGTCAGCACCAGCCGCAGATTTATCTTTTTGAGATCTTCAAAACATGAAATTTATTTACATATACAGTGTTAGTAGAAAAAAATTCTATTTCAGATTACCATTTGTTAAATATTGGCAATAAGTACACTTACCAAATACTTATTTCTCTTTGATCAGATTTATCTATTGACTCTTTCGAAACATGTTGTGAAGTATTCTTAGAATTAGATGAACAAATTTTACTTTACTTAATATCTCGTAAACAATGTCAACTTTAAAGTAAAACATTCAATAGTTTTTAAAGGAATATGGTAAATGGAGCATCACAAGGAAAAGATAAGTAAAGTATTTAACTTACGAAATGGTTGCCTTTTTCGGATTTGCTTGTTCTAAGTCACAATAAGAGCCTTTAAGCTGTGAAGTATTGTCAAAATTTGTTTTACTACTCGATCCAACATTAACCGTAGATTCACTCCCTTTAGACCTTAAAAATAATTTTGAGAAATTGTGTTCAGATTATTTGTTTAGATAATTAAAGATCAATATTGAATAAAACACTTATAGCCATTTATATTATTTCCCAGGGAGTTCCAGGAGATCTTCTTATAGCTTTTAGTTGAATGTTCATTTTCGTAATACTCAAAAAAAAAGAAAATTTATTCTTTGCTTTATAAAAACTTGACAAATTTAGAAAGCTTCCCTCTATATTCAGACGGAAGTTTTCCAAAGACGTACGCTTTAAGCTTCAAGGAAAATTCCCTTATACTTTTAATAGAAGATTCAGAAGATTCTACTGAAGGCTTTCGAGAGATTTAATATTTAATAAAATATATATAAATTTACTTACAAAGTTGGAGTCTTTTTCAAATTCAGTTGTCCTGCAAGTAATTTCAATGTATCAATTTTATTATCTACTGAAGATGATTTTTTCTTTTTCTTGGGTGGTTCTTCTTCAGATGTGGATAAAAGGTTTTTTAGAGTTTTTATTCTTCTGCCTGTAGTTGATGTTCTGACATGATTTTTCGAAAACATCTTGCCCTTCTTCATTTCACCTTTACTTCCCATGGTCTGTACTATTAAAATGAATTAAAATGCGTTCTATTATAAATTATATAAAAGGAAAACAAGAAAACTTTTAGTATTTAATGTGACAATTAAAAGGAAAGTAATAATAGTAAAATAATAAAATAATAATAATAGTAATAATAATAAATAATAATAATAATAATAGTAAAACCGCATAAATGAAATTATGACATCTAACTTTAAAGGTCTACCATTTTGGATGCACTAAAAGGCTATTTTTGATCATTTTTTCAAGTGTAAAATGTAAATAATGACATGTGAGGTTTTGCACAAATAAATGCAACCTCGAAGTGTAAAAAAACCTTTTCAATTTTTTTAAATATATATTTTTTTATTTAAAAATAATTATTAGAAAAATTTTAAAAAAGGGCGCCGTTGATGAAATTTTTTACATGGATGGTCTAAAACAAAAAAATCCAAAATTGACAAAATGATAGCCATTTTTCGAAAAACATGTAAAAAAATGTTGTTTTTTACCATTTTGGGCCACAAAAACATATTTAATAACAAAATTTTTATAGTTCCTTGATATGCACTATAGCTATAAACCTGCTGAATCTAAAACCGTTTGTATTTTTTTGTTTAAGACCATCCATGTAAAAAATTTCATCAACGGCGCACTTAAAAAAATTGTAACGGTTTTTTTTCTTACACTTCGAGGGTATATTTATTTATGTGCAAAACCTCACATGTCATTATTTACAATTTATAGTTTAAAAAATGATAAAAAATAGCCAAGCCGCTAGAGCTCTCTGTCTAAATGCTCATAGTTCAACGTAAAAAGCGAGAATCTACTCCTGAAGGGTCAGCAACTTGTAGTCTCAAAAAAATTCTTTCAATGTAATGATCTAAAATTGTATTTACGGAACGAGTACTGAAGAAAATATGTTATTTTAAATTTAAATTTTCATACTAGGAAAAGTTTTTAAATTCCTTACCTTGCCAGACATAAAGACGAGAGTATGAAAGTGAATTACGACCAGAAAGTGCATCTATGCAAACCACACAATTACCAAGTTTATCCCAAAAATAAACTTACATATATGTAAATGTTCCTCACTATTCCTATTCTTGAATCTCGAAGAGTGCAACAGTTGTCACGTAATTTTGTGGCGAATGTAATTTCTTCGCACAATGTGAAGTAAGTTTTCAAAGATTCTTCACAAAACAATAGAGTTTCTGGTGATGATTCTTTAGAAACTAGAAGGCGGGAGACAACGTGTAACAACAGAAAATAGGATAGGATGATATGATAGGAATGATTTTCAAATACATTTTCGAATATAGCTGGAGCAGTATAAAGAACAGTTTCACGAAACTCTGTTGCTTTAAAAGCGCAAAAAGCACTCATTTTGTTAGGTCGGTGATTAAAGTCAGAATCAATTTCTTGTCTTTACCGACTTAAAAGTATTTATTTAATAATTTATCTTTAAATTATTAAAACTTTTGCACATCACTGTCCTTATTTATTATTTTAATAAAAAAGTCTTAGAAAAATTAACATTGAATTTCGAACAGTCATATGCTGTTAAGGGTGTTTCGAAAAATTTTTAAAGCTATCATGTATAGAATCTTATAGGAGACACATCTAGGAATTGACACATTGTTTGAAAATCTGTATTAAATTTAATATATCTGTGTGTGACGATTTATGTTTTATGAGATGCGAATCGAAAAAGATACCTACGAAGAAAATAATTTAAAGGTTATGTTTGTATTATTTCTACCTTTATAATACTTCCTGTTGAATTGTATAAAAGTAAAATCATTGTTTTAAAATTTTTGCAGTTTTATATTGAGATTTGATTCCCACTCTCAATTTTAATTTCGAAAATTATAAACGTAACCTAAAATTGTTTGCTTCTTAGGTACCTTACTCTGGAGCGCGTCACATATGCATTTTAAAATTTTATATACAATGTATTTTAAATTTTATACACAGACAAGATCCTTAAAACTTCTAATTATCTAACAGTAATGAATTATATTTATTCTTAAATATTTTTTAAAAATTAAAATACAAGCTTACAATTTTACAAACATCAATTCAATTTTTAAAAATTTGTATTGTTTATGTAAAATTTTAGAGACGTTTGAATTTCCCCATAATGATTATTTATGGAATATTTATAAGACAGAATTTAATTACATGGAACCTTCATGTAGATGATTTGAATAATTTCGTTTTACATTAACGAGAATATCTATATTATAAATATTTCAGTAAACAAGAACACGAAGTCACCAAATTCTTTTTTACAATAATTTTCAATTGATTGCAGGATGTATTAATTTAAAAGAAACTTGATTAGTAAATTAAAATTTAGAATAAATATCATTCAACAAAATTCTAGTGATACAAACTTTTAAATGTTTAAAACTATATTTCATCGAAACTTCTTTTGTCCGTTTTTTATTTGCTGCAATTATTACATAACACAGACGACAAAATTTCATCAACTGCATGTTGCCTAAAACGTTACAGCCGATTCTTACAGGATTTTGTCCGTAGAATACGAATCTGACCTTGAAAATATTGGATTGGCTCCAATTTTTAAGCAACTTACGTTTCAATACGCAAAATATGCATTTTTAACATTTTTTGAATGAATGTTAAATCATAGAGTGAAACAGTAAATTTATCTGTATAGGGCCAAATTAAAGCATAAACACTGCTAATCAATATCCAAAAACAAAAAAATTAATTTATGTACACTTTAACCTATAATGTTCAAAGAGACATACGCTGTTCCATAAACATATTGAAAACAACAAGTACTTTTGACTATCCCTGGCAAAAGTGATTTACCAAATGTCTCCCCACGTGGGTATACATTTGGGATACATTTGGGAAACATTTGGTAAACGGCTTTATAAGTCTGTTAATAGACAGAATTTAATGAAAAAAGTTATTGGAAATTGAAAAGGAACAATCATGATGGAATTGATATATTTTTTAGGATAAATTAACGTTAAATTAATGAGAAATTAATGTTTAACGGAGGAAATGTCAGTTTTAGTGTAGGATGAATGTGTGTGTAAGATCAATATTGGAATAAACTGTTGATATGTCGCCGCGCATTTTGCGCGACAGATGGCGATGGTGACATTTGTCCATGGCTTTATATTACATGCTCCTTCATAATAAAAGCAATATTTTTAATTGTTGGTTAAGATACACAAAATACAAAAAAATTATATTTGAAAAATAAAACATATAATTTCAACCCTCAAAAGAAATAATGGATGTTTTAGACCAATAAAAACTAGGTTTAATCACCTCCTTCATTAAGAAAGATATTTTTTATTCGTTGGTCAAGTTACATGAAATGGAAAAAAAATTTAAATAAAAAAAAAACATTTATAGTTCCAACCCCCGAAAAGAAATAATAGATATTTTAGACCAATAAAAAAATAAACAAATTCCTCCCACTTTTAAAATCAATTTTTCTATTAGTTGGCAGATTTAAACAAAATGGAGAAAAAAATTTATATTTAAAAAATAAAATATATAATTTCAATCCTCAAAAGAAATAATGGATGTTTTAGACCAATAAAAACTAAGTTTAAACTCCTCCTTCATTCAGAAAGATATTTTTTATTCGTTGGTCAAGTTACACGAAATGGAAAAAAAATTTAAATTTAAAAAAAACATATATAGTTCCAACCCCCGAAAAGAAATAGTGGATATTTTAGACCAATAAAAAAATAAACAAATTCCTCCTACTTTTAAAATCAATTTTTCTATTAGTTGGCAGATTTAAACAAAATGGAGAAAAAATTTATATTTAAAAAATAAAATATATAATTTCAACCCTCAAAAGAAAAAAATGGATGTTTTAAACCAATAAAAACTAAGTTTAAACTCCTCCTTCATTAAGAAAGATATTTTTTATTCGTTGGTCAAGTTACACGAAATGGAAATAAAATTTAAATTTAAAAAAAACATATATAGTTCCAACCCCCGAAAAGAAATAATGGATATTTTAGACCAATAGAAAAATAAACAAATTCCTCCTACTTTTAAAATCAATTTTTCTATTAGTTGGCAGATTTAAACAAAATGGAGAAAAAATTTATATTTAAAAAATAAAATATATAATTTCAACCCTCAAAAGAAATAATGGATGTTTTAAACCAAAAAAAACTAAGTTTAAACTCCTCCTTTATTAAGAAAGATATTTTTTATTCGTTCGTCAAGTTACACGAAATGAAAAAAAAATTAAATTTAAAAAAAATATATAGTTCCAACCCCCGAAAAGATATAATGGATATTTTTGACCAATAGAAAAATAAACAAATTCCTCCTACTTTTAAAATCAATTTTTCTATTAGTTGGCAGATTTAAACAAAATGGAGAAAAAATTTATATTTAAAAAATAAAATATATAATTTCAACCCTCAAAAGAAATAATGGATGTTTTAAACCAATAAAAACTAAGTTTAAACTCCTCCTTTATTAAGAAAGATATTTTTTATTTGTTGGTCAAGTTACACGAAATGGAAAAAAAATTAAATTTAAAAAAAAATATATAGTTCCAACCCCAGAAAAGAAATAATGGATATTTTAGACCAATGAAAATAAAGTTGAAACTCCTCCTTCATTAAGAAAACTATTTTTTTTGTTGGTTAAAATACACAAAATGGAGAAAAAAATTTATATTTAAAAAATAAAACATATAAAAGAAAAAATAGATGACTTATAGGTCACTAAATTTTTCTTTGTGAGGTTGGAATTATGTTTTTTTAAATAAAAATTTTTTTCTCCAATTTGTTTAACTCTACCAACAAATAAAAAAATAGTTTTCTTATTGAAAGAGGAGTTTCTACTTTATTTCTGTTGGTCTAAAGCATACATTATTTCTTTTGGGGGATGGAATTGTATGTTTTATTTTTCAAATTTAACATTTTTTCTTAATTTTGGTTAATCCTACCAATAAATAGAAAAATTAATTTTAAAAGTAGGAGGAGTTTGTATATTTTTTTATTGGTCTAAAATATCCATTTTTTCTTTTGGGGTGTTGGTACTATGTATGTTATTTTTAATATAAATTTTTGTTCTATTTTGTGTAACTTGACCAACAAATAAAAAAATAGATTTCTTTATAAAGGAGGAGTTTTAACATTATTTTGATATTGGTCAAAGTCATATACTTTTTTTTGGTGTTGGAATTATGTGTTTTTTTCAAATATATAACTTTTATTCTCCATTTTGTTTAACTTGACCAACAAATAGAAAAATTTATTTCTTTATGAAGGAGGAGTTTCAACTTTATTTTTATTGGTCTAAAACATCCTTTATTTCTTTTGTGGGTTGAAATTATATATTTTATTTTTTAAATATAAATTTTTTCTCCATTTTGTTTAAATCTGCCAACTAATAGAAAAATTGATTTTAAAAGTAGGAGGAATTTGTTTATTTTTTTATTGGTCTAAAATATCCATTATTTCTTTTCGGGGGTTGGAACTATATATGTTTTTTTTAAATTTAAATTTTTTTTTCCATTTCGTGTAACTTGACCAACGAATAAAAAATATCTTTCTGAATGAAGGAGGAGTTTAAACTTAGTTTTTATTGGTCTAAAACATCCATTATTTCTTTTAAGGATTGAAATTATATATTTTATTTTTTAAATATAAATTTTTTCTCCATTTTGTTTAACTTGACCAACAAATAGAAAAATTTATTTCTTTATGAAGAAGAAGTTTCAACTTTATTTTTATTAGTCTAAAACATCCATTATTTCTTTTGGGGGTTGGAATTATATATGTTTGTTTTAATTTAATTTTTTTTCTCAATTTTGTTTAAATCTACCAACAAATAGAAAAATTGATTTTAAATGTAGGAGGAGTTTAAACTTTATTTTTATTGGTCTAAAACATCCTTTATTTCTTTTGTGGGTTGGAATTATATGTTTTATTTTACTTTAACTTTTTTTCCCATTTTGTTTAAATCTATTAACAAATAAAAAAAATTGATTATAAATGTAGGGGGAGTATGTTTATTTTTTTATTGGTCTAAAATATTCATTATTTCTTTTGGGGGTTAGAATTATATGTTTTATTTTACTTTAACTTTTCTTCCCATTTTGTTTAAATCTATTAACAAATAAAAAAAATGATTTTAAATGTAGGGGGAGTATGTTTATTTTTTTATTGGTCTAAAATATCCTTTATTTCTTTTGAGGGTTAAAATTATATATTTTATTTTTTAAATATAATTTTTTTGTATTTTGTGTATCTTAACCAACAATTAAAAAAATTGCTTTTATTATGAAGGAGCATGTAATATAAAGCCATGGACAAATGTCATCATCGCCATCTGTCGCGCATAATGCGCGGCGACATATCAACAGTTTATTCCAATATTGATCTTACACACACATTCATCCTACACTAAAACTGACATTTCCTCCGTTAAACATTAATTTCTCATTAATTTAACGTTAATTTATCCTAAAAATTATATCAATTTAATCCTGATTATTCGTTTTCAATATCCAATAATTTTTTTCATCAAATTCTGTCTATTAACAGACTTATAAAGCCGTTTACCAAATGTTTCCCAAATGTATCCCAAATGTATACCCACGTGGGGAGACATTTGGTAAATCACTTTTGCCAGGGATGTAAGGCAATTTAAATAAAAATTAATCTCTCTAGGGGTTTTTATTGTTGCTGGTTACTGTTCTGTATTCAGATTTCAATATTCAAAATGGCGGATCCAATATGGCAGAATTTTTTTTAATTTTACATTTTTATAATAAAAGGCGTAAATTATTTTAAAAAATTGGTCCGCCACTTGTAATGTTTATATTTCATAGCAGATTTGTAAGCAGCGATCATAAAAAACCCCAGAGAGACTAATTTTGACTTGAATTGCCTTACATGGTCAAAAGTAATGTTATTTTTAATACGTTTATGGAACTGCGTATGTTTCTTTGGACATTATAGGTTAAAGTGTACATAAATTAAATATTTTGTTTTTGGATATTCAAGAGTAGTGTTTGAGCTTTAATTTGGTGCTATGCGGACAGATTTACTGTCCCGGTGTAGGATCAAATAATGTGAAAATAAGAAAAAACAAATTTTTTTACATTTTTTTTTATTTTTTAATATTTTTTTGCGATCGGACTGTAAAAATATACTAACAAACTCATTTTCAGTTAATTAGATCAAATAATGTAGGAATTAGAAAAAAAAAATTTTTAAAAATTTTTTAGTTCTTCCTTGACAATGCTATGGCATTATTACATAGCAAGTTCTCTATATTTTTCCTTAATATTCGCGTTAAAATACACTAGTGTGCCAAATTTTAGCCCTCCATGTTAAACAGTTTATATGTTAAGGGGGATAATGGTCACTTTTTGTGCATTTTTGGCCAAAAATCTTATTATTTCCTTGACAACGCTATGGCCATCACCTCCAATCACATTCTCTATATTTTTCCTGTAATAGGAACAATAAGGTTCCGTCAGTACCCCAAAAAAAGGTAATAAAATATTTAAAATTGCAAGTGTTAAATGCATGGCTGTTATTTATTTGAAGGAAACGTTACACTAATGATTTTAAGTTTACACAATTAAATGAAATTTTGAAAAAATGAATATTTAAGTTTACTTTGCACACTTTATTACATTTTTGTAATCTTACCTGCACTTGTTTAGATGGCTTTCGTTTATTTTTGGGAAAGCAATCACACTCTTCTGATGATGAAAATCTTTTTAATTTTTATAAACCGTTTTCGCTAGGAATAAATGCATGATATTTTAAAGTTCCGGTAATTGTTGCAGCAGTGTTAAATCTGGATTGTAATTCTTATAAAGATGTTGCAAGGTCTTTCTTACTGCTCCTATACCGTCACATGCTCCCTTTCCGTCAACAGTGGGATGGAAATGCCCTTCGGTGGGTATATCAAAATCTGATTCATGTGATAATAAATTTGCAAAATTGCTTTTGTTCTTAAAGTGCTGCCCAGCTCCATCTGTTACGTAATATATTTTGTTTGAACTATATGTCGTCTTAACCCTTAGCAGTACGGTGTCTAGCACTACTGACCACATACGTTTTTTTAAATTTTTCTAGAAAAACATGCAAGTTTTGTAATCAAAATTATTGTCTTTTACATTTTATAGCATGACCAATGTAACCAAATTAAAAAATAATCTAAATTAACAATATTACATAAATAAGGAATATTTATAAACAATTGAAACTATCAAAATGTCACATAATTATAAAAATATTTAACAAACACTTAATTTCTTAAGTAATATTACATGTCACGTTAGACATAAAAGTTTTTGGAGTCTCTGATTACAAATCTGCAATCAGTTTTTCAAAATTTAAAATGGCGGATCCAATATGGCGGACGACTATTTAAAAATTTAATTGAATTTGCTTGAATTTTGATACTTGGGGGTTTTTGGAGTCGCTGATTACGAATCAGCAATCAGTTTTTCAAAATTAAAAATAGCCGATCCAATATGGCGGACGACTATTTAAAAATTTAGTTGAATTTGCTTGAATTTTAATACTCGGGGGTTTTTGGAGTCGCTGATTACGAATCAGCAGTCGGGTTTTCAGAATTAAAAATGGCTAAAAACTAACGACTTGGACGTGACAAGTTTTTAGTTCCATTTATTTATTTTTAATTTATTTTGTTTTGTTGTAATTATTAAAAACTTACGTATGTTGCTTTTCTTGGACATCTACTAATTCTACTTCAATCTTTATAACTTATTTACCTACCATTTACAATAAATTTTTAAAATGAACAATATATAAATCGATACCTCCGTGCAAAACAAACCTCTCTCACGTTGGTTCTCTAAAGTAACCACTCTGCATTTTTTCTCATAACCTGGTAATATTTTGTTTTATACATTTTTTATTTAAAGGTTATTATTTGTAAGAAAATCTAAACACAATTTATAATCAGTCACTATTGATAGAGTATAAATGTTTATTATATTTCATTGTAAATATTTTATATTTTTAATGAAAAATAAATGAAAGAGAATATGATGAGGTTATGAGAAAAATGCAGAGAGGTTACTTTAGAGAACCAACGTGAGAGAGGTTTGTTTTGCACGGAGGAATCGAAATGTTTATTGCTTGATAATTGTATTTATGATAGAAACTCATTGCTGTCTCTAAAAAGTTTAGAAGAGCAGTTCTTCATATTATTAAACAAGGTAAGTACGTGACAAGTAAAGTATAATTATAGTTCAAATTGCATTTTTCATTCCATTAGATATAGTAAGTTTACAAAATATGCTGTAAAAATAGACATTTGTATATTATTTTTAAAAAGTTATCGTACAAGGTAGGTTAACAGTTATTGAACTCCGTAAATGAATTATGGAAATTGATGTAGAATTAGTAGATGCCCCCAGTGACAATGAATCCATCGATAGTTTATAAGATTCAGAAACTGAAAATGATACGTGCCTTTTTCAAAAACCAATTTATATGCTCAACAAAAGAATAGTAAACAGGAGCCAGTAACCAAAAGTGAACTATTTATATTTCAGGGAATCAATATTCTGACGGGTGTCAAAAGATTACCGTCATATCGGGATTACTGGTCATCTAATCCTCAATTGCATGATGAATACATATCATCTTTAATGACGGTAAATCGATTCGGCTTCTTTCTTAGTTATTTATACGTAAGTGATAAGAGTAAAAAACCCAAAAAAGGAGATCCGAATTTTGACAAATTATATGAGTTGAGACCTGTAATCGAGACGCTTAGCGACACGTTCAAAACATGTTGGAATCCAGGACAGTATTAGTCTATTGATGAATCCATGCTTAAATTCAAAGAACGTCATAGCATGAAACAATACATGGCAGCTAAACCAATAACACGTGGTTATAAGTCTTGGACAAGAGCAGATCAATCTGGCTTCATGTGCGAATTCCAAATATATACTGGGAAAACAGAGTCGACGGAAAAACAATTAGGTGCTCGTGTAGTAAAGGATTTAATGCGCGAAATTGTTGTAAAAAACCACCATGTTTGTTTTGACAATTTTTTACGGGGGTTGATCTGTTGGTGAGTCTGAAAAAAGATAAAACATTCTCATGTGAAAATGTCAGATTTTATTGGTCAAAAATGCCGAAAAGCCAGAAGCCGGATAAAAGTTTTAAAATTGGAGACTATGAGTTTCAAACATCAACTACAGGTCGGCAAAAAAAGGATCGTTGCTACCCATTAATTGTCCAGTTACATGTGCTGATTACAACAAGCGTATGGGATATGTTGATTATGCTGACAGACTGGTAGCAACGTATAAAATTGATCGAAAGTCCAAAAAATGATAGTTGAGATTATTTTAACACTTTGTAGACCTGGCGGTAGTAAATTCTTTCGTCATATACAAAGAACGAAATACTCAACCACCTCTAACTTTAAATGATTTCCGACTTCAACTAGTTTTAGAGTTAGTTGATCACAAACTTGCAAAACCAAGAGGTCGAAAACGGAAAATTTAAACCTTAACTCAGCACAAACCAAAAGTGTCCCTCACAAAGAGGCAGTCACAGTCATCTTACATTCCTGTGCACCAAGACACATTTAGACGCTGCGCATTTTGCAGTACTCGAGAAAAAGTAAAAAGAACAGCTTGGCTTTGCGCAGAATGCAATGTACCTGTTTGTTTGTCATCAGAAAAAAACTGATTTTCAAATTTTCACAAATAGTCTAAGAAAAGTAACATACGAAAATATATTGTTACATCCCGAGCGGAGAGCGAGGTTATTTTAAATTTTAATTATTATTTAATTTATTTCAGAGGAATGGTAGGCTGATTAAGTCAAGTTGGTAAAGCTTGACTATTTATTTTTATGTGGGTACGTTCTCTTCTATCGGTCCTACGGGGGTCGTCTTATAATTGTTTAAAATATAATTGTTATATAATTACCTTTTCTTAATAATTTAGTAATTTTTAATGGATTTGAACTCAGTAAATGAATGATTTTTAATTTTTAATGATAAAATATTTATTATCTTTGATTACAAGAAAGAATGAAATGTGTAATTTTTAGAATGTGTTTATGGTGTAATTACAATTTGTTAAAAATTGGTACTTACAATTACCTCTGTTTCGAGGGCAGATACAATGATGAATTTTTGACAAGGAATATATTTCCTATAGTCGTTGACACTGTGAGGTTTTACAACTCTTAAAAAAGAACGGTTGGGACTTTGTCACAGTTTTTAGTTCTTATTCTCCGAAAGCACACACGTCACGTTTGCAAATCGTATCTCGAGAATAGACTAGACTACGACGTATAATCTATTAATTTTTTAATATACCGACTCACAAGTCTGGCGATAATGAATACTTGCTCAATAATTAGAACAACGAGTAAACTTTATACTGTTTGAAAATGCAAGATTTACGGCCAAAATTATGATTACCGAAGGGTCAAGCTTAAAGATGAAGCTGTCACGACGCGAACGTAACGATGACTTTGTATCGAAATAAACTGACGGATGACAATGGATTTGCATGGGTTTTTATAGTAGCAAATCTTCCCTAGTGGGAAACAAAAGATCAAAGATCACCCCCATCTCCAAGCTTGACTCCTAGATCATCCCAAGAATTGAATCAGTTCTTGGAGCTTTGTGAACACCTGCATCACATATAGTATATCGCGAGTATCACTATTCCATGGGATAGTAAACACTCCCAGGAAGAAAACTAAGCTTGCATCTAGCCACATACTATTGTGAGTCAAGTCCACTCGCAATGCGTATATAACATTATTTATAATTCTTTATTAGTGTGCATCCTTATATCGAATCTCATAGCTTCAGTTCTATGAAGAGTAGATGATCGCATTCTATTTGTCAACTATGAGGACCGATAAACAGATGAACTATTTAGAAAAACATTCTACACTCTATGCAGCTGCAAAATTATTCTTAGAAAACAATGCATAGAGAGTAGAAGGATACATTTCCTTCTTAAATTCCAAAATATATAGTATTAAATTTAGAGAACATGAAAAAGCTGCGTGAGAAACGACTATCAAATTTGTTATATAATACCTCTTACTAATTTTAGTTAATATTGTATATAATTAAGGTTTAATTAAATCTATGAAATTACTGAAAGTAATTCTTTCTTTAAAGATTCTCTTATTACTTTCTATCTATTGCTATTCTTTTGTTATTTGTATATATCAAACGCAACTCTTCTAATCTCAAATTTCTTTACGCGCGTTGATCTATAGTGATTCACAGCTAATGTCTTGAATTTCAAGGAGAAAATTTTGTTACTGGGATGTAACAGTCCTTCCTCCTTAAATTTGTTCATCGTCTCGATTGAACATTTGAAATTTTGAGTATTTGCAAACGTGAGTATTTCGACAATTTTTAAACCCATTCATTCATTTCATTCATTGCAGTACATAATACATATGATGTTATTGGAATTCATGGCATTTGTAAATAGGAAGCCATACGTCTCTAGTAGTAAATACAAATCTATATGAGTAATGTATAGTGTAATGCGAGTAAGTGTTATCAGTGATACCGTCGGAGCAATGACTTCTGTCATCGTAAGTATGATCTTAACTTCTTTGTCTAAGAGTCCTTGAGGATATGTATCAATGAACCCCTTTTCTCCCTTTGTCTTCATCATAATCCAATTGCTCATCAGTATTTAATAATTTACCATGGAGAGCAGATCATCATCAGCAGAGACGGTGAATTTTGAAGATTTTGTTGCAGGTAAATAAAATATAGTTATATATATATATATATTGTGACGCGGCATTTTGCCACGCACAATATTAATCGATTGTTTTTTGATGTTGATATTAATAATTCGATAAAATTATGATCAAAACGAGAATTTTTCCTTGTCTTTCTAAAATAAACCAAAATTGTGATCATTAAATTTTAAAACTCTCTAATTTCAAGTAAATAAATCATTCAAATTGTACTATTCAAACCTGCCAACTCGTCAGATCGACAATTGTAAAACGAAATTATTCAAAGCAATTTCTGCCGAATCGTTGTTGTTTTCTTTTCACATTGCCGGGAAGTTTCCTCGGATTATTATTCCACTGGCCGCCATTTAATAGGCTCAATCATCAAGGGAAGTGTTTCCTGGTGCATATATTCGGACGTGATTCCCGAATATTCAAGAGCACCAGGAAGACGAAAAACTACTTTGTATTGGTCCTGTCAAATTAATGACGGTGGCCATATTGGATTAAAGGTCGACTCAAATTCAGCAACGGCGGCGAATAAGATCGCGCTCTACTTTACCGTCTGTGACTCAATTACCCTGGGAGGGTAATTAAATGACAAAAAGACTGTAAACTAGTGAAATTGTTGTCCGCCTGGGACTCACCAGGAGAAAACGAAGCGCGCGCGTAGCGACGCGTTCGCTGTAGCCGAGTCAGCCATTTTTCTATTTATTCTCGTTTTGGTAGAGTTGACGGGCGCATCTCGCCAAATTAAAACAATTAAATTTAATAAAAAAAAAATTGTTCGCTGTTTCTTTGAGTGCCATGTCAGGACGCGGAAGCTTGCGGGGTCGTAGGAGAATCGACGGTGAGTCCAGTTAAAATAAAAGCACTGATTTCTCGCCACATGGGCACATATTATTGTCAGTTTAAAGAATTGAAAGTGATGCTTGTCACCGCATGGTAATGCCGCATATTGCTCATACAAATTCGGCCTTCTGCCGAATAATTAAATTGTAAATGGTATTAATTAAAAATGATTAAATAATAAAAATCTATTAATTGTTTAACTAAAAATCAGTGAAGTGAAAATTAATGTTATCTCCTTACCACTCCCCTCTCCGCGGTTTGTGGGGAAAACTCTTTCCTCACAATTTCTGAGCAAGCTAGGCTAAATTTTCGTTAGTGAAAAATTTATCGAATAAAATCTTTTGGATATTTTTGAACAAAATATCCTGGCGCTTTAATAGATCTTTTCTAAAAATTTATTTAAATTCATAAAATCAAAGTGTAGATAACCTCAAAAATAGTCAAAATTAGTATAAAAGTAATAAAGAAAAGAAAGGAGAGGTTAGAAATGGCACCCGAACGTTAAGGTCCGAGAAAAACACATTAAATTTCTCTAATAAACAAGCATCTTTTTTTTCAGTAAAAATAATGAACTAAATTTTGATATAAAAATTTTACTTTGATGTGAGGATTTGTGCTTTTAAGCAGTAGTAGTTGTAATCAAAAATACTTTTGAAACGTAGTGATCTTGTGAGTCAAGGTTACTCTTATCTCACAACACGAATCTTCACAACAATGTGAATTGATCATTAATCGAGAATCAAATGTCGAAAATAATTTTCGAAAAATAAAATAAAATTATCAATAATAACAGAATTGATTTGTTTTAAATAAAAACTAGTTTTATTCGTGAAAAAATAAAATTTTGAAGGATTTGGCTGAGTCATCGCCGCCTTTGTTTGAATCAAAATAATAGAATTGTGTAGTCAGTTCTTGATTACAAACTTAAATAAATTGTTATTTTTCATATAAAAATAAATCAGGAGAGGATATTCTCCCTGATAAAAATAATAATAATAATTTTGAGAATTAATCTTTTTCTGGGTACTAAAAGAGAAAAATAATAAATAAAATAATGAAAATAATTAAGAATTAATTCAAATTCAATTGATTAAAAATTTATTATTTTTTTTCCTGTCATTTTTTCCTCCTTGGACAGTGAACCGTGATTATTTTTATTTTTTTTTGTACAATTAGTAATTTTTTTTCTCACTTTAATTGACAATTGGATTTATTTTTTTTTCTCACAAAACTTTTTTTTTTGATTAAGGACTGATGGTGCGATTGTTTTATTTTGTTGTATGCCCATACTCTGACAGCTCGCCATCCGTCTACTAAATCCGGTTCCTATCACAATTTCCGAATAAAAATAATTTAAAAAAAAATGTCGGAATTCGATAACAAAATGCCCGGAATTTTTGACAACTGGTCTAAAGACCAATTAAAAAGTTATTTAAATTCAGTTCACGCGAATTCTCACGGGAATTTAGAAATTTTGAAAAATCGTGCTTCGCGTTTCATGCAGTTCTATATGGGCGATAGAACGGTTCCATGGTTGCCTTCCGACGAACTGCAAATCGAACCAAACGATTCGGATTTAGAACCAATTAATGCTTCTCACGTCGAAACGTTAGATAGAATGAGTCACATTTTAAAAACACCGGTTTCACATGCGTCTAGTATACCTTTAACGACGGTATATTGTACACAAAATACAAATACCCCCACCCTCACTACGAGTAGTACAACTTATTCGTATATAACGATAGGGACTACAATCGCAAATTCGGTATCGCACGCTACGACGGGCTATCAGAATCAGTCAGCTGATTATTCGGGTCGAATTACTCCGTCCAGTAAAAAATTTGAAATTCATAAACCGGGTAAAATGGCATCGGTCATTCATAAATCAAACAGTGAATCTTCCGTGACTCCTTATTATGAAAATTTAAATAGCGGATCAGCTAAGCCCCTAATAGATTTTGAGGAAGAAAAATTCGGTTATACCTTTCGACAATTGGAGCCAACAGAAATAAACGAATGCCTGTTGACACCAAACCGATCAAATATTATAAAACCAGCTGTCGATCAAACAATCAATAAATTCGATTTCTTACCGGAAATAAATTATACGAAACCAGTTGAAAGTTCTTTTAGGCCAATACCATCGAAACGACAGCTGAGAGTAGTTCCTGAGACTAATACGACTCAAAACGATTATAAGGTCGGCCAAACACAGGCTGAGGGTCGGCCCAGGGCTAGCTCAGTGCTTAGTCATTCTTCCTTGGAAATTAACGATAAATTAGACCCGTTTGAGAATAGGAATGGTTGTCTTGATCAAAATAGTAATAAAATTCGGAAAAATTATCCGAATAATGAAATGTTTTCGGAAAAACATATGTTGAATCAACCTTCGGTAAATTACAGAAAACCCTTAGATACAATAGTTCGTAAATGGGGTATAAAATTTATCGGTGACAAAACCTCAAGCGTTGAGGACTTCCTATCTCGAGTAGAAGATGCTATGGAAATTTCATCACTTCCTGGTGAAGATGTTCTTCGCGCCGCACCTTTACTCCTAGACGGAATAGCGCTGCAATGGTTTCGATTAAACAAAAATAATTGGTCTTCGTGGGATCAATTTAAAGACGCGTGTAGAACTAATTTCGGGGACAAAAATTACCAATGGAGTTTTGAAGAACAAGTCTCAAATCGTGTACAGGGTCCGGATGAGTCCACTACAACTTATATTATTTGTATGCAAGGACGCTATTCTAAATTCACTCGGCCTGCTTCCTTGATTGAAGTATTAGATAGAATATATTTCAACCTTCGCCCCGAAATAAAGCGTTCAATAAGTAGACGTGAATTTAAAACCTTGATTGAATTGTCCACAATAGCTTCCGAAGTGGAGCGAATGTTAGATTCGCTTAAAGTCAAAAGAAAACCGGTACCACCTGAGAATTCATTTTTCCCTGAGTTTGCTTATTCGGGAAAATTTGAATCAAGGTCAACGACGTTCTCAGATAGTTAAGATTCGGTAGTTCTAGTAGAAAAAATGACTAAAGTTTTAGATGCTTTAGTCGAGAAATTAAATTCAAAGCCCGCGAATATCAAGGAAGTAAAAAACCCGAATAATTCGAAGAATTCGGGAGTTAAAAAATAAAATGTCGATAAGCCATTGTCTAATAAACCGAAGTCGAATAATTCGACGAATAAAAATGATTCACAGACGAAAAGAAAGTTTCGTGAGCCTAAGTCTCAACCTCCTTGCTTCAATTGTCGTAAGGATGACCATGAATGGAAAAAATGCCCAAAAGCATGGACGAAATTCTGCCACATATGCGGAGAAAAAGACGTCACGAAATTTGACTGTGAATCTGATTATTGTAAGGGAAACTAAAAATTGAGATCAACCTTAGGGTCGATGATCCTCCTAATTTAGTTGCACAGACCCTTAACAATAAAGTAAAAGTAAAACCGGTTAAAACTAGTTTAACCGCGAATAGTAAGGCTCGTAAAAAGAAAATAGTAAAATCTTCTTTGAATATTGAAACTTTAGCTCATAATGATTTTGATAGTAACTTGTTAAACCCGTCTAGTGAAGTAAATAAAATAAATAATAAATTGAAAAAAGTCTGTGATCAACCTATTGATTGTAAACTTGATTCGGTGGATACTACACCGTATGAACTTAATAATCCCCACTTAACTTGTCAATTCAGACAGGAGGGAAATAAATTGAATAAATTAAGCGGTGATAGTACTCATTCAAGACCTTACATAAATATTAGAATAGGGGATTCAGAAATTAACGCACTAGTTGATACGGGTTCGGCTAGAACTTATTTAGGTTCAATAGGTGAATCGATAATAAATTCGAATAATTACAAAATAAATAATGATAAACAAAGTAGCGTTTTATTAGCGAACGGTACTATTGAGCCGATTGTTGGTGAAAGTATATTACCAATGAGCTTCGCGGGAATAACTAATAAAATAAATGTGCGAATTGTTCCAAAATTAACCGAATATTGTATATTAGGTATGGATTTTTTGCGAACATTCGGCATAATAATCGATATTAATGATCAGAAATTGTGGGTATCCGATAAGCCAGTTGATAGGGTAGATTTTGGTCAAACCGAACCGAATAATGATGAATCGTGTGCCGGATTAGTTGAATTAACCAACAAAGAAAGAAAACATCTCGAGACACTTTTAAAAAGAATCATCCCCTCGGTTCCAGATAAATTGCCCCCAGCTAAATTGGTAGAACATGTAATAAATACAGGCGATAATGCCCCAATTCGTCAGAAAAATTATCGCATGTCGCCAAAAGTATGCGAGGAGTTTATTAAACTAGTTAAAGAACTCCTCAACATAGGAGTTTTAGAAGCATCAAATAGTGATTGGTGTAATGCGGTTGTAATGGTTCGTAAGCCGGATGGTACCTACCGTCTCTGCATTGATTTTAGAAAGGTAAATAATGTGACAATTAAAGACTCATACGCATTACCTTTTATGGCGGAGATTTTGGATAAACTTAGCTCTGCTAAGTTTATTTCCAAATTAGATTAAAAAATTAGGTTATCATCAAATACCACTAAGCGAAGAAATTAAGGCAAAAACTGCCTTCTTCGTGCCTGGTTTGGGGCTTATGCAATACAAAAGAATGCCTTTTGGTCTTTGCGGAGCACCAGCCACCTTTCAAAGGCGTATAGATAAAATAATAACTCCTGAGTTGAAACCCTTCGTATTCGCATACTTAGATGATTTAATAATCGCGACCGAAACGTATGAGGAGCATTTGGTATGGTTAGAACGAGTGATTAATAAATTAACAGAATCAGGTTTAACTCTTAACCCAGACAAATGTAATTTTTGTGTATCTGAGGCAAAATACTTAGGTTTTATAGTAAATCATAAAGGGTTATCAGTCGATGATGATAAAGTTCGCCCCATATTAAGTTTTCCTCAACCGAAAACGTTGCGTCAACTTCGCCGGTTCATTGGAATTACCTCTTGGTATAGGAGGTTCATTAAAAATTACGCGCGAGTCTGTGAGCCGTTAACGCGTTTAACAAAAAAGAATCAACCTTTCAAATGGACCGACGAACAAAATAATGCGTTCAATAAATTAAAAAAGATATTAGCTTCTCCCCCAATAATGGGATACCCGGATTTTAAAACCCCCTTTTGTATTCAAACTGACGCCAGCAACTTCGGCTTAGGTGCTGTAGTTACTCAAGTACAAGATGGCCAAGAGCGTGTCATCGCGTACGCCAGTCGCATTCTCTCTGATGCGGAGCGCAATTACTCCACAACAGAGAAAGAATGCTTGGCAGTCATCTGGTCAATTAAAAAGTTTCGATTTTATTTGGAAGGTTATCACTTCACAGTGATAACCGACCATAGTAGTCTAAGATGGTTAAAAAATCTTAGAAACCCGACCGGACGACTAGCCCGCTGGTCACTTGAACTATTGGAGTATGATTTTGAAATCATACATAGAAAGGGATCAATGCATGACATTCCGGATGCTCTTTCCCGAATGTATGAAGATTTAGATGAAAACAAAGTCGCGGCTATTGAAGCTATTGATGATAACTGGTACAATAGGCGTCGCGAATCGGTATTAAATGAACCACACAAATATCATGGGTGGAAAGTAGAAAATGATAGGTTATATCAGTATCAAAATAATCCCTTACTTGAGGATCTCATGGATGACCATAACGCATGGAAGTTGGTAGTCTTTAAAGAGGACCAACTCTTAATTATGCGAGAGGCACATGAAAATCCTCAATCAGGTCATTTGGGTGGTCAAAAGACCTATGACCGTCTTGCGATTAGATATTTCTGGCCCGGGATGTATAAAGATGTCGAAAAATTCGTGCGTACGTGTATTACCTGTCAAATGAATAAAACAGAACAATCAAAGCCTCGCGGAATAATGGGGCAAAGAATCATACAAGAACCTTGGAGTGTCGTAGCCACGGATATAATGGGTCCGTTTCCAAGGAGTTCTAGGGGATTCGAATATTTGATTGCCTTTCAAGACCTATTCACGAAGTGGATTGAAGTGGCCCCATTGCGTACTGCAAATGCCACAACAGTCATAAATTCATTTCGTGAAATGGTAATAAATAGATGGGGCACACTGCATGTATTACATTCGGATAGTGGTACCGAATATCATAATAATGCGATAAAAAGCTTATGCACGGCCTATCAAATTCATCATTCATTTAATCCCTTATACCATCCACAGGCGAACCCTGTTGAGAGAACCAATAGGGTTCTCAAGACAATGATTCGGTCATTTATCGACGAGAATCACCGAAATTGGGATATTTTTGTGGGCGATTTTCGTTTCGCTTACAACACGGCATTACACAGTACCAACCGTGTAACTCCTGCGTTTCTCAATTTTGGCAGAGAGCCAATGCCCTTAAGGTCTAGGCGTCGTCTTGTGGAGGGGGAAAACGAGTTGCCAGTCGCTGATATTGCAGAATGGACAACTCTTATAACTCGATTATACGATTTAAGAGAGAAAATTTGTCAAAATCAGGACCGAGCATTCGTCAAACAGGCGAAATACTATAATCGTGGGCGAAGAGATTTACACTTCGAAATCGGCGATTTGGTTAAGAAATCCCTACATGTGTTGTCTCGTAAGCAGGATAAGTTTGCTAGTAAATTGGCTCCATCTTTTCACGGCCCGTTCATGGTAGTAAAAGTAGTTTCGCCAAATGTGTATGAATTGTCTTCGACTGACGGTCGGTTAGCAGGAAGATATCATGCTTCTCATCTTCAGCCATATTATGCTCTCGAAGAGGAGATAGAATCGACCGATTCAGAAGAAGAAAGATGGTTAGATCGAGAATTGTCGGAAATAGTTTGGTCAGATCCTGAACCTGAAGTAGAAAATTCGGATCCGAAAATTACTTCTAATTCAGGAAGAAATCCGGATATAACTAATGAACCCCCTCGACGCAGGAGACTAAGAAATCATTCTTACTCGTGCTGATCGGGATAAGTCTGTCGGGATATCAGAAGAAACCAAAATTAGTTTCAGAGAGAATTTTTATAAAAATTAAACTAATAAATTCTACAAAAATAATAATAATAAATAATTAAATAAAAATGTAACAGTAAAAAGTTTAGTTAGTTTTGACCTTCAAAAATAAAATTTTAGTTCCGAATAATAAAATTGTTAAAATAATTCGGAAAATTTTGAATACTATTGATCTAACTAAATTCGTAAAAATTGGATCAAAAGTTTGCTCTAGATAAATTAAATAATTGGATCAAATTTTGCTCTAGATAAATTGAATAATTAGATCAAAATTTTTGCTCTGGATAAATCTAATAATTGGATCAAATTTTTGCTCTAGATAAATCTAGGAATTGGATCAAAATTTTGCTCTAGATAAATCTAATAATTGGATCAAATTTTGCTCTAGATAAATTGAGTAATTGAATTAAAATTTTGCTCTAGATAAATCTAATAATTGGATCAAAATTTGCTCTAGATAAATCTAAAATAATTGGATCAAATTTTGCTCTGGATAAATTGAATAATTGGATCAAATTTTTGCTCTAGATAAATCTAATAATTGAATCAAATGTTGCTTTAGATAAATTGAAAAATTGGATCAAACTTTGCTCTGATATAATTGAACAATTGGATCAAATTCGAATCCACAAAATAATAAAGCAATTTCATTTTTTCTCTCTGAATCTCTTAATACATTGAAATAAGAAAGTAGAAGTTGAGCATGATAAGCTTAAATACATAAATAAATACCAACGTGTTCTTATTCGTATTAAATTAAACAAGTTTGGCGATCTGTCAGACAGTTACATTGGAGCATCTAAAACATCTATCTCTGTATAGC
Organism: Leptopilina drosophilae; assembly: GCA_032873175.1. NCBI lineage: Eukaryota > Metazoa > Arthropoda > Insecta > Hymenoptera > Figitidae > Leptopilina > Leptopilina drosophilae. The sequence goes on from CM065486.1 coordinate 15,278,665, forward strand.
TAAACTTATAATAATGATTGATAAAGGTAGGAATAGTAGAATAGAACAGATTTTTTTTTGTTATACAATAGCGAGTGTAATCCGGCAAACACTATCTCAAGAAGAGGAGTCAGTCGAGGAATTGGTGGTAGCCCGAAGCTTGTGGGCGAGAGGAAGATTCCCTTCGGAAGCGTCTTCCTTCACAGAGGGGACCATCGACTACCTTATTCGGCGTATTGCCGAATCCCCGGTGGAACCATTGACGACAGAGGAGGAAAGCCTTCTTCCTGGGTTACAGGACTTGGGTCAATCCCATCAGCCTATTCAGGAGGAGCAGAAAGCTCCTCAAGAAGACCAACCCCCCGTCTCTATCCCTCGAACCCGGCAGTGGTGTATCGCCCAGATGAAGGAGCAGCTGGCCTCTAAAGCTAGAACCCCAGGTTATTGGGGTAAAACAGCGGCGAGAGCGGGTCGTTGCGGATTTTGCCACCAAAAGGGGCACGATTACCACCACTGTCTCTCCCGGTTCTAAATTTTTTTTGTAAATGGTACCCTTGTGAGGGAGGGTAAATTACCCCTCACTATTAAAAATTATAAAATTTAACTCTAATTATTGATTGACTACATCCATACAAACTGACGTTGCCTTTTCCTTTCCTAGCTAAAAGTAAATAAGTGATAAGAAATAAGTAATTCAAGTAATAAAAATTTTGTTTAAAAGTAGTGATAGTTAAAATTATTGTTTTGATTCAAAATCTAGTTAAATAAATAAGTTGTTTCTTGGTATGAGAACATATTAAATATTTGATTCTTGAATGATGATAATAATTGATTAAATTAAATTCAAGTATAAACATTGATTAAGGTTAATGTAATAAAATGAGCTGATCTGGCGAGGGGTGACTTCAAAATTGGGGCTCACCTGCTCGACCCCTTGGGCCGAGTCTTGGCAGGGGAGAGTTGTGACGCGGCATTTTGCCACGCACAATATTAATCGATTGTTTTTTGATGTTGATATTAATAATTTGATAAAATTATTATCAAAACGAGAATCTTTCCTTGTCTTTCTAAAATAAACCAAAATTGTGATCATTAAATTTTAAAACTCTCTAATTTCAAGTAAATAAATCATTCAAATTGTACTATTCAAACCTGCCAACTCGTCAGATCGACAATTGTAAAACGAAATTATTCAAAGCAATTTCTGCCGAATCGTTGTTGTTTTCTTTTCACATTGCCGGGAAGTTTCCTCGGATTATTATTCCACTGGCCGCCATTTAATGGGCTCAATCATCAAGGGAAGTGTTTCCTGGTGCATATATTCGGACGTGATTCCCGAATATTCAAGAGCACCAGGAAGACGAAAAACTACTTTGTATTGGTCCTGTCAAATTAATGACGGTGGCCATATTGGATTAAAGGTCGACTCAAATTCAGCAACGGCGGCGAATAAGATCGCGCTCTACTTTACCGTCTGTGACTCAATTACCCTGGGAGGGTAATTAAATGACAAAAAAACTGTAAACTAGTGAAATTGTTGTGCGCCTGGGACTCACCAGGAGAAAACGAAGCGCGCGCGTAGCGACGCGTTCGCTGTAGCCGGGTCAGACATTTTTCTATTTATTCTCGTTTTGGTAGAGTTGACGGGCGCATCACGCCAAATTAAAAAAATTAAATTTAATAAAAAAAAATTGTTCGCTGTTTCTTTGAGTGCCATGTCAGGACGCGGAAGCTTGCGGGGTCGTAGGAGAATCGACGGTGAGTCCAGTTAAAATAAAAGCAGTGATTTCTCGCCACATGGGCACATATTATTGTCAGTTTAAAGAATTGAAAGTGATGCTTGTCACCGCATGGTAATGCGGCATATTGCTCATACAAATTCGGCCTTCTGCCAAATAATTAAATTGTAAATGGTAGTAATTAAAAATGATTAAATAATAAAAATCTATTAATTGTTTAACTAAAAATCAGTGAAGTGAAAATTAATGTGTTATCTCCTTACCCCTCCCCTCTCCGCGGTTTGTGGGGAAAACTCTTTCCTCACAATTTGTGAGCAAGCTAGGCTAAATTTTCGTTAGTGAAAAATTTATCAAATAAAATCTTTTGGATATTTTTGAACAAAATATCCTGGTGCTTTAATAGATCTTTTCTAAAAATTTATTTAAATTCATATAATCAAAGTGTAGATAACCTCAAAAATAGTCAAAATTAGTATAAAAGTAATAAAGAAAAGAAAGGAGAGGTTATAATATATATATATATATATATATATATATATATATATATATATATATATATATATATATATATATTTTATGATACATGTTATTTTTATTAGAAAATTTAGTAAAATATAGGAATACGGAGTGTGATATTATTCTAAAAAAATATTCAAAAATAAGAATTCAAAAAAATATTTTCTTAAAGCCTTTATTAATTTCTGAGCATGGCAGCTTTAAAACAAGAACCTTTTGTTAAAATTTGCAAGCTGTTAACATTTTTAACAGTAAATTTAAAATCCTATAGTGTAAGACGTTTTTTTGGAAAAAGAGCATGTTTCAGTAAATTCAATGTTTTACATAATAATCAACATGCCCTGGCTGATATTATAGAAATCGTCTTTACTAAAATCATAATTTTTTACGAATTTTTAATTAATTTTTTAAAAATAATTTACATTGATAAGGCCAAGTCACAAACTTAAAAAGTCTGACATTTTGTTTATCACATCGAATATATTTTATCGTGGTAGGGAAGATAACGACAAGCTTATTCTTTAAGAAAAGAACAGAGTTTTATTTTCTTAGATGCCTTGAACTGAATATATCGTAGCAGACAAGTCACAAGTAAGGGTCTTTAATAAACAAAGAATGAAATTTTTTTATAGTCTAAAGATACAACATATTTCGCATTCTGTCCCTCTAATGTGAATATCATCTAATGTATACCGCACTATTTAAACCAGCTACATACATTAGCAGACAAACTCTAAGTGTCTGTTGGATATTGTTACATTAAAAACAATAGTGTGAAATTTATTGCAAAAATATTAAACCTACACTACCGGCAGAAATTGTCGGTACGAACGACGAGCAAGCTACGAAAAGTTGCTGCCGAAATTAAATTAACATATTTTATTATTGAAAAATGATAGGATCTTGGATCGTTTCAAAGCCAATTAAATTCTGCGTCGTTTGATATATAAATGAAAATTATTTGATATTTTTGAGAGATTTGATCACCTAAAAGATTTTGAAAAAAAATTGATTAATTTTTCTATTTTTGTGCACCATGTTTGAGTGGTTGCACATTTTAGAAAAATTTAGAGAAAAATTTTAAACTCTAGCAACATAATCTTTAAAGTCTCAGCTTTTATTTGAGCCTTGAAAATTGAAAATCCGTTCAGTAGTTTTTAAAATATCTAAAAAAATGTCCAAGAATGTTGTTTTATAATTTAGGCGGTGATACACACTTATTGCACTCTCGATGCTCACCTGGTTCATTGCGGCAGGGCCGAATAAGCGGCAAATAGAGTGGGGGTCATATTTGGAGCCGTTTTTAAGTTTTTTGTAATTTTAAATTTAATATTCATTAAAAATTTAATAATTGTTAAAGGTAATTATATATATATATATATATATATATATATATAATTAAGTTATCATTTTACAAACTTTCATGATCAAATAGTCGTTTATTTCTACGTACAAATTTTCACTTTTCTAACTTTTTTCCAAAAATAAACGACTATTTGATCATGAAAGTTTGTAAAATGATAACTTAATTATATATATATATATATATATATATATATATATATATATAATAATTACCTTTAACAATTATTAAATTTTTAATGAATATTAAATTTAAAATTACAAAAAACTTAAAAACGGCTCCAAATATGACCCCCACTCTATTTGCCGCTTATTCGGCCCTGCCGCAATGAACCAGGTGAGCAGCGAGAGTGCAATAAGTGTGTATCACCGCCTAAATTATAAAACAACATTCTTGGACATTTTTTTAGATATTTTAAAAACTACTGAACGGATTTTCAATTTTCAAGGCTCAAATAAAAGCTGAGACTTTAAAGATTATGTTGCTAGAGTTTAAAATTTTTCTCTAAATTTTTCTAAAATGTGCAACCACTCAAACATGGTGCACAAAAATACAAAAATTAATCAATTTTTTTCAAAATCTTTTAGGTGATCAAATCTCTCAAAAATATCAAATAATTTTCATTTATATATCAAACGACGCAGAATTTAATTGGTTTTGAAACGATCCAAGATCCAAGTTCCTATCATTTTTCAATAATAAAATATGTTAATTTAATTTCGGCAGCAACTTTTCGTAGCTTGCTCGTTCGTACCGACAATTTCTGCCGGTAGTGTATATTATATGTGACACGCTTTTATATATAAAAATTTGTATTTAATACTTTAAAAGACATTTTTGACAGCAATAACTCCTTGTCTTGTGAAAGCAATAGCATTTAAATTCAAAATAATTTTCCGTGGTTCATGAATTCTGTTTTATCGCTATTTTCATAAATATTTCAACATCTTTCGCATTCTCTGTTTTTAAATATGCCTTGAACTAAAAAAATTTTGTATAATTAGAGGAATTGTTACATCTTGATAAAAAAAATAAAATGTGTTAAATACATTGTGTTTTTATTATTAGTATTTTAATTATTGTCAAAACAAATAAAATTTTGTTGAAAAATTTATACAAGAAACCTAATAAAATAATATTTATTAAAGCAATACATTAATATAAAAAATATATAATAGTTAACAGAATAAGTGATGACAAACATTAGAAAATTGACTTTTGAAAGCAGTTGATAAGTAAATTGTAATCGCACATAAATCCTTGAATGAAAGAGAGAAGGTGAGTGGTATTTGTTTATTTTTTAATCTTTCCACACCTGCTTTTCCATTCTGTTATTTAAGAGACCTTGCCTATCACGCAAGTGTACAATTTCGCTTATGACGAGTAGCATTTATCGCAAGCCAAACTAAAAGCATAAAAAGTAATTGAAAATCTAGCAGTAAATAGTAAAATCATTTTATTCTACTTATTCAAACAAATATTTAAAATGATTTCGGTTTCAATGTAGATGAACAGCAATGTTTCCATTTGTTGAAAGGCTTTTTTTATATTCTATTAATTTTAAATGACAATATTCTAATGTTAAAAATCTCATACAACATCTATAAAATAATGTCACACTTAATATAACAAATTATTTTTTAAAAGAAAACTTAAAAAACCGCCGCAATTTTAAAACTAAACATTTTATTTTTCTCATAAACAATTTGCTTCCTTATAACTATTTTTATTTAATAAATATTATATATTACTAAATTATAAATTTTTATTAGACATTCATTTTCTATATATTATAAATTACATTATTAAGATTAATTATTACAACGCAATATCAAAGACCCACATAGCACAAAAACTTGCAGAAAAGTTCCAGATAGTTTCCCGTGGCAACCTTCTGAAGTTACTCTTTGTAATTTCCTGGAAATTTCAAGGGAATACAATAATATCCGCAGGTTAGAAGCTTCTCATGGAATCTTCCTGGTAACTTTCTGAAATTTTCTTATAAAAACTTCCTGGAAGTTACCAGGAAGTTTTCAAAAATCCTCAAAGATATAATGAAATATATAATATATAAATTAACTCTGTGAAGTCAAGTGTTTAAATTTTGTAAAACCTTTTTAAATAATAATTTCACTATAAAATTTGTTCGATAATTTTTTGAAACTTCCTGGAAACTTCCAGGAAGAAAATTTCTATGGGAAGCTTCCAGGAAGTTACCAGGAAGTTCCCACGGGAAGCTTCCATCCTGCGGACATTATTGTATTTCCTGGAAATTTCCAGGTAGTTACAAAGGGTAACTTCCGAAGGTTTCCACGTGAAACTTCCTGGAAGTTTTTGTGTTGTGTGGGGAAGCACAAAAGGATATTTTTAAATTTCTAATTTAAATAATTATAAATAAAACCATTAATATTGTAATCCGAATGAAGTTCAAAATATATTAAAAATTAAGTTTAATGCAACATATACTTTTATTAACAAATTAAAATCATTAAAATCAAATTTTGGTTGTAGATTAAAATATTTGTAATCTAAATTACAATTTGTACAAAAGTTTCATACTGTAATTTAAAAAATAATAACTATTGCATGTATAGTTAATAACAAAATGCGTGAAACGTACAAAGTGACAATAAGAAGAAATTCTTTATTCATATAACAATACTGTCGTCCTTTTTAAAAAAGGCACTATCTACATTTTAACTCGAACCGAGATATTTAACTAAACGCGTTTGCATTTATATCTCTTAACAAAAATAAAATTTTGTAAATCAACCTATTGTTCTTAACTAAATCGGACCCGCTCTTTTCATTGGTGCAAAAATAAATTTATAATTTTAAATAATAATATGCAAAACAGTAGATAGTGCAAAATTTTTAACTAAAAATTGAAGGAAATACATATGGCGGCGGCTTATGTACATAGTGCACATTTTTGGCGGCTAAAAAATCAGTATTTTACAATCAGATGGAGATGTTTTCCTTTTAAAAGCGTCACTATCAACAACAAAAATGGATAATTAGCTAATTTTTACAATTAAAATCTAATTAACATTTTAACTAATTAAAATTTATAATTTTCGATTGCACAGATAATTTTTGAATTTTGTAACGAATCCAGCCATATAAAAAACTCATTTTTCTTAAAAAATGTAGATAGTGCCTTTTTTAAAAAGGACGGCAGAATACTTGTAAACTTTTGAGTAAAAATGTATATTAATTAATTAAAAACATAATTACCTAACTAAATAACTAACTAAGTTACTAATTAACTCACAAAATAATTTAAAAAAGGAAATCTTGCAAACATTACTAAATAACACAGGCACACAAAAAAAAAGTTGTCTGTTCATTGAACCAGACATACATATCTTATAGTAATTTTGCCCGCTGAAAACGAATCTGAAGTCAGAATTGCTCCATCACCCTCAGTTTTTTTTTAAATCGACAAAACTACCCTTAAATTCAAATTTTAAAGTAAAAAAATTAAATAACAGATTTCTCTCTAAAACAAAACAATAAATTTATCTACTTTGCTCTTAAGGGCATGTCCAAGTTGTGAAATGTAAACAAACAAAAATGTAAACAAACCAAGCACTAAAATCACATTTCGGAAACAGCCTTTTCTCCCATAAAAATTATCATTGGACAGCTTTTTTCATAAAAATGATAAATTAGTGTGTCAAAGTTTCCAATGAAATCAATTTTCACTATAAGCAATTAACAGTAATTACTAAAATAACTAATTCAAATGACCTGTGAAATAGCATTTTTGACGCGTCGCAAAAAAAAACTGTTTGAGTATATCAACCGCACCGACGATGAAGAAGTCTCATATCAGCGATTGGACCTTCAACATGTGGAAAGGGAAATTTTTCCCTTTCCTCCATGAAATTACAAGGAGAAAGGGTAAAAACTTCTTCATCGTCCGTGCGGTTGATATAGTCAAACAGTTTATTTTTTGCGACGTGCCAAAAATGCTATTTTCAGGTCATTTTAATTCGTTATTTTAGTAATTGCTTTTTATTCCTCCTGGTCAAAAATTATTTCATTGGAAACTTTGACACTCTAATGAATCATTTCCTTTATGAAAATGAAAAAATGTTAATTTTTGTGAGAGAAAAGGCTGTACGAAAAATGTGATTTTAATGCATTCTTAGTACGCTCTGCGCTTGCGCAGAAAGCAACAAAGTCTCAGGTCGCGAAAAATTAAAGTGTTTGACTATATCAACCGCACGGACGATGAAGAAGTTTTTACCCTTTCTCCTTGTAATTTCAAGGAGGAAAGGGAAAATTTTCCCTTTCCACATGTTGAAGGTCCAATCGCTGATATGAGACTTCTTCATCGTCGGTGCGGTTGATATACTCAAACAGTTTATTTTTCGCAACGCGTTAAAAATGCTATTTCACAGGTCATTTGAATTAGTTATTTTACTAATTACTGTTAATTGCTTATAGTGAAATTTGATTTCATTGGAAACTTTAACACACTAATTTATCATTTTTATAAAAAAAACGGTCCAATGTTAATTTTTGTGGGAGAAAAGGCTGTTTCCGAAATGTGATTTTAGTGCTTGGTTTGTTTACATTTTTGTTTGTTTACATTTCACAACTTGGACATGCCCTTAACAACTCAGAAACAATGTCAACATTGCTTAAACACCCTTTGTTTTTTATTAAATCGAAAAAACTACCCCTAAAATGTAAAAATTCAAAATTATAATAGAAAAACCCACATTGTTTTTCAAAACAGAACAAGAAATTTATGTACTTCTCTTTCAAAATTTCAAAAGCAATATCAAAATTATTTTATCACTACCTGTGTTTTTAAATTAAAAAAATCACCCCTAATATGTAAAAATTGAAAATATTTAATAAGAAAAATTAAAAACCACATTGTTTTTTTAAAATAGAACAACAAATTTATGTACTTCTCTTTCGACAACTCAAAAGCAATGTCAAAATTGCTCCATCACCCTCAGTTTTTTTTAAATTGAAAAACCAACCCTTAAATTCACAAAATAAAAGTTTAAAGTAAAAAAATTGAAAACCACATTGTTTTTCAAAATAGAACAATAAATTTATGTACTTCTCTTTCGACAACTCAAAAACAATGTCAAAATTGCTTCATCACCCTCTGTTTTTAGGGTTCCGTACCCCGGTAGGAACCCTATTGGAACGGTTACAAAAATGACCATGTACCCCCCCCCCAGAACTCACAGTTTTTCATCTAGAGAGCTAAAAATTGGTACACTTATGTATTTTCACGCGTAGATTACAGGAAAAATATAGCAAACGTGATTGGGATTGATCTTCATAGAGTTTTCGACGAAAAACATCAAATTTTGTCCATTTTTCGCAAAAAAAGGCATGTACCCCCCCCTAGCGCTCACAGTTTTTTACCTAGAAAGTTGAAAATTGGTATGCATATGTATTTTCAAAAATGGATTAAAGGAAAAATATAGCGAACACATTTGATATCGATCTTCATAATTTTTTCAGCGAAAAACTCGAAAATTTCGAAAAAAATGCATGTACCCCCCCCTGGCGCCCACAGTTTTTTACCTGGAGAGCTGAAAATTGGCATACTTATTCGTTTTTATGCATAGATTACAGGAAAAAAATCTCTTTTTGCAAACTCGAAAATTCTTCAACCCTTGCTGGTTCTCTGAATTCTTAATCTAGTGGACTGGTGTTATATATTTTTGTTTATTTTTTCGTGTAGATTCCAACAAACATACCGAAAAAATTATTGGAATTCATCTTCATATTTTTTTTTGCGAAAAACTAAAAAAAAATTTCGTTTTAAAAAAAAGTGTGTACCCCCCCCCCCTTGGTTTTCACAATTCTTTGCCTATTGGACTGCATTTTTTTTTATTTTATGTATTTTCATTTGTAGATTTTAGGAAAAATATAGCAAACATGATTGGATTTGATCTTCAAATTTTAATTTCCTCAAAAAATCGTATATTTTACCCTAGCGCTCACATTTTTTTACCTAAAGAGCTGAAAATTGGTACACTTATGTATTTTTACGTGTGGTTTATGGAAAAAATATAGTGGAAATGATTAGAATTTATCTTCCTTACGTTTTGAGCAAAAACCTAAATTTTTTTTTTAATTTTTGATAATAATTGTACATATGCTAGTTCTCTCAATTCTTAACCTAGTGGACTGGCGTTATACATTTTTGTTTGATTTTTCGTGTAGATTCCAACAAACATACAGAAAAAATTATTGGAATTCATCTTCATATTTTTTTTGCGAAAAACTAAAAAAAAATTTCGTTTTTAAAAAAAAGTGTGTACCCCCCTTGGTTTTCACAATTCTTTGCCTATTGGACTGCTTTTTTTTATTTTATGTATTTCCATTTGTAGATTTCAAGAAAAAAATACCGAACATGATTAGAATTGATCTTCAAATTTTTTTTAGCGAAAAACTCAAATTTTTTTGTAAGAAAAAAATTAGAAGTTTTTAATGGAGGGTACGGAACCCTCGGTTTTAGTACGAGTTCTACTCGCACTTGTCCGGTTTTTAAATTGAAATAACTACCCCTAATATGTACACTGAAAGAAAATGTATATTAAATTTTGTAAAAGTATTTTATAATTTGGGGAAAAAGTGCAACAAACCGAAATTTTGATATAAAAAATACTAAACTTTAAAAAAATATATGTAGAATTTAGTGAAGTTACATTAAAATATTTAAAATTGAAATTAAATTCTTCATATTTGATATAATTATTATAAATTCGATATAATCTTTTTTAAAGTTTAATATTTTTATATCAATATATCGATTTGTTGCACTTTTTCCCCAAATTATAAAATACTTTTACAAAATTTATTATACATTTTCTTTCAGTGTACATATTAGGGGTAGTTATTTCAATTTGAAAAAACAAAGGGTGATAGCGCAATTTTGACAATGCTTTTGAGTTGTTAAAAAAGAAGTACATAAATTTACTGTTCTATTTTGAAAAGCAATGTGGTTTTTCATTTTTTTAGTTTAAATTTTTATTTTGTGAATTTAAGGGTTGGTTTTTCAATTTGAAAACACCGGGGGTTATAAAGTAATTTTGATATTGCTTTTGAAATTTTAAAGAGAAGTACATAAATTTCTTGTTCTGTTTTGAAAAACAATGTGGGTTTTTCTATTATAATTTTGAATTTTTACATTTTAGGGGTAGTTTTTTCGATTTAATAAAAAGCAAAGGGTGTTTAAGCAATGTTGACATTGTTTCTGAGTTGTTAAGAGCAAAGTAGATAAATTTATTGTTTTGTTTTAGAGAGAAATCTGTTATTTAATTTTTTTACTTTAAAATTTGAATTTAAGGGTAGTTTTGTCGATTTAAAAAAAAACTGAGGGTGATGGAGCAATTCTGACTTCAGATTCGTTTTCAGCGGGCAAAATTACTATAAGATATGTATGTCTGGTTCAATGAACAGACAACTTTTTTTTTTGTGTGCCTGTGTAATTTGAGATTGACTGAACACTTAAGTAGCCCGTCTTAACTAAATGACTTATAATAATCATTAATTTACTCATAAAAGGATTACTTAACTTAATAACTAACAAAATAAAAGACTACTTAAACAACTTACTAACTGACGTTTATTATTCACTCATTAACCGACAAAAAAGCTGACAGAATATATAAAGTAACTAGGTAATTTATCATCTTAGCTAAATAACAGCATAGCTAATTGACTAAGTAACTAAGTAAGCAACAAAAAATAAACAACTCATCAACTATCGGACTCTGAGTCTTCACTGTAAAATTGACTGACTGATGAAATGACAAAGAAAGTAATTCAATGTAGTACTGAAATCTTTTTGGATTAAATGACTGACTAACTTTTTTTCTCGGTAGAGAAAAGGAAAATACATTTATCGCATGCCCAGGAAGATCCCACTTCGACAGGGTATGTCGCGCTTAGCACAAAATGCAAGAATAAAAAATAAACTCTGCAAACCTGCTGTAGGCAGTCACCAATACCGACTAAAACATCTTCTGATTCCACTAGATTTCGAACCTTATAGCTACCTACGGATCTACCTAGTGGCTTTAGACTTCGTAGATGAATGGTCTCATGTAGTCGCGAATCTCCCGTGCCGTTCTAGTTCTGGCCTATTTCCTCCTTGTCCTTGACAAAGACTTCTTTGCTGCCTCGAGGGCAGTTCTGAAGACTTTTATCCTCCTGATCCAGTTACATGTTGGATACTTTCCTTCTCGCCGAACTTCGCCTTGCATGAGTAGCAGCATGGGCTTTTATTACAACCTGCTGCCTTACGGACGTTTTCTCCGCACTTAAAGCACGCAGACGATCTATCAACTGCTTGGCAATCTCTGCCTACATGGCCCTAGTCAAGGCACTTGACTTATGTTAAGGTCACTATGTGATTCTGCAGGACACAAAACCGATTTTGATGTATCGCATCCTCTCCAGCCTGTTAGCGTCCTCTTGGGTGGTGACTACGACAGCGAGCTTTATGCCTCGCTTATTTGGTCCAAGGATCGTCACCTGCCTACTTCCTTTTGGTACTATAGATAAGTTGTCTAGGGCCTCCTTGACGCCCTTCTGTTCGGTAAGGATGTCCATGTCGCGGATCTTCAACACAGTCTGCCGGTCCACCATCTGCACCTCTTCTAGAACACTGACAACCTTTGTCATTTTTTCGGTGAACAACTTTTTTTATGACCCTCCAATTTTAATGAGAAGATCTCCCTTTTTAGTGGGTAAAGCTCCTACAACTCTTGTCGAAATGGCCTCCAAGTCAGCCCCTTTTCTTCCCTTCCTTAATTGATTTGGCATAATGCATTCATCCCGATCTTTATTGCAGCTAGCAATGCCAATCGCCGACGCATTACTGAAAACCGAGATGCAGCCGACTTGACATGTGACTCTGCTCGTACTTCCTCTTCTCTCCACCTTGTCCACGATTATATGTGGTATTCCTAACGCGTAGCTGACCTCCTGCATCCTTGGGCTACTGGCCACCGCCCTCACGCTCGAAAGCGCTTGACGATCGGAGCTTATTCAAAATGACACGTATCTGGCTAAGGATATGCATCCAGCCCTAGCACACAGCAGTCGCATCCGGGAGAGGATAAGCATCCGCTTCTCCCAGCACGTCAAAGACATCGACGATGTTCAGTAGTACAGAACCATTAGCAGGGTGACTAACTTAGCAACTACATAAACATCTTACTAATTAACGGATCTTCAATCTTTACTGTCTAATTGACTGACGAAATAACTAAAAAATAACTTAATGCAAAACCAAATTCTTTTTGTATTAAATGACTGACTAACTAACTTAGAAACTGAGTAACCATTTTACTGATTAACGGACTTGTAGTGTGTACTCACAAAATAACTTAATATAGTAACGTAATAAATTAACGATTTAGCTACTGATTTAGTAACTAAATAACTGATAAATGAGTATTTTACTTTTTAACTGAACTGCTAGTTGATGTTAGGAAATAGTTATTTTCGTATCAAGGGCGCAAAATAGGTGATTGCGACGATGGCGAGATGAAGGGACCGAGGGGACACAATTTCGCGCCCGAGGCGAAGCCGAGGGAGCGAAAGTGTCCCCGAGGTCCCGAAATCTCGCCGGAGTCAGAATCACCTTTGCGCCCATAATGCGAACATAATTTTTTGTCCAAACTGCATGGAAAGTATGGCATAGAGGGCACGCACGATTAAACGCTCATTTTAGTTAAAAATTAAACTCTATATAAATGTTGACTCTTTGAAGTCTATAATGATAAACCTAGTGACACCTAGTGATTTACCTAGTGCAGGCTGTCTAGGTGTCAGGATGACAAGTCTCCTGAAAAAGTGCCAGGACGTGATAATTTAGTTAGTTTAGTTTTGTGTCGACTCGAAACTAAATTCAGTTTGTTAATTTAGTTTCATGTTGACTCAGAAACTGAAACGAAACTAAACTTTGGAGACAGTCCCTGGTTATATTATTTTCTATTTTGAGCAATAAGCTTTATTTTTATTAATTTCTACAGAAAAGAACAAAGAATTAACATGCAGGCGTAAAATACTTTCAGAGCGGGCGGAAAATACTTTACCGCCCGCTTGTGTGACGTCAGCGGGCGGTAAAGTATTTTCCGCCCACTTCCCCTACTCCCGGGCAAAATGTGCTACTTTGCGCCCGCCTTAAGTGCCCGAAATGACATTCTTTCCGTGCAGGTATGACAAAAAATTAATTATTGACAAATAGTAAGAAGCGAAGTTGGTAGGGGCTTTTATGAAATGTTATTATTAAACAGAAAAAAGGTCATGAAAGACTTGTTAACTAGTTAATCACTGTTGGATGGCACAAAGTTATAAAAGTTTCATTTGACTGGAAGTAACGAACATTATATAGAATGTTTGGAACTCATATGTCAGTGCGTAGTTGAGAGTTCACGATCGTTAAATCGATAAAATGCCTAAAAATAAGACAAGGACTTGACGTTTGCGAAAACAAATATCAAAGAATCGATTTTTCGTATTACGTTGTCATTTCAATTCACTACATGAGAAAACATGTACTTTAAGTATCCTCACAGAAGCCCGTATTAGCTGCACAATTAGAAGTAATGCACAATCGACACAACGTCACAAAACCAACAGGCAACATGTTAAGCGTCTTAGCTTAAGACATGTATAGCGTTATAAAATAAGTCTTGTTTTCGCAGTATGTAGTCAGTCAGTTACAAAATTATTTAGTGATATAGTTCTATTAATTAGAATAGATATATGAGGTCCAAAGGTAGTAAGGAGAAGGAATAAAAAAAATGCTGCGACCAACAATATTTCATCTACCTATTTAAAAAATCAATAATCGTGAAGCTTGACTTAGTCAATAAAGTTAATCTTGCTAGTCAGTTTATAAATTAGGTAAATATTCAGCTTTAGAATTAGTCTGTTAGTAAGTTTATTAGACGGATAACACAGGTCTACAAAATACGACTTTTTTTAGATATCGGAGTGGTTTCTCATGTATTTTTGACGGATTTCAGTATTTTTTTCTCATAAACCTGATGTGCTAAAGACTTCTAGTTAGTCTCAAATTAAAGCTTTTTTCGTGTTTTTTAAGACCCAAATGCGTGAGATAAAAAATGTAAAATATTTTGAGAAAAGTAGGGGTAAAGACCCCTTTTTTAGTCTACTCAAAGATAGAATGAAATATATGATATATAAACTAACCCTGTAAAGTCAAGTGGCGATTTGGTTGAGCGCATAAAAACAATGCAAAATTTAAATAATTTAAATATTTTAAACCTTTTTAAATAATAATTTTACTAATTTTTGGAAAGTTTCTGGTAACTTCTAGTCAGTTTTTATGGGAAGCTTCCATGAAGTTACCAGGAAGTTTCCATGGGATGCTTCTAACCTGCAGACATTATTGTATTTCCAGGAAGTTAGCAAGGGTAACTTCCGAAGGTTGACACAGTTTCCCGTGAAAACTTCCAGGAAGTTTCCTGGAAGTTTCCTGGAAGTTTTTGTGTTATGTAGGATTATTGTTATCACAACAAATAGTTATAATTAGTATTGTAATTATTATAAGTGTCAATATTGCTGTTATATTACAAACAAATTATTAGAAAATTAAAAGAGCTTTTAATTTCTATAATTCCAACCTAAATAATTTATTTGTTACGACATTTTGAATTTTTTAAAATTACTTAAATAATACTCGTGAAGAAAATAAATTTATTCCGTTGACTAGAAAAATTTTATTAAAACTTCAATAAATTGGTCATTTTTCTAACAAAAAAAATTTTTGTTCGGTTGTGGGCACTCTTGAAAAATCTATTAAAACTGCAAAAAAATAATTAAATAACCATTCATTAACTACATAAGGATGATTTCTTCTAATTTTAACAATACATGCTCCCCACGTAAGGGCATATAAGATTTCTCACACTGAACCTGAACTGCCCAGTTACTACAATTACTATAACTGCGAACGACGTACGGGCATCAAAGTCTCATATATTAATTTCCGTGCTGGTCCACGAAACTCTTAAAATGCATAAACACTATTAAATGTTGTAAGGAATTACTTATGATTATATCGATAACGATATTTTACGATTTATCAAAAGTAAATGTGGTGTCCACAACCGAATCAATTTGGATGCCCACAACCAAACTTGACGATCACTTTAAAACATCAAGAAAAAAATTTTACTTGTCAACATTTTTGTGATACTTGGTATTGGATTGTGGGGATTGGCCAATAGATCTCGCATGTACGGTCAATTCCCATATAGATCTCTCACAAGTGCAATACGGGCTAAACTTGTAGCATATATACAAGTTCCGAATTTGCTTCCCCCGTCTAGGGCAGGTCTCCCACTACGTAGCCTTACTGATGAGTCCAAGTAGTGGGGACTGGGACGAAACGATATTAAGTGGTCTTCATACCACACTTACATGGTTGATATATTTTTATCTCCATATTGGTGACCGCCGACAGGCCGCTTCGTGTTGCAATTTTTCTGCGACGGTTTACGAAGAGTTCGAGTTTTCGGGGTCGCTCATAATGCTCCTTTCGCACCTTTCCTCGCATCTTGCCACGAAGCGGTGAGCACTGGAATACAGATGTTTCGCTGTCTCTCGCTCGCAAAGTGATCCGTCTTTCTCTTTCCAAAAACCTTCTGATCTGCACACAGTGCACGTAAAGCCTTCTTCCACTCGTACATAGTACTTGAGTTGACTGAAGCTTTCCCTTCGTTCCTATTCCTTTAACCAATCGTATCATTCACTTTGATGATACTAGGGGGGAGTATGTGGGGATTGGCCCAATAGATCTCGCATCTACGGTCAATTCCCATATAGATCTCTCACAAGTGCAATACGGGCTAGACTTGTAGCATATATACAAGTTCCGAATTTGCTTCCCCCGTCTAGGGCAGGTCTCCCACTACGTAGCCTTACTGATGAGTCCAAGTAGTGGGGACCGGGACGAAACGATATTAAGTGGTCTTCATACCACACTTACATGGTTGATATATTTTTATCTCCATAGGATCATAAAACATCACATATTTACCGGTCTTCATACCACACTTACATGGTTGATATATTTTTATCTCCATAGGATCATAAAACATCACATATTTACTGTATAAATACGCTTTGAACTTATTATTTTAATTAATTCACTTCGATTTGTTGAACATTTAACAATGTTTAAAAATACATTTTTGTATTCGCATAGAAAACTACGTTAGGTCATGACATATACGTGATATATGCCAGATTAGACAAATCTCATTTCTGTCAAAAGTTCTGCGTGGGTGTCCACAACTGAACCTCTTCCCCTACTAAAATAATCTTTGGTAGCAAGTTTTCAGAGCAAATTTGCAGAAAATTTGCATGGCAAAGTGAATGTTAAATGCATGCGCAATAGTTTTCTATGACATCTAGAGCTACGCACTATATTTATGTCACCTTCCCTGTAAGAGAACGCAACGTTTATCAAAGTATACACATATTGAAAACAAAAAGTTTTGTTTTGAAATTTTTTAAAGTTTGCAGCAAATATTTCTCAAGTTTTCTACAAGATTATCTACAAGTTTGCCACGCAAATTTTCTGCAAATTTGCTCTGCAAACTTGACACCGAACGGAAATTTTGGTATTTGCCGCAAGTGTGCTGCAAATTTGCCAGGCAAGTTTTCGAATTTGGCTTTGGTTTCAAGTGAAACCGATGAAGTTTTAAAATAAACGTCCGCCATATTGGATCTGTCATTTTAAATTCTAGAAAACTACTATCATGTTCGTGTTCAACGACCCCAAAAACCACCGAGTAACTAGGTTTAAGTGAATCCGATGAAGTCTTAAAAAAATGTGCTCTTGGTGTATATTATTTATTAAAAAGTCAACTTTAAAAGCCATTTTTATCCGCCATTTTATTTTTTTATTTTCTACAATGCTACATTTTAGGTCGGCCATTTTTGACTCGATATTTATACCCATGAGGTGTATTTCTATGCCATAAATTATAAAAAAAATTGATATCTAAAGAAAAATCTTTAAAAAATCGTATTTTTAGGGTTCCGTACCCCGGTAGGAACCCTATTGGAACGGTTACAAAAATGACCATGTACCCCCCCCCCCCCCCCTAGAACTCACAGTTTTTCATCTAGAGAGCTAAAAATTGGTACACTTATGTATTTTCACGCGTAGATTACAGGAAAAATATAGCGAACGTGATTGGGATTGATCTTCATAGAGTTTTCGACGAAAAACATCAAATTTTGTCCATTTTTCGAAAAAAAAGGCATGTAACCCCCCACCCCCCTAGCGCTCACAGTTTTTTACCTAGAAAGTTGAAAATTGGTATGCATATGTATTTTCAAAAATGGATTAAAGGAAAAATATAGCGAACACATTTAGTATTGATTTTCATTCTGTTTTTATCGAAAAAGTCAAAAATTTTGAAAATTTCGAAAAAAAATCCATGTACCCCCCCCTGGCGCCTACATTTTTTTACCTGGAGAGCTGAAAATTGGCATACTTATTCGTTTTTACGCATAGATTACAGGGAAAATATAGTGGAAATTATTAGAGTCGATATTCCTTACGTTTTAAGGACATGTCTAAGTTGTGAAATGTAAACAAACCAACATGTAAACAAACAAAGCACTAAAATCACATTTTTCAAAGAGCTTTTTTTCTCACAAAAATTACCATTAGAAAACTTATTTTTACAAAAATGATAAATTAGAGTGTCAAAGTTTCCAAAAAAATCATTTTTGAGTGTGATCAATAAATAGCAATTAGTAAAATAACTAATTCAAATGACCTGTAAAATAGCATTTTTGACGCGTCGCAAAAAATAAACTGTTTGAGTATATCAACCGCACTGACGATGAAGAAGTCTCATATCACTGATTGGACCTTCAACATGTGGAAAGGGAAATTTTTCCCTTTCCTCCATGAATTACAAGGAGAAAGGGTAAAAACTTCTTCATCGTCCGTGCGGTTGATATAGTCAAACACTTTAATTTTTCGCGATGTCAGACGATTGCTCTCCGCGCACGCGCAAACCGTGCCAAGGACGCATTGAAAACACTATGCAAAAACACACATTTTGTTTTACTCTGAAACTCACTTATTTTCACATAGTTTCAGGTATACTAGGTATAGAAACCAAATTCAACACTTCAATTTACCATTTTCATAAAAAAACTGTAAATTTCTATTCATTTACGAAAATGTGATGGTCGAAAAAAAGCAACAGTAGAAGACCGAATATTGAGGATTTTTTCGACCATCACATTTTCGTAAATGAATAGAAATTTACAGTTTTTTTATGAAAATGGTAAATTGAAGTGTTGAATTTGGTATCTATACCTAGTATACCTGAAAGTATGTGAAAATAAGTGAGTTTCAGAGTAAAACAAAATGTGTGTTTTTGCATAGTGTTTTCAATGCGTCCTTGGCACGGTCTGCGCGTGCGCGTAGAGAAATCGTCTGACATCGCGAAAAATTAAAGTGTTTGACTATATCAACCGCACGGACGATGAAGAAGTTTTTACCCTTTCAAAGTCTTAATTTTAAGAAAGGCTGATTTTAAACTTTGCCTTAATTTAAGCTACTTCTTTAAATTAAGTCAAAAAAGGATTTGAATGAAAGCACTTAGAGTCTTCAACGAATAAATATCCATTATTATGGATGAAATTAAACATGCAGGTCTTAAAAGAGGTCTAAAATTTGCTGAGAAATGGAAAAATCTTATAATCTGAAAAGAATAAACTTGTCCAACGGATTTTCAGACTTCGAGATCTGAAAGTTAAAGTAACGTCTGTCTTCTTAATATGGCGTCATCTATTTACCGAAGTGAAGTGTCTGTTAAAATTTGCTGTCGACAATAAGTGTTTTACGAAAATAATAAGTGCATATATTGTTTAATTTTGGGAACAAATACAAGTGAAAATAAAAAGTAATATTCCCAATAATTTTAACAAGTGTTTTAATTAGTTATGTCTCAAGATCAACCCGTTATTGAAACAATTACTTATATATAGTGCTTATTATAAGTTTTTAATCCCTATTGATTCATGAAAATATTAATTAAAATAAATAATTTATATTGTTAAAAAATCCAAATATTCTCCAAGTGTTGTAAAAGAAATTTTTTTTTATGTGTAAAGTCATGAAAGTAAAGTTAGTTGTGTTAAGTGAATTTATTGTTGTGAAATTTTCACCTCCTGCTATATAATATATATTTTATGAATTCAGGTACGACTATAGTTTATTTGAAAACGATTTTGAGACTGAATTTCAGCCCTTATAGAGATTCATGAAATAATCAGCTCAATCAACAGTTAAAATTCAGCCTATCTGTCGTCTGATAGTTACTTTTCAGCACACGTAGCTGCTTATTTCCAGAATTGTGCTTAGATTGTTTTAAAGTTTATTTCCCATACTGAAATTATTCGCATTTGGTCTGCTTTCATTTACATCTAGAAAGAAGGCAAATCTTGAGATTAAAGGAAGACTTTGTTTTTACTGTGTAAAAATAAGTTTTCTAATGGTAATTTTTGTGAGAAAAAAAGCTCTTTGAAAAATGTGATTTTAGTGCTTTGTTTGTTTACATGTTGGTTTATTTACATTTCACAACTTGGACATACCCTTAAAAATTTGGCCTCTAAAAAAGTTAAAAATAGGTATCTTTTTGTCAATACAGAATAAAAAAATTATATTTTTGGACGATCTTAAGAGGTCGACTGAAATCCCGCATAGAATTGCCCATATGTATTTATACCTGATTTTAAAAAGATTTAAATAAATTTATTGTGAAATGAAAGGATTACATCGCGGTAAAGCCGGTCACTTTATTTTTAATTTAACATTTAGAATCGTAACAATTTTCTTGTTATACAATAAGTAGAAAAAACTGCTACAATAAAAATGAAGAAATTAATATAAATTATACAAAAACAGATTTTAAACCAACATATAAAATAATTATGTTAGTAAAAAATCATAAAATAATCTATCAAAATAAAAATTAAAAATTAACAGTGTAACGAGTTAGTATAATAAAAAAGTGATAAAAAAGGCCGTCAAGAATGTGTGTGAACCCTCAATTAATAAGTGTCAGGCAAATTGAATCGTTATTTATAACAACTAGTCCTTTATATTCGATCAGACATTTTGAATTTTCAATTCTAATAACATATCTCAGATAACAATCGTACTGCTCACACAGCGAGCAATAGATGCTTTGTAGATGTTTTGTGATGGTAACTTAAGTGCAATGCATTAGACCGCATTACCTTAACACACGTGCAAGTCTTCTGTGCCGTGTCAGTATAGTTACAATCATATCAAGCATTCGTGCGGATTAATTAATACACTATTTTTGTAAGTAAACGAAAAAAGAAAGATGTCGACTTGACATGTGACAAATCACATAGTATTGTCCTCTTAGTTGATTTATTAGGATGTGTAATAAGTACATTTGTGACTATTTATGTGCTCGAAAAAAAGTGCAGTCCTCTCTAAATCTGAATCAGCGATAAGTATGACACTATTTCAATTAGCGTATATGCACTGTGAATTAGTGAAATTTCACTGAATAATCAGTGAAATTTCACTGATTCATAAGCGCATATACGCTGATTGAAATTAGTGGCATACTTATCGCTGAGAATCAGTGAAATTTCGCTGATTCAGATTTAGAGAGTGTTTATAATGTCATATAATCAAAACATAAACATTTTGTTTTTTAAGGGCATGTCCAAGTTGTGAAATGTAAACAAACCAACATGTAAACAAACAAAACACTAAAATCACATTTTTCAAAGAGCTTTTTTTCTCACAAAAATTACGATTAGAAAACTTATTTTTACAAAAATGATGAATTAGAGTGTCAAAGTTTCCAAAAAAATCATTTTTGAGTGTGATCAATAAATAGCAATTAGTAAAACAACTAATTCAAATGACCTGCAAAATAGCATTTTTGACGCGTCGCGAAAAATAAACAGTTTGAGTATATCAACCGCACTGACGATGAAGAAGTCTCATATCAGCGATTGGACCTTCAACATGTGGAAAGGGAAAATTTTCCCTTTCCTCCATGAAATTACAAGGAGAAAGGGTAAAAACTTCTTCATCGTCCGTGCGGTTGATATAGTCAAACACTTTAATTTTTCGCGATGTCAGACGATTGCTCTACGCGCACGCGCAGACCGTGCCAAGGACGCATTGAAAACACTATGCAAAAACACACATTTTGTTTTACTCTGAAACTCACTTATTTAGAATAAATTATTCATGTCACTTATCAATTTTATTAAATCTGATATTTTTTTCAAAAATTTTATTTAAGGTCATTTGGGGTAAATCTAAACAAGGGGTGAATTTAAACAGTAGATGTTTCAGTTAAATTTACAAATTTAAAAAGAAGATTGACGTCAATATGTTTGCCTCAGCTCACCTACAAGATGTTCAGAATATTGCCAATATTTTATTTTGACACTTGGCAATGCAATAGTGTAAGTTATCTTTTAATGCAAAAAAAGATTGAAAATCAAAGTTTTACTGTTTCAGTATTTTGTCTCGCATTTGCATAAAAATAATTTAAAAAATCAAACTAAAATTTTTCATTCTTCCTTATTAATGCCTCAACAAAAATCTACTTTAATTTTTGATTAAGTGTTTACATTTACCCCGAGAATTCGAAAACTCGGGGTAAATTTAAACAGAACTCCAACAACATTTTAAAAGAAAATAATTTAATAAATTTGCTCTTATTTCACCATTACTTTGGCAATATGTAAAATTACATAGAAAAAGAAATGAGGTGTTTTTTATACCTCCATCGTGTGAAAATTTAAAATTTGACTTAAAATTCGTATTCAGCGACCTCAAAATTCAAGCAAATTTGATTAATTTTTAAGAATATTTTATGTGGGTAAGACTCCGTCAGAAAATATGCGATTTGCATGGGGTCTTTGGATTAGGCTGTAATTTGGTGAAATTGTAGTATTGTATACTAGAAACAAGTGTGCCAAAAAGTTTTTGAAAATTTTGAAATTTGTTAATGTTACGCCATTTTAAATTTTTTTGTTATAATTTTTTAAATCTTAATATTTCCGAAAGTTTTTGATGAAATTTAATAAAATTTGGAATTTTATACTTGACAACATGTTTCTTCTGACTATCACATAAAAAAAACAAAAAAAATATTTTTTGCCCAAAAAAAGTAAAAAAAAATTTTTTGAAACCGTTTTACCCGAGCGGGACCGATTTTTGAGTTTTCTTGTCAATTAATAAAATATTCCTTATAATTTCACCTTTCATTTAAAAAAAGAAAATCGATGGAGACTCAAATAGTTTTCGAGATATTGCAATTTTTGTGGAAGGGCGACCAGGTTTCGGTGTCAGCGATGTGTGAGTGCCCGGGAATCCTAATTCTTACACTTTACTGTTCAAAATTGTCTAGAACCTACAAATTTCATCCGATTTTGATGTTCTTGGTCTTAAATGAAAGGAGATAATTTTTCTAAGAGTTTCCCTGAAACTGTTGTTTTAATTATTAATTGTTTATATATTTTTTTGTTACTCAAAGTAAACAATTTACAAGAATTTCAAAAAAAATTGTGTTTATTTTTTATTTTTCCATTCCTCATGAACGAAATCAATTTAAATTAGTCTAGTATGACCACCCGATAAATAATAATGCATAATTCAATTTATTTAAATAATTTCGTTAATTAATAAATAGATAACTCTGGTTCTTCTTTTAAAAAATTATATTTTTTACAGATAAATTTATGTTTATTTAAGTAATTTATGTCTATTTTGTTACAAAATAATTAAAAAATTAATAATTATCATTGTTATTAACAATTAGATTTATATAAAATATAAATTAAAAATTAATTAATCAATTTTTTATTACTTATTTATATCTTTATTTGTATAGGCATAAATTTGTCTCTAAAAAATACAATTTTTTTAATAATTGTTAAAGCAATAATAATTATTAATTTTAAAATTATTTTGTAACTAAATAGACATAAATTACTTAAATAAACATAAATTTATCTGTAAAAAATATAATTTTTTTTAAGAAGAACCAGAGTTATCTATTTATTAATTAACGAAATTATTTAAATAAATTGAATTATGCATTATTATTTATCGGGTGGTCATACTAGACTAATTTAAATTGATTTCTATCATGAGGAATGGAAAAATAAAAAATAAACACGATTTTTTTCAAAATTCTTGTAAATTGTTTATTTTGAGTAACAAAGAAATATATAAACAATTAATAATTGAAACAACAGTTTCAGGGAAACTCTTAGAAAAATTATCTTCTTTCATTTAAGACCAAGAACATCAAAATCGGATAAAATTTGTAGGTTCTAGACAATTTTGAACAGTAAAGTGTAAGAATTAGGATTCCCGGGCACTCACACATCGCTGACACTGAAACCTGGTCGCGCTTCCACAAAAATTGCAATATCTCGAAAACTATTTGAGTCTCCATCGATTTTCTTTTTTTAAATGAAAGGTGAAATTATAAGGAATATTTTATTAATTGACAAGAAAACTCAAAAATCGATCCCGCTCGGGCAAAACGGTTTCAAAAAAATTTTTTTGACTTTTTTGGGGCAAAAAAATTTTTTTTTGTTTTTTTTATGTGATAGTCAGAAGAAACATCATGTCAAGTATAAGCCTTCCAAATTTTATTAAATTTCATCAAAAACTTTCGGAAATATTAAGATTTTAAAAAATTATAACAAAAAAATTCAAAATGGCGTAACTTTAACAAATTTAAAAATTTTCAAAAACTTTTTGGCTCACTTGTTTCTAGTATCCAATACTACAATTTCACCAAATTACAGCCTAATCCAAAGACCCCATGCAAATCGCATATTTTCTGACGGAGTCTTACCCATGTTTGACCGCCATATTGAATCCACTATTTTAAAATTAAAAAATTTTACTCAAGATTCTTATTCAGCAACTTTAAAAATTCCTTTTTAACAAGTTAAATGAAAATCTATTAAAATTTGTTTCAGTTATTCAAGTTTCTACATTACTAATTTTGTAATGTTTGATTGCTTATTTTATATGATACATTATTAGTCAACTGGTTGATTTACTATACATCTACGAAGATTTTTTTAGTTTTTGCATCCCATAAAACAGTAGTATACTTAAAATAACTTGTTTCTTAAAGCTCGCTTAACTACAGTGGTGTTTACATTTACCCCAAATTTTAGGAAATTTTTAAAATCTCAAGGTAAATGTAAACAGTCAGTTTTAGGAGATTCAGGTGCATCAATATTCATTGATGATTACAAAATTTTTCTAGGGAAGTAAAGTAACAAGTTCATGCAAAAAAATTCGTCCATTTTACCTTTTAACAAAAAACTAATGTTTTTGGTGAAACATAGATGTTCCGTTTACATTTACCCCAAATGACCCTAATCGGATTATTATTCTTTTCTTGAAAATTAATAGATTTATTTTAATTGAAATGGATTTACAATAAAAGCCGCACACATATCACATATCACTTACATCAAGAATGGATATAGTTCGAGACGCATGCTTATTCCCGAAATCTTTTTTGACCAAATAGTTATTTGATATAAAACTACTTAACTTAAAATTTACATAATATGCACATTATTTGACATAAATTTCATGGCACACAAAAACCATTAAACATAAATATCGTTTGTCATAGAATTCATTATACAGAAATATTATGTTACATAAAACTCAGATAACGTAATTCCCATTTGACATAAAAATTATGTATCATAAATTTCTATTGACATAAAAATCATTTAACATAAATTTCTTTTGACATAAAATTCATTTAACGTAAATTTTATTTGTTATAAAATTCATTTGACATTAATTTCATTTGGCATAAATGTCATTAAACCTAATTCGCATTTGACATAAATATCATTAGACATAAAATTAGCTTGAAATAAATTTCATTTGACGTGAATATCATTTAACATAATTATTATTTAACGTAAAATTAAATTTATATAAATTTCATTTCGCATAAACTCCATTTTACATAATTCTCATTTGGCATAACATTTACTTGACAAAAATTTCATTTAATATAAATCCCATTTAACATAATTTTTATGTGACATAAAGTTCATTTGACAAAAAGGACATTTAACACAATTATCATTTGTCATAAAAGTCATTCAACAACATTCTCATTTGACATAAAAATCATTTTACACAAAAACATTTTACATAACATTATCGGCGCGAATTTAAAATTAACCAAATAGATATTATCAACAACATTGTGATTCGCCAATTTTGAAATTCGCGCCTATATTTCCATGTCAAATGATCTGTATGTAAAATAAAATCTATGACAACTGAGTTTTATGTCAAATGAGAATTATGTGTAATGAGTTATCCGTCAAATGAAATTTATATCAAGTGAACTTTATGTCAAATGAAGATTACGTAAAATGGGATTTATACCAAATAAAATTTATGTCAAGTAAATTTTATGCCAAATGAGAATTATGTTAAATGGAATTTATGCTAAATAAAATTTATATGAATTTAATTTTACGTTAAATAATAATTATGTTAAATGATATTCACGTCAAATGAAATTTATGTCAAGCTAATTTTATGTCTAATGATATTTATGTCAAATGAGAATTACGTTATATGACATTTATGCCAAATGAAATTGATGACAAATGAATTTTATAACAAATAAAATTTACGTTAAATGAATTTTATGTCAAAAGAAATTTATGTTAAATGATTTTCATGTCAATAGAAATTGATGTTACATAATTTTTATGTCAAATAAAAATTAAGTTATCTGAGTTTTATGTAACATAATTTTTCTGTTTAATGAATTGTATGAGAAATGACATTTATGTTAAATGGTTTTTGTGTGCAATGAAATTTATATCAAATAATGTGCATGTTATATGAATTTTTAAGTTAAGTAGTTTTATATCAAATACCTATTTGGTCAAAAAAGATTTCAGGAATAAGCATGCGTCTCACCAATTAGTTATATTCACTGATTAAAAATTAAATGAATTATTAATGAACAATAATTATAGCTTATAGTGACTGTTACGATGTTTTTCTCTTATTTTAATACACAAAAAATTCTATTAAATATAATTTATATTATTTATAATAGTATTTAAGTCTCTTCATTACGTCTACCCCAAAAGCATGAGTTCAAGGTCATATCAATATTTCATGTCAATATTGGTATATTCTTTTTTTTCTATAAATCAATATTGGTTCCGTGTTATCCGAGTTTTCGATTATCTGAGGTACCTCTTCCCCACCTTACCTCGGATAATCGAGGTTCTACTGTAATACATTCAATGTACTTTCACACTATGTGCTGATTTTTTCGTTTTATAGTTTAGAAATGTGAAAAAATTTACCTTTAATATTGAGTCTTTTAAGATTTTCCAAAAAATTTGTATTTTTAATTTATTTTTTAAATATGAATAAAACTAAAAGTAGCTCGTTCTCCATCGCCAAAATTTGATAGAATGGAAAAGAAGGTCCGACTTAAATATTAAAATCAAAATTGGATTTTTTTGTTAAGCGCCAGAAGACATATAAGTGATTAAATTTACGGAAAATCATAAAAGACTTACAAGTAACACTATACCCAACTGTCATACTCCGATTTTTCTGAAAGTTGTTATACTACTAAAACATCGAAAAATATTTGACACGTATTTTTTTATATCGACCCGTTTTAAGTTTCAAGGGTAGAAAACACCCTTTTAAAATTTCTATCAAATTTTGGCGATGAAGAACGAGATACTTTTAGTTTTATTCATATTTAAAAAATAAATTAAAAATACAAATTTTTTGGAAAATCATTAAAGACTCAATATTAAAGGTAAATTTTTTCACATTTCTAAACTATAAAACGAAAAAATCAGCACATAGTGTGAAAGTACATTGAATGTATTAATTATTAATCAGTAATACTTTTTTTAAAATTTATAAAGTTCTTAGAAAAATTTAATTGAAATATGGTGACTTTCGACATTTTATAAGTAAGTTTTAACATTAATTTTGATCTATTATTTTGGGTATGTTTACGTAATAATTAATTTATACAAGTAAATTAACACATTTTTAACAAATATCAATCAAGAAATTTGTTTTTTCTAAATTATTTACAAACTAACCATTTTTCTGTGCAACTTAATTTAAAAATTATAATTTGGATATTGTGAAGGTTTTTGACAAAAATATATAATTGTTTGGCTGGGAACTTAGTGTGAGTGTTTGAAAGGGTAAGAAAGTTTAAAGTGTTTTAGGGTTAGGTGGAAAACGTGGGGAGTGAGTCTGACAGGTGTATTTCGGTGAGGGAGAAGGTGATCAAGTCATGTGGTAGAAAATGACGGTAAGGTCGCCAAGGAAAGGCGAGAGAGGGCAGTTAATGTCGGGGCTTACTGGTCGTGATAAGAAAGAGAAGGCAAGGGGAGAGATTGAAGGGGAGGAGAGAGAACTGCTGGATCTAAAAGGCGGTAGTGATGGAAAGAAAGGTATAGGGGGAAAGGGGAAAGCACGCAGGAGTTTTTCGTTGACAGACGAAAATGAAATCAGTGAAGTCAGATTGGACTTCAACGCCAATGCGAAAGATAAACCGGGAAGACCGACCAATCTAAAAATGTTAGAGAATGACAATAATAAAGGAAAAATCGCAAAATTTGTGCAAGGGGAAAAGGGGAAAGAAGGAGAGGATATTAGCAAAGATAAACAGGAACTTGAAAACAAAAACGAAAATAAGGATAAGGGTAAAAAAGAAAAGAAGAATTAGAAGATTTAGAAGAATTGATTAAAAGAAACTTATATAGTTGTTAAGGGGATTAAAGTAGAAAGAAATTGAGGGGCTGGATGCTATAAGGGGATAAGCGTGGATTCTGACGAATAACTATTGTCCAGTAGGTCGATTTTTTAAAGTTTTTCAAATTGCAATTTTAATAATTGTTTCTTGTAAAGAATAAAATTCTACATCCTTTTTCTTTTATAAACATTTTTCTATCTTTTTTACTTTTAAAGTTAATGAGAGAAAACTGCATTTTTAAAAATCGTAGAATTTAAATGTTTTTTAACTTTAACTCGTGATATTTTGGTTAATTTTTATTATTTTTTGATAAAACAAAAACGAAATTAAACCTCAGAATGTTCCAAAACTAAATAAAGCATAGAAAAAAACATTTTTTTTAAACAAAAAATAATAATGTTTTTTCAAAACAATGTAAAAAATATACATAGTTTTACACTTTCAAAGCGCTTCGTTTATCTGAAAAATTTTAAGACCTGACAAACTTCCAGTGAGAAAGTTGTTCATTAATAAGTAATGAAGTTTTCTGAAAAATTTTATTAACATTGGATAAAAACT
Source organism: Leptopilina drosophilae (assembly GCA_032873175.1). Classification (NCBI taxonomy): domain Eukaryota; kingdom Metazoa; phylum Arthropoda; class Insecta; order Hymenoptera; family Figitidae; genus Leptopilina; species Leptopilina drosophilae. Next base: position 15,307,704 of record CM065486.1, read on the forward strand.
TTGAAAGTTAGTAACATTTTAAGATCCGAGCGCATCCTGACCTTAAAGTTCCCATGTTTCGCACATTTTCATAACACAATGTCTATATATTTATAATAACCATTAAAATAAGTTAAAATTTAAAAAAAATTTGTTTATTAACAATTAAAAATACATTTCTTTAATAAATTTATTTTAATATTATTTGTATTTGTACCAAATATTATTTAACAATCACAATTCACTTCGCCAAATACCATAATCGACAAAAAAGCGATTTGTCAATAATTGCAAAGTACTTTTTTCCCAAATTAATTAATTAGAAAAGGTAAATGAATTGCATTTTCTTTTAGTGTTTTCCCTATATTTTGTGATGCAATATTCCATTGTTTCAATCTACAGTTGAAAATAATTTAATTTTCCTTTTTCAAAATAGCGCCAATTTCTAGGTGTGAGACACAGCATATCACTAGTTGTGAGATAGTCTCGACAGCTATTTGGACAGCATAAAAAATTCGACTTTGCAGGCATACTATTTAAATATTGTTTTGTTTTTTTTCTAGTATTTTTGGGCATGTCAAGTAGAAAAAAGTCAATTGATTCAGAAGAAATCAATTTTAATGCTCTTGTTGAAGCTATTTAATTGTGTTTATTTGATAGTCATATTTTGGCCAATAAATATTATTATTTAGTATATAATAATATATATTATTAATATATTTAATTGTTTCTACTAAACATAACGTTTTATATCAAACTTATTAAAGTTTAGCAATTTTTAATGAGTGTCTCACAACTGGAGACATTTTTTTTTAAAAAGCGATGTGCTCCGAAAATGTATCGTAAAATTTCTTTAGTTCATCAAAATACTATACTTTCTTTTAATAAAAGTTGTGTATTTCTGTTACCTCTCGAACGGTGTATTTTATTTACAATTTCGTTAACCCGTTTACAATTTACGGGTCAAAAATAAAACCCGTCTCACAACTGGAGACTCTTCCCTAATATATTTGTCTCTGTCTTTCTCACTAACCCAGACGACTGAGAAAATCATAACAATCTACAAGTTGAGAAGGTTTTGTTTAATGTTTGTGATTGTTGTGCGTTTCAGGAATATTATTAATAATAACTATTAATAAATTGAAAAAAATAAATTTAATAAATATATATGTGTATACAAAAATATATATTAAAGAGTGTATATTTTTCAGTGGTAAGTAATATATTAATAATATAATTCAATATTTATATATGTTCAGAATAAATTTTTTTGGTATATAACTACAAAGTGTTTTATTTTATTCTATGTGGAAACAATTGAAAAATTCGTAAATAAATAATATTTACTAACTTGTAATTTACTTGAATTATCTACTTTATAAATAATAAAACTTTAAATGTCACATAAGAATTATCAATAAAGTTATCAAACTTTATTGCGTCGGAAATAAATATATTTTTAACTATATATTTATGGACTTATTAATGTATTCATCAATTATTGTAAAAATTATATTTCTTGCATATTTTATTACAGGTTTCTAAATGACATTTAAAATGAATCATTTGTCATTGCAAGAGAAAGTAGATAGAATGAAATTACCTTCAAACAGATGGGGTTATACAAAAGGAAAAAAAGAATTTTTTGGATTTCAGAAAGTCGAAAAAGATTTTACTGCTAGAAAAAGAGTTGCTGTATGTCCAAATTTAAAGGTGGATATTTATTTGGATCATAAAATTATAGATTTTTCTGAGTTTATGTCTGTACGGAATAAGAAAGAATTAGTCAAACTGTTAAAAAAAGTTGACAGTATTAATTTATATTAAAAACTGATTTAATTAAATATTATTTAAAAAAATTAAAAGTTCTGTACAAATGTATATTTTCAAAAATATGAATTTTATGTAATTGACTTTTTTATTAAGGAATATCAATAATGTAATAATTAATTAAATAATTAATGAAATAAGGTCAGTTGGGGTAAATCGGAACAGATTTGCTATGTTTCACCAAAAACATAAGTTTTTTCTTTTAAATCGGAATACTTTCAGTTTTTTTGTGTTTTGAGTTCTTATTTCATTCTCACTCATTCTCTCTCTCATTTTCTCTTATCATCTCTTGTTTCATTACACTTACCGGTTTTATGGTCACAAATCCTAATGAAATCTGAAATGTTACAGTACACTTTGTGCTATGTAACGAACTAGCGTCTATTTGCTATAAAGTACGTATATAAAAATTCTGTACTTGTTAAATACTATGTACCGATGCGATTATACATGAATACTATTTTTAATGCATTTTTATAATGCTAAAAATAGTGCTGTAGGTTGATAAAAATAATTTTTTCATTTATATTATCAGAAATATTATTGAAATTTCTGCTGTTCTGATTTACCCCGAATTTCCAGTTTTAAGGGGTAAATAGAAACAGTCTCCTATTTTGATGAAAAATTTTTTAAATTAAAAAATCAAAGTTGCTTTTTGTTCTAGTATTAATAAGAGATAATTATAAATTTTTATATGAATGTTTAGCTTATTTATTTTCAAATGCAAATCAAAAAGTAAAAGGGTGTCTTCTTTGATTTTCAATTTTTTATGAAATAGGAAATATTTTTATATATACTGCTGCTAATTGACAAACTGAAAATGGGAAAATACTTAGAACCTGTTGAGAGTGATCTAAGGTCAAGGTTTAAGACCGTATTTATTTTAAAAATTTTTTATTTTTCTAAAATAACTACTGTTCCGATTTACCCCTTGTTCCGATTTACCCCAACTAACCCTATGTGAAATGATTTCTTAAAATTTAATTTAAATAAATAATCTTAAATTAAATGTACTGATTTTTTTATTTTGTCTTGTCACTAAATTAATAAATAATATTTAATTTGTTTGGAAATAATTCGTTCTATTACTCAAAATAATTTTATATATCATAAATATTAAATGTAATGTAATTAAATCTAATAATTGTAAGTATTATAATATTATTAAATCCTACCTGCATATAAAATTCTGCTCCAACAAAATATTTTATTTTAAGAAACATGTGCCAAAACACAACCATAACCTTTTAATATGTTTTTGTTTACTCACGTGCTTATATTCTACAATTTAAAAAGAGAGGGAAATATACGCATGTACTGCACATGCGCGCAGATCATAAGTTTTGTCATTCTGCGAGTATAGTTCCCCTACAGAAAAAGGTTTTATTTCTGAGAGACTTCCCACAGTCAGTTCAGTCTCCTTAGTATGGGACGTTTCACGTTAAGCGGGCCACCCCGATGGCCAAAATTGAGAGCTTCCAAAAAAAATTATTTATACACAAAAATAATTCATATATGGGGCGTTCCATGCGAAATCGGACAGTCTTTGACTTTTGCATCTCAGATTTTTTCAAATATTTTTTTTCTTTTATTTAGTGCTCATTGGAATAAGCAACCATGATTTTTTTCAAATTTTTTCATCAAGCTGTTTAAGAGATACAGGTTTTTGAAAAATCACGATTTCTACAAAAATTTTTTTTTGAAATGGTTATAACTCAGTCAAAAATTGAGGGTATTGCTATAAACGCAATATCCCTCTGAATGGGCAGGAAGAATCTGAACCGGTGGGTTCAGTAAGGAATTATTGTTTTGTTTCGTTTTTTGTGATTGTGGAAGAAATATTCTATAAACGTCATCTTTCATGAATGGGCAGCTCCTGTTATCCACGCTGGTCATCCCTGACAGCACGTCTGATCATGTTAAGTCATGCGCTCGGGACGCAGATTGGGGGGATTTAACTTGCGGGATAACAGAAACTGGTGTATGAATCTGAAAGGTTTCTGTCTATAAACGACGCCTTTCATGACTGTGAAATGTAAGGGGAACCCTCCGGAGAGGCTTCTTCTTGAGTATGTGTGTGGGATTCGCTATATACGCGCTATTCCCTTGGTTGGAGTGTGTGAAAGGGGATCTCTGACTGATCTTGGCATTATTGGCTCTTCAGACAACATTACCACAAATACATTTTTTTACACGGATGTGGGTACACCCACTTACATAAGAAAATACATACACTTACACAAATAATTAACACACCCATATCGAAATCTGGAAACTTTTATTTTTATTATGGGAATGTGTGATGACAAAAACGTTATCCCCCAAGCAAGTACCTGGAAAGAGGGTAATCCTGCCGCCGATTCCGATCGGGTGATAGCCCCGGTGGTTGGCGTAAGGCCCACGGATTTTGAGGGGACCAACAGCACACTGGTCCGTTAGACCATTAGACGGCAGATACGTAATGGAGACGGAGGTTATAGAAACCTTTGCTACCATTACCAAGCAGGCAAACCGTTCCTTGTTGCTGGAGGGATTCAAAAAGATGCTTCAGCTTATGGACATGCAATGCGAAGTTTCAGAGGGTATGGCCAGGGCCCTTAAGGTTATAAATGAGAATATATTTAAAAACAACCCAAAGCCGGTAAAGGACAGTGCCGTGGAGGCTTTCCACTACGAGGAAAACATAGTAGGCATTGCCAGGGACTTAAGAGAAGAGTGGGGAGAACTCTTTAAAAAACTTGAATCTTTCCCTCCTCCCCTCAAAGCGAGAAGAATGTTTAAAACAAAAGGTGAAACTCCGGCGGGGACTCCATCTTCAGACAGAAACAAGAGGGAGGCCTCGACGACGCCCCCTGATAGGATGACTAAAAAGGGAAAGGGGTCCAAGTCGCCTCAGTAGATTGCTGAAGAAGTTTCTGCTGGTGAGGCCCGCACAATCAAGGAACTCGACAAAGACGCCTGGGTTAAGGTAAAAGGGAAAAAAAGAAGAAAAAGAAAAAAGGGATATAAAAAATTGGGGAAGACCCAGTGGGAAAACCTAAAAAGCATAGAGAAAGAAAAAAAGGGAGACAGACGCAATAAAAATATGCGCCAAGGAAGGAGAAGACAACGCGAAGATCAAGGACAATATGTTCTCAGGTGTCAGCTCTGCTGAGAGACAACTTTGGTTTCGACGAGGTCTGTCGAAATATTAGACGTCGACGAAACCGTAGTTGTTTCAGGAGTGTTAAAAGCAGTAAAAAGATGCCTGGGCAAGCCCGAGTTAGACGTACCCTGCCAGTTAGTGTTTCGGTACGGAAATACGTAAATGGAGATTCTACGCCTGCCTGAAGTAGATGCGGAATCGCTACTCAAATCGGGTCGAGTTAAGATTGGCTGGGTCAATTGCAGAGTCCGAGCCAGGGTGGACGTAGACAGGTGCTTTAGATGCTTGTGCTACGGACACTTGGCGCGGGGCTGCAGTGGCCCAGATAGAAGAAACGCTTGTTGGAAGTGTGGTGGTCTGGACCACAAAAGCAAGTCATGTAAGGGTTCTGCTCGTTGCATGACTTGCTCCGACAAGGGGTCAAAGGAGACAAACCACCTTCCGGGAAGCAGGGCTTGCCCAGTTTACTAGGGAATCCTCTCAGGTCTAAAAGACAAAATACGGGGTTCTCCAGGTTAACCTCGGAAGAGGAAGAGCCGCGCTGGACCTCCTGATGCAGACTGCAAGCCAGCGAAAGGCTGATATACTGATCTTCAGTGAGCAGTGTAGAAAACCAGAATTCTATGTCTGGTTTCAGGACGCATCGGAAAGGTCCAGGATACAAGTGCTCAACCCGGACATCGCTGTCAGTGATTTCTTGGAGACCGATAAGGGCTTTTTTTGGGTAGAGGTGGCGGGTGTTCGTATATACAGCTGCTACTTCTCCCCAAATGATCATCTTAAAAAGTTCGATGACGAGATCAGCTCTCTTAAAGAAAGCATAAATGCTTTCGACGAAGATGTCCTCATTGCGGGAGACTTCAATAGTAAGTCGCTGGAATGGGGAGAGACCCGCCAGGACAGAAGAAGGGCCTTGGTTACGGACATGGTCTCGACGAATGACCTGGTAGTGATGAACCGGGGGAAAAAGTTCACTCTTAGGCGGGGAGCGTCAGGATTAATTATTGACCTGACATTAGCATCTCCCGTCCTGGCCCGCAGAGTAAGAAATTGGAAGGTATTGGACAAAGTGACCATGAACGACCACCAGTATATTAAGTTTTCAGTCTCCAAAGAACAGGCTGGAGAGCACATTCGCCCACAAAAGGGTAAGAATAAACCCTCCTGGAACCTTAGGAGTCTGGACAGGGAGAAGTTGGCAAAATCTCTGGTTGAAGCTCGCATTATTAAGTGACTCAACTGGCAGAAGGAGCCAACTTCTTTAAAGGGCATAGTGCGAGAGGCGAGGCAAATTATAGTGGATGCTTGCAACCACTCTGTACTGGTGGAGCGAAGAACTAGCCCGCTTAAGAAGAGAATGCAACGCGGCGCGAAGGAAATATACCCATTCTAAGGGAGACCTCGCTGGAAGGCCCGAATCGGAACGACCGAGACCGATTCATGGGGTTTGGCGTTTAAAATTGTTACTAAGAAATTAGTTTCAAGGCAACAAACCCCCGGTCTAGGCAATCCGATATGGATCCAGAAGATCATAAAAGCGCTATTTCCGCCGAGCCCTAAGGAGGACTATACTTGCGTAGTACAGATGGAGGAGCTCTTCAAGCAGGAAGAACTTATAAAGGCGGCAAGGACGTTGAAGAAAGGCAAAGCACCAGGCAATGATGGAATGCCGGGTGTTTCCGACATTTGCTCTCTGAGCGCTCTGAAACTACGAAACATAATTGGTTGGTTTAGGGGAATTGTGAATAATGTTAGGAGAATTGTGGATTTTGATTGGCTACAACTCTATCTTAACAGTTTCGTACTCTGCTCTTACGCTCCGTATATCTCCATGGAGCGAAAAAGCAGAGCACGAAACTGTGGAGTTAGAGTTGTAGCCAATAAAAATCCACAATTCCCCTAATCCAACCAATCATGTTTCGTAGTTTCAGAGCGCTCAGGGAGTGAATGTCGAAAACACCCACCGAGAGAGATTCTTAAAGAGGTGATCACAGTGTATCCGGAGTTGCTTCTTAACGTCTTTAATGCATGTTTAAAAGCTGGAGAGTACTTCAGCGACTGGAAAGTGCAACAGTTGGCACTCCTTAGGACAAGCGATAAGCCTCTAGATGAAATCTCATCGTTCAGACCAATTTGTCTGTTATATACGATGAGAAAACTTCTGGAGGCTATGGTTCTAGAAAAACTTCAGGGAATCTAGGTAGGCGAAAACAGTCTATCGGAGAACCAGTTTGGCTTCCGGAAAGGCCGGTCAACAGTTCATGCAATACTCTCTGTTGTGGACCTAAGAAAGGAAGTCAATCAAGGGAAGAAGAAGGGTTTCTGTGCTCTTGTTCCCATCGACATACGGGATGCGTTTAATTCCGCGAGATGGGACATCTGCATTGAGTCGTTAAGACAAAAAGGAGTGCCGATTTATATGTTGCGAATGATGGACAACTATTTTAGCGACAGATGGGTCGTGTACGAAAGCAATGTGTGCACGGGAAATTAAATTTCTTCAGATAAAGCTCAATGAACGTCTGCGGCGAGTAGAGCGTTGGTTATATCGTCATGGGCTGCAAATGGCCCTAGAGAAGACCAAGGCTTTGCTCGTTACAGCCCGGAGAGCTTTTGAAACCTCTAAGGTGAAAATAGGTAGAACTGAAGTATCATGGGGAAAAAAGCTTAAGTACCTGTGAACGACGTTGGACCAAAGGTTAAACTTTGCCCAACATGTCGATATCACAGCGCTCAAGGCCACCGAATGTATAAGTATCCTATCTAGGTTAATGCCCAACACTGGTGGTCCCAGGGAAAAAAAGCGGCGCTTGGTGGCGACTGTGGGTCTAGCAAAGCAGTTACGACCCGCAGTATCTTGGATAGGTTACTTTCTGTACAAACAGGGAGTTCACGGAGAGTAATCTTAGCCTATAGGACGGTGTCTGATTGTGCTGCTCTGGTTCTTAAGAGTACACCTCCAACAGATTTATTGGCAAAAGATTAGCCCAAGCAAACGAAGGTCGAATCCAGGAACTCCGAGGTCGATGTCGCTCGCCGCACCCAGCGAGTGTGAGTCTATTGACCCAAAGAAACGCCGCAGAGAGTGTGAGAGTCTAGAGACTGGTTCTACTGCGACCACTCCCAAGGGCAAGAGGGTTAAGAGCAAAGAGACCAAGGCAAACCCTACTGCTATGGAGGCGGAGGTGAGTAAGGTGTTTCCAATAGGAAACAAGAGGCCCGTAAGAGAAAGGCCTTGAAGAAAGCGGTGGAAAGGAAGGGATTTCAGAAGCGCAAAGTGCGTATTGGTTGAATAAACGCATTCATCCGAACGCACTTAGAAGTGACAAGATGTCAGAGGTGCCTTGCCTATGGACACATGACCCGAATTTGCAAGGGCCCCGACAGAACAAAAAACTGTCGGAGATGCGGTGAAGCGGGACACTTTGCCAAGAGTGGTGCTAGCGACAAGCCAAAGTGCATAACGTGTGCAGATTTGGGAAAAACGGAAGTCAAACATATCCCTGGAAGAATTTCCTGATCGGTTTACAAGGAGGAATTAGAGAAACTTAAAAGGGCAAATCCCGAAAGCTCCTTCAAGTCAACCTGCATGTGCAAGGATGCACAGGTGCTCCAGATGCAAAAACTAGGGAAAATGAGGTCGATATCTTGTTCTGCGGTGAGCAGTATCAAGAAAGCGACCTCACACCTTGGTATCAGGATAAGGCGAAGAGAGCCGCCATCAAACTGTATAACCCAGAATTGCGGGTTGACAAGTTCCTGGAGACAAGCAGAGGGTTTGTGTGGATAGAGGTGGCTAATATACGTATGTACAGCTGCTACTTCTCACCCAACGACCCACTGACCACCTTCGAAGCCAATATAGAAGACCTAGAATCGAGTCTCATAGAATCCAAGCTGGATGTCATCATCACTGGCAATTTTAATGCAAAGTCGCTAGAGTGGGGTGAGATGATGCTCGACAAGAGAGGAATTCTGATTGGAGAAATGATCTCCAAGAACCATTTATTAGTTGTAATCCGGGGTAAAACATGGACATTTAGACAAGGTGCGATCGGATCGATTATAGATCTAATGATCGCATCGTCTAATATATTTAGCCGCATAAGCAACTGGCGGTCTCTGAGGAATATACAGCAAGTGACCACCAGTACATTGAGTTCTTAGTCTCATTGGTAGACACACGAGGAGAAAAAAAGCAGGTAGCTCCTAGTTGCAAAACCTTCTCGTGGAACACTAAGAAACTCAACAAGGAGAAGTTCGGCCGGTCCCTAGAAGAATCTATCTTAATTGAGGATTCAGGTTGGGTGAGGAGGCCGAAAAGTCTAAATGAAGAGGTGCGAGCGGTGCGGAATATAATCGTCACCGCTTGCAATACGTCGATGCCACGTCGCAAAGGCGCCTTTCCAAAGAAAAAATCCTTGCACTGGTGGTCAGAGAAGCTATCCTCCTTGAGAAAGGAATGCCTCAAAGTAAGAAGGACATATACCCGATCTAAGGGAGATCCCTTGCTAAAAGAGACTTTCAAGGAGGCGAAAAAGAACCTCAAGAAAGAGATTTGAAAGTCGCGACGCCGTAGCTGGAAGGAGCAAATTGAGCAAGTCGATAAGGACCCATGTGGTATGGCTTTTAAAATCGTTACTAAGAAATTAGCGACGAGGCAAAAGACCCCCGGACTGAACAATCCCGATTGGGTTAAAACGATAATAAATTCTTTGTTTCCTCCTGCAGAGCCATACCTTAGAATGGACTGAAGTTTTTGCAAAGTCGAAGAGGAAGAACTCTTCACACTTAGCGAACTACAAAAAGCAGGCAAAGATTGAAAGCATGCAAGGAGTCTGGAATAGATGGGATAAGTATTAATATACTAAAGTTGGTTATCGACACTTCACCCCAGATTCTGCTTCGATGTTTCAATCTTTGCCTTGAGAAAGGAGAGTTCTCCACAACTGGAAGCGACAGAGGTTAGTCCTCCTAAGGAAAGGTGAAAACCTTTAGATAAAGTCTCGTCGTACAGGCCCATATGTCTGTTGGATACGATGGGTAAACTTCTAGAGGATATGGTTCTGCAGAGAATGCAGAGCCACTAGACCGGACAGAATAGTCTACCGGAATACCAATTTGGTTTCCGTAAAGGCAAGTCAACAGTTGATGCCATCCAGGCAGTTGTGGACATAGACAAAACAGAAAAAACAAATTGGGACCTGAAAAAAGAAAAGCTTCTGCGCGTTGGTAGCAATTGACATACGCAACGCGTTTAATTCCGCAAGATGGAAAGATCTCATCGAGTCAATGGAAATGAAAAACATGACGCCCTACTTGTTGCGGATAATGGATAACTACCTTAGCGACAGGTGGGTTATATATGCAGGAGACACCTGCACTCTCAAGAGAGAAATGCAGCGTGGGGCTCCTTAAGGCTCGAGGGTGGGTCCATTTATATGGAATGTATCATACGATGATTTTCTGCGAATTGATCTGCCCGAAGGTGTAGTGATCATCGGCGTTGCGGACGACGCGTTGTTCGTATGCCCTGGCGAAAGTGCGGAGGCTCTTGGGACATTGGTGAACGAATTTCTGAAACTATCAAAAGACTGGCTGGATACCAGAGGTCTTGAAATGGCCCTGGAAAAGACCGATGCACTGCTGGTCACAGACAGACGTGGCTATGAGCTCCCACGAATCGTGATAGACGGATTCGAGGTCAAGTGGAGTAAGCAAATTAAATATCTTGGTGTGGAGTTGGATGGAAGGTTAAACTTCCACCACCACATGGCTACGGCGTCAAATAAAGCGATCGAGTGTGCGGCTAATCTTTCACGGCTAATGCCAAATGTTGGCGGACCCCGTGAACAAAAATGAAGACTGGTGGCGAGTGTCGCCCATGCTAAAATGCTTTATTCAGCACCAGTGTGGGTCCCATCCCTGAGGAGTAAAAGATGTGTTACCATCTGTGAAAAGTTACTGTCAGCGCAGAGATAGATAACTACGCGTATCATCTCTACACATAAGACGGTATCTACCAGTGCTGTGCACGTCCTTGCAAGTGTCCCGCCAGCAGATCTTTTGGCGATGGAAAGGAAAGAAATGTGTTTCTTTTCTAGAGAAAGAAGTTCCCTGGATGAGGAAATAAGACCAAGCAAGTGCTTTTAATACGCAAAGAAGCGAGGCATAGGCTCATAGAAAGATGACAAAAAAGATGGGATGGTGAGGAAAAAGGTCGATGGACTTACGCCTTATCCCAGCACTCGCCACCTGAATAATTAGGAAACACGGTCAGGTTTTCTATTATATGACGCAGTCGCTCGCCGTTCACGGCTGTTTTAACTCGTATCTGTGTCGCTTTAAATTACGCGAGGATGAGGTGTGTGCGTACTGCCAGTACCCCGTTGACAACGCAGAGCACACCCTTTTCTCATGCACGAAATGGGACTTAAAGAGGCTAGTCATGTTCAAAGGATTAAGCAGTCTAGTTACATCAGAGAACATGGTATCGCTGGTGACCCAGTCAGTGACCATGTCGAGAACTTTATAATCTCAGTTATGTTGAAAAAGGAAATCGACGGCCGCCAAAAAGCGTAATTTAAACAGCTTTTAATTTGTTTGTTCGTTTGTTATTAATTTATTTTGTAATTTATTTGTCCTTTTACCATTTTAATTTATTTTTAATTATCCTTATACAATTTTAATTTATTTTGTGATTTATTTGTCCATATACAATTTTAATTTATTCTGTATTTTATTTGTCCTTATACAACTTTTACCTTTTGACTTTATATATCTGTTTATTTTATATGTTTCTGTCTTACACTCGTTTAATATATTATACTTTGACATTTTACACTATTTAACGTTTGTTTTTTATTTTTGTCGTGCTGTTAATTCCGCTTAGACTTTAAAATAGTTTTAAATTTTTAAACTGTTAACACAGGAGAGTCACAGAGAAAAGAACGAGGTCGTATCAGCAACAGAGTTGGAGCGTGGCGCTCCAACTGTCTTCGAGGGTGGCTCTCGAAGGCTAAAGTCTCACGACAGTTCCTAGGGAGGACAAAGAGCTCTAAAAGAAGGGTCACGGGTTTTAGTGGGTCGGGCTGACAGTAGGTCACCAGTTTTTTTTAATTTATTATGTCATTTATTATTTTTTTCTTTATTTCTCTTTATATTTCTTTTCTTTTTATTTTACCAACCACACATAACATTTTTTATTCTTTTTTTGTACAAAAAGAAAAAAGAATTGTTTCAATAAATTTTATAAATAATTTAATGTAAAATTGAAATTGCACATTTTGAAATATAGAACTTTGGGAGTATTAGCATAAATGATTATTATAATAATATATAACCTTAATATATAAATATTGCTTCGTATGACAGCAATTGAAATGCATTTTTTTGTGTCACTTACATGTTTAATATCCCAGTGGGCACCATGATGTCTTAAGGGCGTCCTAAGGACGATCTAAAATATCACAGGACAAGTTTTTAATGTCTTGAGAATATAAAAAGACAACCTTAAGACGTCCATAGGATGTTCTATGTCTTGCCAGGAACGTCTTCTAAATGTTCTGAGTACGTTTTCAGAACGTCCCTAGGATGTCCCTAAAAACGTCCCGAGAATGTCCAAAAGACGTCCCTAGGACGTTCTAAAGGCAGGAGAGGAAAAGATATTTACACAGCTCAGTGGGCACTGGAAGTTTTAAAGAAATAATTCTTACAGACCAGGGATCGAACCACGATACATTGCCTTGAGACAGCGTCTTAAGCCTCTCAGCTATTCAAGACAAATACAAACAGTTACAAAGAATATACTTATATTAACAGTATCCTGAAAATATTTTTAAAATGTTTTAAACATGTCTTTAACATATTCTTAACATGTCCTTATCTCTTAGTGTCACTACTTTTTCATAAGCACTCAAATAAAAACCAAATGTTAAACATACTGCCTCAATATTGCAAATGTTACACAAAAGTATTATTAAGCAAGTATAACAGTGTGCGAATATTATGGTCAATGTAACCTGAAGGAGGATACAGTATGTGTTATCCCTCATAACAAAGAAATAATCAGCATATCCCTGCAACGTCCTAGAGATATCTTTTTGCTTGTGGCGGTTTGGATAATCCTAGGATATCCTTGAGATAGCCATGCATCTTCTTGGGGGACCCCAGAGATATCCAAACAGCCGAAAAACGGAAGATATCCCTTTGAAGACACAGGGACATCCTTAAATATCCAGTGTTGTAAGAGACAGCAACATTTCCGAGCAGCATCGCGAATATTACAAAATATCACTTATACTGCTCGGCAATATCAGAGACCTCAAAAATGTTTGTCTATAAAGTGAAACAAAAAAATGCGTTTCAATTAGATGAAATTCTCTCAAAATACAGTTTGTTACTTTTACCTTCAAATTCTTCTAGCGGGCAAACGAACTCGGAAACGGGGGTATAAACCAGAGAGGTTTTGTTTAGAATCACTTGAACTTCATTGTACCAAAGTTTCAAACAATTTGACCGAAAAGGATTTTTAATGTTTTTTGTGCAGGGTCCTTTCTTTGATTTTAAAAAACATTCTTTGAAACAAAGAAGCTCTTTTCTAGGTGAATACATTTTGATTTCTAATAGTTTTAATGATGTTGAAATTTTTTTTAAATTTTTCAAAGGTGAAGAAAATTCAAATAAATTTAGGAGAAATAAAATTTTGTTTAAAAAGTTGCAAAAAAATTCATTTTGCAATAACTCTTATAAAAAAATAAAATCACATTTTCACTGAGAAAACAGTATATTATATAAATCAAACATAATTATCTTTGTCATGCAGTCAACCAAAAATTATGTTTAATTTAAACCTAATAATTTTGATTGAATGCATAGTAAATTTCGTTCGATAAAAATTAAGATAAATTCAATAATAAAATATGTTTAAATTAAATATATATTTTTAGTTCAAAAAGTTTTTTGATTTTTTTCTTAGTATTTAAACGGGGTAAGATAAATGAATTTATTTATTTGGTGAAATAGTTAAACAGAAAAACTGATATATACAAAATTTTTTTCATTACATTTTTGAAAAAGATAAAACAATTTGTTTGGGCACGTTATATATCAGAGTATACATGTGTACAGATTGAGTGTACATGTGTGAGTATACATATATATGTTGCCGAACGACGAACTGAGGAAACGACTAGGAAACATTTTAATATTATAGAGATGTATAAACTGGCTTACTATTATTGTAATGCGTTTGAAATTACGTATTCTTATTTTCAAGATAAAAAAGTTATTGAATTTACTACAAGTATTTAACAATTAAAGTACTTTTCAACAGTGAAATTGAGAAGCCAGTTTTGTTTCGAGAAAAGTAAGCAGATGTAGGTACTTAAATTACCTGTGAGTAACGAATTCTGACAAAATATTTAGACTTTGCAAGCAAATTTAAGTACCAACATCTGCTTACTTTCCTCGAAACAAAATTGGCTCCTCAATTTCACTGTTTAAAAGTACTCTAATTATTGAGTAGTTGTAGTAAAAATATTTTTTTTTATTTTGAAGATATGAATACGTAATTTAAAACACATTACAATAATAAGCCAGTTTCTACATTTATTTTAAAATATAACACAATAATCGCAAAGAAATAAGATTTTTTGGGAATTTTTAAAAATCGAACCACAATTATTAACAAAAATAAATCTTCATCTATGGCAAATTGTCCACAAGACCTTAAAGGAATGCAATGGAAAAAATAAAAACATCTTATTTTTTTTTAAATAACAGCAATTAACCTACAAAAAAGAGAAAAATCGAGTTTATTTTAAAAACCCTCGACAGATGATTTTCATTTTAGTCGAAAAATATTCTAATTTCACGTGTGAACAAATATCTGTAAAAAATTTTTAGTGGCAAGACTTTTTGGGTTGAACTTTATCGAGACTCACCGTGTTAAAAATCAATGTAAAAACGATGAGCAGAACTAAACCGGAATGAAAGCATATATGGATTTGGGTGTATTATATAGTGTCCTAAAAAAAAGCACGAAGGCATGGGCAAGGTCTTCTTCTTGTTTAAATGGCCTCTTGCGTGTCACACAGATAGCCAGTACTACTAGTTGATTGCTTATTTTGTGTTAAGTTGTATGATTGGTTGAGGGTTTGTTTTCCGGGTAGTCCAGTTCAGTAGAGATGCGTATAGTGAGTAGGCAGGTGGGAAAAAAAAATTATAAAAAATTCTCTGGAAATGTACGTTCCAATTATTGAAAAGTATTTAGTTGGATGTATCTTGAGGCAAGAATACACTTAATTTGATGAGTATTATAAAGCCAGATAGATATGTTCACTTTCGTGTTTAGTAGGTTTTCGACCAAGTAAAAATCCATTCATAGTTCCAATGCGATGCAAGTTCATATGGTTTAGGGAGGAGGGAAATTCAAATTGGGTATAAATAGAGTATTTAAAATTTGTAAAAAAGAATAGTTTAGAAAATGTTAAGATAATAAAAGACAGAAAGACAAGGAAATTTTACTTAGTATTTATATTTATTTAGTATTGCATTATGAAGCAGAAATTTAATGTTAATTTTTAATAAATCAAGATGTAGTATAGAGAAGGGACATATATAAGTAATAAGAAAAAAAATAATGCTGAAAATAAAATTCGAACATGTAAGTTATGCACACTCCTACATTTTTGCTTCCTGCCCACCCACAATTCACAAAAGCATATTTAGTGTTAATTTTGGGAATCAAATAAGAGTCAGCTTTGTTTGTGGAATGATTGTTCAATGAACGCCATCTCACACCAAGGACTTTAATATCATTTATAATTAAATATAAAAATTGCCCCTTTCAAAGAACCTACCAATCTCAACGACCGTCTCCCTCTCACGATTAAATATGAGTGTGTTCAAGTCAATGAGATCAGGATCCCGGCGAAAGCATCGGGCAAAAACACAGTAGGTGGTGAAGGTCTTGAGGTTCTGCTCCACGTTCGCCTACCGCTACCAAATATCTACGTGGAACAACCAGGTTTTTGAACCATGGTTTCTTAGTCTTAGTGTTGACAAAATTGAAGTATCTATTTAGTAAGGGTGGTTGGTTATAGTTAGACCAAAGTAGCCTCTGCCAGACAAAAAATCTTGTTTATTAATAGGGATCAGATCAGTGGGAGACAGGATGGTGGATCTGCCAAAAAGAAGATCTAGGGATCTCTTTGCCCATTTTTCAGCTTTCTCGTTTCCAGGGATGCCCGCATGAGCAGAAATCCATAGGAAGCTGATCTGAGATCCTCTTAGTTGAAGAGAGGTTGATTATTTAACAATTTTAATGATAAGAGGTTGGTGTTGTTTAGAAAATAATCTCTCTTTGATTAAACGTAGAATATTTCGTAAATCAGAGAGAATAAAATTATTATAAAAATTAGATTTAATAGCTTGTGAGAGTGCTGCGTGTATTGTAAATAATTCACATGTTTCAATTGACGAGATTCCTTCAAGTTTAACGCAGAATTTAGTGTTGGTGGCTGGAATAACAAAACTAAATACAGAAACGTTTCTTCCAGGATCCAAAGAGCCATCGATATACATTTGTGTATAATTAGAAAAGTGTCTATGTGTGAAATTGTCAAATTCGAGTTGTGTGTTATTGCTATTTTTGAATTCTAAACCTGAATCAATGTCAATGTTGAGTGGGTTTATGAGTTCTGGCCAAGAGTAGTTGAAAGAGAACAGTTTTTTAGTGCGTTCTCTTTTATTGGTTAATTGTGAGACATCGAAGAAGGTACATCGAGGTTGTTTCGTAAAGGAGTTGTAATTTTGGAGTAAGAGGATTCAAGGACCAGGAGAGATTCTTGATCATGTGGTTCCCATTAAGCATATCACGATGGTCTCCTAAGAGAAAGGGGGGGGGGGGGGGTTCGACCACCTCGGACAGCAAGATTCTGACCGGTATGGATCGCATACTACCAAGAATAACCCTGATGGCCGCATACTGGACCCTGTCAAGCTTCCCGAGATGGGACTTGATAACTCCAGAAAAGAGCTAGCAGCCCTACTCAAGGTGCGCTCGCACTAGTCCCTTGTAAACCATCAAGAGGGATTCAGGGCTGGCCCCCACGAAACTCTTGACATAGATGACAGAATATTTATCGCCACTGTAGACTTACGTGATATCTTATTAATATGCTTGGACCAGTTCAATTTCCTATCCAGGTAAATACCGAGGTAAAGAAGCTCGCTCTAGACTGGAATTTTTATCCCATTGAGATGCATGAAAATATGATCGAATCTTGCATTGCTACGAGAAAAGACTACTAATTGAAATTTACTGAGAGAGATGGAAAGTCCCAAGCCCTGGAGCCAAGGTGTTAGAGTTATAAGAGTTTTTTTGAGTTCCCTTACAGAATTAGCTAGATTTTTTGAACGAATGTATAAGATTAGATTGTCCGTAAACATAAGACTTCTAATATGTTGAGGAATAATTAGGGGAATTTGCTGACAACTAAGTTAAATAGTAATGGGGAAAGGACCCCTCCCTAAGGAACTCTAATGTATGAAGTCTTGTAGTTACTATCATCTGATGTAAAGAAGAGATTTTTAGAGACAGTTATAAAAGAAACGAAATTGATTAATTTTTCAGGAGTTCGTGACTCAATGAGGCGATCATAAATAGCAAATGGTAGAATATTGCTAAATGCCCCTTTGAGGTCAATTGCAAGCGCAACTGTGTGACATGCTCGTTGAAACCCCTGGTCAATGTCAGTGGCAAAGGTGGATTTTTACAGTCTGATCGCAAAAAAATATTAAAAAATCTAAAAAAAACATTTTTTATTAAAAAAATTTTTTTTCTAATTGTCACATTATTTGATCTATTAACCAAAAATGGGTTTATTAGTAGGGGAGAGTCACTATGGTCGGAACACCTTTACGGTTGGGTCACATCAGGTTTCTTAGTTGTAACAAACAGGTGCCATTTACCATTGCATATAAATACTTGTTAGAAATGGTAGAAAACTTTTCATGTCACTTTCATTAAGTTCCAATGAAGTACGCGAGCAGTACAAACGTAAAACGTAAATGTGTGGTGAATTTTTTAAGCAAAACTTTTACTTAGTGTCGAAAAAAATTAATTAAGCAAAGTGGAAGATGAAAACAATAAATTAAGATGATGAAATTTATTCATTAGAGAGTGCTTTAATACTTTGGTATGTTATTTGGTTTTTATATCGTAAGTTTATGTCTGTGTGCCAAAAAAATAAAAACGACGCGAAACTTACCGTCGGATCACTTTATATTACAATTATGGTGCGTTCTGACATCGGCAATTCCTTTGTTTTAGGTAGAGATGTGTGAAGAACGTCATTTTACAGTGAAAAAAATACATTCATGTTCGAAAAACGTTCGTAAAACATTTTAAAAAGTCTCATTTAACATCTCCTTCGATAACGTATTGTAAACATTTCGTGTACTGAGAACGTTCTTAGATTAATTTTTAAATTCATTTTATATTTCATTTTTCCATTTTCAAGTGTATTTCAGCATTCTTGTGTAATTTACGGGCCAATTTTAGTAATATTCCTTCATATCACATTGATTTTCTACGGTGACCCGACCGTAAAGACCTGTTCCGACCGTAACGACATTTTTTTGTTTTTAAAATATTTATAACTTTTCCAATTTTTGTCCAAACATTTTCTAATGTACAGAAGAAACATTTCACTTTAAAAGATCTTTCCAACTATATATCAGAAAACATGAAATTCGGCCTAGAACGGAAGTTATGGACACAAGTCAAAAAGTGTCCCGAACGTAGTGACTCTCCCCTATATTTTTACAATCTGATCACAAAAAAATATATTAAAAAATCTAAGAAAAAATTTTTAACTAAAATTAAAAAAAATTGGACAAGTGCGAGTTGAACTCGCACTGCAATGGCGGGTTCCGTATACAAATATTAAAACAATACTTGCATCATTCATCGATAAATGGTAGAATTAAAATAAACAATTAAAAAAATATATTAAAATCATTCAATAAAAAAAATAGTTTAAAAAAATTAAAGTATTGTATATCTAATATTGTAAACAAAAATAAGTAGAGGAACTAATTGTGCGAATTTTGTTCCTCTACTTATTATTGTTTACAATATTAGATGTATAATACTTTAATTTTTCTAATAATTTTTTTTATCGAATGATTTTAATATATTTTTTTAATTGCTTATTTTAATTCTACCATTTACCGATGAATGTGGCAAGTATTGGGTCAGAATTTCTCAAACGGATCACCTAAAACTAAAAAAAATTATGTGTTGAAGTTATCGATCACTCCGAGTCAAGTAAATGGAAAAAATTAAAACAATTCCTTTAACGTTTTCAACAGCAAAGCTGCCCTCTTCAGAAACGTAAAAAATTGCAAAAAATATAAATTACAAACACATATTTAAAAGAAAGAAATGAATGGAGGAAACGTCCTCATCACATCGTATACGATTAGACACTAGTGTCTAATCGTTGGAAACCGAGTGATAGAATCGTTATTATATAATTAAAACTAAAAAATTTTCTTTTTGAACCAGAATAATTTTTTTTACTCTTAATATGGTTAAAAAAATCCCTAAAAATATTAAGCCAAAAAAAATTTTTTTGTAAAAGTTATTAACAATTAAATTTTTTAGTACTGCTAAATTAACAAATTTTTTTCTCGAGTTCTAGTTGACGGATTTTAAAATTAAAAAATGGGTTTTTTTCGTCTTAAATTGCACTATTTGAATATATTTTATGTTTTTAATTTTTTTGATTTTTATAATTTTTTATGTAATTTATTTATAAAATGTTAATAAACAAATATGTTCTTCACGTCCTAACAAAAAAATTAAAATTGCATTCTATTTCTTAAATGTCTCCGAGTGTGAGCCTCAATTAGAAAAAAGGTTATTAATTAAAAACTGCAGCTGTGTAGGGCCTTATATGACGTTAAACTCGCCCCGCGCACATTGGCATTTTTTACAATTTACTGTTCAAATTTGTCTGTAACCTACAAATTTTATCGGATTTTCCTGGTCTTAGTCTTAAATTAAAGGGAATAAATTTTCTAAGAGATCCCACTAAACCAATTTTTAAATTGTTAATATATTTTTTCTAAGCTTAAAGTTAACAATTTACAATATTTTTAGAAAAAAACCATGGTTTTTTATATTTTCATTGCAGGTGATTCAAATCAATTTAAATTAGTCCAGATGACCATCAGATAAATAATAATGTATAATACAATTTATTTAAATTGTTGCAAAAAATGTTAATTAACAAATAGATAACGTTGGCTCTTTTTTATAAACAGAATTTTTTGCAAGCAAATTTATATTTATTTAAGTAATCTATGTCGATTTTAATAAAAAATTATTTAATTTTAAAAAATAACATTGTTATTAACAATGATAATTAACAATAATCTAGCTTTTTTTAACCCTTTAAGGGCGGGAAGGACAGATTTTTTATCGAAGATTCAAGATCGTGGTTCTCTGTATTTACGTATGATAAAAATTTGTCAGGAACTATTCCTTAAGTATTTTTTGCCCCCTTTCAGAATCCGTTATTGAAATTGCAAAGAAACTAAGTTTAAAAAAGTTGTGGCCAATATTTACACAAAAACACGAAATTTTAAAAGTTTTTTGTAAAAAAATATTTTTATTTTCATAGACTAAAAGTTAATATATAAGCTGCTCACCTAAAAATATCGCATCCGCAATACCCAAGCTTTACTAATATGAAACGCGTTTAAAAAAATTTCAAGATGGCGGTTTTAAAATGGCGGTGGAAGGTATTTTTTTCAAATAATAATATAATTTCATTTTCCAAAAACAAAAAAAAATTTTAATTTCTTTGATACTTATTATGTAAGTGTTTTTGGGGTCGCTGATTACGAATATGATGTCAGTTTTTATAAATTCGAAATGGCAGATCCAATATGGTGGACAAAATTTTTGAAAATTTGTCGTGGTCACTTAAAATTCGTCACTAGGGGGTTTATGGGGTCGGGGATTACGTATCTGCTGTCAATTTTTTTAAAAAATTCAAAATGGCGGATCCAATATGGTGGACAAAATTTTTGAAAATTTGTCGTAGTCACTTAATATTCGTTACTCGGGGTTTTTTGGGGTCGCTGATTACGATTCTGATGTCAGTTTTTAAGAAGTCAAAATGGC
Organism: Leptopilina drosophilae; assembly: GCA_032873175.1. NCBI lineage: Eukaryota > Metazoa > Arthropoda > Insecta > Hymenoptera > Figitidae > Leptopilina > Leptopilina drosophilae. The sequence continues at coordinate 15,328,859 of CM065486.1, forward strand.
GGATCAAATATGTTGGACAAAATCTTTAAAAATTTCTCGTAGTCACTTAAAACTCGTTACTCGGGGGTTTTTGGCGTCGCTGATTACGAATCTAAGGTCGGATTTTAAAAATTGGAAATCGCGAATCCAATATGGCGGACAAAATTTTTGAAATTCTTCGTAGTCACTTAAAATTCGTAAAGGGTACAAACGAGATTATCATTGAAGATGTGATAATTAAGCCATTGTTTGGGAGCAGTCAACAGGGCCTATTTAGAGTATACGTGCAGCACCTCCCAATACTGGTATAACCACACGGCTCGCATACGAGCGTAACTGGGAAAGATTACGCTCCCCAACGCCGATGGTCAACAAGTGACCATCTTCCGATCTCCGCAAAGTTGGTAAGAACATTTGCGACCCTTCGGTGAAGGGCGAGACCTTTCCAATCTCTGTTTACTCTGCAGGTAACCACCCGAGTTGGCACCACAACTCACATGTCGAAGCGCTAGTTACTAGGTCCGTTACTCCGTTTTTGCGAAGCTTTGGTTCGTTCATAGCGCCCCTAGCCTCAAGCGATGTAGGCTATAACCACTGCCTACACGAGGCCAACCCAATGACCGGAAGGAAACAAGCCTTTCGGCAAGTCCCCCGGGCTCAGACCGGTCCCCATGGTACCGTTTAGTAGTCTGGTATGAGGACCGATTAAGAGTCTTACCACCCTTGCTTCGGCAAGTGAGGTCGTCGGTCTATAATTAGACTTGCCGGGCCGTCACGGCACTGCCCATCATCATTGTATGCCATTGCTCTATAAGAAAGCCTGGGACGAACCGAGTACTAACCGCAAGCAGTGGCGCCACTCCGAGCCTCATATGATCGTCTTTTACGACCTGTAGCCGGTCACAGGGGGCCTATTCTGCACCCGGGCACCCCACGGGTAGGGAGCAGTCAACAGTAGTAAACGTCCTATTATTTTTAGTACAATGCTTCTTCTAAAAGCAGAATTACTCAATACATTATTATTATTTTCAGCTTCTGTCCCGCAATAAATATCGTTCGTAAAATTTAATCATCTTATTGAATTCAGCATTTTACAAAAAGGCCAAATATTTATTTTTTTACGAAATGTTTCTAAAATTTTGTGAACTTGTGCTGGGTTTTATGGAGTTTATTCATTACTTTAAGAGCATTGTATGTTTCTTTTTAATTGTAAAAAGTCTGTCGAGGAATTGCTGTTCTGTAAAGTTTTCCAATATTTTTTTGTTGGATAAGGTGGCATGATAATCATAAAGATAATTAAAAAAATTAAAATACAAAAAAAGACTCTTCATTTCACGTTTACCTCCTCGCGGATAGAGTCGGAAACATCATAATATTATGATGGCCAAAGAACGTAAAAATCTTTAAAATTAAAACTTTAAATTGAACCGTCTTTTTGAATTTTGAAAAATAGACATTACATTTCTAATCAGAGATACCAGCATTCCTCGAGTACAGAACTTCTCGCTAATCCAATAAATTTTTAAAAACTTTGTCCCACATATTGGATCCGTCATTTTGAATGTTCAAAAACTCACATCAGATTCGTAATCAGCGATCCCAAAAACTCCCGAGTGAAGAATTTTAAGTGACTACGACAAATTTTCAAAAATTTTGTCCGCCAAATTGGATTTACCATTTTGAATTTTTAAAAACTGACATCATATTCGTAATCAGCGGCTCAAAAACATTTGGATAATGGGTATCAAAAAAATTAAATTTTTTTTTGTTTTTGGAAAATAATAAAATTATATTATTATTTGAAAAAATTTCTTCTACCGCCATTTTAAAACCGCCATCTTGAAATTTTTTAAACGCGTTTCACATTGGTAAAACTTGGGTATTGCGGACGCAATATTTTCAGGTGAGCAGCTTATATTTTAAATTTTAGTCTATGAAAAAAAAATTTTTTGACAAAAAACTTTTAAAATTTTCGTGTTTTTGTTTAAAAAATGGCCACATCTTTTTTAAATTTAGTTTTTTTGCAATTTCAAGGACGGTTTCTGAAAGAGGGTAAAAAAATACTTAAGGAATGGTGTCTAACAAATTTTTGTCATACGTGAATACAGAGAACCACGACCTTGAATCTTCGATAAAAAATCTGTCCTTCTCGTCCTTAAAGGGTTAATGAAGGACATGACTTTAAACTAGTTACGATATTTAAAAAGATTTCTTTTTTGCAGAAATAAGCCATTTATTTGTAAAAAAAGTAAATTATTTTATTTACAACAAATGTAATTGTTTGTGCCAACAAATTTTTTAAGTTTTTGAAAGAATGCAGTTATTATATAAACATTTTATGTTTAAAAAATGCCTAAAATGTTTACAAATGTTTAAGAAACCAGATTATTGTTCATAATAATTGTTTATAACAATAATAACTTTTAAATATAAAATCATTTTATATTAAAATAGACATAGATTACTTAAATAAATATAAATTTTGTGCTGTTATTTTGTTTGGATTTATAATTTTAGTGTGATATTATATTGTTTGATAATCTCATAAATTCCAAGACAAAAAAATAATATAATAATAATAATATAATAATAATATAATAATAAATTCCAAGACAAAATTCCTTGCACATGCATGGGACAATTTTTTTTCGTTGTTTTGGAATGTATGAGATTATCAAATAATATAATGTCACACTAAAACTATAAATCCAAACAAAATAAAACAGCACAATATATATTATATCAAATTAAAAATTATCCAATACATATGCAAGGAATTTTCTTTGTTTTAGAATATATGTGATTATCAAACAATATATTTCCACATTAAATATAAGTTTGTCTGCAAGAAAATTATGTTCATAAAAAAGAACGAACGTTATCTATTTGCTAATTAACATTGTTTGCAACAATTTAAATAAATTGTATTATACATTATTATTTGTCAGGTGGTCATCTGGACTAATTTAAATTGATTTGAATCATCTGCAATAAAAATGTAAAAAAAACATGATTTTTTCTAAAAATATTGTAAATTGTTAACTTTGAGTTTAAAAAAATATATTACCAATTTAAAATTTAAAAATTGGTTTAGTGGGATCTCTTAGATAATTTATTCCCTTTAATTTAAGACCAAGACCATGAAAATCCGATAAAATTAAAATTGCATTCTATTCCTTAAATGTCTCCGAGTGTAAACCGTTTCGAAAAAAATAAGCCTCAATTAGAAAAAAAGTTATTAATTAAAAACTGCAGCTGTGTAGGGCCTTATATGACGTTAAACTCGCCCCGCGCACATTGGCATTTTTTACAATTTACTGTTCAAATTTGTCTGTAACCTACAAATTTTATCAGATTTTCCTGGTCTTGGTCTTAAATTAAAGGGAATAAATTTTCTAAGAGATCCCACTAAACCAATTCTTAAATTTTAAATTGTTAATATATTTTTTTGAAACACAAAGTAAACAATTTATAATATTTTTAGAAAAAATCATGGTTTTTTATATTTTCATTGCAGATGATTCAAATCAATTTAAATTAGTACAGATGACCATCAGATAAATAATAATATGTAATACAATTTATTTAAATTGTTGCAAACAATGTTAATTAACAAATAGATAACGTTGTTGGTTCTTTTTTATGAACATAATTTTTTTTGCAGACAAACTTATATTTAATGTAGAAATGTATTGTTTGATAATCACATATATTCTAAAACAAAGAATATTCCTTGCATATGTATTGGTTAATTTTTAATTCAATATAATATATATTGTGCTGTTTTATTTTGTTTGGATTTAGGGGAGAGTAGGCTACATTGAACCAGCGTCAACAGTGAACAACTTTAATTTTCTATGAAATGACTGAGTGGAATTTTTTCTTATTTAATATATAAATTGGTATTACCGAAAGCGAGTACGTCCAAAAATTTCGAGCACGTAGGTTTATTATTTACAAAGAAAAACAAAAAAACTGTTTTTCACGTACAAAACAAAAAATTTTGTGGAAATATAATGAATTTTTTTTATTCAAATAGGAAGTTTTAAAAATTAGTAAACTTGTGATTTATGTCGCTTAGGGTGTCAACTTCAATATTCCGATGTGATAAAGAATTTTAAGCCTTACATAAATTTATTATAAACAATTTTTGTTGTGAATGTCATGTGAATGCAGTGAGTGCGGCATCATTGAACCACCCGAAAAAGGAAGGAATTTTCAATTTTAAGAGTGGTAATGTTGTCTGCTCTACTAATTAGTAAGAAAAATACTAGAAGACATGCTTTCATCACAATTGTGATTGAGATAAACTCAAACTGTCACTTTACCTACCTATTTTCTATTTTTTTGAGTGAAAAATAATATTTTTTACAATGTGTAAGTGGAAATATTATTTTTGAAGTAAATTGTAGTGTTTTATTAAAGGTGGTTCAATGTAGACACAGATTCTTCAAAATAAGAAAAGTGTAACTTGTTAGAAAAAAATTAAATTTAATTATTTAATCATAATAATTTGTGTTTGTAACGTGTATTTTAACTAAAGGAGTACTTCAGCTTAATGTTGATACAAAAACCTGATCAAAATTTGTAAAATGTAATTAGTTCTTGGACTTTAGAAAATACCCGGTTCAATGTAGCCTACCCTCCCCTATAGTTTTAGTGTGATATTATATTATTTGATAATCTCATACATTCCAAAACAACGAAATAAAACTGTCCTATGCATGTGCAAGGAATTTTGTCTTGGAATTTATTATTATATTATTATTTTATTATTATTATTATTATTATTATTATTATTATTATTATTATTATATTTTTTTTGTCTTGGAATTTATGAGATTATCAAACAATATAACATCACACTAAAATTATAAATCCAAACAAAATAACAGAACAAAATTTATATTTATTTAAGTAATCTATGTCTATTTTAATATAAAATGATTTTAAATTTAAAAATTATTATTGTTATAAACAATTATTATGAACAATAATCTGGTTTCTTAAACATTTGTAAACATTTTAGGCATTTTTTAAACATAAAATGTTTATGAAATATGAAGATTTCGACTATATCAGCAGATAGTGACATCTATTAGATGTCATTTGAACTCTTTGGTTTAGAGTATCGACAACCATATCGAAAGTAATTATCATTTGTAACACCTAACTCTAAACCAAAGAGTTCAAATGACATCTAATAGATATCACTATCTGCTGATATAGTCGAAATCTTCATATTTCAAATTTTCAATCAGCGAATAAATTCTAACTTTTAATAAAATGTTTATATAATATCTGCATTCTTTCAAAAACTTAAAAAATTTGTTAGCACAAACAATTACATTTGTTGTAAATGAAATAATTTACTTTTTAAACAAATAAATGGCTTATTTCTGCAAAAAAAATCTTTTTAAATATCTTAACTAGTTTAAAGTCATGTAAGGCTCTACTTCATTAATAAAAACTAGATTATTGTTAATTACACAGGCACACAAAAAAAAAGTTGTCTGTTCATTAAACCAGACATACATATCTTATAGTAATTTTTCCCGCTGAAAACGAATCTGAAGTCAGAATTGCTCCATCACCCTCAGTTTTTTTTAATCGACAAAACTACCCTTAAATTCAAATTTTAAAGTAAAAAAAATTGAATAACAGATTTCTCTCTAAAACAAAACAATAAATTTATCTACTTTTGCTACACCAACTAAGAAACAATGTCAACATTGCTTAAACACCCTTTGTTTTTTATTAAATCGAAAAAACTACCCCTAAAATGTAAAATTCAAAATTATAATATAAAAATCCACATTGGTTTTCAAAACAGCAAAATAAATTTATGTACTTCTCTTTCAAAATTTCAAAAGCAATATCAAAATTACTTTATCACCTCTTGTGTTTTTAAATTAAAAAACCACCCCTAATATGTAATAATTCAAAATGTATAATAAAAAAAATTATAAACCACATTGTTTTTTAAAATAGAACAATAAATTTATGTACTTCTCTTTTGACAACTCAAAAGCAATGTCAAAATTACTCCATCCCTCTCTGTTTTTTTTATTTGAAAAACCTACCCTTAAATTCACAAAATAAAACTTTAAAGTAAAAAAATTAAAAACCACATTGCTTTTTAAAACAGAACAATAAATTTATGTACTTCTTTTTTAACAACTCAAAAGCATTATCAAAATTGCTCCATCACCCTTTGTTTTTTCAAATTGAAATAACTACCCTTAATATGTACACTGAAAGAAAATGTATATTAAATTTTGTTAAAGTGCTTTACAATTTGGGAAAAAAGTGCAACAAACCGAAATTTTGATATACAGAATACTAAACTTTAAAAAAGATTATATCGAATTTAGTATAATTATATAAAATATGAAGAATTTAAATTCAATTTTAAATGTTTTAATATAACTTTAATAAATTCTACATATATATTTTTAAAGTTTAGTATTCTGTATATCAAAATTTCGGTTTGTTGCACTTTTCCCAAATTGTGAAATACTTTTACAAAATTTAATATACATTTTCTTTCAGTGTACATATTAGGGGTAGTTATTTCAATTTAAAAAAACAAAGGGTGATGGAGCAATTTTGATAATGCTTTTGAGTTGTTAAAAAAGAAGTACATAAATTTATTGTTCTATTTTGAAAAACAATGTGGTTTTTAATTTTTTTTATTATACATTTTGAATTTTTACATATTATGGGTGGTTTTTTCAATTTAATAACACAGGGGGTGATAAAGAAATTTTGATAGGGGAGAGTGAGGCAAACCGGACCGGTGGGTAAACCGAACCCTCCTCAATATTTCCGAAATGGCGAAATTGTCAAAAGTGCTGTTTAGAAATTTGAAACAACCTTGTGTAGTATACCTTATTTTTTTCAATTTGACATTTTTTACTTTTGTTTGTACAACGCTGGGAGCAAAAGTTTTTTTTTACTTTTTTCTACACTTTTAAGAATTTTTTCTTAAGGAAATTCTGAGGAAATCGTGTAATATTTCTAAATATTATGTCTTGGGTTTTGAAGGTACACACCTTAGGAATATTTACCACCAAAAACTTTGATGAATTTGCAAAACGTTTCTTTTTGACAAACATTTATTTTCAAAATGAGCATGTGGGGCAAACCGGACTGTTTTCGGTGGGGCAAATCGGCCATAGGATATTTCCATTGAATTAAAGTTTTATAAAAATTATTTTTAAATAAAATGTTTTTTTCAATAAAATATTTACTTACAATGAACAACAATTGTCTTCCAATGAGAATTGGACCCTTTAATATTGCTTCTCTGATAATGACAAACATTTTAATTCATTTATTAAAAAAAATATTTATTTAATTAAAATTCAATTTCGAATTATTATTTTCATTACTACAACCATTGTTTACATGACTCTTTATGTTTTTTATTATTGTAGATTATGTAAATGCAATATTATAAATAAAAAACCAAACGGTCAAGTTTGCCCCATGGGGGGTCCGGTTTACCCCAGGGGGTGGGGAAACCGGACCGTTTGCAAAAATTTTTAAAGTTAACACAGCAACTAAACAATAAAAAATGAAGTATAGGTGTCTCTGGGAAAAAGTTGCGCAATTATAAATGATCTTTCAAACAAGCCCTCAAAAAAGATAATCGGTTGATTCGTTTAGTCACAAGAGTCATAAAACCGTTAGGGGGTCCGGTTTGCCCCACTCTCTCCTATTGCTTTTGAAATTTTGAAAGAGAAGTACATAAATTTATTTTGTTGTTTTGATAACCAATGCGGGTTTTTACTTTTAATATTATAATTTTGAATTTTTACGTTTTAGGGGTAGTTTTTTCGATTTAATAAAAAACAAAAGGTGTTTAAGTAATGTTGACATTGTTTCTTAGTTGGTGTAGCAAAAGTAGATAAATTTATTGTTTTGTTTTAGAGAGAAATATGTTATTTAATTTTTTTTTACTTTAAAATTTGAATTTAAGGGTAGTTTTGACGATTTAAAAAAAACTGAGGGTACTGGAGCAATTCTGACTTCAGATTCGTTTTCAGCGGGCGAAATTACTATAAGATATGTATGTCTGGTTCAATGAACAGACAACTTTTTTTTGTGTGCATGTGTTATGATTGTTAATAACAATATTATTTTTTAAAATTAAATAATTTTTTGTTAAAATCGACATAGATTACTTAAATAAATATAAATTTGTCTGCAAAAAAAATTCTGTTCATAAAAAAGAACCAACGTTATCTATTTGTTAATTAACATTGTTTGCAACAATTTAAATAAATTGTATTATAAATTATTATTTATCTGGTGGTCATCTGGACTAATTTAAATTGATTTGAATCATCTGCAATTAAAATATAAAAAAACATGGTTTTTTTCTAAAAATATTGTAAATTGTTAACTTTAAGCTTAGAAAAAATATATTAACAATTTAAAAATTGGTTTAGTGGGATCTCTTAGAAAATTTATTCCCTTTAATTTAAGACTAAGACCAGGAAAATCCGATAAAATTTGTAGGTTACAGACAAATTTGAACAGTAAATTGTAAAAAATGCCAATGTGCGCGGGGCGAGTTTACCGTCTTATAAGGCCCTACACAGCTGCAGTTTTTAATTAATAACTTTTTTTCTAATTGAGGCTCATTTTTTTCGAAACGGTTTTACACTCTGAGACATTTAAGGAATAGAATGCAATTTTAATTTTTTTGTTAGGATGTGAAGAACATATTTGTTTATTAACATTTTATAAACAAATTACATAAAAAATTATAAAAAATGAAAAAAATTAAAAACAAAAAATATATTCAAATAGTGCAATTTAAGACGAAAAAAACTCATTTTTTAATTTTAAAATCCGTCAACTAGAACTCGAGAAAAAAATTTGTTAATTTAGCAGTACTAAAAAATTCAATTGTAAAAATTTAATTTAAAAAATTTTTTTTGGCTTAATATTTTTAGGGATTTTTTAACCATATTAAGAGTAAAAAAAAATTATTTTGGTTCAAAAAGAAAATTTTTTGGTTTTAGGTGATCCGTTTGAAAAATTCTGACCCAATAAGCAGGTTATAATTTTTGTAATACTTGAATTAAATTCAATTTTTTTAAAGATTGAATTAATTTATTTCTTTCCACAAAGAATTATTATTATTTATTATTATTATTTTAATAATATTAATAAGATTTTATAAGAGAGTTAAATTTTTTTTAATATTTAATAATTTAATAAGAAAATAAAAAGTACATTGCATAAAAATGAAAAACAAATTTATTAAAATTATTTTTTTATATTTTTTATATTAGCAATTGTAATAAACATGTTATAATTATTTTAATACTTGAATTAAATTAAATTTTTTTAATGATTGATTAAATAGAATTAATTTATTTTGTAAAGAAAATTATCAAATAGAATATATAATATTAATGATTAATGCAAATTTAATTATAAGCATAGGAGAAAAAATAATTCATAATCAAATTATTTTTTAAATATCAAAATACAGAAAAAGTTCTGAAAAAAGTCTTAAGCAGTGCATAGCCTCTCCAGAGCAAACAATAGGAAAACAATGGAAATCAATATAGAGGGTATAAACCCTGGCGGACCAGTTTCACTGAATATCTACCGAATTCGGTAGAGGTTCAGTAGACGTTCGGTAATTGGTCAAAAATGTAAATAAAAAAGCAGAAACTGTAGAAAGAAACGATTGAAAATATTAAAAAAAAGTATTAAAGTGTTAATTTATCCAATAATTAGGATAAATTATGTTGTTAATAATTAAATATTCATGTGTAAAGTGGAGAAGAGCTAACCTGACAGTTGACATAGTGTGTGAAATTAATAAATTTATAATGCAAATTAGTGTGAAATGTTAAAAATAGCAGCCAATAAATATTCTTTAATATTTAAAGTATTTAATTTATTATTTAGTTTTGTTAATTATTGCATATTAATAATACAAACATTAATTAAAGTAATAATTTTCTCTTTTTGTGTAAAGTGTCGATAACAATATTAGATAGCCGCGCATTTGTGACGACAGATGGCAAGACTGGCATTTGTACGCCGTTCTGTTTTATCACATTCAAAACAAGAAATAGGAAAACGAACATTTCAAGATGAATTTCATATAAATATATAATAATTAATAGCACATAGTTCCACCTTCCAAAAGAAAAAATGGATGTTTTAGACCAATAAAAATAAAGTTGAAACTCCTCCCTCGTAAAGAAAGACATTTTTTATTTGCTGGTTAAGTTACACAAAATAGAGAAAAAGAGTTATATATTTAAAAAATAAAACATAATTCCATCCGTCAAAAGAAATAATAGATGTTTAAGACCAATAAAAAAAAGTTGTAACTCCTCCTAAATGAATGAAGCTATTTTTTTATTGGTTGGTCAAGTTACACAAAATGAAGAAAAAAAGTTTTATTCAAAAAAATAAAACATATAATTCCAACCCCCCAGGGAAAAATGGACACTTTTGGCCAATAAAAAATAAACAAAGTTCTTCTACTTTCAAAATCAATTTTTCTATTTGTTGCTAGTTTTAAAGAAAATGGAGAATAAGAGTTATATATTTAAAAAATAAAACATAATTCCATCCCTTAAAAGAAATAATAGATGTTTAAGACCAATTAAAATAAAGTTGAAACTCCTCCTTCATAAAGTTATTGTTTTATTTGTTGGTTAAATTACAAAAATTTTTTTCTGTATTTTGTTTAACTCAACCAACAAATAGAAAAATTGATTTTGAAAGTAGGAGGAGTTTGTTTATTTTTTTATTGGTCTTAAATATCCATTTTTTCTTTTGGGGGGGTTGGAACTATATATGCTTTTTTTAATATAAATTTTTTTTTCCATTTTGTCTAACTTGACCAACCAATAAAAAAATAGCTTCCTTCATTTAGGAGGAGTTACAACTTTATTTTTATTGGTCTAAAACATCCATTATTTCTTTTCGGGGGTTGGAATTATATGTTTTATTTTTCTAGTATAACTTCTTTTGTCCATTTTGTTCAACTCAACCAAAAAATAGAAAAATTGATTTTGAAAGTATAGGCGGAGTTTGTTTATTTTTTTATTGGTCTTAAATATCTATTTTTGGGGGGGGGTTGGAGCTATATATATATTTTTTAATATAAAATTTTTTTCCATTTTGTGTAACTTGACCAACCAATAAAAAAATAGCTTTCTTAATGAAGGAGGAGTTTCAACTTTATTTTAATTGGTCTTAAACATCCATTATTTCTTTTGAGGGATGGAATTATGTTTTATTTTTTAAATATATAACTCTTATTCTCCATTTTGTTTAAAACTAGCAACAAATAGAAAAATTGATTTTGATAGTAGAAGAACTTTGTTTATTTTTTATTGGCCAAAAGTGTCCACTTTTCCCTTGGGGGTTGGAATTATATGTTTTATTTTTTTGAATAAAACTTTTTTTCTTCATTTTGTGTAACTTGACCAACAAATAAAAAAATAGCTTTCTTTATGAAGGAGAAGTTTCGATTTTGTTTTTATTAGTCTAAAACTTCCATTATTTCTTTTGAGGGCTGGAACTATATGTTTTATTTTTCAAATATAACTTCTTTTATCCATTTTGTTTAACTCAACCAACAAATAGAAAAATTGATTTTGAAAGTAGGATCTGTTTGTTAATTTTTTTATTGGTCTTAAATATCCATTTTTTCTTTTGGGGGGGGGTTGGAACTATATATGTTTTTTTTAATATAAATTTTTTGTTCCATTTTGTCTAACTTGACCAACCAATAAAAAATAGCTTCATTCATTTAGGAGGAGTTACAACTTTTTTTATTGGTCTTAAACATCTATTATTTCTTTTGACGGATGGAATTATGTTTTATTTTTTAAATATATAACTCTTTTTCTCTATTTTGTGTAACTTAACCAGCAAATAAAAAATGTCTTTCTTTACGAGGGAGGAGTTTCAACTTTATTTTTATTGGTCTAAAACATCCATTTTTTCTTTTGGAAGTTGGAACTATGTGCTATTAATTATTATATATTTATATGAAGTTCATCTTGAAATGTTCGTTTTCCTATTTCTTGTTTTGAATGTGATAAAACAGAACGGCGTACAAATGCCAGTGTCGCCATCTGTCGTCACAAATGCGCGGCTATCTAATATTGTTATCGACACTTTACACAAAAAGAGAAAATTATTACTTTAATTAATGTTTGTATTATTAATATGCAATAATTAACAAAACTAAATAATAAATTAAATACTTTAAATATTAATGAATATTTATTGGCTGCTATTTTTAACATTTCACACTAATTTGCATTATAAATTTATTAATTTCACACACTATGTCAACTGTCAGGTTAGCTCTTCTCCACTTTACACATGAATATTTAATTATTAACAACATAATTTATCCTAATTATTGGATAAATTAACACTTTAATACTTTTTTTATTATTTTCAATCGTTTCTTTCTACAGTTTCTGCTTTTTTATTTACATTTTTGACCAATTACCGAACGTCTACCGAACCTCTACCGAATTCGGTAGATATTCAGTGAAACCGGCCCGCCAGGGAATTACTTAAAGGAAAAGGAGACGCATGATTTTCCCCTAATCGCCAAGTGGTGGTCGAATCGTCAAAAAGTCGAAACATTTGTTTGATGTAAGATAATATTAACTTAAACCAATTAAATTTTTCGACTTTTTGTCAATTCGACGTTTTAAGCATTCGACCATTTGACGTTTTGAGCATTCGACCATTTAGCGGTAGGTGAATTCGCCGTAAGGTGATTTTGTCAAATGTTGTTTCGCCGAAAAACGCTATGTTCAGACTGCTCTATGAAGAGACTATTATAAGAGAGTATACTCACATTGAAAATAACTTAAGTAATAAAATGTACGAATTGGCTATTTCGAGACGCATGATTTTCCCCTAATCACCAAGTGGTCGAATGTTCAAATGGTCGAATACCAAATCGTCGAATCGTCATTTGATCGAATGCTTAAAACGTCGAATTGTCAACAAGTCGAATGCTAAAAACATCGAATCGTCAAATGGTCGAATGTTCAAAACGTCGAATCGTCAAATGGTCGAATGCTAAAAACGTCGAATTCTCAAATGATCGAATGCTCAAAACGTCGAATTGTCAACTGGTCGAATGCTAAAAACATCGAATCGTCAAATGGTCGAATGTTCAAAACGTCGAATGGTCATTTCGTCGAATGCTCAAAACGTCGAATTGTCAACTGGTCGAATGCTAAAAACATCGAATCGGCAAATGGTCGAATGTTCAAAACGTCGAATCGTCATTTCGTCGAATGCTCATAACGTCGAATCGTCATTTCGTCGAATCCTCATAACGTCGAATCGTCAAATGGTCGAATGCTCAAAACGTCGAATCGTCAAAAAGTCGAAAAATTTGTTTGATGTAAGTTAACATAAACTTAAACCAAGCAAATTTTTCGACTTTTTGACGATTCGACGTTTTGAGCATTCGACGAAATGACCATTCGAGGTTTTGAACATTCGACCATTTGCTGATTCGATGTTTTTAGCATTCGATCATTTGAAAATTCGACGTTTTTAGCATTCGACCATTTGACGATTCGACGTTTTGAACATTCGACCATTTGCCGATTCGACGTTTTGAGCATTCAACGAAATGACCATTCGACGTTTTGAACATTCGACAATTTGCTGATTCGATGTTTTTAGAATTCGATCATTTGACGATTCGATGTGTTTAGCATTCGATTATTTGAGAATTCGACGTTTTTAGCATTCGACCATTTGACGATTCGACGTTTTGAACATTCGACCATTTGACGATTCGATGTTTTTAGCATTCGACTTGTTGACAATTCGACGTTTTAAGCATTCGATCAAATGACGATTCGACGATTTGGTATTCGACCATTTGAACATTCGACCACTTGGAGATTAGGGGAAAATCATGCGTCTCGCTATTTCGCCCGTCAGTAAAAATGCGTATATGATTACTAATTAACATTTTTTGTAAATTTATTTTCTTTTTTTATGTGGAGGAGACAGGAGTCATTCACCTTGATTTTTTGAGAATTAAATATCACTTTCTAATAAAAAATATATTTACAACCCAAGGTGGAGACGCATGATTTTCCCCTAATCACCAAGTGGTCGAATGTTCAAATGGTCGAATACCAAATCGTCGAATCGTCATTTGATCGAATGCTTAAAACGTCGAATTGTCAACAAGTCGAATGCTAAAAACATCGAATCGTCAAATGGTCGAATGTTCAAAACGTCGAATCGTCAAATGGTCGAATGCTAAAAACGTCGAATTCTCAAATGATCGAATGCTCAAAACGTCGAATTGTCAACTGGTCGAATGCTAAAAACATCGAATCGTCAAATGGTCGAATGTTCAAAACGTCGAATGGTCATTTCGTCGAATGCTCAAAACGTCGAATTGTCAACTGGTCGAATGCTAAAAACATCGAATCGGCAAATGGTCGAATGTTCAAAACGTCGAATCGTCATTTCGTCGAATGCTCATAACGTCGAATCGTCATTTCGTCGAATCCTCATAACGTCGAATCGTCAAATGGTCGAATGCTCAAAACGTCGAATCGTCAAAAAGTCGAAAAATTTGTTTGATGTAAGTTAACATTAATTTAAACCAAGCAAATTTTTCGACTTTTTGACGATTCGACGTTTTGAGCATTCGACGAAATGACCATTCGACGATTTGAACATTCGACCATTTGCTGATTCGATGTTTTTAGCATTCGATCATTTGAGAATTCGACGTTTTTAACATTCGACCATTTGACGATTCGACGTTTTGAACATTCGACCATTTGACGATTCGATGTTTTTAGCATTCGACCAGTTGACAATTCGACGTTTTGAGCATTCGACGAAATGACCATTCGACGTTTTGAACATTCGACCATTTGCTGATTCGATGTTTTTAGCATTCGATCATTTGAGAATTCGACGTTTTTAGCATTCGACCATTTAACGATTCGACGTTTTGAACATTCGACCATTTGACGATTCGATGTTTTTAGCATTCGACCAGTTGACAATTCGACGTTTTAAGCATTCGACAAAATGACGATTCGACGATTTGGTATTCGACCATTTAAACATATTCGACCACTTGGCGATTAGGGGAAAATCATGCGTCTCCCAAGGTGGATGACTCCTTCCTCCTCCACATAAAAAAATAAAGAAATTTACAAAAATTTTAAATTAATAATCATATACGTACTTTTACTGATGGGCGAAATAGCCACTTCCTACATTTTATTACTAAAGTCATTTTCAATGTGAGTATACTCTCTTATAATAGTCTATTCGACCATTTGAACATTCGACCACTTGGCGATTAGGGGAAAATCATGCGTCTCAGGCAAAGTTGTCTATTGTGGACTCAACATTATTGTTCAACGCAATAAGCAGTAACGTACACTGTAAAAAAAGATTTCATGAAATTTACAGAAACACGGAAATTTACTTTCGGTATCGTTGCGAATTTACGTAGACCTCTTATGTGATTTTACGCAAGACCGTAAAATCACATCGATCAGAGATGTAAATAAAAGACCGTCGAGAGTCGTGGTAATGTTACGTATCGGGTCGTATGAATTTTACCGTAAGAGTCTAAGTAAAAATCCATCATGGAATGAATTTTCATTCAAAAAATGAAATTTATAATGAAGTATGAAATTTCAAACACAAAATTATATTTTGAGGTTAAGGTTAGATCATGAGACATGAATTATTTAAATATCATTTAACATACTTTTTAAGTTAAGCAAATTAATATTTATTAATTTAATTATATATATATACTAATAAATATAATTATTTAACGGTGTTGGAGGTCGAAAACAGGTCAGTGTTGCCAACCCACTCTCCCCCACTTTCCTGTATTTTTCCACTTTTATCACTTTTTTAAAAGAAACTAAGCACTTAATCAAAAAAGTGGGCCTGTACCGTAAAATAAAATTAAATAGAAAATTATTAAAAATTTGTTTGATCTCGATACGATGTTTCTACGAGCCATAAAACGATTTTTGCGATGACAATTGACAGATGTAGGTGACTTGATTTGGGGATAAAATGGCCGCACAACAGAAAGGTGGAGTAAAGCGGGTTGCCTACGTAAAGGCATAACAGTGTGATAAAACAGGGCAGTAACTTTTAGTTTGTTGAAAATTATAAAAATAATATTTTGCAATAATAAAAACTAATGTAAAAAACATAAATAAAGGGGTTTTTGTTTATAAAAATATACTTAACATAAAATATGTTTAATTAAAACGAAATGCCATTTTTTAAAAATTTTGTTATTCATTAAAATAATTTTTTAAAAAGATTAAAAATTAAAATTGCTAATTAGTATCTCTAGAGGTGCAATTTCTTAAAATTGTAATAAATACAAATATTCAAAATGACAAATACACAGAATTTTGAAAAATTAAAATATATCTAACATTTTTTGAATTTTTTTGTAGTATTATTGAAAATTAATTAATTATTAATTGGAAAATTAGATTCCAGGTAAAAATGATTCGTACGAATTTCGTTCAGAAATCCGACCAGATTCGTAAAGAATTCCTATCAAATTCATATGAAATTACTAGCGAAATTCGTGTGGCGTTTTGAAACGTTTTTTCGCACGAATATTCGTGCAAAAAATACCTGAATTTTTTTAAATGGATTTTCAAGAAATATTTACTTTCGGAAATCCATATGAAAAAAATTTTTTCCAAAACTTTCGAACAAATTTTCATTCTAAATTCGAGCGAATTACGAACGAATTTATTTTTTGATTTTTTTTTATAAAATTCTGCTCGAAATTCGTATGGAATACCGCACGAGATGTCAGCCAAAAATTTCCTCAAAAATTTTCGACGAAATTTCATACGGAATTCGAGCAAATTGCGAACGAATTTACTTAGAAATTTTTTTTATAAAATTCTACTCGGAAATTCGTATGGAATTCCGCACGAAATATCAGCCAAAAATTTCCTCAAAAGTTTTCGACGAAATTTCATTTGGAATTCGTAAAAAATTCGAGCGAACTACCAAAGAATTTGTTTGAAAATTTTTTTATAAAATTCTACTCGGAAATTTGTATGGAATTCCGCACGAAATGTCAGCCAAAAATTTCCTAAAAAATTTTCGACAAAATTTACATACGGAATTCGTAGGAAATTCGAACAGAATTTTATAAAAAAAATTTCTAATAAATTCGTTCGTAATTTGCTCGAATTTTGTACGAATTCCGTATGGAAATTTCACTGCAAAAAGAAGTATCTTAATTAAGATGTTTTGGTAGTCACTTCTAAAATGTTATTGTAGTCACTTTTTAGTCATTCAAAATATCTTAATTTAAGATGCTTAAAGTATCTTCGTACACATTTTCCAACATATTTTTTGGGGAAAAAGTTTTGAGGTTAACTACGGGCTTATATGAGGCATTTTACGTGTAATGTCCTAAGTTGAAATTTCAACTTCTTGAAAAAAAAGGGTCCGTTTTATTTGAAAATAAATTATTGCAAACGAAAGCTGAGGTTTTTTCCTATGCGCATGTAAATTTTCAGAATGCCCTTTTTTATTGTTTTTGAGTTATTAAATTTCAAAGAATAAATTGCTGCGCGCAGCGTTGCGGTGGTACCCAGCGTACGTGATGCGAGGTGCCCGCGACGCTGCGCGCAGCAATTTATTCTTTGAAATTTAATAACTCAAAAACAATAAAAAAGGGCATTCTGAAAATTTACATGCGCATAGGAAAAAACCTCAGCTTTCGTTTGCAATAATTTATTTTCAAATAAAACGGACCCTTTTTTGGGAAATTGAAATTTAAATATTAATTATCAAAAATTGGGATAAATTTTTAAAATATTAAAAAATAAAATTCACCATTGAAAAGAGGACGAAAAAACCTTTCCGAAACATATTCTGAAAAATTTTTCCCATTAAAAGTACGTTCAGAAAGAATTCACAAAGTAGCCGGTGTTAGCAAAATTGGTTAAATTGGCCCCCCTCTACCCCCTTCAAATTTTCGAAAAAGTCAAAAATATTTTCTGGGGCACATTTCTACTTGATAGAACAACAAATTCCCCGAGTTTCAATTTTTTTCAAGAAGTTGAAATTTCAACTTAGGACATTACACGTAAAATTTATTTATTTAGTATATTTATACGGGCTTACAAAAAAAAAATGCCCTTTAGTACAAATAGTACTTAGAATTAAACATAAGTATATAAAAAAAATGTCTAGCGATACAATATTCATGAATGACAATAGTTGTCAGTTTTTATGCTAGGTAGCTAATTGTTTAAAAATTATGTACTAACATACGCAATGCAGAAATGAAAGAATACAATGATAAATTAAAAAAATCCAAATCGCTACAAAAAGTATTTGCTTCACTACAAATTCTAGAGTAAATAGAATTTTCTCCATAGTTTGTTCTATGAAATTTTATTTTAAAAAGTGTTTTCTTTCTAGATACTCTTGAGGGTACTGAAATGTTGATGTTCGCAAGAATCTCAGGACTATCCACATAGTTGTTAAGAATTCGATACAAAAAAATTAAATCAGAATATAGAAATAAAATCAGAAATGCCTCATATGTAAGATATTTTATGCATCTTAGGTTTTAGTAACTTAAATTTTTTTCGCATCTTACAATTCACAAGTAACTTATCGCTAAACATCTTATTGAGACAGAAACATCTTAATTTAAGATACTTTAAAAAACTTACAGAAGTATCTTACTTTTTTAAGATAGAAAAAATATCTAAGACGCATAAAGCATCTTAAAAATCTGTAAGATACTTTTGAAAACATCTTATTTTAAGATGTAAGATATTATTTTTCCATCTTACATCTTTTGTTAAGATATGAAATAAGATACTTATTTTTGCAGTGTTCGTCGAAAATGTTTGGCTGACATTTCATGTGAATTTTATACGAATTTCCGAGCAGAATTTTATAAAAAAAATTTCTAAAATATATTCGTTCTTAATTCGCTTGAATTTCGTACGAATTCCGTATGTAAATTTTGTCCCTTTAAATTATCAAACACTTTCTACTGATTTTTTGAAACTTTTTATTTTGAAAATTTTTTAAAAAGTAATTTGACAGTTTCCAAAAAAGAGCTCTTTATCGTAAATGAGTACTAAATAAAGATAAAAAAATGTTTAAGATTAGAGTTCTAATAATATTATATTAATTATTTATTGCTGTAGTAATATAATTGTAATATAATTATATTATTACTCTTGTATTAGGGTCATTTGGGGGAAATGTAAACAGTAGATGTTTCTGTTATATTTACAAATTTAAAAATAAGATCGACGTCAATATTTTTACCTCAGCTTACCTACAAGATGTTCTGAGTATTGACAATATTTTATTTTGATAATTGACAATGCCATAGTGTAAGTTATCTTTTAATGTAAACAAGATTGTCAAAAAATTAATTTATGTATAGTAAAAAGCGCAGTTGTCTAATCACTTTTGTATTCGTATAGAAAACTACGTTAGGTCATAAAATATATGTGATATTTGCCAGATTAGACAAATCTCATTTCTGTCAAAAGTTCTACGTGGGTATCCACAACCGAACCACTTCCTTACATTTTGGTGTCGATGAGTAAAATTGTGAAATTATATTTAATTACTAACTCTTTTAGTAGAAACATGATTTGCTGAAGAAGCTATAATATTCTAAAACTATTGGGTCAGAATTTCTCAAACGGATCACTTTAAAAGAAATAATTTTGTTTTTCATCTAAAATAATTTTTTTTTACTTCTTGTAAAGAACACTGTTTTTCCAAAAATGTCAAAATAATCCCCAAGTGGATCGAAGTGATCCAAAAATTAAGATCAAATGATGATTTGATCCACTTTTTAAGAGCAATTCGTTGCAATTTGATACTTTTTAGGTAACAGTGAAAAAGGAAGAGCCTGAAAATTTTAGAACAAAAAAATATTTTTCTGGAAATCCAGTTGACCGATTTTAAAATATCAGAATGGGTTTTCTTTGTCATGAAACTAAGTATTTAAAAATAATTTTTATTTTTTTAAAAATTTATTTTTAAAAGTTATTTATATAATTTGTTTATAAAATGTTAATAACAAATTAAGTTCTGCGGCTCCTAGAAAAAAAAGAAAAATTGTTTTATATTGCCAACACTCCCCTGAATAATAAACCGTTTTGAAAAAAATGTACGTTAATTGCAAAAAAAGTTATTAAATAATAACTGTGGCGGTGCAAAGCGAACTATGGCTCGCTGCGCTACAAGTTCGTATAAATTCCAATAGTCTCAATATTTAAGAAAAAAGTAATACAGTTTGAATTGTTAATATATTTATTTAAAATTGTGATTAAAATATTATTAATATTACAATATATAATTCAACAATATAATAAAATAACAATATACACAATATAATTATATTAGGTGATTCATCTGAAAGTGCCACTTTTAAAATTGGGTCAGGGTTAGCCAAACGGATCGGATAAATTAAAAAAAATTTTTTTCAATGAAATATCTTTTATTCTCATCTTTATGTGATAAAACAAATCATCGAAACGCAGATAAATATTAGAAAAAAACGAAAGAACCTCAAATTTAATTTTAATGTATAACGCAAAAACAGCGCAGCGGGAGCGAACACCATCAAAACGGCTTCTTACTCAAAAATGTAAAGAAGACTGTTTTTTATTATAATATTATAATAAATAATTTAAAAAACAATAAAAAATAAAAATTTTTTTAAACACAATATATTTTGAAATTCTACGCTTCAAGACGAAAAAACGCCTATTTGGTTTTTAAAATCGGTTAAAAAGAACTCAAGAAAAAAATATTTTCATTTAATATTCTTAAAAACTTTAATTGTTAATAACTATAACCAAAAATTTTTTTTTGCTTTAAATTTTTTATGACATTATTTTTATCACATAAAGATGAGAATAAAAGATATTTCATTGAAAAATTTTTTTTTTAATTTATCCGATCCGTTTGGCTAAGCCTGGACCCAATTTGATTTTTCAATTTATTTTTTTTTTAAATTATACGGTTTTTTTATTAAACTTCCATTATTTTATACTCAAGAGGAAGAATTCAAGTTGCGCAAAATTAATAGTTGAAAATATTAAAGTTTTTCTTCTTTAAAGCAGATTGACTTTGTTGCTTCAACTGGTTAGCTTTATTTGTTTCGTGAGTTTTTTTATTAAATTTAGACACTAATATAATTCACATAATTCATAATAAAATTACACTGTTAAAAAAATTATATAAAAACTATTAAAAATACGTTTTTAAAACCAAAAAATTTGCTTTAAATACTTTCTTTTATGACGAAAAAAACCCTTTTTGCTATTTTTAAATTTAGTAAAATAATAAATAGTAACACACATCAAATAAATAATAAAAGAAAACAAAAAATAAATAAGGACAATACGCTACAGATAATAAATAAAGTAAATTAAATAAAATTTCAATTGAGACTGACCATCAATGAAGGCACAATTTAAACGTTTTTCTTTTTTGTTATTAAAACCACTCGGACGTTAAAGACTTACTATAAAAAAATTTTTTATATTGAAACTACAAAAAACTAAATTGTTAATAACATTAACGAAAATTTTTTTTTATCTAGAATTACAGGGGTTTTTTTTACTTTACGAGAAGTAAAACAAATTTTTTTCGAATTTTTTTCTAAAGAATTTTTAATAAATTGATTTGTAAGATCAAAATTCTTGAGACGCATGACCGTTTACCACACTGAAAAAAAGTGCTGTTGAATCAAATAGCTCCATGCTATTGAATTTCCCGTTATTAATTCAATAACACATTTATTAATCGAACAGTATATTGCTTAAAACGAAAAAATGAAACTGTTTAAATTAAAAGTACGGTACTGTTAAATTAATGATATTCTACAAAATTGTTTCTATAGTTCATCTATATATAGCAACAGAATAATTTATTGCTTCTTTGACATTATTCATTTGAAACATCTAATAGATAAACTTGAAGAAAATGCGTGTAAATTTGAATCAAATGAAAAGTTGTTTGCTCCAAAGAAGCGCGCTTTTGAAAATGAAAGCATATGCTTTCTAGTGATGCATGTCGAGCAAATAGATGTCATTTGTTTTTTCGTCTCCTTTCATAAAAGAAGTGAGATAAAACTATAAAATTCAATTGTTTTAATTGTTATTTTAACGATTTTCTCGCCTTTGACGAGAAGTTGTCGATCGAGACTCGCTCGACATGCAACACTAATGCTTTCGTTTCAATGAGTGGTGCTATAGCGGACTGCCAATAGCATATGCTATAGAAATAAGGACACTATGTATTTGAGACATTGACAGGTGCTAAATTTATTGAAATACTTATTCACACATATTTATATGTTTATTAAACCTGTCGTTTTTGAAATTCTTATATAAAAAACTATTATTTAAATTGTTCTAAAGAATTAAGGACTAGTTAAACATAAATTCCCTATATAAATTCCCATATTCACGAGAAAAATCTCGCGCACGGTATTTAACTACAAAGTAACTGCTCAATGTAAGAAGCGAATGTATTACATTGCAGCGCGGCAGTTCTCGTCTATGACGAAAGTTAAGCACGTTTGGTCGCGGTTACTACCTGGATGGGTGACCGATTGAGAACAGCGTATTTTTCAGACTCAAAAAAATATAAAGTGTGTTTGAATGTGTATGTATGTGTGTTTGTCGTTAGAAAAAATGAAAAAAATAATAAAGATGTGTATGTTAGTGTGTAAAATTGAAAAAAGATGTATATAAGAAGTATTGTGTTAAAGGTGTGAGAATTAATTATAGTATATAAAAAATGTATGAACAAAAATTTCATTTTTTCAATTTATCGTTGGTATATCTTTAACCACATAAAAGAATTGATTTAACAGTATGGTGTTATTTAATCGATAGCAACAACTAAAAAAATTAAAAGTACAAATTTTTGAATCATAAAAATGATGCTTTTAAATTGAAAAACTATAGTCATTGACTCAAAAGCATATACTGTTAAATTAAAAAATTTTGATCGTTGATTCAAAAGGAATACCTTCAAATTAACATAGTATGCTGTCAATTTAAGAAATATGCTTTTGTTTCAATGAAAGTTATACTATCGAATCATTAGAATCGGTGCTTTCAAAACAACAGCATATACGTTTGGCAGCCCGTTATGACACTATTTAATGAATCAAACTCATGTGTCATTGATTCAACAACATTTTTTTTCCGTGCATAAATTTCATTTGACAAAAAATCTATTTTGTATAAAAATAATATTATTTGAAATTTATTTGACATACATTTCATTAAACATACAATTTATGTTGCATAAATGGCATTTAATATGATATCCATTTGATATATACTTAATTAGACATAAAATTTATAAAACATATGGGCAATTCCACGTGAAATTTTTCTATGACATTCTAGAATCGGTTAAACATATTTTTTTCTCGTTCCTTATAGAAAAATATTAAATACGTATTTTTTTATTTTTCCATAATTGCCAAAATTTTCGAGATATGAATTTTCGAAATTTTGGATTTTTAAAAGCAGACCTATTTTCAATAGCTTATAACTTTGAAAGTATTGAGTTTCGAAAAAAGTTGTCAAAGAAAGAAAGTTATGGTTTTTCTTCAATTTTTAAAAGATTTTAAAAAAATATTTTTTAAAATTTTTTAGAAAAAAAAATTATACTTTTATAAACAAATTAATTTATTTTTAATTTGGGCGCGATTAATTTTTATTGTTTTCTTATTTATTTAAACCTGCCAATATACAGAAGATTTTTTAAAAAGATCCGAGATGGGCCGACTCATAGTTATCGTTCTATAAATTTTTTTAGAACGAAAACTATGAATTAGTAAACCTAATAGCTTATAATTTAAAAAATTTTGAGTGTAGAAAAAAGTTGTCAAAGAAAGAAAGTTTTGGTTTTTCTTCAACTTTTAAAAGATTTTAAAAAAAAATATTTTTTAAAATTTAAAAAAAAAAATATTTTTTAAAATTTTTTAGAAAAAAAATTATTTTTTATAAACAAATTAATTAAAAAATTTATAATACGAAAACTATGAGTCGGCCCATCACGTATTGACATATTTTCCATGTTGTTGTCTTCAAATCTAATTAAAAATTAATTTTAAAATTTTGTTATATTTATTATAATTATTTCAATTCGATTCGTCTTGATGCAAGGAATAAGATTTTAGATTTATTTTTTAATAAATAATAACATTTTATTGTACAGCACCATGATTCTTAAGAAAAAATGAATTTTTATTAAAAATGCAAATTTTGTGTCTGTTATTGGTTTTAATTTTATAAATTTAAATACAATATATACTTTATATATACCAATCAATCCGTCTTGATGCAAAGAATAAAATTTTAGAAATAAGTGAGTAAGATTTTCTTATACAGCAACATAATTTTGCGGAAAGAACTCATTTTTTGAGAAAAATGTGAATTTTTCAGCTTTAATTGTGATTAACTCTATAAATTCTCATACAATTTATTATTTTTATATACCAATCGATTCGTCTTGATGCAAAGAATAAGATTTTATTATATATTAACTTCAATAACCAACTTAAAAAAAAATTTTTTTTAGAAAAAAGTCAAAAAAAAATTTTTTTCTGAGAATTTTTTAAAGTCTATCAATCCAGTTCGAGATATTTTTATGATAAATATACCTGGTAAATTTTAGCCAAATTCGTTAAAACCTCTTCGAGTTATCGTGTTCACAAAAATCGGGATCCACACACACACACACACACACATACACACAAATACATACATCCGGACAATTGTTCAGGGTCTTATATAACATAGTCCCATATAGAAGAAAATTTGTCAAAAGGATTTTTAAAAATTTTGTAAATTAAACGACTACAAAGCTTCCTCCCGAGGAAGCAAAATTAATCGCGCTCAAATTAAAAATAAATTAATTTGTTTATAAAAAAATAATTTTTTTTCTAAAAAATTTTTTAAAATATTTTTTTTTAAAATGTTTTAAAAGTTGAAGACAAATCATAACTTTCTTTCTTTGACAACTTTCTTCGAAACTCAATAATTTCAAAGTTATAAGCTATTGAAAGTAGGTCTGCTTTTAAAAATTCAAAATTTCGAAAATTCATATCTCGAAAATTTTGGCAATTATGGAAAAATAAAAAAAATACGTATTTAATATTTTTCTATAAGGAAAGAGAAAAAATTATGTTTAACCGATTCTAAAATGTCATAGAAAAATTTCACGTGGAATTGCTCATATATGTCATTTGACATAGAATTAATTCAACATATATTTTATTGAATATAAAATTCATTTAGCATAATTTCCATTTGACGTAAAAATACAATTGACTTGAATTTTATTTCACATAAAAATCTCTTGACATATATTTCAATTGACATAAGTTTTATTTGATAGAAAATTAATTCGAGGTAGAATTTGTGTCGCATATACGTCATTTGACATAAATATACATTTTGTAAATTTTATTTTGTCATAAAATTCATTTTTCATAAACTTCACTTGTAATAAATTTCACTTGTCATAAATTTCATTTAATATAAATGTCATTTAATATAATTCTCATTTAACATAAATTTCATTTTCATAAAGTTTATTTGACATAAAAGACATTGAACATAATTTTCATTTGTCATAAATGTCATTTGACATAAATTAGATTGGGTATAAAAGACACTCAACAAAATTCTCATTTGACATAAAAATTATTTTACACAAATTACATTTTACATAAAAATATCGGCGTGAATTTTAAAAGTAACCAATTAGATATTGTCAACTGCATTGTGATTCGCCAATTTTGAAATTCGGGCCTTTATTCTCATGTCAAATGATTTTTATGTAAAATGAAATGTGTGACAACTGAATTTTATGTTAAATGAGAACTATGTGTAATGACTTATCCGTCAAATGAAATTTATATCCAGTGAACTTTATGTCAAATGAGAATTATGTTAAATGAGATTTATACTAAATGAAATTTATATCAAGTAAATTTTATGTCAAATGAGAATTATGTTAAATGGCATTTACGATAAATAAAATTTATATAAATTTAAATTTACGTTAAATAATAATTATGTTAAAAGATATTCACGTCAAATGAAATTTATGTCAGGCTAATTTTATGCCTAATGATATATATGTCAAATGGATTTTGTGTCAAATGAGAATTACGTAAAATGACATTTATGACAAATGAAATTGATGTCAAAGGAATTTCATGTTAAATGAATTTTATAACAAATAAAATTTACGTTAAATGAACTTTATATGAAAAGAAATTTATGTTAAATGATTTTTATGTCAATAGAAATTTAGGTTACATAATTTTTATGTCAAATGGGAATTAAGTTATCTGAGTTTTATGTAACATAATGTTTCTGTTAAATAAATTCTATGACATATGATATTTATTTTAAATGGTTTCTGTGTGCAATGAAATTCATGTCAAATAATTTTCATATTATGTGAATTTTAAGTTAAGTAGTTTTATTTCAAATAACTATTTCGTCAAAAAAGATTTTGGGAATAAGCATGCGTCTCAAAATTCTTATTACAATTATTGAGAACGGTTACCTTTCCTTGAAAGAGTTCAATTATTTTTTTAATTAAATAACAATATTAACAATATATATAGAGTTTAACGACCAGTATTACTTTCCACCGCCACAGTTAGTTTTTAATTATTTTTTTTGTAACTGACGTGGTCAGAACACAATTTGTTATTAACATTTTATAAACAAATTATATAAAAACTATTAAAAATAATTTTTTTTAAAACAAACATTATTTTCCCACGTGAAAATGTTCTCGGGAATCAGTCCCGGGAAATTCCCGGTACTTACTCCCGAGAAATTCCCGGTAAAATCTTTTGACATTTGTCTCCATATTTCTCAGAGAATTTAACCTCAAGAATAAAAATATACCACTATGAAATCTTCAGGATCGTATTCGTGATTGAGATGACTTTTTGTTTATTATAATTGGGGGCGGTATTAATCCTACACAAATAAACTCTACACAAGAAAATTCTACACCGCTAACTGTACACGAGGAAACTCTCAACAGAATTTGAAAAAAAATAATCCTACACAAGTAAATACAACATCTTAAAACCCTACACAGTAAACTAAAAACTAATAAACTCTCACCGTAAACTGCAAACGAGTAAACTCTACACAATCATGAAAAAGTGAAAATAAGATTTTCAAATTATTCCACACAAATAAATCCAACATTTGCAAACTCTACACAGATATAAAAATTAATTAATAGATTCTTATTAGAATCCTACACAATTAAATTCTACACATAAAAATTGGGCGATATTAAGCCTTCACAAATAAACTCTACACAAGAAAATTCTACACCGTTAACTGTACACGAGGAAACTCTCAACAGAATTTGAAAAAAAATAATCCTACACAAGTAAATACAACATCTTAAAACCCTACACAGTAAACTAAAAACTAATAAACTCTCACGGTAAACTGCAAACGAGTAAACTCTACACAATGATGAAAAAGTGAAAATAAAATTTTCAAATTATTCCACACAAATAAATCCTACATTTGCAAACTCTACACAAATATAAAAATTAATTAATGAATTCTTATTAGAATCCTACACAATTAAATTCTACACATAAAAATTGTCATTAACCATTTTGGTTTATATTTTAATTTCTTCACAATTAAACTCAACATTTGTAAATTCTACACATAAAGTGAAACTAAATAAATCCTACATAAATCAACTCTACACACTCAATGAAAATTAAACTCCACACGAGGTAACTGTACACATGTGTTGTTTGTCGTTTTGAAAACGTTTCTCTTTTGTCTCCTTAGTAACGAGATTTAATTGTTAAGGAAATTACTCTGATTGGAGCATATAGATATTTTGCGGCACTCATACTCAACCATGACTAAAATAATGATATTATTTTTGTATTCAAATTTATTAAATTAATTTAATTTGTATTTATAGCGGAAAGGCTTGCAAGTTGTCCCATTTGTGTTATTCACAGTTTTGGGAAAAATAAACTAGAGTAGAAGAAACTTTCAGCGACAGTAAAGGAAAATGAAGACTCCACGCGCACGTATCCGATTCCGCGACAGACGCGGAAAATGAAAACTCCGCGCGCATGTAACCGATTGCTCTTGGTAAACAAATTCTGAAATTGAATTATCGAAAAATTAGAAATGCGACTTTTTATGTGCTAACAAATGAAATATTTTTATGGATAATTTAAGTTACAGTTTTTTTTAGAGTTGCTTTTTTTAATCAATTTTGATAATCAAGAAGAAAAATTTAAAATATCATAAATTTGGAGTAAATTTACACGATTTAGTTTTTTCACATATCTTGCTTTTCGTTTGATTTTGAATTGAACAAACATTTTTATTTTTAAAAAAATTGTATTTGTTAATAAATTGTTTAAAAAATTCAGAAACGCTAAATATAAGTGAAATTTTAAAAATTCTCATAAATTTATTGGAGTTGTTCCATATTATTATCAATTTTTTAAGGTTGGTCAACCTGCAAGTCTGAATTCTGAAACGCAGATTTTACATCATTTTTAAATTTAATGTAAAAATTTTATTTTCTGACAATTTAAATTATCTATGGGTGAATTTTTTGTGTAAAATCGTTAAATATTCAGAAACTCTTGCAATTACTAAATACTTACGTAACATAGTTGAACAGTTCCAACTTATGAAAATTAATTTCCTTCAAAATTCGAAATAAACAGAAAAACAAGTAATATTTATTTTTCTAATCATATTTTTATTTTTAACTGAGCGAATTGGACAGTCATATTTATTAAATGTATTAAAATATTTTTTAAATTAACAAAACATGAGGAAAATAAAATAATTAGAGTTAAATTACTCTGAAATCAGTAAAAAACTCTTAATGTGTCAACTGACTCATTTCGACAAACAGGACAAGTCAATGAATTGTAATCATTTAAGCAATCTTCGCAAATACAGAAATGCGCACATGGCAAAAACAAAAATTCCGCGGGTGCCGACAAGCAAATACAACATCTTGTTGTGTTATTTCGCTGTTCTACAACTGGAGGTGCGATTTCCACTTGCCCAAAAGAAATTTCTATAGCATGAACGGGTAAAACCACGACAGGAACATTCGGTATTGGCATTTCAGCAAGTTCAATTTCATGAGGATTCAGTCCTGGAATTGGGGCTACGACAGGAGGTACAACTTCAACAGGAGCCGGTATAGGCAGTTCGCCAGGAATCGCTGGTACAATTTCAAGAGGATTTTCTTGTGGAATTTCGGCTAAGACAGGAGGTGCCACTTCAACAAGAGCCGGTATAGGCATTTCGCCAGGAATCACTGGTACAATTGCGGGAAGATTTTCTTGTGGAATATCGAGAAACTCAGAAGGTGCAACATCATCAGGAGCTGGTAGTTGGATTTCAGCTACTATAAATTGTATTTTTTTAGGTTCGATTTTTTTAAATTATTTTTTATTATTTAATTTAAAAAATTTTATACATGAAAAATTTAATTAAAAATTGAAGTAGAAAGTTATGAATTTACTTAAGATCTCGAACCAAATCGAGTTCTCGAAATTATTCGAGCTTTAATCAATTACTATATAAGTACTAAACGCGTGAGATAATGGATTTTATTATCGAGATTAATATTTTTCCATGCAGAAATTTTCAGACCTGGACACAGCCTGGTTAAAACGGAGAACCAGATCTAGGCCTGACCAGGCCTCATTTTTATTGAGGCTTTTTCCTGTGGCCACGATCAGGTTCTCTTGAGGGATCCACACTTTACTCGAACGAGCGTGTCGGGCGGTTTTTCGTGCCGCTTCCTATTATTTAGTATATTATCTATATACATACATAGAGAGAAAAACAAAGCTTTTCCCCATGAAAGTATGTGCATTTAACCCTTAATATTTTCACTACAATATTAGAATGGGAGTCACAGTTTTTCCCTATGGGCCAGTAGGGCCAAACCGTTAAAAGCAAGAAATTTGTCGGGAAATCTAGTGAAGCTCCTACCTGAAAAAGCATGAAATTAAGTTATAGGGAGAAGCCTAGTTTTTTCTCTTCGTGTAAGAGCGGCACGTAAAACCGCCTCGACGCTGCTTGTTCGAGCGAAGTGTGGATGCTCCATCTGTTTCAAGAGATTTTGGGTATCCGCGGCCTGGCCCTGGTCAAAATTTCTTCATGGGTTCAAAAAGTACCTCCTCTGCATCTGAGAGGTCTCCCTCGTGGTCTGCCACGTGCTCTTCCTCGACCTCCTCTAATTGAAGGCCCGTCAAGTACTCTCGCAACCGGTTCAATGTGAGGTAACATTTGGAGGTCTGTTCAAGTTTAAGTCATAAAAATCTCACTATTTAATTTCACAAAAAATTACAAAAAAATTGATAACTAATAAGAAATCCTTGAATTCACAGAGATTCTCATAGAAGAGGCATAAGGACCATTTTTAAGGATTTTATAAAGGCTACTTTATATTAAAAATGGAGTTTTGTGATTATTGCATTATCTATTCTAAATACCTGCAACATTTCTCAAAGCGTTTCTTCCATTATATCTACCCCGACCTCTGCGAACACGATTCTGAACACCTCTTTGTATTAATCTTCTCCCGCGACCCCGATAATTATGCAGATTGTGATTCTCGATTTCTGCTTCAACGACCTCGACATCTATGAGTGTCATTTATTATGCAGGGAATAATGATATTTTTATTTCTATTTTTAACATAAGATTTGGCAATTTGAGTAACATATTAACTGCTTTTTAAGTAATGCTAATATATTTACAATCAAGTTGAGCTTAATAAATTTGAATACTATTTATACCCTCTTCTAACTGTCGATTTTCCCTGGCGATGTGAATTCGCAGATGCATCCGCTGTGCGATCTCTAGGAAGTCTTTGTTTCAAATAAGTCTTGTTTATATTTTTGAATGACAAGTAAATTAATATAATTACATTATAAAAAATACACCTGCAACATTATTATTTGGCTCCATAAGGTTAGGATCTACTAACTCAATATCGACTTCTTCCTTAAAGTCTTCACCATTATCTACATGAAAATTAATTTTTACTCTAAGATTTAAATTCAGCATATAGAACTTAATCATAAAAATATAATATTAGGACTCATTTAGTATTAATAAGAGAAATTAAATTAGAAATTAACGAACATTTTCATATTAGTGTCATATTCGTCAATTAAAAATAGTATTTACCCACTGCTAGTTAAGCTTCGTACTCTTGCCTTCGATTAAAGCTTATTGCAATTCTTAAGAAATCTTCTAAAGACAGCCTGAGCGTATTAGAAATACATATATTATTATATAATTTAAATTATAAATTATAATTAATTTAACTAGATCATAAGAAAGAAGATATAATATATCCATTTAAAAATGTGTGTTTAAATTCTAATTGCAAAAAGCAGTGAAAAGGATTTTGAACACTTTTCTTTAAATTAGAATTTTGTTTAAAGGTAACAAAAACACAAAAAGCTTAAGAGAAAAACAACTAGTTTTTTCAGTGACAAACTGTATTAGTATATAGTTTTTCTCTTAAGCTTTTTGTGTTTTTGTTGCCTTTAAACAAAAATTTAATTTAAAGAAAAGTTTTTAAAATCCTTTTCACTGCTTTTTGCAATTAGAATTTAAACACACATTTTTAAAATGGATATATTGTATCTTTACTTTGAAATTAAATACTTATTAAATATTCATTTAGTGAATCATACACAGAGAAAAATTTATTCTTAATCATTACAATAGTCTATATTACTGTTCGGATATATGACCACTTTTGTGATGATTACTATAGCTGTTGCAAAGAGTACAAACATAAAGGTACCCCTTACAACAGCTGTAGTAATCGTTCCTACTCAATTCTTAACATATTACATAGTTTTCGTAATCATTGCAAAAAGTTGTCACATATCCGAGCTGTAATGTAGACTATTGTAATTTAGTTTAACGAAAAATTTTCTACCTTCCTGTATCAAAGTTGTCTTGGCATTCCAAAATGTGAATGTCATCTAAAACAAAACGAGGTTTCCTGTGACGTCGGACTGACAAACCTTCTTCAATGCGTTCATGGTCAAGATCTTGTCCGGTAATATATATTTGCAATCGCTCTAATATTAAAACAAATATTTTAAATATACTTTTCTAGAGAGATAAAATTTATTTATATATAGTACCTAAAAATTGTAATATAAAAAAATAATAGGATTTAATATTTTAAAAATAATTAATTAAATTCATTTAAATGAATTAAAAAATAATTAATTTAATAAGTACAATTGGGGACGCATGATTATTCCCTAAATGTCATTTTTCCGAAATATCATTTTACCGAACTGCACTTTTGAGAATAGTTGTTTTTGCAAAAAGACATTATTGCGAAATGTCATTTTTACGAATAGTCATTTTTGCGAATTGTCATTTTTGCGAATCGCCATTTTTACAAATTGGCACTTTTGCGAATCGCAATTTTTACGAATTGTCACTTTTGCGAATAGACATTTTTACGAAATGTCATTTTTGCGAATAGCCATTTTTGCGAAAAGTAATTTTTACGAATTGTCGTTTTTGCGAATTGTCATTTTTGCGAAATTTCATTTTTGAGAAATGTCATTTATGCGAATTGTCATTTTTGCGAAAAATACAATAGTGAATTTATATATAGGGGAGAATGGGGAGTTATGAAGCACGCTTTGTTTATGAGTTGTAACTTCAAAAAGAAATTTTTATTTCAAATTTTCTCCACTTGAATCTCTAGAGGGTCTTTAAATATGCTTACTGGTTGAAGAATTTGCATGAAATAAAATAAAATCGACAATTTTTTTCAGTTGGACTAAAAAGCTGCTTTTTCAAGTTTTTAAAAATCATGGGGAGTTGTGAAGCACTACTAAAAATCGCTAAAAATTATATTTTTTGGTAAATATTCTTTATTGCGATTTTGCATAAATCGTTTTAAATTTCGAGAACCTAATCATTGCTGGGTATTATATGGGTGAACTTATCTTTTTGATTTGTTCGTGAATTTTGTAAGAATTCTGCAAAATGGAGCACACAAAAAAACTTTATAAACGAAAAATTGAACACATTGTCTTGAAAGATATGCAAAATATCTTCTATCGGAATGAATCCAATTACAAAACGAAGATATTAGGTGAAAAAATATTCAGAGTAAGTGACATCTATCAAAACAATTACTATGCGAGATCTATGGCCGTGCTTCACAACTCCCCATGCTTCATAACTCCCCATTCTCCCCTAGGGTAAGTATACCAATTGCTGCGGATGCTTCAATTACTGCGTTTTATAAAATGTGCAATTACTTGTTATTTAATAAAATATTAGTGTTGGAAAAATGTTGAAAAAATTGTTTTGAACAATACTTAATAAAATATTGTCTATAAAGATAAACATTTATTAAAAATTACTTCAATTATTTAACTTTAAATTCTGCCTAACGCAGAAACTAAAACGCGTGTGAAATGCATGTGCTTCAATCGCTGCTGGCAAAGTAACATCTAAATGCATGTAATTTTGGTCGCAGAAACTGACGCGCAGCAATTGACACCAGTCCGCAGAACTAGATGATTTTGATATTATTTTTAATTATTTAATTTTAATTTAATGATCTAATTATATAGTCTATTAATTTTTGTAAAAATTTCTTAAGAACACAAACAATAAGTTTATAAAAATTTTAATTCAATTTCTATGACATAAATATTTCTTTTTCTATGAAAAAGATGTCTTGGCTAGAATGCCGCAGAAACTAGTGCACTTACCCTACCTACATGTTTACTATTGTATTTTTCGCAAAAATGACTTTTCGGAAAAGTGACAATTCGTAAAAATGTCGATTCGTAAAAATGTCGATTCGTAAAAATGTCGATTCGTAAAAATGACATTTCTCAATAATGGAATTTCGCAAAAATGACAATTCGCAAAAACGACAATTTGTAAAAATTACTTTTCGCAAAAATGGCTATTCGCAAAATTGACATTTCGTAAAAATGTCGATTCGCAAAAGTGACAATTCGTAAAAATGTCCATTCGTAAAAATGTCGATTAGCAAAAGTGACAATTCGTAAAAATGGCGATTCGCATTACCGAGAAATTTATAAAAATTTGGTTTTCTTCCCAATCTTCCTTCAAGTTGGCGGTTTGTTGCTTCTGCCTCATTATTTGTGCGCACAGGACAACGATAAACACTTAAAATTCCAGCTCTCGGTAGCCACTGCCTGCGCATGTAGGTCATGAATTGTAGGATTCTCACATCTTCAGTCAAATCCGCACTTCTTTGAATAATTTGTAGACCGGCTTCAAATTGTGCACTTGGGAGGAGTGCCAAGCTCATGCACATCCACAAAATTTCATGAGAGATATTATAAAGTCTCATTTTCTTCCACTTTCTCAATAACGCCTGACCAACAATAACGGTTCTTAATACAAGTATATAAGAGATATTTGACGTATTAAATCGAAATACTATTATTTTAAATGAACCCTCGGAGAACACACCTCTTTTTTAGACCATTTTTCAAAGCTCAACCAATTTTAAACTGCTCATCCAATCAAACTAAAGAAGTTTTTAAAAATATAGTTTAAACTTTATAGAATAAGTCTGTATACTTGAAACCCCTTAATAAAAATATTTTTAAAACAAAGATAAAAAGCTTATCGTAAAAAATCGTGGGGTCAAAAAGACTCGATATGTTCTCCGAAGATTAAGAAAAAGTGCAACTTGCATTGCAAATAATAAGATTTCTGTTTAAAAATTTTAGAATTTTTAGTATTGCTAAAGCGCTGCTCGAGCTCTTGCGGCATCAAAGACCACAGCGGTGGCCGATGTTGGGTGGTCCATGCAGACAAATTTTCGAGGATTGCAAAATACAAAATGATGGCTCCAAAATAAATAAAGCAACATTTAGAAATAAATTTTGATTTACTTGAGACTTATTACTGAAGGGTGTTTAATGTTGCTGATTATAAAGATGATGTTAGAATTTCAAATTGAATATGTTATAATCCTCAATTTTTTATCCGCAAATTTGAATGTAATAATTTGAAATCAAATTTGTATTTAGGAGTCAAAAAAGCTTTGAGTCACAAATTTCAAGACAATCAGTTAAGATTTGCTATTTTGTTCCGCTATATTGATTGATTTTTCAATATATCAGATTCGTGTTCAGCCACTATAGCGAAAGCGAATAATAATTTTCAAGAAAAAATCTTGAATTAACTATATGATAAATCCATTTCTTTACTTGTACGTAATGGAACCAGCAACACCGAATAGTCACATTTGGAAACACATCGCGAAGAGCATTTATCGCAGCTGCTTCAAAATCGGTTATAG
Organism: Leptopilina drosophilae; assembly: GCA_032873175.1. Lineage (NCBI taxonomy): Eukaryota > Metazoa > Arthropoda > Insecta > Hymenoptera > Figitidae > Leptopilina > Leptopilina drosophilae. Next base: position 15,364,340 of record CM065486.1, read on the forward strand.
CAACTTGTAAATTGTTTCTCAAATTTGGTACCAACTCAATCAACTTGTTAAAAATTGCTCTATACAGTTGTCTTGTTTTACGTTCGGCGACAATCCATACAGCTGGTAGTGACTATATGCACAAAATTGTTTTAAATTATTTTAATTTAATATTTGTAATATTCCAATTATTTGTTAACAAGTAATTGAATTTACGGATATTTATAAGCAAGATTCAAATTTCAACTCATAGTACACAGTAAAAAGTCTGTTTTTTTCTAGTGTGACTGATTCCGTTACGTTATGAACTCAGCCTAAAAAATGAGGTAAAATGAAGACTATGTTTTTAGTGTGTAAAACGGTTGTACATTATTTGAATTAAAACAAAGATGGTATTATTAACAAACCACATTTCTGTCGTTAATGTGAATCACATATAGTTGCTGCGCATTTGGTCTTGGCGGTACACACTAGAATATAAAATCAGATATTAAATTGTATATACGTAACCCTGTAAAACTACTGCAATTTTGTTGAAAGCTTGCGCGAAGCTAGCGTGATATCTGTCAAAACCAAAATTAACAAATAAAACGATTTTGTTCCTAGCTCAACTCTTTTTCTCAGTGTTCAAATAATCTTTGGGTTGTCAATAAGCCAATAAAAGAGAATAAATAAATATATATATATATATATATATATATATATATATATATATATATATATATATATATATGGGGCAAAATTTCTCAATTGTCCTAACTTAAAATTGAAAGTCTTCATCAAATCAGGTTGATTTTTGCACAAACTTTAGTACTATAGGAGAGTACTTTATCCACAAAATATTAAAATATTTTATTAAAAATTGTAGAAGGGGGAGGGGGTTAAAGTTTTAGGCAACGTGTTAACAGTGGATTCTTTTAGCTAATGTAGCTAAAAAACAGTAGAGTGGACAAAATTTTGCCCTATATGTTTTGGAAAGGTTTTTTCCTCCTTTCTCTTTTTTTGTCTTAAAATAAAGCTTATTATATGTACTTTCCATACCCCTTTTGTAAAAAATGCCGTTTTTTTTCTTCGAATTATTAATTAATTAATTAATAAAAATCTGTAAAAAATTATTAAAAAATGAAATACTTTTTAAGCAAATAAACTTTTCTCAATTATGAGCTTATCATCGTAAAGCTGCTTAAATTCCGCATCCAACGAGTATAAATACATCTATTTTTATAAATAATTGTTAAATAAACAAATAATTGAAAATTTATTTATTAATTTTTTGAAAAAAAAAATTTCTTTCTTCATTTTTGCTTCAAAATACAGATTAATATGTGTACATTCAATACCGGTTTAGGAAAAAATGACGCTTGATTAGTTTTCAAATAATTAATTAACTAATTAATAGTAGTAAAAAATTACTAAAAAATTCAATATTTTTCAAGAAAATAAACTTTTCCTAATTACGAGTTTGTCATCGGAAAGCTTACCAAATTCCGCATCCAACAATCATAAACTCAACTGTTTTTTATAAATAATTATTAAGTAAATAAATAATTGATTATTTATTTATTAATTTTTTGAAAAAGGAACATTTTTTTATTCTTCTGTAAAATAAAATTAAAACAGTTGAGTTTATGATTGTTGGATGCGGAATTTGGTAAGCTTTCCGATGACAAACTCGTAATTAGGAAAAGTTTATTTTCATGAAAAATATTGAATTTTTTAGTAATGTTTTACAACTATTAATTAGTTAATTAATTAATTAAATAATTAATAATTTGAAAACTAATCAAGCGTCATTTTTTCCTAAACCGGTATTGAATGTACACATATTAATCTGTATTTTAAAGCAAAAATGAAGAAAGAAATTTTTTTTTTCAAAAAATTAATAAATAAATTTTCAATTATTTGTTTATTTAACAATTATTTATAAAAATAGATGTATTTATACTCGTTGGATGCGGAATTTAAGCAGTTTTACGATGATAAGCTCATAATTCGAAAGAGGAGGAAAAACCCTTTCGAAAACATATAGGGCAAAATTTTGTCCACTCTACTGTTTTTTAGCTACATTAGCTAAAAGAATCCACTGTTAACACGTTGCCTAAAACTTTAACCCCCTCCCCCTCTACAATTTTTAATAAAATATTTTAATATTTTGTGGATAAAGTACTCTCCTATAGTACTAAAGTTTGTGCAAAAATCAACCCGATTTGAAGACTTTCAATTTTAAGTTAGGGCAATTGAGAAATTTTGCCTTATATATATAGTATTTTAATGCGTAGTATCAATGATAAAAATTTTTATTATTAATAAAAAATAATAACTAATTAAAAAAATGAAAACTCCAAATTTTCAAACAGATAATAAAATTTAAATTGTAAAAAATAAAAAAAACAGTGTACTTTTATAAAACTGTATGATAGTCTTCTTCACAATGAGTGATTAAATTATATTAAACTATAATTAGTAAATTACGAGTATTTAACATGGATTTTGTTTTCAATTTAAATATATATGTAGATTAATCGTTGAAACGAAAAAATTGTATTTGAAAGTCATACTAACATCGAATGTTCCATCCATTCTCAAAACTTGTGCTGTTCCTAATAAACGGATCATTGTATCTGAAGCAAATACAAGCGCAGTAGAACCATCGATGCCTCGTATTACACCTCGATAAATCCCCTCAGTCATTTCTAGATTAAGTTCTAGAAGGCGATTTCCAAATTCTTCAAGACTTTCATCAATAGGCTGCGTATGAATTGCCATATATCTTGATAAATTTGATCTTTCGGTCTCGAAAGAAATGAGCCGTGACACTTCAAGAGGAAATCTATATATTTTTAGAGTAATAATTGATTTGTCTTGTATAGGCAATTTTTCAGTAACTCGATCAAGAATATAACTATAAGAGAATATATCAGCCAACTTTAAATCTTAAGAATTAAAAATGATTTAAGCTCTCATTAAAATTTTTTCTAATCGAGTTAAATAAAAATTTATTAAAAAGTATAAAAAATATTATGAATAAATTTCTTTAAATATCAGGGCAATCAAAAAATTAATATTATTTGATTTTAAAAAACTTATTACACTTTCCAAGAAAAATTCTACTATATAAATATATTTGTATTTCAATTTGTTGAGAAAATAAATTAATTTTTTATTAAGTAACTTTATAATTAACTTGAAAAACACCTTGAGCAAACTTCATCAAAAATATGTCGCAACGACTGAGGACCCCTGGCAGCCACAACTTCAAATCGTAGAGCTCTTTTTAACCTACATAATAATAAGCCGTATGGATTGGGCCCATGAAAATAATGGTTAACCTCTTCGATTTCACCAGTTATTAGATTGACAACTATAATTCCTGGGCATGCAACAGTCGATCTTCTGGCGCACCGAAAAAACTCTCTATTTAATAGTTGTTGTCGCATATCTTTATGGTACCAGTAGCCACGATAAAAATATCTAAAGGTACCAGGCCTTTCACCTGGCTCTCGTACAATAGCGTTTTGTCCCTCCTGATCCATTTTTAAACTTAATAATACATTTAGATGTAATTATTAATTTATTATGTAATTTGACACATAAGACAACGGTATATTTAAAAATAATTAAATGTCGTTACTAAGGATACAAAAGAGAAACGTTTATAAACAACAAATGCCACAAAAGTGAATATGGTTACGACTTATTTCATTTATGTGAATTTTCAAAGCATGGAAAGAGTCTGGCAAAGTATTGTCAGAAACTAAAATCAAATCTAGAATTTTAGAATCATATTTTATTCTAAATTTCGATTTTGAGAATTATTATTTACAATGATTTTCATTTAAAAGAATTTATATTTAATCATTTTTAATCAAAATTCGGTAAGGGAAGAGATGAGTGTTGTAAAAAATGTTATATGACACTCGTGCGTAAATCAAATTATACGCACTTGTATCATAAATAACTATTTTTTGTGTGCCACTGAATATCAAAAAGTACTTTTTAATAAAATTATTCCGAAAATTAATGAAAGTCTTTCTAATTATTAAGGGGAGGCACCACCCCCAACTTTGACCCCTTTAAATTTAAATTATTAAAGTAGGTTATATTTTTTTTCTTGCACCATTTTTAACCCTAAAATATATCGGATGGTCAAAAATTTGAAATTTTAATTTTTGAAGAGGTTAGAATTTTTATCTTTTCACTAATTGCATATTTTTGCAAATCCATGCGAGAGGTTGTTTAAAACTATAAAAGAAGCTTAGAAAAAAAATTGCGTTAAAAAATATTGAAAATTGTAAGAGAAGATTAATTTTGAATGTTCAAATTTTACAACTTTTGACATATTTCCAAAGTCCTGGACCAATAATCTTTTTGAGAATATCAGTGTTAACAAAAATTTATTCGCTAAATACAAAAACCATGTCGAAGAATTTAATTACTATATTAAAATTTTAACATCTGTCAAAATTAATTTTATTTTCTAGGTTAAAATTTTAACATACGTTAAAATTTTAATCTAGTAAATAAGTTATTCGACATGGTTTTTGCATTTAGCGAATAAATTTTTGTAAACACTGATATTCTCAAAGAGATTATTAGTCTAAGACTGTGGAAATATGTCAAAAGTTGTAAAATTTGAACATTCAAAATTAATCTTCTCTTACAATTTTCAATATTTTTTCACGAAATTTTTTTTCTAAACTTATTTTATAGTTTTAAACAACCTCTCGCATGGATTTGCAAAAATATGCAATTAGTGAAAAGATAAAAATTCTAACCTCTTCAAAAATTAAAATTTCAAATTTTTGACCATTGTATATATTTTAGGGTTAATAATGGTGCATGAAAAAAAATATAACCTACTTTAATAATTTAAATCTAAAGGGGTCAAAGTTGGGGGTGGTGCCTCCCCTTAAAAATGCGAATTTTTTTTTGAAATTCCCTGACTTTTCCCGGTTTTACAGTTACAAAAAATAGTTTTTCCCTGACTTGCATTAACTTAAAATGCAGAATAACTTTCAAACATTTATAGAAAATTTTTAAAAAACAATTATCATGATTTAATTTGAGATTTAATTTTAGTACTATGCGCATTTATTCAGAGGATTTTTAATAGCCAGCAGCCTCACCCGCCCGTATCAGAAAATCCAAAAATTTGAAGAATATCAAAATGGTCAAAAATAAAAATGCATAAATTTCTAATCTTTCAACCAAAATTACTTCTCTTGTTCAGAAATTAAACAAGAAAAAGTGAGCTTTAATTTGAGTATAATGACAATTTTTTGGAGCATTTTTATTAGCCAGCGTTCCCACCCGCTCGTATCAGAAAATCAAAAATTTGAAATTATTATGGAATTTCCGAATCTTTATAAATTTCCCTGTCAATTACCGGTTTTCCAGACCTGTGGCAACCCTGTAAATACATCTAAAAGCTTAGAAAGACTAATATGCTTACTAGAAAAAAATATGAAATCTGACATCTTTTGTAAACAATCTGATTCAAGCAACAAATTAAGACAAAATTTCATGACAGATTGAAAGAAATATTTTGTAACAAAAGAAAAAGTATAACAAAAAATGTTTTTAATTTCCACAATCAGTCTGAAAATGATTTAGAAAACACTGGAACAATTAAAATTTAAATAAACAATTAAATTTGTTAACAACTAATTTCCTTATCAATTAAATCTCGTTACTAAGGGAGCAAAAGAGAAACGTTTTCAAAACGACAAACAACACATGTGTACAGTTACCTCGTGTGGAGTTTAATTTTCATTGAGTGTGTAGAGTTGATTTATGTAGGATTTATTTAGTTTCCCTTTATGTGTAGAATTTACAAATGTTGAGTTTAATTGTGAAGAAATTAAAATATAAACCAAAATGGTTAATGACAATTTTCGTGTGCAGAATTTAATTGTGTAGGATTCTAATAAGAATTCATTAATTAATTTTTATATTTGTGTAGAGTTTGCAAATGTAGGATTTATTTGTGTGGAATAATTTGAAAATTTTATTTTCACTTTTTCATCATTGTGTAGAGTTTACTCGTTTGCAGTTTACCGTGAGAGTTTATTAGTTTTTAGTTTACTGTGTAGGGTTTTAAGATGTTGTATTTACTTGTGTAGGATTATTTTTTTTCAAATTCTGTTGAGAGTTTCCTCGTGTACAGTTAACGGTGTAGAATTTTCTTGTGTAGAGTTTATTTGTGAAGGCTTAATATCGCCCAATTTTTATGTGTAGAATTTAATTGTGTAGGATTCTAATAAGAATCTATTAATTAATTTTTATATCTGTGTAGAGTTTGCAAATGTTGGATTTATTTGTGTGGAATAATTTGAAAATCTTATTTTCACTTTTTCATGATTGTGTAGAGTTTACTCGTTTGCAGTTTACGGTGAGAGTTTATTAGTTTTTAGTTTACTGTGTAGGGTTTTAAGATGTTGTATTTACTTGTGTAGGATTATTTTTTTTCAAATTCTGTTGAGAGTTTCCTCGTGTACAGTTAGCGGTGTAGAATTTTCTTGTGTAGAGTTTATTTGTGTAGGATTAATACCGCCCCTTATAATTGTCACGTTAAGCATACAAATTGAAAGTCTACTATCAACATATTAATTATTATTATATCATAACAAAAGGGTTTAAGCACCAATTTTTTAAATTAGGATTTTCCCATTTAAGAAATAAGTAACTATTTACACATTTCCATTAAAAAATTTTTATTTTATTGAGTTTTTAAACAGTTTTCAATGAAAATTAGAATTATAAAATAACCTTAATTTTTAATAAAATTGTAATAGCAAAAATTGTTTTAACTCTGAATTATTGTTATTATTTACATGAATAACAATTCAATTCGAGAATTTGTGTATTGCTTGATTTCAAAACAATAACTTTATAAATAATTTTTTGTTGAGATAAAACTCTTTAAAAATTTACTTTTATCCATTTACTTTTTTAATCCTATAATTTGAAAAAGCGTATATTTTTTAAAATAAAAAATATCATTAAATTAAAATTAAATTCCTTAAATCGTTAATTTTTATCAATAAAATTTTTCTTCTAGATTAAGCAATACACAAATTCTCGAATTGAATTCTTATTCATGTAAATAATAACAATAATTCAAAGTTAAAACAATTTTTGCTATTACAATTTTATTAAAAATTAAGGTTATTTTATAATTTTAATTTTCATTGAAAACTGTTTAAAAACTCAATAAAATAGAAAATTTTTAATGGAAATGTGTAAATAGTTACTTATTTCTTAAATGCGAAAATCCTAATTTAAAAAATTGGTGCTTAAACCCTTTTGTTATGATGCCCATTAATTTTTCTCACTTAGGTGTCGAAATCCGTTTAATATGTTGATAGTAGACTTTCAATTTGTATGCTTAACGTGACTATTATAATAAACAAAAAGTCATCTCAATCACAAATACTATCCTGAAGATTTTATAGTGATATATTTTTATTCTTGAGGTTAAATTGTCTGAGAAATATGGAGACAAATGTCAAAAGATTTTACCGGGAATTTCTCGGGAGTAAGTACCGGGAATTTCCCGGTAGTGACTCTCAATAATTTCCCGGGACCGATTCCCGAGAACATTTTCACGTGGGTTTAAATACTTTGTTTTATGACGAAGAAAACCGTTTTTATTGTTTTTTAATCGGTGAATGGATTTCGAAAAAGACAAACATTTTTCAGACAAAGATTCGTTTAAAGTTACACCAACGTTTCGAAATCCACAAATTTCCTCTTTAGGATGTCAATTTAATTTAATAAAATAAATGAATTCTTTCAAGGGATGGTAACTGTTCTTAATAATTGTAATTAAAATTTTAATCTTATAAGTAAATTTATCAAAATTCCTTAAAAAATTTTTTATAACAAAATAATTAAATGAATCAATTTGAGAAATTTACTTTATTTATTATCTGTAGCGTATTGTCCTTATTTATTTTTTGTTTTCTTTTATTATTTATTTGAAGTGTGTTATTATTTATTACTTTAATAAATTTAAAAAAAACAAAAAGGGTTTTCTTCGTCATAAAAGAAAGTATTTAAAGCAAATTTTTTGGTTTTAAAAATGTATTTTTAATAGTTTTTATATAATTTTTTTAACAGTATAATTTTATTATGAATTATGTGAATTATATTAGTGTCTAAATTTAATAAAAAAAACTCACGAAACAAATAAAGCTAACCAGTTGAAGCAACAAAGTCAATCTGCTTTAAAGAAGAAAAACTTTAATATTTTCAACAATTAAGTTTGCGCAACTTGAATTCTTCCTCTTCAGTATAAAATAATGTAAGTTTAATAAAGAAACCATATAATTTAAAAAAAATAAGTTGAAAAATCGAATTTTAAAAGTGGCACTTTCAGAAGAATCTAATATTTTATTTATATTTTAATCAAAATTTTATATAAATATACTAACAATTCAAAGTGTATCACTTTTTTCTTAAATATTGAGCCGGTGAACACAGCGCCAATGGAAGCCACAGTTATTATTTAATAACTTTTTTGTAATTAACGTACATTTTTTTCAAAACGGTTTATTATTCAGAGGAGTGTTGGCAATATAAAACAATTTTTCTTTTTTTCTAGGAGCCGCAGAACTTGATTTGTTATTAACATTTTATAAACAAATTATATAAAAAACTTTTGAAAACTGTTCTTTTGTTTTATTATAAGCTACAGAGTTTTAGAAAAGTTTTAAGATTTCAGAAAATCAATGAAATTTTTTTTAACCCAACAGTTGGTCGGGCCCAAAAACTTACCCAGGTGCGAATTTTCGGTTGGCCCATAGTTGGGCCAACTTTTACAAGGTCGGTCCAACTTCTCGTGCCAGAGGTTGGGCCAACCATACAGATGATAACGGTTGGCCGTCTAATGGCGACGATGGTTGGCCCGACAAGTCATAAGGAAGTTGGCCCAACTTAAAATGCATATGTTGTGCCAGCTATACATTTCAATGGTTGGTATTAGCAAGAACATCAGATATAACATTTACCTATTATTATTAAACACAATCTCATACATACATTTTCGAAAATATCTACCGCTTGCTGGGATCGAACCCCTAACCTAACGCGCCGAAGACTTATACACTGACCACTACGCTACGCTCACATGGGAGTCCATACCGTTAAGGGCATGTCCAAGTTGTGAAATGTAAACAAACAAAAATGTAAACAAACGAAGCACTGAAATCACATTTCGGAAACAGCCTTTTCTCCCACAAAAATTAATATTGGACCGGTTTTTTTATAAAAATGATAAATTAGTGTGTCAAAGTTTCCAATGAAATCAAATTTCACTATAAGCAATTAACAGTAATTACTAAAATAACTAATTCAAATGACCTGTGAAATAGCATTTTTGACGCGTTGCGAAAAATAAACTGTTTGAGTATATCAACCGCACCGACGATGAAGAAGTCTCATATCAGCGATTGGACCTTCAACATGTGGAAATGGAAATTTTTCCCTTTCCTCCTTGAAATTACAAGGAGAAAGGGTAAAAACTTCTTCATCGTCCGTGCGGTTGATATAGTCAAACACTTTAATTTTTCGCGAAGTCAGACGATTGCTCTACGCGCACGCGCAGACCGTGCCAAGGACGCATTGAAAACACTATACAAAAACACACATTTTGTTTTACTCTGAAACTCACTTATTTTCACATACTTTCAGGTATGCTAGGTATATATACCAAATTCAACACTTCAATTTACCATTTTCATAAAAAAACTATTAATTTCTATTCATTTACAAAAATGCGATGGTCGAAAAAATCCTCAATATTCGGTCTTCTACTGCTGCTTTTTTTCGACCATCACATTTTCGTAAATGAATAGAAATTTACAGTTTTTTTATGAAAATGGTAAATTGAAGTGTTGAATTTGGTATCTATACCTAGTATACCTGAAAGTATGTGAAAATAAGTGAGTTTCAGAGTAAAACAAAATGTGTGTTTTTGTATAGTGTTTTCAATGCGTCCTTGGCACGGTCTGCGCATGCGCGTAGAGCAATCGTCTGACTTCGCGAAAAATTAAAGTGTTTGACTATATCAACCGCACGGACGATGAAGAAGTTTTTACCCTTTCTCCTTGTAATTTCAAGGAGGAAAGGGAAAAATTTCCCTTTCCACATGTTGAAGGTCCAATCGCTGATATGAGACTTCTTCATCGTCGGTGCGGTTGATATACTCAAACAGTTTATTTTTCGCAACGCGTCAAAAATGCTATTTCACAGGTCATTTGAATTAGTTATTTTAGTAATTACTGTTAATTGCTTATAGTGAAATTTGATTTCATTGGAAACTTTGACACACTAATTTATCATTTTTATAAAAAAACCGGTCCAATATTAATTTTTGTGGGAGAAAAGGCTGTTTCCGAAATGTGATTTCAGTGCTTCGTTTGTTTACATTTTTGTTTGTTTACATTTCACAACTTGGACATGCCCTTAAATGTATAACGTATAAATGTCGGGCCAACTGTGGGCACTAGTACTTGCCAAAGTTGGGCAAACTCTGGCAACCAAAACTTCGCTTGCCAAAGTTAGGCCAACCGTGGGCCAACCTTCAAACTCTGGCGGCCAACCTAAATTCGCACCTGGGTAAAAAACAAAAAATTTTCAAGACAAAATGTGGTGAAAAAAGTTGGTTGTCTTATTCTAACCTAAAATAATATAAAATTAAAAATTCAGTAATGGTGGTAATTTCTATGCAAGACACGTTCTTTTTTAAAACGAAATAACAATTTTTTTCTTCGAATTTGTCAATTTTGAGATAAACTGGCTCAAAAACTTTTAAAGAAATTAACTTTCTATGAAAAAATGTTATAGAAAAAAGTTGTTTGAATTTTTCTAATCTAAAGTAATATATAGTTAAAAATATTGAAATTTAAAAAAATTGAATTTTTACAATTTTGAAACTACCGTAGTTTGCGTAGTTTTTGACAAAAGAGGCTGGCTAACGAACTCGATCTGTATTTTAACACTACTTTTGTGCATGCAAAGTTGCAAGTTGATGCAATATGTTTTTCAAGAGTTCTCGTAGGGACACCAATGTGTTTACAGACAGACACGAAGACAGACACTTTTTCTAGACCATGCTTTTCGGACTCAGGGGACCCAAAACGTCGAGATTTCATGAAATTAGCGAAAGTCAATTTTCGACCAAAACTTATACTTTCTTATGTGTTGAGAATGTAAAAATATTGAGTTTAACAAAATGGTATCTACAGCAATTTTTAGTTTAACTCTTAGATGCCAAGTTTTATAAAAATCCAACAATTTTTGAAAAAATTCATCCACCATATTGGATCCGCCTATTTTAATTTTCAAAAATTAACTTCAGATTCGTAATACCTAAGTGTCCACAAAAACCCTAGATAATAAGTTGAAAACAAATCCAATTTTAAGAAAAATGTATGCATTTAAAAACAATTTTGGTAGTGGAAAGTAATAGTCTAGAGGGTTAAACTTCGACAATATTTAATAGTATTGACTACAAACAAATAGTAAGCATATTTTTATGTTCTAGGATAAGTTGTAATATCTAACATTGTAAAAAGTAATAGAAGATTGTACCTAGTAACATAATGATAGTACTTCATATACAATCTTTTTTTCATAATCAAATTCTAACTATCCCTATCTCTCAGTGAGGGGTAGAACACAATAATTCAAATTGTTTATAAAATCGCATTTTAATCATGCGAGTATTTTTATTTAAAAAAGAAAAAAAATTTTTATTCGTCAGTAAAAGTTTAATTAATTTATTGTCAGCGGCTTTTAAATTATTAATTTTTTTATTATTCTGTAATATTCTGTTAATAAAAAATTTTTTTTTAAATTCTTAAAATTAAAATTTGATTTGCTGTGAACTACAGACTTTTATAAAAATAAACATTTTAGAAAATCAATAAATGTTTTTTAACACAGTTAAGCTGACTGACCCAAAGACTTATAAAAAAAAGAGTTTTATTCAAAAAAAGTTGTAGAGAAAAGTTGATTGTATTTTCCTAACCTGAAAGAATATAAAGTTAAAAATTTTGAAAAAAATGAATTTTCCAAATTTTGGAAGTACTGTCGTTTTTGTAGTTTTTGACGAAAATGTCTGGTTAACCAACTTAGCCTTCATTTTAGCACCAACTTGAAGTATGTTTCAGGGGACCCCAAAACGTAAAAATTTCATAAAATTAGCAAAAGTCAATTTTCGACAAAAACTAATACCTTCTCATGTGATGAGAATGTAAAAATCAAACAAAAATATGTAATTCTTCCTTATTCATGCCCCAACAAAAATTGACTTTGATTTTTTATTTTCGTCAATTAAGTTAATAAATAATTAAGTGTTTACATTTACCCCGAGAATTCGAAAACTCGGGGTAAATGTAAAGAGAACTTCAACTACATTAAAAAAAATGTAATAAATTATTGGATCTGCCATTTTGAAATTTAAAAATTCGACTTTACATTCTTATTCAGCAACCTTAAAAACTTTTTTTTACCAAGTTGAATGAAAATGTATTAAAATTTGTTCAAGTTATTCAAGTTTCCACATTACTAATTTTGTAATGGGGTAATGTATTGCATGTATTGTATTGTATGTATTGTTTATTTATATGATACATTATCAGTCAACTGATTGATTTTTCTATACATCTACGAAAAACTTTTTTTCAGTTTTTTCATCCCTTAAAACAGTAGCATACCCTGTTAATTATTACCCTGTTAAAAAATCCTGCGAAGGATCTTATATAGGATTCTGTTCCAGGAATATTCAATGCAAGTTCGTACATAAGAACGCAGTAGCGTTCTTATGTGCCCAGGTTCTCTAGTGAAACTTAATAAGATCAAGCGTGTTATCCTTTGTACAATCTGGAAGTGAAAAACTCAGGATCCTTCCGGGACCCTGTGCAGGTTACGATGCAGGAACTTTAGGTATTAAAGGTTCCTGTAAAGGTTTCTGAACCGGAACACTTGCAGGATCATTAATAGGAAACTTTGTAAAGGTTCTTGTACAGGAACCTTTACAGTTTTGTACAGTTTTGTAAACTGCAGGTACTTAAGTGATCCTGTAAGTGACCCTTGCAGGAACATTTAATATATAGCTAAAGTTCCTGCATCAGAGCCTGCACAAGATCCCGAAAGGATCCTGAGTTTTTTACTTCCAGATTGTTAATGCAAGATCTTACAAATGATTTTACAAATTTCATGCAAAAAAATCCGTCCACTTTACGTTTCAACAAAAAAAACTTATGTTTTTGGTGAAACATAGATATTCCGTTTACATTTACCCAAAATGACCCTATAGAAATTTTTCAAAAACTTACAGAAAATTCTGTATAATATTAATTGTTTAACTTTCTTTTTATTATATACTCTAATACTGTAAATTCTTAATAATTATTATTACTATTTTTAAAAAGAAAATTAGATTTTATAATAAAAATTGTATTTCTATCAAATTCTTTCCTAACTTACGTTTGCGTAGTACAGTAGAATTGTACTTGAGCAACAAAAATAATGAAAGTCATTACTTTTATTATTTATTACTATAATTATTATATTTATTTATTACTTGTTTATTATTATTACATTTAAAAATACCCACGCGTAATATGGTAGAAAATATGCTTTTAAATCCATGAAAAAATTTGCAAATGTAAACGATGATTTTTATAATTATAGAAGTATTTTTTAGAAAAAATTTTTCATTTTTAACCTTCGCGATACCCTATATTAAAGAACCAGTTGAGACTAGTAGAAATTGAACATGGATCTACTGGTGTCAACTTGCATTCCAAATTGAAAAACTTTTCCGTGTATAGCAATTCTATTGGTTTTAACTTGGAAATCCTATTTATGTAACTAAAGCGGATATCCAAGATAAAATTATAATGGTTCTATTTTGGATTGTCCTCTTCAATTTTTGTTTCGACTTGTATTAACACAGATTTCCAATCTTATAATTTCTACTTGTATTTCTAAGTTCGCACGTACTACAAGTATCAGCTTGCATTTCCAAAATACAAAAATTAAGTTCAAGTATCTACTTGGTTCAATTTGGTTTGGTTTACAAATTGTTAGATACTTTTTAAAAAATTTTCAGAGTAAAAAGTTTCATAAAAATCAGTAGAAAGTGTTTGATAATTTAAAAGGAAAGAGAAAAAGCAAAATCTTATATAAAGGGGCTTTTTATTGCAATTATTTATGAAATCAGGATTTAAGAAAAAATTTGTTTTAAATAATACGATTTTTCTACGAGCGTCAACATTGTTTTCGCTATACAATTTGACAGTTGTAACGGCAAAAATAAACTTATGAATTGGTTGCCTATAGAAAGGGACTTCAAAATAGTGGAATAAGTAATTATTGTTTTAGAATAGAAAAGTTATTAGCGCAAAAAATTTTTAGTATCTTATATAATTGAGGAATAGAAAAACATAAATAAATAAATAAATTATTGTTATAGAAATGAATAAAATAAAAAATCTGTCCGCCCGGAGGGTTGACGCAATCGCACGTTGTTGCGCGCAAATGGCTCGCTGCGCTCTCGATGTTTTCCGGTTATTGTACATTATTTGCGTTCTTCTTCTTAATTCTGCTTATATGTAAAATTTCCATTAGACACATCATATAAAAGAGTTAAGCTACAATGTAGTGACTCCTCGCCATAAAATTATTTCGCTGAGTTTCGAACTCAATCAACTAAGACTACGTATTAGACACGCCATACCTTTTTTGAAAGGCTTATATATTTATTTTTCTTAAAGTTACTACGACTTTAAGGTTTACATTTTTATCAAATATGTGTTGATTTGAAGATTTTCACAAAAGGAACAACACTGCAAAAAGAAGTATCTTAATTAAGATGTTTTGGTAGTCATTTCTAAGATGTTATTGTAGTCACTTTTTAGTCATTTAAAATATCTTAATTTAAGATGTTTAAAGTATCTTCGTACACATTTTCCAACATATTTTTTGGGAAAAAAGTTTTGAGGTTAACTATGGGCTTATATGTAAGATATTTCATGCATCTTAGATTTTAGTAACTTAAATTTTTTTCGCATCTTATCATTCACAGGTAACTTATCGCTAAACATCTTATTGAAACAGAAACAACTTAATTTAAGATACTTTAAAAAACTTACAGAAGTATCTTACTTTTTTAAGATAGGAACAATATCTAAGACGTATAAAGCATCTTAAAAATCTGTAAGATACTTTCGAAAACATCTTATTTTAAGATGTAAGATACCATTTTTCCATCTTACATTTTAAGTTAAGATATCAAATAAGATACTTATTTTTGCAATGAACTCATGCAATAGCAACAATTCATTTTATACATTGTTTTGAAATAAAATTTTAATTGGTATAATTTATGTTTTATTAATTGCCTCCAGGAATGTCCATTTTCATTTTAAACAAAAATACTCAAATCGGTTAAAAATTGTTGGCTATAGTCATTTATAAACAGTAAAGTGTAAAAAAAATCCCACGCACTGTAAAAACACTGCAAAAACCAGCATCTTAAAATAAATTATAATCACTTTTAAAACGATTAAAACATCTTACTTTTTCATGCATCTTCCGTCTTAGAAAATAATGCATTTTAAGATACTTTAAAAATTTTTTGGAAACAACTTAAAAGTGACTACCAAAGTATCTTAACATAAGATGCCTTTTTTACAGTGCGGTGAGGAACAAATACAGATGCCATTCTGAAAATTTCACGGTTTTTAATGAGACATTAAATTTTAAAATGATATTTTTTTAAAACAAAATTTGATAGAAATCATTCTTAAACATTAAAATTAAACACTATTTTATAAAAAAACTAATTAAAAAATATCAAGAATTTCGCAATGCAATTAAATTGTGATGCAGATGATAAAACTTACAACTTTGTAAAAAATTTTATAATTTAAAACTACTTAAAAATAAAAAAAAATTTGTCTGCTTAACATTTACAAGGATACATTTGAATCAAGTTATAAGTTAAAAAAATATTTTGATTCAAAAATGAAAACTATAAAACAAAAAAAATAAGTCTGGCTCAAAAACTTATATAACAACAAAAAATTTTTGTTATTTGTTGTACAACACAGTAAAAAGAAAGTCTTATTTTCAGTCATGAAAGGTACTTTAATTTAAGATGCAACATTCTTAAGACAGTTTTTGTTTAATTTCAAATCTTATTTTTTTGCTAAAATTAAAGAGCAAAAGCTTGTTGAAAATAAGCAAAAAATGTGCTCAATTTAAGGCAATTATGTTGAAAATCAGCAGTTCTATACTTAATTTAAAAAGTAGAACTGAAATTTCAGATTTATTATCCATATTTTCACTCAAGCCGAGCTTAAATTAAGAATGGCATTAATTTCAGGACCTGTTTAAGTTCAGACAGTATTTAAAATAAGATTTACTTTTTACTGTGAAAAAAGTGTCGAAAGGAAAAGTTGTTTGTTTTTGCTCAAAATTTAAGGAAAAAAATGAAAAAAAAATATTTTTTTGAAAATTGTGAAAAAAACAAAATTTTGTATTTTTGTTGTTTTTTGACGAAATGGACTGCCCAACGAACTCAGGCTTCATTTTTATGGACTAAGAAAGTGTGCCAAATTTCAAGTTGTTTCATAAAAATTTATTCGAGTTATCGTGGAGACAAATTTTTTCTACAGACAGACTACAGCTAGATGCTTTTCTAAAATCCATTTTTTGGAAATCAGGGGGTCATGAAACGTAAAGATTTTGCAAAATTAGACAATGCTCAAAATCGCACAAATCCAAGACTTTCTCATTTTTGATGAGAATGTTATAAATTTGTATAAGTTAGAAAACATTATTAAAGGTAATTTAACCAATATATAAGGAAAAAAATAATACATTTTTTACATTTTTTTAAATTAATAAATAATTTCTAATTTCATCTAATTTTCCAATTAATAATTAATTAATTTTCAATAATACTACAAAAAAATTCAATAAATGTTAGATATATTTTAATTTTTCAAAATTCTGTGTATTTGTCATTTTGAATATTTGTATTTATTACAATTTAAGAAATTGCACCTCTAGAGATACTAATTAGCAATTTTAATTTTTAATCTTTTTAAAAAATTATTTTAATGAATAACAAAATTTAAAAAAAATGTCATTTCGTTTTAATTAAACATATTTTATGTTAAGTATATTTTTATAAACAAAAACCCCTTTATTTATGTTCTTTACATTAGTTTTTATTATTGCAAAATATTATTTTTATAATTTTCAACAAACTAAAAGTTACTGCCCTGTTTTATCATACTGTTATGCCTTTACGTATAGGCAACCCGCTTTACTCCACCTTTCTGTTGTGCGGCCATTTTATCCCCAAATCAAGTCACCTACATCTGTCAATTGTCATCGCAAAAATCGTTTTGTGGCTCGTAGAAACATTGTATCGAGATCAAACAAATTTTTAATAATTCTCTATTTAATTTTATTTTACGGCACAGGCCCACTTTTTTGATTAAGTGCTTAGTTTCTTTTAAAAAAGTGATCAAATTGGAAAAATACAGGAAAGTGGGGGACAGTGGGTTGGCAACACTGACCTGTTTTCGACCTCGAACACCGTTAAGTACAAATTGATGAATTAGTTTGAAGGTTTTTCTTTTGAACGAAAACATAATCGAGAATAAACACAGAAACTATATTGTTGTTAAACTTGATAATAACCAACAGCTTTAACCCCTTAAGGACCAAATGTCCAAAAAATTTACCTGAACTTTAACAGAACTTTTTAGCATGAAAACGAAGAGATAAAAATTTTGACATAAACATTTCTCAAAGCCCTGAAACCGCTCTTTCGAATGCTACAATAAAAAATATTGCAAATTTATAAATAAACAAATTACATACAATTAATTAATGAAAAACACGATTTTTTAAAGATTTTTATTTAGAAATCAAATTTTTTACAATTTATGGCAAAGAAATACATCTCAAAAGTATAAATATCGCGTCAAAAATGTCCGACTTAAAATTTAATAACAGAGAAAATAAAAAAACAAAATAGCGGATTAAAAATGGCGTTCAAAGTTGACTTTTTAATAAATAATATACACCTAGTGCACATATTCTCAAAACTTCATCGGATTCATTTAAAACTGGTTACTCTGGGGTTTTTGGGGTCGCTGATTGCAAATATAATAGTAGTTTTCAAAAATACAAAATGGCGGATCCAATATGGCGGACTTTTTTTCGAAACTTCTTCGGATTCACTTAAATTTGGTATAACGTGGCGTTACGAATTCTCCTGCGTCTGCTACAAATCGGGCGATTGAACCCGGAAACGGCCGAAGGGCCTCGAAGGTGTCAATCGCCAAATTCGCGGACAGACGTAGACACTTGTTGCTCGTCGCTTGAAATAGAGAAATCTTGCGTTGACCGTTTGGTGTGACTTGTACGTGCTCACAGTTTATCTTATTCGTATTATCCTCAGTGTGAGACCTCTACTAGTAAGTTAAATAAATATTCTATACATTTCAATTAAGTGTTTAGTTATTCTCTTTTCTTTCGCTTTTTTCCCTTTAAATTATAATTGGAACCCGGGCAACCGATTATACTGGTTACTCGGAGGTTTTTGGGGTCGCTGATTACGAATATGATAGAAGTTTATAAAAATTCAAAATGGTGGATCCAATATGGCGGACACATTTATCAAAATTTTACCAGATTCACTTTAAATTGGTTACTGGGGGGTTTCTGATTACGAATATTATAGATGTTTTCAAAAATTTAAATTGGCGGACTCAATATGATTGACATTTTTTCAAAATTTCATTGAAGTTCTTGGAAAGTGGATACTCGGGGGTTTTTGGGAATGCTGATCATTACAACATGCGTCGTTGTAAAATTTATCATATTTTTTTACAGTGTAGGCATTTGAATGCTGCTTAATTGATGGAAAGTTTGTAAAATTTGATTAAGATAAAAAATAAATTTGTAAATTAATTATCAACCTTTTACGTCCGAGCAGTTATTTTTAAGGTAAATAAAAACGAATTCATTCGGACCAAATGTTATTTTATATATTTCTCCAACGTTTCATAATCTCAACGATTTCCTCTTCAGGGAGTCTACCAAACAATAATATAAAAATTTTTAATGTGATTTACAAAGTAATACAATATTATAAATTATAGAAACTGCAAAGTAATAAGAGTTTGAAATTTCTTACCAAAATAAACCCAAAAACGTTGGAAAACAATAAGAATTGAACTCAATAATAACTGAAATAGAAAAATAATAGAGTGAAAATTAAAATAATTAATTAATTGAATTAAATAATAAAAAATTATAAAAATAAAAAAAATTAAATTAAATAATAAGAAATTTTTAAAATTACGAACCAATAACAAACAATTTTAAATCAACACTATAAATTCTTTTAATGTTAAAATCCTGTAACAATCTTTTGATGTTTTCTGATATCGTCCCAAAATAAGGAAGGACAATTTTTTCATCTTTATTATTGTATTTATCATTATTTTTGTTATTCTTTTAATTAATTTTAACCAGTCTTTTTTGTCATAAATTTCAACAATTCTTTTTTTAATATATTTATCTATAAATTTTTCTAATTAGTTATTAAATTTCAGATATGACTTTACTATAAAATTTTATTTTTATAATTTTTTATATTGTTTTATTATTTTAAAATTTTCTTTTATATATTAATTTCAATATCAAAATTAGAACGTAGTGCAGTGTAATCGTGATTATGAAAGTCAACAGACAAACTAATCTGTCCCACAAGAAAACGCAAAAACTTGTTTTGAACCCTTTCAATTTCAATAATAAAAGACACCTGATAGGGCCTCTAAATAAATGAAGCAAATTCCAATATCGGTCTAACCAATACGATATATAAAATATATATTGTAACAATATTCATAAAATTAGACGCATTTCTAATTACGAAGCCCAAAGCTCTTGTTGCCCTGTTGATACTGAACTCAATGATTAGTAAAAGAAAAAAAATTATCAATAAGCCCCCTAAGGTCTCGGATCATGGACACTCTTGAAACTTCGTCATTGCCATTTCTGTAACTAAAAGTTAAAACATATCTTGATCTAGAAAATGACAAAACATTGCACTTTTTAATGTTAAAAAATAAATTATTTTTCAAAGTCCATAAGTGGAGTTGTTGTAAGTCACTCTGTAGATCAAGATAATCCTGATCAGTACATATGACCTTAAAAACCTTAAAATCATCAGCATATAATAAAATCTAACTGTTAACAAAAACCTTATTAATATCATAAATAAACAGTAAAAACAAGAGTGGTCCAAGATTCGCACCCTGAGGAACTCAAAAGGTAGCTGAAAAAATATCAGAGAAATCACATTCAATTCTTACTGATAAAGCTCTATCAGTAAGATAACTTCTCATTAAAATCACTAAACTATCTGAAAATTCAAAAGCTTAAAGCTTAGCAAGAATAACTCTACGATCTACTTTGTCAAACGCTTTTGAAAAATCTGTATAAACAGTATCATCTTGTTTACCCGATTACAATAATAGTATTATTATTGTTGGACTTAAAGTTGACTGGTAGGGCATTAGTGGATGGCAACGTGTATACAGAACTAAAATGATCTTTGAAGCAATTTGCTACATCGACGTGTGTATTTGCAACAGCATTTCCATATTTGACTTTATGGATATTCTAGAATTCTTATTATTTTATATGGGAGAGTCTCCAGTTGAGAGACAATCAATTTTTTTAACATGGAATATTAAAAAGCCGATTAGTTTATATAAAAACATTTCTTTTTATATGAGCTAACTTTTTCGTGTACGCCGAAACGGATATATAAACTGTTTTTGTTAAATACCAACACTGGTTGTGATAATCGACAAAAAAGCGTTTTTTCAATTATTGCAAAGTACTTTTTTCCCAAGTTAATTAATTGGAAAAGGTAAATGTAATGCATTTTCTTTTAGTGTTTTCTCTATATTTTGTGATGCAATATTGCATTGTTCCAATCTACGGTTGAAAATAATTTAATTTTCCTTTTTCAAAATAGCGCCAATTTCTAGGTGTGAGACACAGCATATCACCAGTTGTGAGACAGTCTCGACAACTATTTGGACAGTATAAAAGAGACGAATTTGCAGGCATACTATTTAAATATTGTTTTGATTTTTTTCTAGTATTTTTGGGCATGTCAAGTGGAAAAAAGTCAATTGGTTCAGAAGAAATCAATTTTAATGCTCTTGTTGAAGCTATTTAATTGTGTTTATTTGATAGTCATATTTTGGCCAATAAATATTATTATTTAGTATATAATAATATATATTATTAATATATTTAATTATTTCTACTAAACATAACGTTTTATATCAAACTTGTTAAAAGTTAGCAATTTTTTATTAGTGTCTCACAACCGGAGACATTTTTTTTAAAAAAAGCGATGTGCTCCGAAAATGTATCTTAAAATTTCTTGATTTCATCAAAACACTATACTTTCTTTTAATAAAAGTTGCGTATTTCTGTTATCTCTCTAGCGGTGTATTTTATTTACAATTTCGTTTACCCGTTTACAATTTACGGGTCAAAAATAAAACCCGTCTCACAACTGGAGACTTTCCCCTATTTTTTAATTATTCATAATATTATATTACTTTGTAAATCACATTTAAAATTTTTATATTACTGTTTGATAGACTCCCTGATGAGGAAATCGTTGAGATGTTGAAACGTTGGAGAAGTATATAAAACAACATTTGGTCCGAATGAATTCGTTTTTATTTAGCTTATAAATTTGTAAAAATTTGATAAAAGTGACAGAAAATTTAAGCAAGAAATGACAAAATAATTAAAAATAAGAATTTAATAAAAGGTTTATGAGAGAAGTGTAGCAGAAAATTTAAAAGAGAAAATTAAAATGAGAATAGAATTTTGTATAAAATCGTTATTATTACAAAATCTTTACCAAGCTAACAATTCAGCATCTATTCATTAATTATGAAGGATCTTATTTGGAGCGCATTAATAGTATGAAAATATATATCATCAATTTGTTTTTTACAATTAATAGTCAAAAGTCTCCTCAGATTATTTTGATTATCACCATTATTTTCGCTGCTTATATAACATGCCAAATACTTTTCTCTAAGGGGCATATAAATTGGGCATTGTAAAAGAAAATGTTGTAAATGCTCTTTAGCTTCGAGATTGCAAAGGGTGCAGTTTTGATTGCAGTCTATTTTATATGTGATTCTATTGTAACTTAATTTATTTATTTTTTTTATTTTTATACTCCTGTCCTATGGCCTTACGCTCTCGACAAGAGTCCCTGCTGATACTTTTTTTGGATTAAGCAAAACCGTTCTACAAATATTAGCAATTTCTATTTAACCTACTGCGCCTACAGTGCGACTTTCGAAGATAGGAGTACTCGCATTTTGCCTGGACCACCCGTAATTGGGTTTTCTCGCTAGAGTAGATTTTGCACCGTTTACCAATCACTCTGCTATCCAAGGATCCGCACTGAGACCATAATTGACCGTCATCGACAGCTTCAATAATTTCTTTGACTTGCGACACTCAGTTATAACAAGAATTAGTTTTATTTTGTTACTCCAACTCATACAGTCTATTATAGCATATTTTCGGGAGTCTAGTATTTAGCATTTTTAAAATTTTTGACCACCAACGTAGCGCGCGCTTAATTATTACTATTCTTAAAGGTAATACTCCCGTCTCTCTCCATACATAGTGGTTTGGCGTACTTCTAGGCCAATAATAGTGACTTTTAAAGAAATTTGTTTGAACCGATTCAATTTGGTCCATATACCGTAAGGCCCATATTTCGGCGGCATATAAAGCTGTAACCTTTGTAATAGAATTTAGTAACTTAATGGTGGTGTCCCAGGATATATTTTTACTTTAAAAAAGCAGCTTTTGGATCCTAGAGATAGATGCCAAACCCCTGGATACGAAGGACTCGGAAGCTTTAAAAAATTTACCAGAAGAACTAATTGGCACGCTAAGATACATATAAGAGTTTTGATATTCGAGTTCCTCTGTATCCCAGTACAATTTCCATAGACTTCCCACTCTACTCGCTTTACAAATAGGTACTATTTTTGTTTTCGCCACGTTCAACTGAAGACCATTCATGTCGCAATAAGTTTTTAAGGTTTTTAATTTATTTGTTGCATCAGGCCATGACCTCGCAAAGACATCCAAATCATCTGCAAACAATAATAATAAGATATCCATTGCACTTGTAACTAGGATACCATCCAAACCATTTTTTCTAAAAAAATTTATCATATCGCTTAAAAATAAAATGAATAGTACTGGGCTAAGGCTGTCGCCTTGCAATACACCCTCAGTAGCGTCCATTAACGTCGAACAACTATCTCCACTTTTTACGAAAAATTTAGCTTTGTCGTAGAGTTGACGCAAAACACTTATTTATTTACCGCTTATACCCATATTATAGAACTTATTCCATAGTAACTCATGATTCACAGAGTCGAATGCCCTTCTGAAATCAACAAACATAACGTATTCACGCTTTCTATTCAGTCCTATATGTATATTAATTAAAGCAGTTAAATTAAATAAGTTATCTGTTGTTCTCCTCTTAGATCGAAAACCTGCTTGCTCTTCCGGTATAATATTATTTTCCTCAGACCAATGCATAACTCTACTAGCAATCATGGACGTAAATCTTTTCGTGATTGAATTCAAAACGGCTATTCCTCTGTAATTATATGGATCCAATTTATTTCCTTTTTATGTATCATTCGCATAATAACAATTGACCAGTCGTCGGGCACTTTTTCTGTGTTTAATACAACGTTGAATAAATTCAGCAAGTAATGCGCCCAAGTTGGTGGTAAACTCTTCAAAATATTATTTGTAATCTTATCACTACCCGGCGCTTTATTACATTTTAATTTGTTTAAATGTTTATCTACTTCTTCTTGACTGAAATCCCTATCGAAATAAGGGTGACAAACAGAAATATGTAGTATTTGATATTATTCTACTGGGGTAAATCCCTTCATAAAACTATTCCCAGTCTTGCACTTTGATATCATTACTAATTCGTTTTTTCATTTTAAATTTATTTATAATTTTCCAAAAATCTTGACTCTTTGTTACATTAGATAGCTTTCCTATTAATAAATCGTCATGCTGTGCCCTGGCCATTCTGATAGAAGATCTATATTCATTACGAAGGTGTAAATATCGAAGAAGAATAAGTTTATTATTATTAATTCGTTTATATTGTCTATATGCTTTTCTTGTATCAGTTCTAACTTATAACATTCTTGATTAAAACATTCTTTTGATTTGAAAATAAAATTACCTCCAATTAAAATATATTTTTTGACAGAAATCCAGATTCTTGCGCAGAATATAAGACATACATTTTAAAGTTAGTATACAACTCCTCAGCACGCGGCGAGTAAGCGAGTTCCTCTTCAATATTATCCTTACTCTTCAGCGATTGTTCTTTTTTCAAAAAATATACAGAGAGTTCTTATCCTGTTTTCCTAATCTGGGTTGTTTACTTGTTGTGTAGGATCCAGTGGGGCGGCGTCTTTTACGTTTATTTGGTGTTTGTGAGTCAGATGCAGTCATATCTTTTTTGGATTTTAAAAGCTCTTCGAAATTTGATTCCTGCATTTCTTTGAATGTAAATTTTTTATCATTAATCCAGATGAAACCTTTCCTCACGCGAGTATGAACTCCAGATTCTCTGAGTTTTTTAAAGGTTTTTCGGTGTTTACTATAGAGAAGTTGCGTACAACTATTAGAGAATATGCTCTAAAAATAGTACGTCAAAATACAAAGTATTTTTCGAGTTACAGCTTGTAGAACGCAATAAAGCGCGCGACTCCGCTCGCGGTCTCTAATACTTTTCATAATTCGTCGCGCTTATCTACTATTACACCTACCATTAAAATTACTATTTATTAGTAAAATGTCTTTTTATCCAAGAGCTACACATCAAAAAAATAGTCGTTCATCGAGGCCGCGAAAAAGACATTTCTATGGAAAGGTATCTAATACGAAAAATGACTATAGCTCATCGATGAGTACCTCCGCCAAAAAATTTGAAGAAACGTCGGTTCGTGGATTCGGTTTTAAAATTCGTGTTCTTGTGGCTACAGTGAAGTTAATTCTGGACCGTTAAAAAACACAGGATTTGAAGTAAATAGAAGGATTTTTGTTTTTAGACTTTTAGGTATTGGGCTACAAGGCATATCTACATTTGCTGGGTTAATGGAGATAGGTTTGGGGATGAATATAGGAACATATGATAAAATTGTTAAGCATATTCATACTGTGACGAGTTTGGTGTTTGATAGTGTGTGTAAGAAAGGGGTTAAAGAAGATAAAAAAATTTAATTTTAAAAAATGGAAGACCTGATGCTGAATTTAAAGTATCTGGCGATGGTTTTTGGGAAAAACGCGGGTTTTCATCACTGTACGGTGTAACTACGCTGATTGCTTATTATAGTGGAAAATAATTGCGCTCGTAGTAAAAAGTTTTTACTGTCAGGCCTGTGTTTTTTGGAAGTCAAAAGAAGGTTCTGATGAGTATACTGAATGGTATGAAAACCATGAAAGAGAATGGTAGCAAAATCATGAAGGCACTTCAGGAAAAATGGAGGTTGATGCCATAAAAGAAATGTTTTCCACATCAGAACAAGAGAATGGCGTAAAGTATACCAATAACATTCGAGATGGTGATTCTAAAACCTTTAAGGCTATTTTAGATATAAATCCCTATGGTAATAAGTGTCCAGTTGTAAAAAGCGAGTGCGTTGGACATGTTGAGAAGAGAATAGGCACGCGACTCCGAAACGTAAAAAAAGAAAAGAAGCTTGGTGGAAGGGGTAAATTAACCGATGTACTCATTAAAAAACTAACAAAATATTATTGACTAGCCATTCGTCGGAATGCTAATTCTGTAAAAAATATGAAAAAAGCAATTTTAGGTACACTCGATCATCTAAATTCTACGAATCAAAAGCCGAAACATACGAATTGCTTGCTTGGAGCTGACAGTTGGCGTAAGTGGCGCAAGGCCGGAGCCTAAGCAGCACTAAGTCAGCTCGTACAGCTCGAAGAATGCAAGCAATAGCTCAAAATGAGTTTTATGAGGAAGCTGAAGGGCTAATGTATGGACCTGGCAATGCCGATTAGTCTGTGACTGCCGTAAGTTTTTAATAAACAGCACTTAGGGGCCATCTATAAATTACGTGACACGTTTTTATTTGAATTTTGAACCCCCCCTTCTCCATGTAACAAGTCGTAACAGAATCGTTTAACCCCCCCCCCTATGACTGTTACGTAATTTTTCAAAATAATTTTATTTACGTTTTTATAGGCAAATTTGTTTATTATTACTGACTGTAATATTTATATTGCACAATAGTAACAAAAGAATTAAAAATTAAATATGCGAAAATATATAATAATAATAAAATAATAATAATAATAAAATAATAATAATAATAATCAATGATACTGATATAACTTTAAAGCAATAATTTCTTTTTTAAATTACTAAATAATGCTTTCTTCCATCACATGGAACACTTAGGACTATATTAATAATTATTTTATTAAAATAATTTTATGATTTTCATGATAATCAAACTCATATGCTAACAGTGGTTAACTCTAAAACTTTAATATCATCACTAAAAATTAAAAAAATGTTGTTCTTAATCACAGCGAACAATTTTAAATATAATAATAATTGCTTTCAGTAATAATTTAAAAATATAATCGTATTAATACTGGCAGTAATTCTACTTTAAAGCTATGATCTCATCTCTTAAATTTGTAAAGAACGCATTAATTAGTTGAATAATAGCAATCTTCGGCAAATGGATTTTCCAACCAATTGTCGAATGGGGTAACAATTGGAATAGAAAGATTTTTGGTTGTTTGTGACGACTCGGTTTTGTCAGTTAAGCATTCTTCATCGATATTTTCGATGTCAATCCATTCAGATTGTTCTCCTGAATTGCTTGTTACATAGTAAAGTGCCTCATCACATTTACGTCTAGCTATTACTCGCAGTGGACGTGTTCTAGATGCGTCAAGTACTCCATAAGGGTGCAAAGATCGTCTGTGTCTGTCAGTAATATTTTAAGGCAGAGTAGAATCCACAATATTTACACGTTCTGTTTAGAAGATCAGATTGAACTGAAGGACAATTGAAATCGTACGGCATAATCAGAAATCCTTCGTGATTCAGTTTTAGATCTAGCGAACTTCTTTGTAAAAGACTAGCAAATGTGGTTGGTATTCCTTCTTGAGGTGATGGAATTCGAAGACCTGACTGATCTCGAAGTAAAAAAAAGTGGTGCCGGTATTCGACCCCAGATTAGTATTTTCTTCAAGTCGCTTCGAAGAGGTTTGCAACAGCTAATATTATCACATTTGATAATCTACAAAAAGTAAATATACTACATATGAAAAATTATTATTTTTCATACACTTGAATACAGTAAATAAGTGCAAATGGAATTTACCTGTAGAAAGTATTGACTTTCAAAAACGTGTTTAGAATACCATGTTGAGCTGGGAAGATCAGGCACTTCTAAATCTTCAGATAATGACGGAGAAATATATTCAGCAAATACTTCATGTCCGTCTATTTTTATGTTATTCCAAATTTCGCTTAAGACATTTCTTGTATTTTCAAAATTTTTTAGCCCGAGCTGAGAATCAACGGTTTCAGCATCATCATTTAAATGTGTTCCAAATTTGTCATAATGTAAAATCACGCCTGTTAATTCTTTGCTTAACGGCGCCATTCGCCGCTCAACCCGGTTAAAAGCGTTTCTGCCGGGCGCATTTGTGAAAATGAAAATACCATCAAAGTCATAGTCTTTAAAGTGTTGAATTGCATGTGTTATTACTTTTTCGTAACTAGAAATATTTTATAATAATATAATAATTTAGAATAAAATAATAAATATAATATTTTTGATATATAAGCGTACCTTGGATTTTCATCCGACCCACCATCTACTAATATTATAAGTACTGACTTAACACGCCCATTTTGATCATACATTATTGTTTTGAAACTTTGAAGTTTCAATAATCTTTCGAAATCAAACGCATGGGTAGTGGCAGTAGACGAACTGTGTTTTGCGCTCCTTATTGACACGTAAGTTGGTCCAGAGTAAGAAACGTTACTTTTTTCCTATTAGCCCATCTTTAATTACAATGCCGGCATAGACGGAAGGAATAAGTTTGTGTCCACCTGCAATCACCCAATCGTGATCTGGAAGTTGAACCCCATACTCGAGGTGCATAATTATAGAGGCTTGCAATTTTGCTGCTGTTTTTCCTAAAGGCACACGGGCCTTGCCGTCTTGTAATATAAATTCAACCTGAATTTATTTTAAATAAAAGAAATTTATTTTTATTATTTTATTAAAATAAAAAATGTCAAATTCATTTAACGTGATGAAAGAAAAATAAAACTTTTAATTAAATTGAAGAATCTTGCCTCTTCAGGACTGAGAGTTGACGCTAATTTTTCAATCCAATTTATTGTGGCTTTGCAAAAATGATGATCTTTATGACTGTGATGGAGATCAGTTTGTGGACGAGAAAGCTTAACAGGCACAGTTTGGATGAGTTTGTAGCTGAGTTTCTCGGCAACAAACGCAAATAAGTTGCACTTCTCGAAATCGTAAATCCTATTTCAACCCGTTGAGCCTGCAATTGATCAAGAGTTTTACACGTTCGTATTGTTTCTGATCTACAACGAATATAGCATGTAAAAGTTCAGGCTGATCTGATTCCAGTCTTGGACGTCCAGGTTCAGTTCGAATTCTTAAAAAATTGGCAATATTTCTGTCCTGCTCACGAAGTTTATTAAGATTATCTTTTCGCGTTTTTCTAAATTCTTTTTGTCAACCAGCGTTTCGTTTTAATGTATCCAACTTTTTACGTTCATCTTCTAAAGTATTGCGTAATTTTTTTATTTTTGGTTCACTTGACTCATCTCCAAAACCTAAATCTCGTCTAGTGACAATAGAATTAAGTTCGGTTTCCAACACATGAATTTTTAAAATCTGAGCAGTGTGAGCAGGAGTATCACGTTTGAAAGAAAGTGCAGAAACTGCGTTTTCTAAATCACAGAAAAAAAGGTGGTATAAATTTTGTTGCGGGTAATTTTAACCAATGCTAAGTCACATAGACAGTGGCGCCCTCACCTAGGTGAAATTTTGTTGCAGCGAATTTTTACCCCAAAATCAGGTTAAAAGGAGGAGGGCCTATAAGGCCTATATTTGGGCCATCTGGCATTTGGATTTAAATGATTGAAATTTATTTTTTTTTGATGAGAAGTATATTTTAGATGATTTTAGGCGAAACGGGGGTGTTTTGGTCACGCTAACCCTTAAATATTAAGGGTTTTTTTCAAAAAAGGGGTGCAAAAAAGTGACAAAAAAAATTTTTAATTGTAAAGCAATTGGCTTGAAACTTGTTACTCAGGGGTTATCGGGGTCGCTGATTACGAATCCGATGTCTGTTTTTCAAAATTCAAGATGGCCGACCCAAGATGGCGGACGACTTTTGCAAAAATTGATCGTATTTAGTTGAAACTTGTTATTCGGGGGTTTTCGGGGTCGCTGATTACGAATCCGATGTCAGTTTTTCAAAATTCAAGATGGCCGACCCAAGATGGCGGACGACTATTGTAAAAATTGATCGTATTTAGTTGAAACTTGTTACTTGGGGGTTTTCGGGGTCGCTGATTACGAATCCGATGTCTGTTTTTCAAAATTCAAGATGGCCGACCCAATATGGCGAACGATTTTTGCAAAAATTGATATTGAACGTATTTAGTTGAAACTGGTTACTCGGGGGTTTTTGGGGTCGCTGATTACGATGTTCAATATTCTTGAATAATTGAAGGGATTGTTCTATACATTACGAAATTGGTTTTTAAAATTCAAATTAAATATTTCAAAATTCAAAATGGCCGATTGAAGATGGCGATCGAGTTTTATAAAAACTCAAGGGAATTACATGAAACTATTTCCCTAAACAAAAAAGATTTTGTGAATTTTTTGATTTTGTAACTACTCTTAGTATTAACTAGGAACTACGACGGGGACGTGGCAGATATTGTTCCCATCGGGGTGCCTAATTATAGTGAGTCCCCTTGCCTCTCACTTAGACCATAGTATATAGTCTTTTTAACTCATTATCGTATGCCATTTTGCGATTTACTCTTCTTCTGACTCATCACTTTCGGACCATGTAGTTACTGCATCTATTGCGTACTCTGGAAAATCGTCGCTGGTGTATTGTGGTTTACATTCTAGATATCTGTAGTATCCTAAATACCAGAGAACTGATGCTATATGAGCACAACATCCTACAGTACGCGCTCCAGTCTTGCATTGACAATACCAGCCTTTTATAGGATCAAAGCTGAGCTTGTCATACTGAATCCAGATTTGATACTGCTTAGAAGAAATGTGCCGTGATTGTAACTTTACACTCAATATATCATCTTCTTCTTCTTTGTGAATATGCAATATGTATTCACCATTGTCAGACAGGTGTTCTCTCGTATACGATGCAGCTTGTTTCAATTGATATACACCTATTGTAATTCTTCGAAGATCTTCTAAAGTAAGACGGGGAAAGTCTGTAATCGACGTTGCCTCCATTTTTTGCCAAATAATTTTTTTTCTTGACCAGTTATTATCTTCGACAATCTTCTGTAGATTGTTGGGTCTCTTGGAGAAGGCAAGCATTCGTTGCGCAATTACATCATCATCTGGCGATGTTGCACTTACTCGCGGAGGCCTGTAAGCGTTGCAGATAGCACAGACGATTTTGACGTAATGCTCAATGAATGGTATTTGACTATCTGGTACAACATTGGTCAATATTTTCCATGTTTTTATTAAGCCATTAACGGATTCCACAACCCACCTAATCTTGGTAACGAGTCGAGATTCATTCGCGCTTACAGTATCGTGTTGCTTTCCTTTATCTAAAAAATGTGGCATTTTTGGCAACAACCCGTATTCCTCTAGTGTAGTGATTGAATCTCGAAATCCTCGATCTACCACTAAAACATCTTCAGGACATAACCAATCTAAAAGCTGAGAGTTTTTTTCTTTGATCAAGCTGTTTAAAATGTTGGCATCATTGTTTTTTCCATCTGCGAAGTAGGGACCAAAAACTTCTAATATAACCCTCTGGACACAGAAACGGCTTTGTTCTAGAAACGTTCCTAAATCGTTTTTAGAACGTTTCATGTCCTCAACATAACGTCTCAAGAACGTTTTATGTTCTAAAAACGTTTTTAGAACATTGGACGTTCTTAAGCCGTTATGTAGCGGACATAAAACGTTCTTAAAACGTTTTAGGAACGTTTCTAGGAAAAAGACGTTTCCGTGGCCAGAGGGTAAGACCAGTAGTGCTGACAAGCATCATTGGTTTTAATAAAGGTCTTCCCTTGTGCATCGAAAATGTCTTCCGTTGAAAACCGTAATTACTACTCTTTTCTATATAAATATACGTTCCATCGGCCACAAGAATCGCTACATCTTCTCCTCCAGCAAACAGACCTTTAGCAATATCTCGCGTATGTTTTTCTATGAAATCATTTCGTGAAATGTGTCCGAGGCCTAGATGAAAAGGAACAAAATTATTCATTAACGCCTCCCTTGCAGAATGAATAGCTTTTCCAACTGCTCGTCGCGACATACCAAATAACGTAGCAATTATCGACTGTGACATACCTGTTCCAAGCTTTATCAGACAAATAGCTAAGCATGTCTTTGCACTTCGAGTAGATGTATTTCGGATTTTCTTCTCAATGTATTGAAACATATTAATAAAGTCTTCTCCTGAGATGCCAGTGAGACGATAATAGTCTGTATCATTGAGAGCACCTGGCGTATCAAAATCAAGAGATTTTTTTTTTGCTAAAACGCGAAGACTATTTAGCAAGTCTGTTATTTCATTAGAATTAAATGTAGTGCTATCAGTTGCAGCCTCTATTTGATTAACTTCGTTATCTTTCAGAAACTTACCTGACAAATGTCTTTTACAACAACGAACGTTTCCTTGAAGTATAAGTCCCCTTTCAATGAAGACTTGCATTTTAGCTTCCGAAGGGACACTGTACCTTGCAGTTTTACTTTTACAAACGACGCAACAACTTTGAGAATTCGAAGCTCTGCTAAATGGCAGATTGACAGTCTGACTTTCCGCAAAATCACATGGTTCGGGATCATTGATACTACTACCTTCACGACTTCTTTGCATTGTATTTCAAAAACGTTAATTACGTTATTTATTTTACCTACCTTTTTAAACCACTATTAGTAACAAAGAAGAAATCACTTGCAAATAAAAGTCTAAAGATTATAATCTTTAGAAATATAAAAAAAGATTGTCTCTTAATTATTCTACAAACAAATGCCGAATACAACCAAAAATCACAAGAAACCAAAACAGTTGACTGACGTTACTGACTGTATCACGTTAAAAAACAATTGACTCTCAAATATCTGCAAACAATTCCTTAACGATTTTTCTAAAAGCCCTCCAGAACAAGAACACACTTAAATGAAAGTGTAAAAAAACAATTGAATGACGATAAATGCTCTTACATTTTCAAAAGAAAACAAACAATTGCTTGTCGTTTAATCTACAAACAATAACCTAACGGTTTAATAGAAAACTACAAGAAATGAAAAAACTTTACTGATGCTGTTGACTGTTCTATGCTAAACAACAAACAATTGACTATCGGATATTTGAACATAATCCTCTAACACACTTAATCTAAAGACTATACACAACAAGAACAGTATGAATATTATAATGTAAAAAACAATTGACTCTCAAATATCTGCAAACAATTCCTTAACGATTTTTCTAAAAGCCCTCCAGAACAAGAACACACTTAAATGAAAGTGTAAAAAAACAATTGAATGACGGTAAATGCTCTTACATTTTCAAAAGAAAACAACCAATTGCTTGTCGTTTAATCTACAAACAATAACCTAACGGTTTAATAGAAAACTACAAGAAATGAAAAAACTTTACTGATGCTGTTGACTGTTCTATGCTAAACAACAAACAATTGACTATCGGATATTGGAACACAATCCTCTAACACTTAATCTAAAGACTATACACAAGAACAGTATGAAAATTATTATGTAAAAAACAATTGAATAACAATTGCCTATCTTTTTGTCCAAAAACCTACCAAAACAGAAACAGAAGTTTCAACATTATAAAGTAAAAAACTACTTGCTGTCAGTTTTTTACTTTATAAATTCAAGATGGTCGGTCATCTTGAATTTTGAAAAACAGACATCGGATTCGTAATCAGCGACCCCGAAAACCCCCAAGTAACAAGTTTCAACTAAATACGATCAATTTTTACAAAAGTCGTCCGCCATCTTGGGTCGGCCATCTTGAATTTTGAAAAACAGACATCGGATTCGTAATCAGCGATCCCGATAACCCCTGAGTAACAAGTTTCAAGCCAATTGCTTTACAATTAAAAATTTTTTTTGTCACTTTTTTGCACCCCTTTTTTGAAAAAAACCCTTAATATTTAAGGGTTAGCGTGACCAAAACACCCCCGTTTCGCCTAAAATCATCTAAAATATACTTCTCATCAAAAAAAAATAAATTTCAATCATTTAAATCCAAATGCCAGATGGCCCAAATATAGGCCTTATAGGCCCTCCACCTTTAAACTTTTTTTCTTGTGATCTTCTTCATCATTATCATTTATCTAAAATGTTTAACATGTCTAAAAATTGCAAAAAACTTAAGTTTACAATACAATTCGGTTGAATATCAAAGCAATAAACAAAAAAAATTTCTTACTGGTGGAAAATTGTGAAGATTCGCTATCTTTATCGTTTGGGATGGTGAGAGGATCTGCATTTGATGCTGTTAAACTTGGAGTTGATGGCATCAAAGATTTAGATGCTTGCTATAAAAAAATTATTCTAATAATGAATTTATAACAAATAAATAAACAACGATTAACTATGTTTAAACTCCATAGTTTCACACCAAAAATTTTCTACTTAAACTGTTAAAAATTCCTAATTGTTAACAAGCATGTTTATTTTGACAATTTGTGGGTTATGTTCGTAATATATGTATAATAAGCAAACTTACCGGAGTCAAGAAATTTAAGATATTGTTACATTTCTTTCTTTGAGCCAAATTTAACCCTTTAAGGACGGGAAAGACAGATTTTTTATCGAAGATTCAAGGTCGTGGTTCTCTGTATTCACGTATGAAAGAAATTTGTCAGGCACCATTCCTTAAGTATTTTTTGCCCTCTTTCAAAATCCGTCATTGAAATTGCAAAAAAACTAAGTTTAAAAAAGTTGTCGCCATTTTCTTACACAAAAACACGAAATTTTTAAAGTTTTTTGCCAAAAAATTTTTTTTTTCATAGACTAAAACTTAAAATATAAGCTGCTCACCTAAAAATATCGCGTCCGCAATACACAAGCTTTACCAATCTGAAACGCGTTTAAAAAATTTCAAGATGGCGGTTTTAAAATGGCGGTAGAAGAAATTTTTTCAAATAATAATATAGTTTTATTTTCCAAAACAAAAAAATTTTTAAATTTTTTTGATACTTATTATCTAAATGTTTTTGAGTCGCTGATTACGAATCTGATGTCAGTTTTTAAAAATTCGAAATGGCGGATCCAAAATGGCGGAGAGAATCTTTGAAAATTTGTCGTAGTCACTTAAAACTTGTCACTCGGGGGTTTTTAGGGTCGCTGATTACGAATCTGATGTCAGTTTTTAAAAATTCAAAATGGCGGATCCAATATGGTAGACAAAATTTTTGAAAATTTGTCGTAGTCACTTAAAATTCGTCACTCGGGAGTTTTTGGGGTCGCTGATTACGAATCTGATGTCAGTTTTTAAACATTCAAAATGACGGATGCAATATGTTGGACAAAGTTTTTAAAAATTTATTTGATTAGCGAGAAGTTCATTACTCGAGGAATGCTGGTATCTCTGATTAGAAATCTAATGTCTATTTTTCAAAATTCAAAAAGGCGGTTCAATTTAGAGTTTGAATTTTAAAGATTTTTACGTTCTTCGGCGATCATAATATTATGATGTTTCCGACTCTATCCACGAGGAGGTAAACGTGAAATGAAGAGTCTTATTTTTTTGTATTTTAATTTTTTTAATTATCTTTATAATTATCATGCCACCTTATCCAACAAAAAACTTTTTGAAAACTTTACAGAACAGCAATGCCTCGCCAGACTTTTTACAAATAAAAAGAAACATACAATGCTCTTAAAGTAATGATTAAACTCCATAAAACCCAGCACAAGTTCACAAAATTTTAAAAACATTTCGTAAAAATATAAATATTTGGCCTTTTTGTAAAGTGCTGAATTCATTAAGAAGATGATTAAATTTTACGAACGATATTTATTGCGGGACTAAAGCTGAAAATAATAATGTATTGAGTAATTCTGCTTTGTATAATGTATTGAGCATTGTACTAAAAATAATAGGACGTTTACTACTGTTGACTGCTCCCAAACAGTGGCTTAATTATCACATCTTCTATGATAATCTCGTTTGTACCCCTTACG
This sequence comes from Leptopilina drosophilae, assembly GCA_032873175.1. Classification (NCBI taxonomy): domain Eukaryota; kingdom Metazoa; phylum Arthropoda; class Insecta; order Hymenoptera; family Figitidae; genus Leptopilina; species Leptopilina drosophilae. The sequence goes on from CM065486.1 coordinate 15,400,018, forward strand.
AATTTTAAGTGACTACAAAGAATTTCAAAAATTTTCTCCGCCATATTGGATTCGCGATTTCCAATTTTTAAAATCAAAAAATACTTAAGGAATGGTGCCTGACAAATTTTTATCATACGTAAATACAGAGAACCACGACCTTGAATCTTCAATAAAAAAATCTGTCCTTCCCGTCTTTAAAGGGTTAATACATAAAATTTGACACAAGAATTTTCGAATATATCTGCAAACTTTTTTTTACACAATTTTTTCAAAATTAAAAAAAAATTTTTTGTATTTTTTGAAATAACTATTTTATTTATTAATATTTTTATTAACTATTGCCAAATTACATTCCTGACAAGAAAACGAATCAATTGATGTATACAAAATATACATTTAATAAAAATTTATTAAATTAATTGCTATTTATATTTTTCACAAAAAATTCAAATTTTGTATTTTTTCAGAATTTATTTTATTATTTTGAAATGATTATTCTATCATAAAAGAGAAGCAGTTTGCATATGAAAGTTTAAATTTCACTAAATATTTATATAACAATTTATAAATTATTTATATAATTTTAGTTTTAACAAATCTTCTGAACGAACCCTTTTATGCATTGTTTTTCAAAAATTTGCAAATCGTACTATAAATATATTTAATTCATGAATATTTCTTGATATATCAAGAAGAAATTTATTTGAGAAGAATGAATGCTTCGATTGATAGGCATCTGAAAAATCATAATTTGGTTTTCATGTTGATTTAAGTAAATATGTTACATGTTTGATTGGATTTTAGCCAATATCATCAAAGTATATTTAAAATTTTTTTTAATTTATTGAAATTGTTTAATGAAGATTGAAATGAAAAATTTAATGATATTGTTTCCAAGATTCACCGCAAAGAGGTAGCCAATCAAGCATCTTAAAAATGGATGCAAAAATGATAATTAGTATATTCATAATAAAATTATATACAAACTAATTTATTGAGCTCTACAACACAGAAAAATACTCATTTTTTAAATTTATTATAATTGGAAACCCACATAGCACAACATTTTTCAGAAAGTTTGCAGCAAATTTGCGGTGCAAAGTTCGGAAGTTTGTATAACAAGTTTGCAGCAAAATTTATAGATGTATAAAAATGTTCGCCCGATTTAAAGTTTGCAATACTTCGATTAAAGGATTCCTCTTGATTCAAGAGGATTTTTGCAAGAGGAATTTTCCTCTTAAAAAAAGAATATTTTTTTTTCAGTGTGTGTATGTTACTGATTCTTGTGGATATGGAGAAAGCTTAATGGTCATGAAATGAACAACTTGTAGATTATTACAATTATAGCAACAATATATATATATATATTTATTTATTTACTAAAAATAAAAAATTTATAGAAAAATTTTAGTTAAAAATATTTTTTTTCCATAATGCAATTTTTTTTAAATTTTGCTTATCAATGATTTTCAATATCTTTACTATTTTAATAAATTTCCTAAAAGAATTCAATTATTTTTAAAAAAAGTTTGATTAAAATTGTAGGGGAGACTGGGGTAAACCCGCTCACTTTTTTCAGAACGGTAAAAACCTAGAAAATTACTCTCTAAATCCAAGTTAATTTATATAATTTGAAAGCTTAAGATTTCTACTAACAAAATAAAAAAGAATTTTTGATTTATCTGTTTTAGTTTTACTTAGGGAAAATTTTTAATACAGATATACCAAATTTCAAAATCACAATTTTCCAGGGTAAATTCCAGAATTTAAGGTAATCCCGACAGTTTCATTTTGTATATATTAAATTTCTCCTTATTTTCGTCTTCAGTATGATTTATTAATAATAAAATTCCAACAAGTTTGTAAAAACTCCTAAAGCTGATTTGAATTGGTTGGTTGCATTTTTCTTACTTCTCTGTCCAATTCGTCCCATAACAATTCAATGGGATTACAGTCAGGAGACTGAGGAGGCCATTTCGTCGCTTGGGACAGCAACATGCCGACTCAGCTAAACGGTGAAAAAGATGCCGTTTCAAAAAGAAAAGTGAAAAACATGCCTTTTCAACCGTTAATATTAAATATAATATTAAATAAATAAATAATTAATATAATATTATTAATAATTATAAATTAATCAATTAATAAAATTAATTAATTAATCATTAATTGTTTATAATAAATATAATATTATTAATATAATATGAATATTAAATATTAACGGTTGAAAAGGCATGTTCTTCACCGTTCGTTTGAAGAAGGTATGTTTCTCAGCGCTTTCGCGAAATGGCATGTTTTTCACTTTTCTTTTTGAAACTAGTGATGCACGACGAGACTGTCCTCTCATAAAAGAAAAGAGATGAAAATACCACATTCAGTTGTTTTCATTGTTTTTCTCGCGAGATTCTCGGTTTTTCGAGACGAGTTTCCCTCGAAGTGCATCACTATTTGAAACGGCATCTTTTTCACCGTTCAGCTGAGTCGGCATGTTGCTGTCCCCAGGCGACGATTTCATATATTTTAGTTGTTTCTGCTTATCTTTGGTGGCTATACATATAATTCCGGCAGAGTTTGAACGTGTGTTTAGCATCCTATCCTGTTGAAAAACGAATCCAGCACCCACAATTCTTTTCCCGCTTGGAAAAGCGTGTCGTTGGAGAATGTTATGGTACAGTTTCTTGTCCATAATGCCATTGATTTTTACAATATCTCCAACTTTTCTACCAGCAAAACATCCTTAGATCATGATTGACCCTCCACCATGCTTGACTGTTGGAATAACACATTGATTGATCATGCGTTCACCAACCAAACGACGCACATATTTTCGACGTCGTTCGTTAAACATTTCAAATTTCGATTTATTAGTAAACAACACTTTGAACCATTGTTCAACTGTCCAATCTTTATGTTTTTTTGCCCAATTCAATCTTTTAACTTTGTTTTGTTTTCGTAGAAGTGGTTTTTTTGCTGCAATACATCCTTTTAAGCCGTAATCACGCAGACGTCGCTGTACCGTAGAAACAGATACTTGTGTTTCCCGTGTTGAATTGAGTTGTTCACGAATTTCGGGAGCTGTACGAGTACGATTTATTTTGCTTTCAACACAGATGAACTTGTCCTCTTGTTTTGAAGTTGCTTTAGGCCTTTCAGAACGATTACGACTCTGACGGCATTCTGTTTCGCGGTTTCTTTGCAACGTTCGCATTACTGCACTTTGAAAAACATTCATTTTTGAAGCAATTTTTCGCGTTGAATAACCTTCATCGTATAATGCAGTTATAACTGCACGTGTTTCTAAACTATGCTCTGCTTTTCGATCCATTTCTCTATAATAGAAAGATAAAATATGCACTTTTTACAATTTTCAATGATACGCTAATGCTTTGATTTCTGACTTCAATTTATGTGAAAATTCCTTATGGGCTTTTCGATATTGATGATAAAATGTGTCTTACTTACCTTTTTGTACTTAACAAACACAAAAGATAGTAGACCATATAATTTATCTAATGAACATCCGCAAAACTCATATGTTACTCGTAGTATGCACTGAGCGCGACAAAACAATGGTATCTGTCGTAACACGTTTAAACTTGATTTTTACACCGCCACACCGTACCAAACCCTTAAAAAACACTAATAAGGATCGTATTTTGAGCATATTTTGAGTATTTTTTTATATCACACTTGCTTAATAGAAAAAAGGAAGGAACCGACGAAATTACTTAAAATTAATAAATGTATCAAGTGAATCCAAACTTTTGACCGGTAGTGTAAACAATGATAAAACTTTGATTATTTGTTTGCGTTGTTTGTTATATCCGTTAAAACCTAATAATTACTGATATAGACATGATTCCGCTCAATGTTGCCAACAAATATTGATAGTTCGGCGCCATCTATTAAAAAAATCGCCGCAAATCGCGAAATGTGGGACATTTATAATTTTAAATATTCAACTAATTACCATCAAAAAACTTTATCGAATAAATTAAGTTTCAAAGATAATAATCGAAAAACTTAAAAATCCGAAGATCATTTTTTCTTTTTTGCACTACTAAAAACAATTGACCGTTTCTGATTCTATGACGAATTCATGAAACTAAACGAAAGTTCGTTAACATTAGTTGTATGTTAAGTACTATTCACAGTAGAAATATCTCCATCTTAAGTTGAGTTTATAGCTTCAAATCGCTAGTAAGCGGGTTTACCCAGTGCGCGGGTTTACTCCAGTCTCCCCTACTCAAAAGTTTAATTGAATAGCGAATTTCGAAAAGGACTCAACTCGGTTTTTTGAAATTTTACAAAAGACACAAAAAACTGTTTATTTCAAACAGCTTCAATTGAAAAAGTCCAGCTTTTTATCATAGTAACTAGATGCTATTTCTTATAAGAAAATGATAAAAGAATTATCCTTAATAACAGGGAGTTGGAAAGAATTGTTTTAATAATAAAAATATATTAATCAAATGTTTTACTATTGTTACGTTTGTAACTTCTTATTAATATACCTAAATTAAGTACAATACTTATGTACGTATTTTGTATTCGATATTGTATTTTTCGTATATATTTTATAATTAAATTTTATGTATTTCATATTATTGCATTACAATTATAATATTTTTGAATATATGGCAATTGATATTATAAGTCTTATATGTATCTGAATAAATTACAAATCATAATAATTCTTAGAAAAGAGAATAATATTTTAAATCATGTAAAAAGAATAACGATAGTGCATCAGTTCAACAACCTTCAAACAATTTCGCCACAGGAAGGAAGAAAAACCATCTATACACAAAGAGAGGGCTTGAAGAGACACAAAAATTAGAAAGAGAGAAAAGATTAGTCCACAGCAGCATCGAGCATAAAAAGTAAACAGGCTATGATCATCCCCACCACTATTTTGAAGAGACTCAAAAATTAGAAAGAGAGAAAAGATTAGTCCACAGCAGCATCGAGCATAAAAAAGTAAACAGGTTATGATCATCGCCACTACTATTTTGAAGAGATATGAAAATTAGAAAGAGAGAAAAGATAAACAAGTGCACAGGTGTTCATAGTTACCCTGCTCTCCCACTCTCAATAACTACACGTATATGATTCTAAACAATGGAACAATTTCGTATAAAAAGGGAGAGAAATTAAGCAGAGATCAGAGAGTAATTATTTGGAAATCAGCAGTATTCATCTAATCGTCAACAAGTGAACAGTCTCCCAGTATACCTTTGAACATTATTTAAAAGTGAACTCCCAGTAAACCTTTAAACATTATTAAAAGTGAAAAGTCTCCCAATATACCTTTGAACATGATTTAAAAGTGTCGTCCAAGTATTAATTTAAACATACTTCATTACAAGTGAATTATTCCCCAAGTAATAATTTGAAATCAGTTTCAAATTAACACCCTATTCATCGATCTTCGAATATAACTTTTATCAATTTCCAAAAATATAAATTTGGAAATTCTTTCGAGTGTCTACAAAACTCTAATATTGAAGGATCACATTCCAAATTTCGAAACATCAAAATTTGCTTAAGAGGCGACAACTGTCTGGGACTAGCAGATATTTTTCGTAATACAATACACTATCTCATTAGTGTAAACACCAGCACAAATTCTCCACCATTAAGGACAACCATTAGGCCGTCCCTTTTCGTCTAGTGCTCATCACCACTCAAGATTGGATTACAAGATAATCATCACACCACAAGTAATCGTTATTCTTTAAGTAAGATTCATAATTTTGTACTCATTGTATTTTTGTCAACTCTTTTCTTTCTTGTTGGTTTTTAAATAAATTATTCTCTCACAACATTTAGTAGGCTCATTGACTTATCCTCATCCCAGATTAGATTCATTTATGAAACTAATTTAAAACGAGGAACGTTAGGTATATTTAAAAAGGTTTCTTGTTTTGACGTAACAGAAGCCCTTTAAAAATTTTGGTTCATCGGCCCGGGAAAATTATAAAGTTGATCAGCCATTATTTTGTCAAAATTTTAATAAAATTCGAAAATTTTAAAGAATTTATTTTTTTTAATTTACTAAACATTTTTAATAAATCAATGAGTATACCATTTGTTAAAAAAGGTGAAATTTTTTTTAATAAATAATAATAACAAATAATATCATCATACAATATTAAAAAATAATTAATGACATTTCATATTTTCATTTAAATTGGCACATTTTATATTGATTGATAACATTATACAAGATTTAAGTCACAAGGTGCATTCATAAATATATTTTATATTGGTTTTAATGAATAGAGGTTTGAGTCCTCTTAACTTCTAATTTTTAAAGTTGCAAGGTGCATTCTTAAAATAAATCCAGTATTATATTGATGAATAGGGGTTCGAGTCCTCTTGACTTATGGAATTTTTTGTCTCGTAAATGAATCATTTTAATATTTAATTTGTGCTAAACCAAATATTGTTTTATTCTTTAAATTGTGATTTGTTATTATTTGTTTAAAAATTTTTTACCGTCCTGAAGCTTAAAAAAATTAACTATAAAAGAAAAGTATATTTTATATTCAAGAAACAAGATTGACAATTTTACAATTATTGTGTATATTATAAATTTTGATACTATGCAATCTTTTAATGTCTTCTTCGAATGAAAATACTACCGATTCCTCACATTTAACTCGCTCTAAAATAAAAAATAATCCAGAATTGTTATTGCATTCGGGAATTCCTTTTTATAAAGAAAATCCACACACAAGTACACCCAGATATTCTAAAGAAAATCCTAATCCCGAAGAAAAACATAGACAGCTTGACTCAGGTTTTATTTCTCAACTTTTTGACACTGACAATAATTCTTCTGAAACTGACGATAACGACAGCAAAGATTCTATATTAGAAGAAACTCTAGTAGAACAAAATTTAGGAAATCAGTCTCAAGCAAATTTAGGTTCAAATAATCCATTAGTTGACGAAGTTGAAACAAGCGACCACTCTGAAAACGATTCTTTTGATAGCACTAGAGATAGTAACGATTTTGAAGAAAACATGGCGCTTCCAAATAATCAGCAAGTGTCTTTACGCGATGCATTAGAAACCATACCAATGTTTGACGGAAAAAATATTCCATTATCTATATTTATTGAAAGTTGTTTAGAAGCAAAATCTATGCTTCCTGAGAACGCACAAGTACAAACAAATTTAGTAAAATTAATTAGGAGTCGAATTTCGGGTGAAGCACGAAGAATTATAATAGGAAATAATTTTAATACAGCAGAGCAGTTGACAGAAAGGATAAAACAAATTTACGCGCCAGCAAAATCTGTTTATCAATTACAAGGAGAATTAGGAGCAATATATATGTGGGAACACGAAAATGTAATTTCTTACGGTTCAAGAATCGCAGAAGCAGCAGAAAGAATATTAGACGCGCATAGGCTTAGCAATGAAAATGCAGTAGATGAAGCATTTAAAACAAATTTAGATAAAACAACTGTTGATTGCTTCTTACGAGGACTTAGACCAGAAATTGAAATACGAATAGGTACAGCAGACACATTTCAAGAAATAGTTAATAAAGCAGTAGAAATAGATAGAAAATTATTATCACACCGTGAATTAAGAAAAAGTGAGCATAATACTGAGTATAATTCTCATCTTAAAAATAATAAAAAATTTGCAAAACAACCAAAATTAATATCGCTTAAGATAATGTAATAACTTGTTTAGTTTGTGGAAAAAAGGGTCACTTTGCAGTAAATTGTTTTCAACTTAATAAATTAATAGGAGCAAGACGAGAAAACTCCTTTTCTCCAGGATCACGCCAAAATTTTTCAAATCAACATCGATTTAACAATCAAAATCATGCATTTAATAAATTTCAAAATCAAAATACTTATAGAAATTCACAACAGAATCAAAGACAAAATCAATTCCAAAATCACTTTAGAAACACGCCACAAAATCAATTTCATACTTCATACCAACGACAAAATCAACGACAAAATTTTTTCCCTAACCAACAACGAAATTTTTCTCAAGAATCACGAACTAACAATACATCAAAATTTACAAATAGAAATCAAAATATAAAATGCAATTATTGCAAAAATTTAGGACACATTTCCACTAATTGTAGAAAAAGAATGTGGGATGAAAATAATAAACAACAACAACAAACAAATTCACAAACTCAAAATCAGGAAAACTCCAAAATTCCTCTTCAGTAGGATGCTCTGAGGAAGAATTAAAAAGAAATTACTATGCATCCAGGAACATTAATTTAGCAAAAACCAACACTATTCCATATATTCGAATTGACACTCAAGAATTAAAAATTCCAATCACAATGATGATTGATACAGGTGCAGGACCAAATTTGTTAAAAATTCGCGCGTTAAAATCGGATATAAAAATTGATGAAAATAAATGTCTAAAATTAACAGGAATAAACGATCACGCTATTTACATCTTAGGTCAAGTTGAGATTAATAATTTTGGAATTCTAACAACTTTTAATCTTTTATCAAATGATGTTCCAATTGAACATGATGGAATATTAGGAACAGAATTTTTCATAAAAAATAAAGTGAAAATTAATTATGAAGAAAGACATCTAGAAATCAATAAACAAAAATTTAATTTTGATTCGGAAAATTATTTTACAATACCAGCAAGATCAATTTACAATATTCATGTAAAAATTTTAAATAAAAATAAAAAAGTAGGTTACATTCCAAGATTAGTAGTGAAAGACGGTGTTTACTTAGGTGATGCGGTAGATTCAAATATAGAAGGATTAGCTTATTTACAGACTATAAAGACATTAAACGAATCAATTGACATCCCAATTTTTGAATTAAATTTAGAAGATTTTGATGAAATAAAGCAAGAAAGTTCAGTAATCAAATCTGATATTAAAAACGAAGACTCATTAATTAAACAAATTATTGATGTATTTTCAAAAAATATTAAATCATAAAATATTTTCAACATTACAAGCAACGATAGAGTTAAAGACATAAAAAAATTACTTCGTCTGGAACATTTAAATAAAGAAGAATTAGAACACGTCATGAATTTAGTAGAAAACTATTCGGATCGATTTCATATACCTAGAGAATATTTAGAAGGAACAGATCTTATAAAACACAGAATAATAACTACAGGTGACACACCAATTATTACTAAACAATATAGATTTCCAACTTTTCATAAAGAAGAAATTACACGTCAAGTAAACGAATTATTAAAACAAAAGATTATTAAACATTCTGCATCACCTTTTAATACACCAATATGGATAGTACCAAAAAAAGATGACTCACAGGGAAATAAAAAATGGCGATTAGTTTTAGACTTCAGAAAACTAAATGAACGCACGGTAGGTCAATTTTACCCTCTCCCCAATATTACGGACCTGTTGGATCAATTAGGAAATGCTTAATATTTTTCAGTCTTCGATTTAGCATCCGGTTTTCATCAAATCAAAATGGATCCTAGAGATTCTTATAAGACGGCATTTTCAACGCCATTTGGACACTACGAATTTGATTAAAAATCATATTAATCCTTTTTAATATTAATCCTTTTGGATTAAAAAATTCACCAAGTACATTTCAAAAACTTATTGATCAGGTATTATTAGGTTTACAAGGATCAGAATTATTTGTTTATTTAGACGATATTGTAATTTATGCAGATACCTTAGAAGAACACGAAGAAAAATTTTCGAAACTCATGGAACGACTACGTTTTGCTAATTTAAAACTACAACCAGATAAATGTTAATTTTTGAGGTTAGAAGTAGGATACTTAGGGCATATAATTGATAAAAATGGTGTACGACCCGACCCGAAAAAAGTAGAAGCTGTAAAGAAATTTCCAAAACCAAAAAATTTTAAAAATAAAAAATTCTTAGGACTAGCGGGTTATTATCGAAAATTTATAGACGGATTTTCAAAAATAGCAAATCCTTTAAATCAACTTTTAAGAAAGGATACACCTTTCCTTTGGACCGATAAACAACAAGCTGCTTTTGATACTTTAAAAAATAAACTCTGTGAGGAACCACTTTTAAAAAGACCAGACTTTTCTCAACCATTTATTTTAACAACGGACGCTTCAGGTTTTGCAATAGGAGGAATTTTATCACAAGGAGTAATTGGCAAAGATCAACCAGTCGCTTATACTTCACGAACTTTAAATGAATGTGAAAGAAAATATGATACTTATGAAAAAGAAGCCTTGGCAATTATATATAGTGTGCAACATTTTAGACCATACCTTTATGGAAGAAAATTTACCTTACTCACGGATCACAAACCACTAGATTGGTTCAAAAATTCTAAGGATCCTTGTTGAAGAGTAACAAGATGGAAACTCAAATTAGCAGAATATGATTTTCATGTGGTCTACAAAGCTGGAAAAACAAATGTTAATGCTGATGCCTTATCCAGAAATCCAGTTGAAGTTATAACTGAAGAAAAAGTACAAGGAATAAAAGAAGAAAAAATTCAAGAAACTCAGGAAATTCAAGAAAATATAATGAAAAGTGTGCACGAAAAGATGAAAGAAAAATTAAAAGAATATATACAACATGTAGCAAATAAAAATGAATCAAACTTGGAGATAATAAGAAGTCTCTACGATATAAAAAAAATGTTTATGGACAATGCATCCAATGGAAATTCGGAGATACAAAGAATTCTTCTATCTATTAAAAAAATATTTGAGGACCATGAATCGTATTTGAATTTGGAGATAAGAAAATGTCTCCAATCTATTGAAAGAATATTGAAGGACAATGAATCCTATTTGAATTTGGAGATAAGGAAATGTCTCCAATCTATTGAAAGAATATTGAAGGACAATGAATCCTATTTGAATTTGGAGATAACAAAAAGTCTCCCATATATTGAAAAAATAATTAATGAGAATGAATGCTACATGAATATGGAGATAAAGAAAATTCTCCAATCTATTAAAAATATATTTAATAAAAGAAATTATTGTACAAGTATTGAAACTTGTAACGTTATTACGAGAAATCAAAGAAGAATACAAGAAAATGGAAATCAAGAAAAGAATATACATGAAAAAGAAAATGAAGAAATACAAGAAATTGAAGATAATGAAATAAAAGCAGACAAGAAGAAAAAAAGAGGTAGAACGAAAAAACAAAGCACACGTTTAAATACCTCCTTTTCAAAGAAGAGAAGGGGAAGACCAAAAAAGGTATGTAATACAAAGAATCAAAGAAAAGAAAAATTTTATAATGAAATTATACCTGATGAAATAGAATCAGATCCTGAGTATACTAAATAAAAATCAAAATTGAAGAAAAACGAAGAAATTGATCAAGGCTACGAAAATTCTAACTCTGAAGAATCATCTGATGAAGAAGATAATCTAATGGAAAATGAAAATTGTGAAAATTTAAATGTAAAACAAGAAAGATATATTATCGACTGTAGAGACCAATTACCGATGCGTAGAGACAACCTAACCTACTTTCTTTCAGTCAACGGAGACCCTCGAGATAATGGCTCCAGATCACTTGCCAAACGTGAAAAATTGCCAAATTTTGGTAAACTTAAATTAGGTATAGCAGAAAAAATGAAGAGAGGTATGTATTACCATATAGCTCTACCTATAGAAAGTGAAATAAAAGAAAATTTATCTGATACAATGAAAAGAATTAAATCTACGATTCTTTCATTAAAAAATATATGCGAAGAATTAAAATTAAAAAGTATCAGTATTGCGAAAACAGCCCAAATAAATAATATAACCTGGGACGAAATCCTGTCAATGATAAAATTAATTTTTGAAAATTCATTTGTAAAAGTTGTTGTATGCAGTGGACATACAAAATATCCCACGAAAGAAGAATATATGCAATTAATTGAAGTAGCTCATTCAAGCTCAGTTGGAGGACATAAAGGTGTAACCAAAACTTATGGTAGAATTCGACAAATTTATTATTGGGAAAATATAAAAAATAATATTCAAAAATATATACAAAGTTGCCTCCAATGTCAGTTAAAAAAATTAGTTAGAGTAAAAACAAAAGAACCAATGATTATAACAGATACTCCAGGTACAGCATTCGGAAAAATAGCAATGGACATCGTTGGACCATTACCAAAAACCAAAAACGGAAGTGAATATATATTAACAATACAAGACAATTTAACTAAATATTCTTTAGCAATTGCACTTCCAAATCATCAAGCTAGTACAATAGCGGATGCATTTATTAAAAGATTTATTTGCATTTTTTTGACACATAAAGGAGTTTTAACAGATCAAGGAACAGACTTTTTAAGTAATTTAATGAGAAGATTAGCAAAAAGATTTAGAATTCGACAATTTAAAACAACTGCTTTTCACCCCCAGTCTAATGGATCTCACCATGTTTTAGGAGAATATTTAAAACAATGTATTAATAAAAATGAAGAATGGGACAATTGGCTAGAATTAGCTATGTTTTCGTATAATACAAGTATTCATGAAGGGACAAAGTGTACTCCATACGAATTAATTTTTGGAAAATTAGCACGATTACCGTTAGCGATCCGCCTCTTGAACACGAAAAATTAGAAACTTACGACCAATATTTAACAGACCTAATAACAAGACTTCATGAAATGAGAAACATCGCTAGAGAAAATTTAATATTAGCAAAAGAAAAATCAAAAGTCTATTATGATAGAAATTGCAACCCACAAAATCTTAAACTCAGAGACGAAGTATTAACTACACGGGGGAAAAATTCATAAATTTGCTAATCAATATACAGGCCCACACAAAATATTAGAAATTTTAAACAAAGGAAACGTTAAAATACAAGTTAAAAATAAACAAAAAATAGTACATACAAACAGATTAAAACTATCGCGAATTAAACAAGAATAATAGAATAATTTCAATAATACATATGGTATAATATTGCAATAAGGGACTTCTAATAGAAAAAAAAATTAAATTCTTTTCAATGCATTCAACTTTTCTTTATATACAAATTTTTATTAAGTTTTTTTCACTATAAAAATAATCTAATTTGAAAAATTATTTCATTTAAATGTTCGCAAGTTTGAATTATATTTTTAGATTTTGTTAATTTTTTATTTTGTAATGATTTTATCTTAAACCTTAAACACTATTCTATATGATTGTTTAAAACTAAAAGAAATAGAACCCAATTTGTATCATACATTAAAATAAACGCTATAACTTATTCAATATGATTTTATTAAAGAAGACTCTAAAAAGGCATTGTTCAAATTTCTAATAACAAACATTTCTACATACAAATTGTACCTTATTATTGACTGAATTGTATAATTATAAAATCACTTCAGAAGATTCATGTAAAAATATTTCTTGAGAATGAATGAAATTTTGTATGAATAAAATAACTAAAAATGGAATATAAAAAGTAAAAATAGGTTTAAAAATTTATATGCTTCAGAAAGAAAGAAATATTATCTGTCTGTAAAAATCAAAGCAGTATATTTTCAAATTCTTAAATTCATAGAACTATTTAAAAAAAATTTTTTCTTTAATAATTTCCAAGCAAACTAAAAAATTTTTAAATCGTAAACGTCGATACAAAATTCTACGCAAACTCAATCCTTTGTATAAAACAATTTTGTTCTGTAAAAATGTTAAGCATCAAATTGTAACACAAATAATTACTAAAACTGTGACACATAAATTCTTTGAATAAATGATTAAAAATCGTAAATTAATAACTGAAAGAATTATTATAATTCGAATAAAAGATGAGAAAAATAATATAGGTTTGAATAAATTTTTTTTAATACAAAGAATGGACATAATGCATGTATGAGCAGTAATAACATCTCCTCTATAAAAATAAATGTTTGAAAAGTTTGAGCATGTTTCGATTCTCTCCCATGCTCAATCTAAGGGGGTAGGTGTTACGTCCGTTACTTCTTATTAATGTACCTAAATTAAGTACAATACTTATGTACGTATTTTGTATTCGATATTGTATTTTTCGTATATATTTTATAATTAAATTTTATGTATTTCATATTATTGCATTACAATTATATAATTTTTGAATATATGGCAATTGATATTATAAGTCTTATATGTATCTGAATAAATTACAAATCATAATAATTCTTAGAAAAGAGAATAATATTTTAAATCATGTAAAAAGAATAACGATAGTGCATCAGTTCAACAACCTTGAAACAATTTCGCCACAGGAAGGAAGAAAAACCATCTATACACAAAGAGATGGCTTGAAGAGACACAAAAATTAGAAAGAGAGAAAAGATTAGTCCACAGCAGCATCGAGCATAAAAAGTAAACAGTCTATGATCATCCCCACCACTATTTTAAAGAGACACAAAAATTAGAAAGAGAGAAAAGATTAGTCCACAGCAGCATCGAGCATAAAAAAGTAAACAGGTTATGATCATCGCCACTGCTATTTTGAAGAGACATGAAAATTAGAAAGAGAGAAAAGATAAACAAGTGCACAGGTGTTCATAGTTACCCTGCTCTCCCACTCTCAATAACTACACGTATATGATTCTAAACAATGGAACAATTTCGTATAAAAAGGGAGAGAAATTAAGCAGAGATCAAAGAGTAATTATTTGGAAATCAGCAGTATTCATCTAATCGTCAACAAGTGAACAGTCTCCCAGTATACCTTTGAACATTATTTAAAAGTGAACTCCCAGTAAACCTTTAAACATTATTAAAAGTGAAAAGTCTCCCAATATACCTTTGAACATGATTTAAAAGTGTCGTCCAAGTATTAATTTAAACATACTTCATTACAAGTGAATTATTCCCCAAGTAATAATTTGAAATCAGTTTCAAATTAACACCCTATTCATCGATCTTCGAATATAACTTTTATCAATTTCCAAAAATATAAATTTGGAAATTCTTTCGAGTGTCTACAAAACTCTAATATTGAAGGATCACATTCCAAATTTCGAAACATCAAAATTTGCTTAAGAGGCGACAACTGTCTGGGACTAGCAGATATTTTTCGTAATACAATACACTATCTCATTAGTGTAAACACCAGCACAAATTCTCCACCATTAAGGTAAACCATTAGGCCGGCCCTTTTCGTCTAGTGCTCATCACCACTCAAGATTGGATTACAAGATAATCATCACACCACAAGTAATCGTTATTCTTTAAGTAAGATTCATAATTTTGTACTCATTGTATTTTTGTCAACTCTTTTCTTTCTTGTTGGTTTTTAAATAAATTATTCTCTCACAACATTTAGTAGGCTCATTGACTTATCCTCATCCCAAATTAGATTCATTTATGAAACTAATTTAAAACGAGGAACGTTAGGTATATTTAAAAAGGTTTCTTGTTTTGACGTAACACTATTGAGAAACAATTATTTTATATTTTTTATTTAATTTTAAAATGTAGGGGAGAGTCTCCAGTTGTGAGACAGTCAATTTTTTCTAACATGCAATATTAAAGAGCCGATTAGTTTATATAAAAACATTTCTTTTTATATGAGCTAACTTTTTCGTGTACGCTGAAACGAATATATAAACTGTTTTTGTTAAATACCAACACTGGGTGTGATAATCGACAAAAAAGCGGTTTTTCAATAATTGCAAAGTACTTTTTTCCCAAGTTAATTAATTGGAAAAGGTTAATGTAATGCATTTTCTTTTAGTGTTTTCCCTATATTTTGTGATGCAATATTGCATTGTTCCAATCTACGATTGAAAAGAATTTCATTTTCCTTTTTCAAAATAGCGCCAATTTCTGAGTGTGAGACACAGCATATCACCAGTTGTGAGACAGTCTCGACAGCTATTTGGACAGCATAAAAAAGACGAATTTGCAGATATACTATTTATATATTGTTTTGATTTTTTTCTAGTTTTATTGAGCATGTCAAGTGGAAAAAAGTCAATTGATTCAGAAGAAATCAATTTTAATGCTCTTGTTGAAGCTATTTAATTGTGTTTATTTGATAGTCATATTGAAACAACTTCTTGAAGACCAAACTTATAACGACCAGCGCTTTATCATTAAAAATTACGACTACATTGAAAGTAAAAGTAAGTAACATTTGTGTAAATTATTGTAAACATTTATTTAAAAGGCAAATAAATTATTAAAATGGAATATTCATTTGTTTTAACGCAAAATTCGTAGTTTTGAGAAGTTTAAACGATCCTACTTAAAAATAAAGGTCAAGCCCTACCAACTTGACCATAATCAGCCTACTATTCCTCCAAAATTCTTTAACCAAACCTAATAAACTCGCCTTCTGCTCGGGATGTAACAATTTGTTAATAATAATTTTTTTAATTTTCTATTTTTCTAATTTCAAATATTGTTTGATTATAAATCATGAAAAAACCTCTATATTTTGTATGTGTCAGACAATATTTTCTAAAGAAAGAAACCCAAAACTAACTTCAAATTGTGGATAGAATGAATGAAATACGAAGATTATTATAATTAATTATTTTAAACATTAAGCAGTTAATGACAATTAACAATTAATTGATTAATTATTAACAATTTATTTAGTTTGAAAATTTAAGCAACAGCAGTTTTTTAATTCCGCGATAAAATTAGAACTAATTCTATAAAAATTTCAGTAATTCTCAATACTAATTAATCAAAACAACATCAAAATTTTTTCTGATACCATCTTACATCTTTTCCACATACAACCACATGAGGATCCTAGAGGCGAAACGTTTTTTAAACATCATTTTTTCCGAAAAGAAAGGATCGAAAAATTATCTATTAACAATATTTAAAATTATAATAAACTCCAAATTCAATTCAATATTTGACTAATTACTGACTTGATCAGCATTTTTTTAACTATGAGGCATATAGAAAAACCGCTGCCAAGTTATAAATTTTTGGTGATTATTTCATGAACACTTTACTTCCTCATAGAGATGTTAATAATAATAAAATATAAATTTTGAACAATTATTCTCAATTGCTGTAATAATTTTTTCTCTTTATTTAATTAAAAATTCAAGTTCCACATTAAAAAAATTTCTTTTTAAGTTTCCATCACAATTTCTGTTTTTTAAAATATGAATAACTTCTTTATTTTCCAAAATTTTTGATTTTTAGAAGTTTAATATCTCTGGAGAATATGGACGAAAAATTTTCATTTTCAATTCAACACACAAAGTTCGAACTACGAGTCTTTGAAAGTTCTCTCGGAATACACGTTGACACAATATGAAATTCCAATTCAATTTCACAATTTATTCGTTAAGCTCTTGACAACTCTCAACAATTCTCGGCGTTCTCTCACAAAAATTACACTCTAATACAAAAATACACCTCTAAATTGCTCTCAACACAATGCTCTCATTCTGCTCTCTCTCATTCTCCTACTCATCTCTTACAGCAAGCACGCTTCTCTCCAAACGGAACTCAAGTCAAAATGTTGACTAAACATTTCCACATAAAAATAATATTAGTAACAGAAACAAAATATCTTTAAACTGAAATATCAAAAGCAAACGCAGAATAAATTCTCAAAGTAAAACATTCAACCTTAGACTATAAATTAAAATAATAATTAATATAAATTCAAATTGGTACGGAAACGGCCATTATTATTGTACAGGGGCGGAACTAATGCGGGCACTTCAGTGTCCTCCCAAATCTCGGCGACAGTGACGAACCACTTTTTCAGAATATATATTGATATGAAACAAATTTTAACTTTTTTATTTAAAGAAATAATTTCAGAAGCAATATTGAAAGATATTTCTTTCGTTAAATGCAGAAACGCATCACTTCACACCAGTTTTGGAAAACGTGACGTTTAAAAAAATTAGACAATCGAAAAAAGATATTTTTTGTTTCCCCATGGAAACTAACAACTTAAATAAAAAACAAAACGTCATTTCTGGAGTGGTATGTTTTTAAACTGACAAATTGTCAGTCTAAAAAGTAATTAAAATGGATTTAAAGCTCTTAAAATTAATTCTAAAAGAAATAGAAAAATTTTCGTTTTTATACAATACAAAAAATGTAAATTATAAAAACAAGAAAGGAAAACAGCACATATTGAATACATTTACAGAAATAGTAACAGAAATAATTTGAAAAAATAAAAACGATTTCTACCTAACAGGTAAATAAATAGTTATACATAATGTCTTATCTATATTAAATAAGTTTTTTAAATTAATGATTCGTATATACTTATAGGGTTAGCATGTTGTGGACTTCTGGAAAAGTAAAATATTTTGGTATTTTGCAAAAGCCTAAAGAGAAGAGGAGTAAAGAAGATGAAGAATTTTTGAAGATATTTTCTTTTTACAGAGAATATCTCAATACACGAGATAATTGAAAAGAGTAGGTTTAGTTTGAATTTAATTTATTAATTCTGTTAAGATGATGTTCATTTTAGTAGAGCTTTTCAATTTAGTAAAACATATTTTTTTTAAACAATTTTTCATATTTATTTAAAAATAGCCAAATTTTCGAGTTACGCATTCTTTAATTTCTACACTTTTAAAAGTATAATTTAAATCTGAAGTAGCGAAGTGTTTACCACAGATTCTGAAAAGCTCATCAAATAAAAAAAGGTATCAAAAATTTACAAAAATTGGCATCTTTCAACCTCGCTTCAATAATGAATATTAAACTTTTATACAATTTAATAAATAAAATTAATAAATAACTGAAAATTCAGGGAATTTTAATCTGCACTGAAATTAATTAATTCAAAGTTTAAACAAATTAATTAAATTTTTTTAATCTATAATATTTTTTTATTTTATAGATTTCAATTCAATATCGTAGCGGTTTGAAATGGCTCCAGAGTATAATAATGTAAGCTGATATCTGCTAGTGGTTCACTCAAAAAGATTCTTTCTCTAAAATAAAAATTATATTTTTTTATTACACCTGCATTACTATTGACATTACAAAACATGTAAAATATATATATAAATTATTAAGTTTAATATAAAAAAAATTCATTCAAATTAAATGTATGTTGTTGAATATTACTATTTTATTTCAAAATTTTTTAAAAAATTAAAAAATACATTTTCAGCTATGTTCGAAAGAAAGAACTTAAATATTACTTACATATTGTTTAAAATATATAGACTTTACTATTTAAATAATATTTAATTTAATTTAAAAACTATAGTATTAAAAACGTAATTTTTTTCTATAGGTAAATTTTTTTAAATTCAATAATTTTACAGTAACAAAAGGTCTAGTTTCTAAATCTGAATTCTTGTTAACCCTCTGTTAAATCAGTGAAATGTCACTAATTAAGAGTATATACATTAGGGAAAGCTACATATCAATCATAATAAAAATTTATTGCAATTAGACTGACATCAAAAAGTGGAAATTGATATTAATCAGGGGCAATTTTTAAATTTTGGACGTAAAACTGGTTGCCGCGCATGACAATAGGTGTAAGTAAGGAATTTTAGGATTTCAACTACTTGTGATAAATTTTAATTAATAAATTTAACAAAACATTAACAACAAGAAACATAGTTTTAATGTTATTGAGGAGAATAGAGAAAAGAAATGGGTGAGGGTAAGACTCCGATAGAAAATATGCGATTTCCATGGGGTCTTTGGACTAGGCTGTAATTTGGTGAAATTGTAGTATCGGATACTACAAACGAGTGTGCCAAAAATTTTTTAAAAATTTTGAGATTTGTTAAAGTTACGCCATTTTGAATTTTTTTGTTATAATTTTTTTAAATCGTAATATTTCCGAAAGTTTTCGATGAAATTTAATAAAATTTGGAAGGCTTATACTTAACATCATGTTTCTTCTGACTATCACATAAAAAAAACAAAAAAAATTTTTTGTATAAAAGAAGTCAAAAAATTTTTTTGAAACCGTTTTGCCCTAACGGAACCGATTTTTGAGTTTTCTTGTCAATTAATAAAATATTCCTTATAATTTCACCTTTCTTTTAAAAAAAGAAAATCGATGGAGACTCAAATAGTTTTCGAGATATTGCAATTTTTGTGGAAGCGCGACCACGTTTCAGTGTCAGCGATGTGTGAGTGCCCGGGAATCCTTATTCTTTACACTTTACTGGTCAAAATTGTCTAGAACCTACAAATTTTATCCGATTTTGATGTTCTTGGTCTTAAATGAAAGGAGATAAATTTTCTAAGAGTTTCCTGAAACCGTTGTTTCAATCATTAATTGTTTATATATTTTTTTGTTACTCAAAGTAAACAATTTACAAGAATTTTAAAAAAATCGTGTATATTTTTTATTTTTCCATTCCTCATTATCGAAATCAATCTAAATTAGTCTAGTATGACCACCCGATAAAAAAATGCATAATTCAATTGATTTAAATAATTTCGTTAATTAACAAATAGATAACATTGGTCCTTCTTTAAAAAAATTGTATTTTTTGCAGATAAATTTATGTTTATTTAAGTAATTTATGTCTATTTTGTTACAAAATAATTTTAAAATTAATAATTATCATTGTTATTAACAATTATATTTATATAAAATATAAATTAAAAATTAATTTATCAATTTTTTATTACTTATTTATATCTTTATTTATATAAGCAAAAATTTGTCTCTAAAAAATACAATTTTTTTTAATAATTGTTAATAACAATGATAATTATTAATTTTTAAATTATTTTGTAACAAAATAGACATAAATTACTTAAATAAACATAAATTTATCTGCAAAAAATACAATTTTTTTAAAGAAGGACCAATGTTATCTATTTGTTAATTAACGAAATTATTTAAATCAATTGAATTATGCATTTTTTTATCGGGTGGTCATACTAGACTAATTTAGATTGATTTCGATAATGAGAAATAGAAAAATAAAAAATAAACACGATTTTTTTAAAATTCTTGTAAATTGTTTACTTTGAGTAACAAAAAAAATATATATAAACAATTAATGATTGAAACAACGGTTTCAGGAAACTCTTAGAAAATTTATCTCCTTTCATATCAGACCAAGAACATCAAAATCGGATAAAATTTGTAGGTTCTAGACAATTTTGACCAGTAAAGTGTAAAGAATAAGGATTCCCGGGCACTCACACATCGCTGACACTGAAACGTGGTCGCGCTTCCACAAAAATTGCAATATCTCGAAAACTATTTGAGTCTCCATCGATTTTCTTTTTTTAAAAGAAAGGTGAAATTATAAGGAATATTTTATTAATTGACAAGAAAACTCAAAAATCGGTTCCGTTAGGGCAAAACGGTTTCAAAAAAATTTTTTGACTTCTTTTATACAAAAAATTTTTTTGGTTTTTTTATGTGATAGTCAGAAGAAACATGATGTTAAGTATAAGCCTTCCAAGATGAATCTAGTGATTGTGTATTGACGTCAACGTCAAAATCGCACATTGAAAAAAGGTAAAGAATTTTACCAATTTTAATTGCAAATTGTATATATCTAAAACAAATATTTCACGTACAGTTATGAAATAATTTTTAAACATGTTACAAAACATGTAAGTAAACATTTACAAAGATGAAATTTTGATTAGGCAATTTGAAACGGACGATTTGCTTGAGAAATTGAATGGAACAAAAACAAGGAATTGCCAAAATGAAGTTCCCGGTGCTAGTAGTTTTTCGAATGTAGAAGAAAACTAAGTTCCCGGTACAAGTAGTACTTCAAATGTAATAGAAGACCAAGTTCGTGGTCAAGTCAAGAAATAGCAAACGATTAATTTGGAGAGCAAGAGAGTTGGATGGTAAAAATCGAAAAATTTATGAAGAAGTACTGCAGATAAGAAAGGAACGAGACAGATGCAATCTGAAATGCATTCGGTATTGTTTTACGCATTCATTAAAAAAATTCAATTTTAAAAGTAAATATACAAAAGAATGATTTAACACTATTGCACAAGCAATTGCATTAATTTTAATTGTAAATAGTAATAATATCTCTAATTTTATTACCATTAGATGAATTGTGTTTTAGAAAATCTTAAGGTCATTTTAAGAAATAGAATAAACCAATTTAAACATTATAAGAGGAAAATAAATATTAATATGTAAATAAATATTTAATATTGTTTATTGGTAATTCAAACAGCTAAACTATCGCATCTGGGGGCCGACTTGAAACTGCTGCTGGTGTGACTCTGTGTATTACAATACGATGAACTCCATGAGTTTTGACAGTTCGCTTAAATTGTTTTTACAAAAAGTTTAAAAGTAATTTCATAAGTGTGAATAAAAATTGAAATTTATAATAATAGATGAAAATAAATATGCACCTTCACAACAAAAGAGAAACTAAAAACGACACAATTTCTGCGTTTCTGAGTGCTCTACATTCAAAAATAATAAAAAACATCTTCACAGAATACAACTTAATATTTGAAAGACGCAAACAATTTAATTTAGCAATAAAAACAGGGTCAAGTGAATAATAATATTATTTTTACAGCAATTATTTCAAATCTTTGTGATTATATCACAAGTCTTAAGTTTATATACTCAAAGTTTCAGGTTATGTCTCTTTACAAGATATATATAGACTTTTATTTTCTATTAAATTTTATATTCGTACATGTGTACAGGGTTTGAGAGGTCCAATTTAAAAAAAACTATTGTGCCATCCCGAAATTTTCCCACATGGTTGTGTGATAAAATGATTATAGCTTACCTGAAACTGTGCGAGTATAAACTTACGACTGAGAATAAACGCAGAAATTATGTCGTTTTCAGTTACTCTTTTGTTGTGAACGGGCATATTTATTTTCATCTATAATTATAAATTTCAATTTTTATTCACACTTATGAAATTACTTTTAAACTTTTTGTAAAAACTATTTAAGCGAACTGTCACAACTCATGGAGTTCACCGTATTGTAATACACAGAGTCACACCAGCGGCAGTTCCAAGTCGGCCACCAGATGCGCTAGTTTAGCTGTTTGAATCGCCAATATATTAAAGTTTTTTCCTTAGATACGAAAATCGAATACGTAAAATAAATGATAATGCCGACTCAGAAAAATTCCATGCAGAAATGGAAAAATTAAGTAGCTTACAAAGGCAGTTTGTAGAATTGATTTTACGAAATTCAAGAAAAGCTAAGCATGGTCGACGCTACACTACAGATAAAAGACTATTGTGCCTGTCTATATATAAGAGATCTGCATCTGCATATAAATACTTGTGTACATTTTTACCAATTCCAACACCACGTAGAGTTCGTTAATTGCTCACGAAAATACGATTGGACTGCGGAGTTACGGAATCAGTAAAAAATTGTATAAAGGAAGCATGCAATCATATTGTAGACCCTGAAGAAAAAGCGTGCATTATTATGTGGGATAAAGATTCCTTAAAACTACATACCGATTATTGTACCAATCGGGAAAAAATTATCGGTTTAGAAGATTGGGGAACAAGGCGAACTTCTAAGAATGCTGATCATGCGTTGGTTTTTATGTTACGAGGCGTTAAAACTGGGTGAAAAATGCCGCTTCCTTACAATTTTTGTAATACTCAAACTACCCACGGACAGTTGAAGTACTGTATAAAGGAAGTTGTGCGTGCAGTATCAGCAGCTGGTTTCACCGTAGTTGCCACTGAATGTGACCATGGATCTTCGTATATGAAAGCTACTAAAACACTGCAAATAGATTTCAAGAAACTGAGACAGGATAGAGAAGAGGAAGAGGGTGAGAAGTTACAATTATCATATATTATTATACCATTAAAATTCTTTTATTCTTTAATAATTCTGTATTTAATGTTATAAAGGAAATTTCTTTTTTATTTTAAAGGCTGGATAATTCTAATTGACGAGTATGAGATTGTACCACTTTATGATATACCGCATATTCTAAAGTGCGTAAGAAACAATTTCATGACCAAGGATATTGAAATCGATTATCGCAAGAAAGACCTACGAGAAGAAGACTGACAATTTGCATCCTGGGATCATATTATAGCAGCCTATAAAATCGACGTATATTCTTTCTTCTTGGACGACACATTCCCAATGTAACGGAGCAGCATGTGTATCCTGAGAAAATTAAGAAAATGAAAGTCAAGTTGATGATGCAAGTTTTCAGCAAGAAAGTGTACCAATTTATCGATCTTCTTGCAAGAACAGGCGGTAATTATACGATGTAAATATATAGGGAATTATTTTTGTATTGTTAATAAAATTTGTTCACTATTCTCTGAATTCTCCGACATGTGGCAACCCTGATGTTTTATGTAGCAGACGATAAGTTGCCAAATGCGCCATTTTTTTGTTATCTACCCAACCTTGCTTATTGAAAATTCTGAAAATTTTATCGAGCAAAGTTGGGAAGCTACCAAAAAATTCAAAAATTTCCTTCTGCAGGGTTGAGCAGTTGACGATTTTTGAATTTTTTGGTAGCTTCCCAACTTTGCTCGATAAAATTTTCAGAAATTTCAATAAGCAAGGTTGGAAAGTTAACAAAAAATGGCGCATTTGTCCAGTGGCGCATATGGCAACTTATTGACAATGAAATAGTCAAATTTTTTAGACGCATGATTTTCCCCTAATCGCCAAGTGGTCGAATGTTCAATTGGTCGAATCGTCATTTTGTCGAATGCTTAAAACGTCGAATTGTCAACAAGTCGAATGCTAAAAGCATCGAATCGTCAAATGGTCGAATCATCAAAACGTCGAATCGTCATTTCGTCGAATGCTAAAAACATCGAATCGTCAAATGATCTACAATTTGATGTTTTAAAAATTCGATTATTTGACGATTCGATGTTTTCAGCATTCGAAGAAATGACGATTCGACCAATTGACGATTCGATGTTTTGAGCATTCGACTTGTTGACAATTCGACGTTTTAAGCATTCGACAAAATGACGATTCGACGATTTGGTATTCGACCATTTGAACATTCGACCACTTAGCGATTAGGGGAAAATCATGCGTCTCCAAATTTTCATATTTGTTAATGATTATTTGAATTTTTCAGGGACAATTAAAACAAGTGTTGGGGATAAGGCAATGCCACCTGAGGGAGCACATACGGCTTTCTTCCTGCATTTGATGAATGGTATTGCAGATGCTACAAATAGAGTCAGTTCTGGAGATGATCACCCTCAAAGAATTCCGTGGTCGGAAAATTCGTACCATGGACAATTTTTCAAAGATGCCGTCAGGCAGCTGAGAAACATTCGATTTGTTGACCGTAAAACCCATAAGCCAGTAAAGACTGATATTTCTTGTTTGCAAAATTTAGTCGATACTTTGAATGGGTTTCAAATTTTATGGACCAAATTAAAGTCCTTAGGTTTTAAAAGTTTCGATTTAAGGAATATCAATCAAGATCCCTTGGAAAACTTTTTCGGAAACATCAAGAGCTATGATTTCAGATCCAATAAACCAACATGTTATCAGTTTGAGGCGATTTTTAAGTCCCTTATAATCACCAATTTAACGTCAAAATACTCGTCTGGATATAACTGCGAAGATGATAGTGGCCTATTTATTTCATCCGATTGTAACCCATTATTGTCTGGTACCGAATATTTACCCAATGAAAATGAGATAGAAGAGCTCAATGAACACGATGATTTTGATTTTATCGAAGACAATGATGCAGAAACCATTCCTGATAAAAGTCATGCTGCTTGTCATTCTAGTGACATTTTAAAGATATTAAAGACAAGATTACCTTCCATAAAGTTCTGCTCCGAATGCGTCAATTGCTTCACGAAACAGTCTCATTTGGAAAATCATTCAGAATGTTCATATTTAAAAAAATAAAAAAATTATATTTCATTAAAATATGAGAATTAAGTTTCAAACTTTTTTTAAAGTTTAAGTTTTAAAATTATAAATATACAATTTATTTCATTCATCCTTAAAATTCCGTTAGAATTGCTGTAATGTTTCCTCCCAGCTTAAAATCCCCGTACAGGATCCTTAAAGGATGCTCCTGGGATCCTGAACAGGTCCTGTGCAGGATTCCATACAGGATCCCGTGTTGGTTCTGTACAGGATCCCGTAAGGGATTTTGGAACAGGGTTCCTGTGCAGGTTCCGATGCAGGAACCTTAGTTACCTAAGATTTCTGTAAAGGTTCCTGTACAGGAACACTTGCAGGATCCTGTACAGGAAATTTTTTAAAAAAATGTTATGTTAAGCAACATTTGACATACATAGACTTCATATTTTAATATTTTAGGCTCGTATATCAATGTTGAACAGAAAAATGTATTGCGCATTCGAGAAAATCATAGAAAACTACTGCGCAGGAGTTAAAAATATAAATAAATTAATTGAGGAAACCGTGTAGGATCCTTTAAGGGTTCCTTACAGGATCCTTTACACTTAAGTACCTGCAGTTTACAAAACTACAAAGGTTCCTGTACAGGAACCTTTACAAAGTTTCCTGTACAGGAACCTTTACAAAGTTTCCTGTACAGGATCCTGCAAGTGTTCCTGTACAGAAACTTTTACAGAAATCTTTGATAACTAAGGTTCCTGCATCGGAACCTGCACAGGAACCTTGTCCCAAAATCCCGTACGGGATCCTATACAGGACCAGTACGGGATCCTGTATGGAATCCTGCGCAGGACCTGTACAGGATCCCAAGAAGATCCTTTAAGGATCCTGTACGGGGATTTTAAGCTGGGCTTAGAATAGTTTCTATGATTATTGATATGAAAATTATGTTAAGTAATTAAAGTCAAATTTTAGAGAAATAAATATCTAATAATTTAAATAAACTATTTACTACTATTTCAGTGACATTAAGTTACTAACTATACAATTTCGATTTTCAATTTTTCAATTATTTTACGGTAATTGCGTAATGTTAAAATTATTTTGCAATAAACAATACAATTTTATATTTGTAAATAAATTTTTCCAATAAGTGTACAGGATACGACATCTGATAATAAATATGAAAGCATTTAATAATAATATCCTTAATTTTTTAAATAAAAATTAATTTGGACATGAGGTTTATTATAGGATGTAAAAAATTTCTTAGATAGTAAAGAAAAAAAAATTGGTCAAGTGCGAGTTGAACTCGCACTGCAATGGCGGGTTCCGTACACAAATATTAAAACAATACTTGCAACATTCATCGGTAAATGGTAAAATTAAAATAAACAATTAAAAAAATATATTAAAATCATTTCATAAAAAAAATAATTAACAAAATTAAAGTATTGTATATCTAATATTGTAAACAATAATAAGTAGAGGAACTAATTGTGCGAATTTTGTTCCTCTACATATTATTGTTTACAATATTAGATATATAATACTTTAATTTTTTTTAATTACTTAATTACTTCTTGTTATCTAATTGCAGATTTTCCACATCCCTCGTAAAAAAAAAAATATTGATCCTGTTTTAACTTGTACAATTTTGATATCATTTTTTTTAATTTTATTTAAAAATTTTTTTTAGATTATTTAATATATTTTTTGTAAGCAGACTGTAAAAATATATTTATAAACCAATTTTTAGCTCATTAAGTCAAAAAATGTGAAAATAAAAAAAAAATTTCTTAAAAAAAAATGTTTTTTCTAGATTTTTTAATATATTTTTTGTGATCAGACTGTATAAATATACTAATAATCCAATTTTCAGCTCATTAAGTCAAAAAATCGGACAAGTGCGAGTTGCACTCGCACTAAGATCGAGGGTTCCGTACACAAATATTCAAACAAAATTTTTTCAAAATTATTTTAACAATTCTTTTAAAATAAAAAACAAATGAAACAAAATGGTAATATACTATAATAAGATTAGAATAAATATTTTTATTATTTTATTTTATTAATAAATTTTTATATTTCTCTGTAATTATACTTACGTTCACCAATCAGGTTCGCTATACTTTTCCTGTAATCTGCACTTAAAACTGAAGATTTTTGCTGAATTTCAGCTCACCAGGGTGTGAATTGTAGAAGTTAGGTGGGGGACAGGGTCATTTCCCTTCTATTTCGCAAATATGTAGGCCAATCGTGTTTGCTATAATCTTCCTGTAATCTGCACTTAAAACTAAAGATCCCTACCGAATTTCAAATCACCAGGTTCAGATTTGTAGAAGTTAAGGGTGGGGGACAGGGTCATTTTTTGCAATTTTTTCAAAAAAATTTAATTTCTTTCCCTTCTATTTCGCAAATATGTAGGCCAATCGTGTTCGCTATATTTTTCCTGTAATCTGCACTTAAAACTAATGATCTCTACCAAATTTCAGCCCACCAGGTTCAGATTTGTAGAAGTTAAGGGGGTGGGGGGGCAGGGTCATTTTTTGCAATTTTTTCAAAAAAATTTAATTTCTTTCCCTTCTATTTCGCAAATATGTAGGTCAATCGTGTTCGCTATATTTTTCCTGTAATCTGCACTTATAACTGAAGATCCCTGCTGAATTTCAGCTCACGAGGTTCAGATTTGTAGAAGTTAAGGGGGTGGGGGGGGCAGGGTCATTTTTTGAAATTTTTTCAAAAAAATTTTAATTCTTTTCCTTTTATTTCGCAAATATGTAGGTCAATCGTGTTCGCTATATTTTTCCTGTAATCTGCACTTAAAACTGAAGATCCCTGCTGAATTTCAGCTCACGAGGTTCAGATTTGTAGAAGTTAAGGGGGGGGACAGGGTCATTTTTTGCAATTTTTTTAAAAAAATTTAATTTCTTTCCCTTCTATTTCGCAAATATGTAGGTCAATCGTGTTCGCTATATTTTTCCTGTAATCTGCACTTAAAACTAATGATCTCTACCGAATTTCAGCCCACCAGGTTCAGATTTGTAGAAGTTAAGGAAGTGGGGGGACAGGGTCATTTTTTGCAATTTTTTCAAAAAATTTAATTTCTTTCCCTTCTATTTCGCAAATATGTAGGCCAATCGTGTTCGCTATATTTTTCCTGTAATCTGCACTTAAAACTGAAGATCCCTGCTGAATTTCAGCTCACGAGGTTCAGATTTGTAGAAGTTAAGGGGGGGGGACAGGGTCATTTTTTGCAATTTTTTCGAAAAAATTTAATTTCTTTCCCTTCTATTTCGCAAATATGTAGGCCAATAGTGTTTGCTATAATTTTGCTGTAATCTGCACTTAAAACTAAAGATCTCTACCGAATTTCAGCCCACCCGGTTCAGATTTGCAGAAGTTAAGGGGGGGGACAGGGTCATTTTTTGCAATTTTTTCAAAAAAATTTAATTTCTTTCCCTTCTATTTCGCAAATATGTAGGCCAATCGTGTTCGCTATATTTTTCCTGTAATCTGCACTTAAAACTAAAGATCTCTACCGAATTTCAGCCCACCCGGTTCAGATTTGTAGAAGTTAAGGGGGGGACAGGGTCATTTTTGCAATTTTTTCAAAAAAATTTAATTTCTTTCCCTTCTATTTCGCAAATATTTAGGCCAATCGTGTTCGCTATATTTTTCCTGTAATCTGCACTTAAAACTAAAGATCTCTACCGAATTTCAGCCCACCCGGTTCAGATTTGTAGAAGTTAAGGGGGGGGACAGGGTCATTTTTGCAATTTTGTCAAAAAAATTTAATTTCTTTCCCTTCTATTTCGCAAATATGTAGGTCAATCTTGTTCGCTATATTTTTCCTGTAATCTGCACTTAAAACTAAAGATCCCTGCTGAATTTCAGCTCACGAGGTTCAGATTTGTAGAAGTTCAGGAAGTGGGGGGACAGGGTCATTTTTTGCAATTTTTTCAAAAAAATTTAATTTCTTTCCCTTCTATTTCGCAAATATGTAGGCCAATAGTGTTCGCTATAATTTTGCTGTAATCTGCACTTAAAACTAAAGATCTCTACCGAATTTCAGCCCACCAGGTTCAGATTTGTAGAAGTTAAGGAAGAGGGGGGACAGGGTCATTTTTTGCAATTTTTTCAAAAAAATTTAATTTCTTTCCCTTCTATTTCGCAAATATGTAGGCCAATCGTGTTCGCTATATTTTTCCTGTAATCTGCACTTAAAACTGAAGATCCCTGCTGAATTTCAGCTCACGAGGTTCAGATTAGTAGAAGTTAAGGGGGGGGGACAGGGTCATTTTTTGCAATTTTTTCGAAAAAATTTAATTTCTTTCCCTTCTATTTCGCAAATATGTAGGCCAATCGTGTTCGCTATATTTTTCCTGTAATCTGCACTTAAAACTAAAGATCTCTACCGAATTTCAGCCCACCCGGTTCAGATTTGTAGAAGTTAAGGGGGGGGACAGGGTCATTTTTGCAATTTTTTCAAAAAAATTTAATTTCTTTCCCTTCAATTTCGCAAATATGTAGGTCAATCTTGTTCGCTATATTTTTCCTGTAATCTGCACTTAAAACTAAAGATCCCTGCTGAATTTCAGCTCACGAGGTTCAGATTTGTAGAAGTTCAGGAAGTGGGGGGACAGGGTCATTTTTTGCAATTTTTTCAAAAAAATTTAATTTCTTTCCCTTCTATTTCGCAAATATGTAGGTCAATCGTGTTCGCTATATTTTTCCTGTAATCTGCATTTAAAACTAATGATCTCTACCGAATTTTAGCCCACCAGGTTCAGATTTGTAGAAGTTAAGGGGGGAGACAGGGTCATTTTTTGCAATTTTTTTGGAAAAAATTTAATTTCTTTCCCTTCTATTTCACAAATATGAAGACCTATCAGGTTCGCTATAATTTTCCTGTAATCTGCACTTAAAACTAAAGATCTCTACCGAATTTCAGCCCACCAGGTTCAGATTTGTAGAAGTTAAGGAAGTGGGGGGACAGGGTCATTTTTTGCAATTTTTTCAAAAAAATTTAATTTCTTTCTCTTCTATTTCGCAAATATGTAGGCCAATCGTGTTCGCTATATTTTTCCTGTAATCTGCACTTAAAACTAAAGATCCCTACCGAATTTCAAATCACCAGGTTCAGATTTGTAGAAGTTAAGGGTGGGGGACAGGGTCATTTTTTGCAATTTTTTCAAAAAAATTTAATTTCTTTCCCTTCTATTTCGCAAATATGTAGGCCAATCGTGTTCGCTATATTTTTGCTGTAATCTGCACTTAAAACTAAAGATCTCTACCGAATTTCAGCCCACCCGGTTCAGATTTGTAGAAGTTAAGGGGGGGGACAGGGTCATTTTTGCAATTTTTTCAAAAAAATTTAATTTCTTTCCCTTCAATTTCGCAAATATGTAGGTCAATCTTGTTCGCTATATTTTTCCTGTAATCTGCACTTAAAACTAAAGATCCCTGCTGAATTTCAGCTCACGAGGTTCAGATTTGTAGAAGTTCAGGAAGTGGGGGGACAGGGTCATTTTTTGCAATTTTTTCAAAAAAATTTAATTTCTTTCCCTTCTATTTCGCAAATATGTAGGTCAATCGTGTTCGCTATATTTTTCCTGTAATCTGCATTTAAAACTAATGATCTCTACCGAATTTTAGCCCACCAGGTTCAGATTTGTAGAAGTTAAGGGGGGAGACAGGGTCATTTTTTGCAATTTTTTTGGAAAAAATTTAATTTCTTTCCCTTCTATTTCACAAATATGAAGACCTATCAGGTTCGCTATAATTTTCCTGTAATCTGCACTTAAAACTAAAGATCTCTACCGAATTTCAGCCCACCAGGTTCAGATTTGTAGAAGTTAAGGAAGTGGGGGGACAGGGTCATTTTTTGCAATTTTTTCAAAAAAATTTAATTTCTTTCCCTTCTATTTCGCAAATATGTAGGCCAATCGTGTTCGCTATATTTTTCCTGTAATCTGCACTTAAAACTAAAGATCCCTACCGAATTTCAAATCACCAGGTTCAGATTTGTAGAAGTTAAGGGTGGGGGACAGGGTCATTTTTTGCAATTTTTTCAAAAAAATTTAATTTCTTTCCCTTCTATTTCGCAAATATGTAGGCCAATCGTGTTCGCTATATTTTTCCTGTAATCTGCACTTAAAACTAATGATCTCTACCGAATTTCAGCCCACCAGGTTCAGATTTGTAGAAGTTAAGGGGGTGGGGGGGCAGGGTCATTTTTTGCAATTTTTTCAAAAAAATTTAATTTCTTTCCCTTCTATTTCGCAAATATGTAGGTCAATCGTGTTCGCTATATTTTTCCTGTAATCTGCACTTATAACTGAAGATCCCTGCTGAATTTCAGCTCACGAGGTTCAGATTTGTAGAAGTTAAGGAAGTGG
This sequence comes from Leptopilina drosophilae, assembly GCA_032873175.1. Lineage (NCBI taxonomy): Eukaryota > Metazoa > Arthropoda > Insecta > Hymenoptera > Figitidae > Leptopilina > Leptopilina drosophilae. Next base: position 15,432,135 of record CM065486.1, read on the forward strand.
GGGGACAGGGTCATTTTTTGCAATTTTTTCAAAAAAATTTAATTTCTTTCCCTTCTATTTCGCAAATATGTAGGCCAATCGTGTTCGCTATATTTTTCCTGTAATCTGCACTTAAAACTGAAGATCCCTGCTGAATTTCAGCTCACGAGGTTCAGATTTGTAGAAGTTAAGGGGGGGGACAGGGTCATTTTTTGCAATTTTTTCGAAAAAATTTAATTTCTTTCCCTTCTATTTCGCAAATATGTAGGCCAATAGTGTTTGCTATAATTTTGCTGTAATCTGCACTTAAAACTAAAGATACCTGCTGAATTTCAGCTCACGAGGTTCAGATTTGTAGAAGTTCAGGAAGTGGGGGGACAGGGTCATTTTTTGCAATTTTTTCAAAAAAATTTAATTTCTTTCCCTTCTATTTCGCAAATATGTAGGTCAATCGTGTTCGCTATATTTTTCCTGTAATCTGCACTTAAAACTAATGATCTCTACCGAATTTTAGCCCACCAGGTTCAGATTTGTAGAAGTTAAGGGGGGGACAGGGTCATTTTTTGCAATTTTTTCGAAAAAATTTAATTTCTTTCCCTTCTATTTCGCAAATATGTAGGTCAATCTTGTTCGCTATATTTTTCCTGTAATCTGCACTTAAAACTAAAGATCCCTGCTGAATTTCAGCTCACGAGGTTCAGATTTGTAGAAGTTCAGGAAGTGGGGGGACAGGGTCATTTTTTGCAATTTTTTCAAAAAAATTTAATTTCTTTCCCTTCTATTTCGCAAATATGTAGGCCAATCGTGTTCGCTATATTTTTCCTGTAATCTGCACTTAAAACTGAAGATCCCTGCTGAATTTCAGCTCACGAGGTTCAGATTTGTAGAAGTTAAGGGTGGGGGGACAAGGTCATTTTTTGCAATTTTTTGAAAAAAATTTAATTTCTTTCCCTTCTATTTCGCAAATATGTAGGCCAATCGTGTTCGCTATATTTTTCCTGTAATCTGCACTTAAAACTAAAGATCTCTACCGAATTTCAGCCCACCCGGTTCAGATTTGTAGAAGTTAAGGGGGGGACAGGGTCATTTTTTGCAATTTTTTCAAAAAAATTTAATTTCTTTCCCTTCTATTTCGCACATATGTAGGCCAAACGTGTTTGCTATATTTTTCCTGTAATCTGCACTTAAAACTGGAGATCCCTGCTGCATTTCAGCTCACGAGGTTCAGATTTGTAGAAGTTAAGGGGGGGGGCAGGATCCTTTTTTTCAATTTTTTCGAAAAAATTTAATTTCTTTCCCTTCTATTTCGCAAATATGTAGGCCAATCGTGTTCGCTATATTTTTCCTGTAATCTGCACTTAAAACTAAAGATCTCTACCGAATTTCAGCCCACCCGGTTCAGATTTGTAGAAGTTAAGGGGGGACAGGGTCATTTTTGCAATTTTTTCAAATAAATTTAATTTCTTTCCCTTCTATTTCGCAAATATGTAGGTCAATCTTGTTCGCTATATTTTTCCTGTAATCTGCACTTAAAACTAAAGATCCCTGCTGAATTTCAGCTCACGAGGTTCAGATTTGTAGAAGTTCAGGAAGTGGGGGGACAGGGTCATTTTTTGCAATTTTTTCAAAAAAATTTAATTTCTTTTCCTTCTATTTCGCAAATATGTAGGCCAATAGTGTTCGCTATAATTTTGCTGTAATCTGCACTTAAAACTAAAGATCTTTACCGAATTTCAGCCCACCAGGTTCAGATTTGTAGAAGTTAAGGGGGGAGACAGGGTCATTTTTTGCAATTTTTTCGAAACAATTTAATTTCTTTCCCTTCTATTTCACAAATATGAAGACCTATCAGGTTCGCTATAATTTTCCTGTAATCTGCACTTAAAACTAAAGATCTCTACCGAATTTCAGCCCACCAGGTTCAGATTTGTAGAAGTTAAGGAAGTGGGGGGACAGGGTCATTTTTTGCAATTTTTTCAAAAAAATTTAATTTCTTTCCCTTCTATTTCGCAAATATGTAGGCCAATCGTGTTCGCTATATTTTTCCTGTAATCTGCACTTAAAACTGAAGATCCCTGCTGAATTTCAGCTCACGAGGTTCAGATTTGTAGAAGTTAAGGGAGTGGGGGACAGGGTCATTTTTTGCAATTTTTTCGAAAAAATTTAATTTCTTTCCCTTCTATTTCGCAAATATGTAGGCCAATCGTGTTCGCTATATTTTTCCTGTAATCTACACTTAAAACTAAAGATCTCTACCGAATTTCAGCCCACCCGGTTCAGATTTGTAGAAGTTAAGGGGGGGGACAGGGTCATTTTTGCAATTTTTTCAAAAAAATTTAATTTCTTTCCCTTCTATTTCGCAAATATGTAGGTCAATCTTGTTCGCTATATTTTTCCTGTAATCTGCACTTAAAACTAAAGATCCCTGCTGAATTTCAGCTCACGAGGTTCAGATTTGTAGAAGTTCAGGAAGTGGGGGGACAGGGTCATTTTTTGCAATTTTTTCAAAAAAATTTAATTTCTTTTCCTTCTATTTCGCAAATATGTAGGCCAATAGTGTTCGCTATAATTTTGCTGTAATCTGCACTTAAAACTAAAGATCTTTACCGAATTTCAGCCCACCAGGTTCAGATTTGTAGAAGTTAAGGGGGGAGACAGGGTCATTTTTTGCAATTTTTTCGAAACAATTTAATTTCTTTCCCTTCTATTTCACAAATATGAAGACCTATCAGGTTCGCTATAATTTTCCTGTAATCTGCACTTAAAACTAAAGATCTCTACCGAATTTCAGCCCACCAGGTTCAGATTTGTAGAAGTTAAGGAAGTGGGGGGACAGGGTCATTTTTTGCAATTTTTTCAAAAAAATTTAATTTCTTTCCCTTCTATTTCGCAAATATGTAGGCCAATCGTGTTCGCTATATTTTTCCTGTAATCTGCACTTAAAACTGAAGATCCCTGCTGAATTTCAGCTCACGAGGTTCAGATTTGTAGAAGTTAAGGGGGGGGAGGACAGGGTCATTTTTTGCAATTTTTTCGAAAAAATTTAATTTCTTTCCCTTCTATTTCGCAAATATGTAGGCCAATCGTGTTCGCTATATTTTTCCTGTAATCTACACTTAAAACTAAAGATCTCTACCGAATTTCAGCCCACCCGGTTCAGATTTGTAGAAGTTAAGGGGGGGGACAGGGTCATTTTTGCAATTTTTTCAAAAAAATTTAATTTCTTTCCCTTCTATTTCGCAAATATGTAGGTCAATCTTGTTCGCTATATTTTTCCTGTAATCTGCACTTAAAACTAAAGATCCCTGCTGAATTTCAGCTCACGAGGTTCAGATTTGTAGAAGTTCAGGAAGTGGGGGGACAGGGTCATTTTTTGCAATTTTTTCAAAAAAATTTAATTTCTTTTCCTTCTATTTCGCAAATATGTAGGCCAATAGTGTTCGCTATAATTTTGCTGTAATCTGCACTTAAAACTAAAGATCTTTACCGAATTTCAGCCCACCAGGTTCAGATTTGTAGAAGTTAAGGGGGGAGACAGGGTCATTTTTTGCAATTTTTTCGAAACAATTTAATTTCTTTCCCTTCTATTTCACAAATATGAAGACCTATCAGGTTCGCTATAATTTTCCTGTAATCTGCACTTAAAACTAAAGATCTCTACCGAATTTCAGCCCACCAGGTTCAGATTTGTAGAAGTTAAGGAAGTGGGGGGACAGGGTCATTTTTTGCAATTTTTTCAAAAAAATTTAATTTCTTTCCCTTCTATTTCGCAAATATGTAGGCCAATCGTGTTCGCTATATTTTTCCTGTAATCTGCACTTAAAACTGAAGATCCCTGCTGAATTTCAGCTCACGAGGTTCAGATTTGTAGAAGTTAAGGGGGGGGGGGACAGGGTCATTTTTTGCAATTTTTTCGAAAAAATTTAATTTCTTTCCCTTCTATTTCGCAAATATGTAGGCCAATCGTGTTCGCTATATTTTTCCTGTAATCTACACTTAAAACTAAAGATCTCTACCGAATTTCAGCCCACCCGGTTCAGATTTGTAGAAGTTAAGGGGGGGGACAGGGTCATTTTTGCAATTTTTTCAAAAAAATTTAATTTCTTTCCCTTCTATTTCGCAAATATGTAGGCCAATCGTGTTCGCTATATTTTTCCTGTAATCTGCACTTAAAACTAATGATCTCTACCGAATTTCAGCCCACCAGGTTCAGATTTGTAGAAGTTAAGGGGGTGGGGGGGCAGGGTCATTTTTTGCAATTTTTTCAAAAAAATTTAATTTCTTTCCCTTCTATTTCGCAAATATGTAGGTCAATCGTGTTCGCTATATTTTTCCTGTAATCTGCACTTATAACTGAAGATCCCTGCTGAATTTCAGCTCACGAGGTTCAGATTTGTAGAAGTTAAGGAAGTGGGGGGACAGGGTCATTTTTTGCAATTTTTTCAAAAAAATTTAATTTCTTTCCCTTCTATTTCGCAAATATGTAGGCCAATCGTGTTCGCTATATTTTTCCTGTAATCTGCACTTAAAACTGAAGATCCCTGCTGAATTTCAGCTCACGAGGTTCAGATTTGTAGAAGTTAAGGGGGGGGACAGGGTCATTTTTTGCAATTTTTTCGAAAAAATTTAATTTCTTTCCCTTCTATTTCGCAAATATGTAGGCCAATAGTGTTTGCTATAATTTTGCTGTAATCTGCACTTAAAACTAAAGATACCTGCTGAATTTCAGCTCACGAGGTTCAGATTTGTAGAAGTTCAGGAAGTGGGGGGACAGGGTCATTTTTTGCAATTTTTTTTGAAAAAATTTTATTCCTTTCTCTTCTATTTCGCAAATATGTAGGCCAATCGTGTTCGCTATATTTTTCCTGTAATCTGCACTTAAAACTAATGATCTCTACCGAATTTTAGCCCACCAGGTTCAGATTTGTAGAAGTTAAGGGGGGGACAGGGTCATTTTTTGCAATTTTTTCGAAAAAATTTAATTTCTTTCCCTTCTATTTCGCAAATATGTAGGTCAATCTTGTTCGCTATATTTTTCCTGTAATCTGCACTTAAAACTAAAGATCCCTGCTGAATTTCAGCTCACGAGGTTCAGATTTGTAGAAGTTCAGGAAGTGGGGGGACAGGGTCATTTTTTGCAATTTTTTCAAAAAAATTTAATTTCTTTCCCTTCTATTTCGCAAATATGTAGGCCAATCGTGTTCGCTATATTTTTCCTGTAATCTGCACTTAAAACTGAAGATCCCTGCTGAATTTCAGCTCACGAGGTTCAGATTTGTAGAAGTTAAGGGGGGGGGACAGGGTCATTTTTTGCAATTTTTTCGAAAAAATTTAATTTCTTTCCCTTCTATTTCGCAAATATGTAGGCCAATCGTGTTCGCTATATTTTTCCTGTAATCTGCACTTAAAACTAAAGATCTCTACCGAATTTCAGCCCACCCGGTTCAGATTTGTAGAAGTTAAGGGGGGGGACAGGGTCATTTTTTGCAATTTTTTCAAAAAAATTTAATTTCTTTCCCTTCTATTTCGCAAATATGTAGGCCAATCGTGTTTGCTATATTTTTCCTGTAATCTGCACTTAAAACTGAAGATCCCTGCTGAATTTCAGCTCACGAGGTTCAGATTTGTAGAAGTTAAGCGGGGGGGACAGGGTCATTTTTTGCAATTTTTTCGAAAAAATTTAATTTCTTTCCCTTCTATTTCGCAAATATGTAGGCCAATCGTGTTCGCTATATTTTTCCTGTAATCTGCACTTAAAACTAAAGATCTCTACCGAATTTCAGCCCACCCGGTTCAGATTTGTAGAAGTTAAGGGGGGGACAGGGTCATTTTTGCAATTTTTTCAAAAAAATTTAATTTCTTTCCCTTCTATTTCGCAAATATGTAGGTCAATCTTGTTCGCTATATTTTTCCTGTAATCTGCACTTAAAACTAAAGATCCCTGCTGAATTTCAGCTCACGAGGTTCAGATTTGTAGAAGTTCAGGAAGTGGGGGGACAGGGTCATTTTTTGCAATTTTTTCAAAAAAATTTAATTTCTTTTCCTTCTATTTCGCAAATATGTAGGCCAATAGTGTTCGCTATAATTTTGCTGTAATCTGCACTTAAAACTAAAGATCTTTACCGAATTTCAGCCCACCAGGTTCAGATTTGTAGAAGTTAAGGGGGGAGACAGGGTCATTTTTTGCAATTTTTTCGAAACAATTTAATTTCTTTCCCTTCTATTTCACAAATATGAAGACCTATCAGGTTCGCTATAATTTTCCTGTAATCTGCACTTAAAACTAAAGATCTCTACCGAATTTCAGCCCACCAGGTTCAGATTTGTAGAAGTTAAGGAAGTGGGGGGACAGGGTCATTTTTTGCAATTTTTTCAAAAAAATTTAATTTCTTTCCCTTCTATTTCGCAAATATGTAGGCCAATCGTGTTCGCTATATTTTTCCTGTAATCTGCACTTAAAACTGAAGATCCCTGCTGAATTTCAGCTCACGAGGTTCAGATTTGTAGAAGTTAAGGGGGGGGGGACAGGGTCATTTTTTGCAATTTTTTCGAAAAAATTTAATTTCTTTCCCTTCTATTTCGCAAATATGTAGGCCAATCGTGTTCGCTATATTTTTCCTGTAATCTACACTTAAAACTAAAGATCTCTACCGAATTTCAGCCCACCCGGTTCAGATTTGTAGAAGTTAAGGGGGGGACAGGGTCATTTTTGCAATTTTTTCAAAAAAATTTAATTTCTTTCCCTTCTATTTCGCAAATATGTAGGTCAATCTTGTTCGCTATATTTTTCCTGTAATCTGCACTTAAAACTAAAGATCCCTGCTGAATTTCAGCTCACGAGGTTCAGATTTGTAGAAGTTCAGGAAGTGGGGGGACAGGGTCATTTTTTGCAATTTTTTCCAAAAAAATTTAATTTCTTTCCCTTCTATTTCGCAAATATGTAGGCCAATAGTGTTCGCTATAATTTTGCTGTAATCTGCACTTAAAACTAAAGATCTCTACCGAATTTCAGCCCACCAGGTTCAGATTTGTAGAAGTTAAGGAAGTGGGGGGACAGGGTCATTTTTTGCAATTTTTTCAAAAAAATTTAATTTCTTTCCCTTCTATTTCGCAAATATGTAGGCCAATCGTGTTCGCTATATTTTTCCTGTAATCTGCACTTAAAACTAAAGATGTCTACCGAATTTCAGCCCACCCGGTTCAGATTTGTAGAAGTTAAGGGGGGGGACAGGGTCATTTTTGCAATTTTTTCAAAAAAATTTAATTTCTTTCCCTTCTTTTTCGCAAATATGTAGGTCAATCTTGTTCGCTATATTTTTCCTGTAATCTGCACTTAAAACTAAAGATCCCTGCTGAATTTCAGCTCACGAGGTTCAGATTTGTAGAAGTTCAGGGGGGGCAGGGTCAATTTTTGTTATTTTTTTCAGAAAATTTAATTTCTTTCCCTTCTATTTCACAAATATGAAGACCTATAAGGTTCGCTGTAATTTTCCTGTAATCCGCACTGAAAACTAAAGATCTCTACTGAATTTCAGCCCACCAGGTTCAGATTTGTAGAAGTTAAGGGGGGTGGGGGACAGGGTCATTTTTTGCAATTTTTTCGAAAAAATTCAATTTCTTTCCCTTCTAGTTCTCAAATATGAAGACCTATCAGGTTCGCTATAATTTTCCTGTAATCTGCACTAAAACTAAAGATCTCTACCGAATTTCAGCCCACCAGGTTCAGATTTGTAGAAGTTAAGGGGGTGGGGGGACTGGGTCATTTTTTGCAATTTTTTCAAAAAAATTTAATTTCTTTCCCTTCTATTTCGCAAATATGTAGGTCAATCGTGTTCGCTATATTTTTCCTGTAATCTGCACTTAATACTGAAGATCCCTGCTGAATTTCAGCTCACGAGGTTCAGATTTGTAGAAGTTAAAGGAGGGGGACAGGGTCAATTTTTGCAATTTTTTTAAAAAATTTAATTTCTTTCCCTTCTATTTCGCAAATATGTAGGCCAATCGTGTTCGCTATATTTTTTCTGTAATCTGCACTTAAAACTAAAAACCTCTACCGAATTTCAGCCCACCCGGTACAGATTTGTAGAAGTTAAGGGGGGGGACAGGGTCATTTTTGCAATTTTTTCAAAAAAATTTAATTTCTTTCCCTTCTATTTCGCAAATATGTAGGTCAATCGTGTTCGCTATATTTTTCCTGTAATCTGCACTTAATACTGAAAATCCCTGCTGAATTATAGCTCACGAGGTTCAGATTTGTAGAAGTTAAGGGGGGGGGGACAGAGTCATTTCCCTTCTATTTCGCAAATATGTAGGCGAATCGTGTTTGCTATAATTTTCCTGTAATCTGCACTTAAAACTAAAGATCCCTACCGACTTTCAAATCACCAGGTTCAGATTTGTAGAAGTTAAGGGTGGGGGACAGGGTCATTTTTTGCAATTTTTTCAAAAAAATTTAATTTCTTTCCCTTCTATTTTGCAAATATGTAGGTCAATCGTGTTCGCTATATTTTTCCTGTAATCTGCACTTAAAACTGAAGATCCCTGCTGAATTTCAGCTCAGGAGGTTCAGATTTGTAGAAGTTCAGGGGGGGGGCAGGGTCAATTTTTGCAATTTTTTCAAAAAAATTTAATTTCTTTCCCTTCTATTTCGCAAATATGTAGGCCAATCGTGTTCGCTATAATTAAGCTGTAATCTGCACTTAAAGCTAAAGATCTCTACCGAATTTCAGCCCACCCGGTTCAGATTTGTAGAAGTTAAGGGGGGGGCAGGGTCATTTTTGCAATTTTTTCGAAAAAATTTAATTTCTTTCCCTTCTATTTCGCAAATATGTAGGCAAATCGTGTTCGCTATACTTTTCCTGTAATCTGCACTTAAAGCTAAAGATCTCTACCGAATTTCAGCCCACCCGGTTCAGATTTGTAGAAGTTAAGGGGGAAGACAGGGTCATTTTTGCAATTTTTTCAAAAAAATTTAATTTCTTTCCCTTCTATTTCGCAAATATGTAGGCTAATCGTGTTTGCTATAATTAAGCTGTAATCTGCACTTAAAACTAAAGATCTCTACCGAATTTCAGCCCACCAGGTTCAGATTTGTAGAAGTTAAGGGGGGGAAAGTGTCATTTTTTGCAATTTTTTCAAAAAAATTTTATTTCTTTCCCTTCTATTTCGCAAATATGTAGGCCAATCGTGTTTGCTATATTTTTCCTGTAATCTGCACTTAAAACTGAAGATCCCTGCTGAATTTCAGCTCATCAGGTGCAGATTTGTAGAAGTTAAGGAGGAGGACAGGGTCATTTTTTGCAATTTTTTCGAAAAAAATTTAATTTCTTTCCCTTCTATTTTGCAAATATTTAGGAAAATCGTGTTCGCTATACTTTTCCTGTAATCTGCACGTAAAACTGAAGATCCCTGCAGAATTTCAGCTCACGAGGTTCAGATTTGTAGAAGTTAAGGGGGGGGACAGGGTCATGTTTGCAATTGTATCAAAAAAAATTTAATTTCTTTCCCTTCTATTTCGCAAATATGTAGGCCAATCTTGTTCGCTATAATTAAGCTGTAATCTGCACTTAAAGCTAAAGATCTCTACCGAATTTCAGCCCACCCGGTTCAGATTTGTAGAAGTTAAGGGGGGGGACAGGGTCATTTTTGCAATTTTTTCAAAAAAATTTAATTTCTTTCCCTTCTATTTCGCAAATATGTAGGCCAATCGTGTTCGCTATAATTAAGCTGTAATCTGCACTTAAAGCTAAAGATCTCTACCGAATTTCAGCCCACCCAGTTCAGATTTGCAGAAGTTAAGGGGGGGACAGGGTCATTTTTTGCAATTTTTTCGAAAAAATTTAATTTCTTTCCCTTCTATTTCGCAAATATGTAGGCAAATCGTGTTCGCTATACTTTTCCTGTAATCTGCACTTGAAGCTAAAGATCTCTACCGAATTTCAGCCCACCCGGTTCAGATTTGTAGAAGTTAAGGGGGGGGGACAGTGTCATTTTTGCAATTTTTTCAAAAAAATTTAATTTCTTTCCCTTCTATTTCGCAAATATGTAGGCCAATCGTGTTCGCTATAATTAAGCTGTAATCTGCACTTAAAGCTAAAGATCTCTACCGAATTTCAGCCCACCCAGTTCAGATTTGCAGAAGTTAAGGGGGGGACAGGGTCATTTTTTGCAATTTTTTCGAAAAAATTTAATTTCTTTCCCTTCTATTTCGCAAATATGTAGGCAAATCGTGTTCGCTATACTTTTCCTGTAATCTGCACTTGAAGCTAAAGATCTCTACCGAATTTCAGCCCACCCGGTTCAGATTTGTAGAAGTTAAGGGGGGGGGACAGTGTCATTTTTGCAATTTTTTCAAAAAAATTTAATTTCTTTCCCTTCTATTTCGCAAATATGTAGGCCAATCGTGTTCGCTATAATTAAGCTGTAATCTGCACTTAAAGCTAAAGATCTCTACCGAATTTCAGCCCACCCAGTTCAGATTTGCAGAAGTTAAGGGGGGGACAGGGTCATTTTTTGCAATTTTTTCGAAAAAATTTAATTTCTTTCCCTTCTATTTCGCAAATATGTAGGCAAATCGTGTTCGCTATACTTTTCCTGTAATCTGCACTTGAAGCTAAAGATCTCTACCGAATTTCAGCCCACCCGGTTCAGATTTGTAGAAGTTAAGGGGGGGGCAGGGTCATTTTTGCAATTTTTTCGAAAAAATTTAATTTCTTTCCCTTCTATTTCGCAAATATGTAGGCAAATCGTGTTCGCTATACTTTTCCTGTAATCTGCACTTAAAGCTAAAGATCTCTACCGAATTTCAGCCCACCCGGTTCAGATTTGTAGAAGTTAAGGGGGAAGACAGGGTCATTTTTGCAATTTTTTCAAAAAAATTTAATTTCTTTCCCTTCTATTTCGCAAATATGTAGGCTAATCGTGTTCGCTATAATTAAGCTGTAATCTGCACTTAAAACTAAAGATCTCTACCGAATTTCAGCCCACCAGGTTCAGATTTGTAGAAGTTAAGGGGGGGAAAGTGTCATTTTTTGCAATTTTTTCAAAAAAATTTTATTTCTTTCCCTTCTATTTCGCAAATATGTAGGCCAATCGTGTTTGCTATATTTTTCCTGTAATCTGCACTTAAAACTGAAGATCCCTGCTGAATTTCAGCTCATCAGGTGCAGATTTGTAGAAGTTAAGGAGGAGGACAGGGTCATTTTTTGCAATTTTTTCGAAAAAATTTAATTTCTTTCCCTTCTATTTTGCAAATATTTAGGAAAATCGTGTTCGCTATACTTTTCCTGTAATCTGCACGTAAAACTGAAGATCCCTGCAGAATTTCAGCTCACGAGGTTCAGATTTGTAGAAGTTAAGGGGGGGGACAGGGTCATTTTTGCAATTTTTTCAAAAAAATTTAATTTCTTTCCCTTCTATTTCGCAAATATGTAGGCCAATCTTGTTCGCTATAATTAAGCTGTAATCTGCACTTAAAGCTAAAGATCTCTACCGAATTTCAGCCCACCCGGTTCAGATTTGTAGAAGTTAAGGGGGGGGACAGGGTCATTTTTGCAATTTTTTCAAAAAAATTTAATTTCTTTCCCTTCTATTTCGCAAATATGTAGGCCAATCGTGTTCGCTATAATTAAGCTGTAATCTGCACTTAAAGCTAAAGATCTCTACCGAATTTCAGCCCACCCAGTTCAGATTTGCAGAAGTTAAGGGGGGGACAGGGTCATTTTTTGCAATTTTTTCGAAAAAATTTAATTTCTTTCCCTTCTATTTCGCAAATATGTAGGCAAATCGTGTTCGCTATACTTTTCCTGTAATCTGCACTTGAAGCTAAAGATCTCTACCGAATTTCAGCCCACCCGGTTCAGATTTGTAGAAGTTAAGGGGGGGGGACAGTGTCATTTTTGCAATTTTTTCAAAAAAATTTAATTTCTTTCCCTTCTATTTCGCAAATATGTAGGCCAATCGTGTTCGCTATAATTAAGCTGTAATCTGCACTTAAAGCTAAAGATCTCTACCGAATTTCAGCCCACCCAGTTCAGATTTGCAGAAGTTAAGGGGGGGACAGGGTCATTTTTTGCAATTTTTTCGAAAAAATTTAATTTCTTTCCCTTCTATTTCGCAAATATGTAGGCAAATCGTGTTCGCTATACTTTTCCTGTAATCTGCACTTGAAGCTAAAGATCTCTACCGAATTTCAGCCCACCCGGTTCAGATTTGTAGAAGTTAAGGGGGGGGGACAGTGTCATTTTTGCAATTTTTTCAAAAAAATTTAATTTCTTTCCCTTCTATTTCGCAAATATGTAGGCCAATCGTGTTCGCTATAATTAAGCTGTAATCTGCACTTAAAGCTAAAGATCTCTACCGAATTTCAGCCCACCCAGTTCAGATTTGCAGAAGTTAAGGGGGGGACAGGGTCATTTTTTGCAATTTTTTCGAAAAAAATTTAATTTCTTTCCCTTCTATTTCGCAAATATGTAGGCAAATCGTGTTCGCTATACTTTTCCTGTAATCTGCACTTGAAGCTAAAGATCTCTACCGAATTTCAGCCCACCCGGTTCAGATTTGTAGAAGTTAAGGGGGGGGGGACAGTGTCATTTTTGCAATTTTTTCAAAAAAATTTAATTTCTTTCCCTTCTATTTCGCAAATATGTAGGCCAATCGTGTTCGCTATAATTAAGCTGTAATCTGCACTTAAAGCTAAAGATCTCTACCGAATTTCAGCCCACCCAGTTCAGATTTGCAGAAGTTAAGGGGGGGACAGGGTCATTTTTTGCAATTTTTTCGAAAAAATTTAATTTCTTTCCCTTCTATTTCGCAAATATGTAGGCAAATCGTGTTCGCTATACTTTTCCTGTAATCTGCACTTGAAGCTAAAGATCTCTACCGAATTTCAGCCCACCCGGTTCAGATTTGTAGAAGTTAAGGGGGGGGGGACAGTGTCATTTTTGCAATTTTTTCAAAAAAATTTAATTTCTTTCCCTTCTATTTCGCAAATATGTAGGCAAATCGTGTTCGCTATACTTTTCCTGTAATCTGCACTTGAAGCTAAAGATCTCTACCGAATTTCAGCCCACCCGGTTCAGATTTGTAGAAGTTAAGGGGGGGGACAGGGTCATTTTTGCAATTTTTTCAAAAAAATTTAATTTCTTTCCCTTCTATTTCGCAAATTTGTAGGCAAATCGTGTGCGCTATACTTTTCCTGTAATCTGCAGTTAAAGCTAAAGATCTCTACCGAATTTCAGCCCACCCAGTTCAGATTTGCAGAAGTTAATGGGGGGGGACAGGGTCATTTTTTGCAATTTTTTCGAAAAAAATTCAATTTCTTTCCCTTCTATTTCACAAATATGAAGACCTATCAGGTTCGCTATAATTTTCCTGTAATCTGCACTTAAAACTAAAGATCCCTACCGAATTTCAGCCCACCAGGTTCAGATTTGTAGAAGTTAAGGGGGGACAGTGTCATTTTTTGCAATTTTTTCAAAAAAATTTTATTTCTTTCCCTTCTATTTCGCAAATATGTAGGCAAATCGTGTTCGCTATACTTTTCCTGTAATCTGCACTTAAAGCTAAAGATCTCTACCGAATTTCAGCCCACCAGGTTCAGATTTGTAGAAGTTCAGGGGGGAAAGGGTCATTTTTTGCAATTTTTTCGAAAAAATTTAATTTCTTTCCCTTCTATTTCGCAAATATGTAGGCAAATCGTGTTCGCTATACTTTTCCTGTAATCTGCACTTAAAGCTAAAGATCTCTACCGAATTTCAGCCCACCCGGTTCAGATTTGTAGTAGTTAAGGGGGGGGACAGGGTCATTTTTGCAATTTTTTCAAAAAAATTTAATTTCTTTCCCTTCTATTTCGCAAATATGTAGGCCAATCATGTTTGCTATATTTTTCCTGTAATCTGCACTTAAAACTGAAGATCCCTGCCGAATTTCAGCTCATCAGGTGCAGATTTGTAGAAGTTAAGGAGGGGGACAGGGTCATTTTTTGCAATTTTTTCGAAAAAATTTAATTTCTTTCCCTTCTATTTCGCAAATATGTAGGCAAATCGTGTTCGCTATACTTTTCCTGTAATCTGCACGTAAAACTGAAGATCCCTGCAGAATTTCAGCTCACGAGGTTCAGATTTGTAGAAGTTAAGGGGGGGACAGGGTCATTTTTGCAATTTTTTAAAAAAAAATTAAATTTCTTTCCCTTATATTTCGCAAATATGTAGGTCAATAGTGTTTGCTATAATTTTGCTGTAATCTGCACTTAAAACTAAAGATCCCTGCTGAATTTCAGCTCACGAGGTTCAGATTTGTAGAAGTTCAGGAAGTGGGGGGACAGGGTCATTTTTTGCAATTTTTTCAAAAAAATTTAATTTCTTTCCCTTCTATTTCGCAAATATGTAGGTCAATCGTGTTCGCTATATTTTTCCTGTAATCTGCACTTAAAACTAATGATCTCTACCGAATTTTAGCCCACCAGGTTCAGATTTGTAGAAGTTAAGGGGGGAGACAGGGTCATTTTTTGCAATTTTTTCGAAAAAATTTAATTTCTTTCCCTTCTATTTCGCAAATATGTAGGTCAATCTTGTTCGCTATATTTTTCCTGTAATCTGCACTTAAAACTAAAGATCCCTGCTGAATTTCAGCTCACGAGGTTCAGATTTGTAGAAGTTCAGGAAGTGGGGGGACAGGGTCATTTTTTGCAATTTTTTCAAAAAAATTTAATTTCTTTCCCTTCTATTTCGCAAATATGTAGGCCAATCGTGTTCGCTATATTTTTCCTGTAATCTGCACTTAAAACTGAAGATCCCTGCTGAATTTCAGCTCACGAGGTTCAGATTTGTAGAAGTTAAGGGGGGGGGACAGGGTCATTGTTTGCAATTTTTTCGAAAAAATTTAATTTCTTTCCCTTCTATTTCGCAAATATGTAGGCCAATCGTGTTCGCTATATTTTTCCTGTAATCTGCACTTAAAACTAAAGATCTCTACCGAATTTCAGCCCACCCGGTTCAGATTTGTAGAAGTTAAGGGGGGAGACAGGGTCATTTTTTCCAATTTTTTCAAAAAAATTTAATTTCTTTCCCTTCTATTTCGCAAATATGTAGGCCAATCGTGTTTGCTATATTTTTCCTGTAATCTGCACTTAAAACTGAAGATCCCTGCTGAATTTCAGCTCACGAGGTTCAGATTTGTAGAAGTTAAGCGGGGGGGACAGGGTCATTTTTTGCAATTTTTTCGAAAAAATTTAATTTCTTTCCCTTCTATTTCGCTAATATGTAGGCCAATCGTGTTCGCTATATTTTTCCTGTAATCTGCACTTAAAACTAAAGATCTCTACCGAATTTCAGCCCACCCGGTTCAGATTTGTAGAAGTTAAGGGGGGGGACAGGGTCATTTTTGCAATTTTTTCAAAAAAATTTAATTTCTTTCCCTTCTATTTCGCAAATATGTAGGTCAATCTTGTTCGCTATATTTTTCCTGTAATCTGCACTTAAAACTAAAGATCCCTGCTGAATTTCAGCTCACGAGGTTCAGATTTGTAGAAGTTCAGGAAGTGGGGGGACAGGGTCATTTTTTGCAATTTTTTCAAAAAAATTTAATTTCTTTTCCTTCTATTTCGCAAATATGTAGGCCAATAGTGTTCGCTATAATTTTGCTGTAATCTGCACTTAAAACTAAAGATCTCTACCGAATTTCAGCCCACCAGGTTCAGATTTGTAGAAGTTAAGGGGGGAGACAGGGTCATTTTTTGCAATTTTTTCGAAACAATTTAATTTCTTTCCCTTCTATTTCACAAATATGAAGACCTATCAGATTCGCTATAATTTTCCTGTAATCTGCACTTAAAACTAAAGATCTCTACCGAATTTCAGCCCACCAGGTTCAGATTTGTAGAAGTTAAGGAAGTGGGGGGACAGGGTCATTTTTTGCAATTTTTTCAAAAAAATTTAATTTCTTTCCCTTCTATTTCGCAAATATGTAGGCCAATCGTGTTCGCTATATTTTTCCTGTAATCTGCACTTAAAACTGAAGATCCCTGCTGAATTTCAGCTCACGAGGTTCAGATTTGTAGAAGTTAAGGGGGGGCGACAGGGTCATTTTTTGCAATTTTTAAAAAAAAAATTTAAATTCTTTCCCTTCTATTTCGCAAATATGTAGGCCAATCGTGTTCGCTATATTTTTCCTGTAATCTGCACTTAAAACTGAAGATCCTTACCGAATTTCAGCCCACCCGGTTCAGATTTGTAGAAGTTAAGGGGGGGGACAGGGTCATTTTTGCAATTTTTTCAAAAAAATTTAATTTCTTTCCCTTCTATTTCGCAAATATGTAGGTCAATCTTGTTCGCTATATTTTTCCTGTAATCTGCACTTAAAACTAAAGATCCCTGCTGAATTTCAGCTCACGAGGTTCAGATTTGTAGAAGTTCAGGAAGTGGGGGGACAGGGTCATTTTTTGCAATTTTTTCCAAAAAAATTTAATTTCTTTCCCTTCTATTTCGCAAATATGTAGGCCAATAGTGTTCGCTATAATTTTGCTGTAATCTGCACTTAAAACTAAAGATCTCTACCGAATTTCAGCCCACCAGGTTCAGATTTGTAGAAGTTAAGGAAGTGGGGGGACAGGGTCATTTTTTGCAATTTTTTCAAAAAAATTTAATTTCTTTCCCTTCTATTTCGCAAATATGTAGGCCAATCGTGTTCGCTATATTTTTCCTGTAATCTGCACTTAAAACTAAAGATGTCTACCGAATTTCAGCCCACCCGGTTCAGATTTGTAGAAGTTAAGGGGGGGGACAGGGTCATTTTTGCAATTTTTTCAAAAAAATTTAATTTCTTTCCCTTCTTTTTCGCAAATATGTAGGTCAATCTTGTTCGCTATATTTTTCCTGTAATCTGCACTTAAAACTAAAGATCCCTGCTGAATTTCAGCTCACGAGGTTCAGATTTGTAGAAGTTCAGGAAGTGGGGGGACAGGGTCATTTTTTGCAATTTTTTCCAAAAAAATTTAATTTCTTTCCCTTCTATTTCGCAAATATGTAGGCCAATAGTGTTCGCTATAATTTTGCTGTAATCTGCACTTAAAACTAAAGATCTCTACCGAATTTCAGCCCACCAGGTTCAGATTTGTAGAAGTTAAGGAAGTGGGGGGACAGGGTCATTTTTTGCAATTTTTTCAAAAAAATTTAATTTCTTTCCCTTCTATTTCGCAAATATGTAGGCCAATCGTGTTCGCTATATTTTTCCTGTAATCTGCACTTAAAACTAAAGATGTCTACCGAATTTCAGCCCACCCGGTTCAGATTTGTAGAAGTTAAGGGGGGGGACAGGGTCATTTTTGCAATTTTTTCAAAAAAATTTAATTTCTTTCCCTTCTATTTCGCAAATATGTAGGCCAATCGTGTTCGCTATATTTTTCCTGTAATCTGCACTTAAAACTAAAGATCTCTACCGAATTTCAGCCCACCCGGTTCAGATTTGTAGAAGTTAAGGGGGGGGACAGGGTCATTTTTTGCAATTTTTTCAAAAAAATTTAATTTCTTTCCCTTCTATTTCGCAAATATGTAGGCCAATCGTGTTTGCTATATTTTTCTTGTAATCTGCACTTAAAACTGAAGATCCCTGCTGAATTTCAGCTCACGAGGTTCAGATTTGTAGAAGTTAAGCGGGGGGGACAGGGTCATTTTTTGCAATTTTTTCGAAAAAATTTAATTTCTTTCCCTTCTATTTCGCAAATATGTAGGCCAATCGTGTTCGCTATATTTTTCCTGTAATCTGCACTTAAAACTAAAGATCTCTACCGAATTTCAGCCCACCCGGTTCAGATTTGTAGAAGTTAAGGGGGGGGACAGGGTCATTTTTGCAATTTTTTCAAAAAAATTTAATTTCTTTCCCTTCTATTTCGCAAATATGTAGGTCAATCTTGTTCGCTATATTTTTCCTGTAATCTGCACTTAAAACTAAAGATCCCTGCTGAATTTCAGCTCACGAGGTTCAGATTTGTAGAAGTTCAGGAAGTGGGGGGACAGGGTCATTTTTTGCAATTTTTTCAAAAAAATTTAATTTCTTTTCCTTCTATTTCGCAAATATGTAGGCCAATAGTGTTCGCTATAATTTTGCTGTAATCTGCACTTAAAACTAAAGATCTCTACCGAATTTCAGCCCACCAGGTTCAGATTTGTAGAAGTTAAGGGGGGAGACAGGGTCATTTTTTGCAATTTTTTCGAAACAATTTAATTTCTTTCCCTTCTATTTCACAAATATGAAGACCTATCAGGTTCGCTATAATTTTCCTGTAATCTGCACTTAAAACTAAAGATCTCTACCGAATTTCAGCCCACCAGGTTCAGATTTGTAGAAGTTAAGGAAGTGGGGGGACAGGGTCATTTTTTGCAATTTTTTCAAAAAAATTTAATTTCTTTCCCTTCTATTTCGCAAATATGTAGGCCAATCGTGTTCGCTATATTTTTCCTGTAATCTGCACTTAAAACTGAAGATCCCTGCTGAATTTCAGCTCACGAGGTTCAGATTTGTAGAAGTTAAGGGGGGGGGGACAGGGTCATTTTTTGCAATTTTTTCGAAAAAATTTAATTTCTTTCCCTTCTATTTCGCAAATATGTAGGCCAATCGTGTTCGCTATATTTTTCCTGTAATCTGCACTTAAAACTAAAGATCTCTACCGAATTTCAGCCCACCCGGTTCAGATTTGTAGAAGTTAAGGGGGGGGACAGGGTCATTTTTGCAATTTTTTCAAAAAAATTTAATTTCTTTCCCTTCTATTTCGCAAATATGTAGGTCAATCTTGTTCGCTATATTTTTCCTGTAATCTGCACTTAAAACTAAAGATCCCTGCTGAATTTCAGCTCACGAGGTTCAGATTTGTAGAAGTTCAGGAAGTGGGGGGACAGGGTCATTTTTTGCAATTTTTTCCAAAAAAATTTAATTTCTTTCCCTTCTATTTCGCAAATATGTAGGCCAATAGTGTTCGCTATAATTTTGCTGTAATCTGCACTTAAAACTAAAGATCCCTGCTGAATTTCAGCTCACGAGGTTCAGATTTGTAGAAGTTCAGGGGGGGCAGGGTCAATTTTTGTTATTTTTTTCAGAAAATTTAATTTCTTTCCCTTCTATTTCACAAATATGAAGACCTATCAGGTTCGCTGTAATTTTCCTGTAATCCGCACTGAAAACTAAAGATCTATACTGAATTTCAGCCCACCAGGTTCAGATTTGTAGAAGTTAAGGGGGGTGGGGGACAGGGTCATTTTTTGCAATTTTTTCGAAAAAATTCAATTTCTTTCCCTTCTAGTTCTCAAATATGAAGACCTATCAGGTTCGCTATAATTTTCCTGTAATCTGCACTAAAACTAAAGATCTCTACCGAATTTCAGCCCACCAGGTTCAGATTTGTAGAAGTTAAGGGGGTGGGGGGACTGGGTCATTTTTTGCAATTTTTTCAAAAAAATTTAATTTCTTTCCCTTCTATTTCGCAAATATGTAGGTCAATCGTGTTCGCTATATTTTTCCTGTAATCTGCACTTAATACTGAAGATCCCTGCTGAATTTCTGCTCACGAGGTTCAGATTTGTAGAAGTTAAAGGAGGGGGACAGGGTCAATTTTTGCAATTTTTTTAAAAAATTTAATTTCTTTCCCTTCTATTTCGCAAATATGTAGGCCAATCGTGTTCGCTATATTTTTTCTGTAATCTGCACTTAAAACTAAAAACCTCTACCGAATTTCAGCCCACCCGGTACAGATTTGTAGAAGTTAAGGGGGGGGACAGGGTCATTTTTGCAATTTTTTCAAAAAAATTTAATTTCTTTCCCTTCTATTTCGCAAATATGTAGGTCAATCGTGTTCGCTATATTTTTCCTGTAATCTGCACTTAATACTGAAAATCCCTGCTGAATTATAGCTCACGAGGTTCAGATTTGTAGAAGTTAAGGGGGGGGGGACAGAGTCATTTCCCTTCTATTTCGCAAATATGTAGGCGAATCGTGTTTGCTATAATTTTCCTGTAATCTGCACTTAAAACTAAAGATCCCTACCGACTTTCAAATCACCAGGTTCAGATTTGTAAAAGTTAAGGGTGGGGGACAGGGTCATTTTTTGCAATTTTTTCAAAAAAATTTAATTTCTTTCCCTTCTATTTCGCAAATATGTAGGTCAATCGTGTTCGCTATATTTTTCCTGTAATCTGCACTTAAAACTGAAGATCCCTGCTGAATTTCAGCTCAGGAGGTTCAGATTTGTAGAAGTTCAGGGGGGGGGCAGGGTCAATTTTTGCAATTTTTTCAAAAAAATTTAATTTCTTTCCCTTCTATTTCGCAAATATGTAGGCCAATCGTGTTCGCTATAATTAAGCTGTAATCTGCACTTAAAGCTAAAGATCTCTACCGAATTTCAGCCCACCCGGTTCAGATTTGTAGAAGTTAAGGGGGGGGCAGGGTCATTTTTTGCAATTTTTTCGAAAAAATTTAATTTCTTTCCCTTCTATTTCGCAAATATGTAGGCATATCGTGTGTTCGCTATACTTTTCCTGTAATCTGCACTTAAAGCTAAAGATCTCTACCGAATTTCAGCCCACCCGGTTCAGATTTGTAGAAGTTAAGGGGGAAGACAGGGTCATTTTTGCAATTTTTTCAAAAAAATTTAATTTCTTTCCCTTCTATTTCGCAAATATGTAGGCTAATCGTGTTCGCTATAATTAAGCTGTAATCTGCACTTAAAACTAAAGATCTCTACCGAATTTCAGCCCACCAGGTTCAGATTTGTAGAAGTTAAGGGGGGGAAAGTGGCATTTTTTGCAATTTTTTCAAAAAAATTTTATTTCTTTCCCTTCTATTTCGCAAATATGTAGGCCAATCGTGTTTGCTATATTTTTCCTGTAATCTGCACTTAAAACTGAAGATCCCTGCTGAATTTCAGCTCATCAGGTGCAGATTTGTAGAAGTTAAGGAGGAGGACAGGGTCATTTTTTGCAATTTTTTCGAAAAAATTTAATTTCTTTCCCTTCTATTTTGCAAATATTTAGGAAAATCGTGTTCGCTATACTTTTCCTGTAATCTGCACGTAAAACTGAAGATCCCTGCAGAATTTCAGCTCACGAGGTTCAGATTTGTAGAAGTTAAGGGGGGGGACAGGGTCATTTTTGCAATTTTTTCAAAAAAATTTAATTTCTTTCCCTTCTATTTCGCAAATATGTAGGCCAATCTTGTTCGCTATAATTAAGCTGTAATCTGCACTTAAAGCTAAAGATCTCTACCGAATTTCAGCCCACCCGGTTCAGATTTGTAGAAGTTAAGGGGGGGACAGGGTCATTTTTGCAATTTTTTTCAAAAAAATTTAATTTCTTTCCCTTCTATTTCGCAAATATGTAGGCCAATCGTGTTCGCTATAATTAAGCTGTAATCTGCACTTAAAGCTAAAGATCTCTACCGAATTTCAGCCCACCCAGTTCAGATTTGCAGAAGTTAAGGGGGGGACCGGGTGAGTTTTTGCAAATTTTTAGGAAAAAATTTAATTTCTTTACCTTCTATTTCGCAAATATGTAGGCAAATCGTGTTCGCTATACTTTTCCTGTAATCTGCACTTGAAGCTAAAGATCTCTACCGAATTTCAGCCCACCCGGTTCAGATTTGTAGAAGTTAAGGGGGGGGGGACAGTGTCATTTTTGCAATTTTTTCAAAAAAATTTAATTTCTTTCCCTTCTATTTCGCAAATATGTAGGCAAATCGTGTTCGCTATACTTTTCCTGTAATCTGCACTTGAAGCTAAAGATCTCTACCGAATTTCAGCCCACCCGGTTCAGATTTGTAGAAGTTAAGGGGGGGGACAGGGTCATTTTTGCAATTTTTTCAAAAAAATTTAATTTCTTTCCCTTCTATTTCGCAAATTTGTAGGCAAATCGTGTGCGCTATACTTTTCCTGTAATCTGCAGTTAAAGCTAAAGATCTCTACCGAATTTCAGCCCACCCAGTTCAGATTTGCAGAAGTTAATGGGGGGGACAGGGTCATTTTTTGCAATTTTTTCGAAAAAATTCAATTTCTTTCCCTTCTATTTCACAAATATGAAGACCTATCAGGTTCGCTATAATTTTCCTGTAATCTGCACTTAAAACTAAAGATCCCTACCGAATTTCAGCCCACCAGGTTCAGATTTGTAGAAGTTAAGGGGGGACAGTGTCATTTTTTGCAATTTTTTCAAAAAAATTTTATTTCTTTCCCTTCTATTTCGCAAATATGTAGGCAAATCGTGTTCGCTATACTTTTCCTGTAAGCTGCACTTAAAGCTAAAGATCTCTACCGAATTTCAGCCCACCCGGTTCAGATTTGTAGAAGTTAAGGGGGGGGACAGGGTCATTTTTGCAATTTTTTCGAAAAAATTTAATTTCTTTCCCTTCTATTTCGCAAATATGTAGGCAAATCGTGTTCGCTATACTTTTCCTGTAATCTGCACTTAAAGCTAAAGATCTCTACCGAATTTCAGCCCACCCGGTTCAGATTTGTAGTAGTTAAGGGGGGGGACAGGGTCATTTTTGCAATTTTTTCAAAAAAATTTAATTTCTTTCCCTTCTATTTCGCAAATATGTAGGCCAATCATGTTTGCTATATTTTTCCTGTAATCTGCACTTAAAACTGAAGATCCCTGCCGAATTTCAGCTCATCAGGTGCAGATTTGTAGAAGTTAAGGAGGGGGACAGGGTCATTTTTTGCAATTTTTTCGAAAAAATTTAATTTCTTTCCCTTCTATTTCGCAAATTTGTAGGCAAATCGTGTGCGCTCTACTTTTCCTGTAATCTGCAGTTAAAGCTAAAGATCTCTACCGAATTTCAGCCCACCTAGTTCAGATTTGCAGAAGTTAATGGGGGGGACAGGGTCATTTTTTGCAATTTTTTCGAAAAAATTCAATTTCTTTCCCTTCTATTTCACAAATATGAAGACCTATCAGGTTCGCTATAATTTTCCTGTAATCTGCACTTAAAACTAAAGATCTCTACCGAATTTCAGCCCACCAGGTTCAGATTTGTAGAAGTTAAGGGGGGACAGTGTCATTTTTTGCAATTTTTTCAAAAAAATTTTATTTCTTTCCCTTCTATTTCGCAAATATGTAGGCCAATCGTGTTCGCTATACTTTTCCTGTAATCTGCACTTGAAGCTAAAGATCTCTACCGAATTTCAGCTCATCAGGTGCAGATTTGTAGAAGTTAAGGAGGGGGACAGGGTCATTTTTTGCAATTTTTTCGAAAAAATTTAATTTCTTTCCCTTCTATTTCGCAAATTTGTAGGCAAATCGTGTGCGCTATACTTTTCCTGTAATCTGCAGTTAAAGCTAAAGATCTCTACCGAATTTCAGCCCACCCAGTTCAGATTTGCAGAAGTTAATGGGGGGGACAGGGTCATTTTTTGCAATTTTTTCGAAAAAATTCAATTTCTTTCCCTTCTATTTCACAAATATGAAGACCTATCAGGTTCGCTATAATTTTCCTGTAATCTGCACTTAAAACTAAAGATTTCTACCGAATTTCAGCCCACCAGGTTCAGATTTGTAGAAGTTAAGGGGGGACAGTGTCATTTTTTGCAATTTTTTCAAAAAAATTTTATTTCTTTCCCTTCTATTTCGCAAATATGTAGGCCAATCGTGTTCGCTATACTTTTCCTGTAATCTGCACTTGAAGCTAAAGATCTCTACCGAATTTCAGCCCACCCGGTTCAGATTTGTAGAAGTTAAGGGGGGGGACAGGGTCATTTTTGCAATTTTTTCAAAAAAATTTAATTTCTTTCCCTTCTATTTCGCAAATATGTAGGCCAATCATGTTTGCTATATTTTTCCTGTAATCTGCACTTAAAACTGAAGATCCCTGCCGAATTTCAGCTCATCAGGTGCAGATTTGTAGAAGTTAAGGAGGGGGACAGGGTCATTTTTTGCAATTTTTTCGAAAAAATTTAATTTCTTTCCCTTCTCTTTCGCAAATTTGTAGGCAAATCGTGTGCGCTATACTTTTCCTGTAATCTGCAGTTAAAGCTAAAGATCTCTACCGAATTTCAGCCCACCCAGTTTAGATTTGCAGAAGTTAATGGGGGGGACAGGGTCATTTTTTGCAATTTTTTCGAAAAAATTCAATTTCTTTCCCTTTTATTTTACAAATATGAAGACCTATCAGGTTCGCTATAATTTTCCTGTAATCTGCACTTAAAACTAAAGATCTCTACCGAATTTCAGCCCACCAGGTTCAGATTTGTAGAAGTTAAGGGGGGACAGTGTCATTTTTTGCAATTTTTTTAAAAAAAATTTTATTTATTTCCCTTCTATTTCGCAAATATGTAGGCCAATCGTGTTTGCTATATTTTTCCTGTAATCTGCACTTAAAACTGAAGATCCCTGCTGAATTTCAGCTCATCAGGTTCAGATTTGTAGAAGTTAAGGGGGGGGACAGGGTCATTTTTGCAATTTTTTCAAAAAAATTTAATTTCTTTCCCTTCTATTTCGCAAATATGTAGGTCAATCTTGTTCGCTATATTTTTCCTGTAATCTGCACTTAAAACTAAAGATCCCTGCTGAATTTCAGCTCACGAGGTTCAGATTTGTAGAAGTTCAGGAAGTGGGGGGACAGGGTCATTTTTTGCAATTTTTTCCAAAAAAATTTAATTTCTTTCCCTTCTATTTCGCAAATATGTAGGCCAATCGTGTTCGCTATATTTTTCCTGTAATCTGCACTTAAAACTAAAGATCTCTACCGAATTTCAGCCCACCAGGTTCAGATTTGTAGAAGTTAAGGAAGTGGGGGGACAGGGTCATTTTTTGCAATTTTTTCAAAAAAATTTAATTTCTTTCCCTTCTATTTCGCAAATATGTAGGCGAATCGTGTTCGCTATATTTTTCCTGTAATCTGCACTTAAAACTAAAGATGTCTACCGAATTTCAGCCCACCCGGTTCAGATTTGTAGAAGTTAAGGGGGGGGACAGGGTCATTTTTGCAATTTTTTCAAAAAAATTTAATTTCTTTCCCTTCTTTTTCGCAAATATGTAGGTCAATCTTGTTCGCTATATTTTTCCTGTAATCTGCACTTAAAACTAAAGATCCCTGCTGAATTTCAGCTCACGAGGTTCAGATTTGTAGAAGTTCAGGGGGGGCAGGGTCAATTTTTGTTATTTTTTTCAGAAAATTTAATTTCTTTCCCTTCTATTTCACAAATATGAAGACCTATCAGGTTCGCTGTAATTTTCCTGTAATCCGCACTGAAAACTAAAGATCTCTACTGAATTTCAGCCCACCAGGTTCAGATTTGTAGAAGTTAAGGGGGGTGGGGGACAGGGTCATTTTTTGCAATTTTTTCGAAAAAATTCAATTTCTTTCCCTTCTAGTTCTCAAATATGAAGACCTATCAGGTTCGCTATAATTTTCCTGTAATCTGCACTAAAACTAAAGATCTCTACCGAATTTCAGCCCACCAGGTTCAGATTTGTAGAAGTTAAGGGGGTGGGGGGACTGGGTCATTTTTTGCAATTTTTTCAAAAAAATTTAATTTCTTTCCCTTCTATTTCGCAAATATGTAGGTCAATCGTGTTCGCTATATTTTTCCTGTAATCTGCACTTAATACTGAAGATCCCTGCTGAATTTCAGCTCACGAGGTTCAGATTTGTAGAAGTTAAAGGAGGGGGACAGGGTCAATTTTTGCAATTTTTTTAAAAAATTTAATTTCTTTCCCTTCTATTTCGCAAATATGTAGGCCAATCGTGTTCGCTATATTTTTTCTGTAATCTGCACTTAAAACTAAAAACCTCTACCGAATTTAAGCCCACCCGGTACAGATTTGTAGAAGTTAAGGGGGGGGACAGGGTCATTTTTGCAATTTTTTCAAAAAAATTTAATTTCTTTCCCTTCTATTTCGCAAATATGTAGGTCAATCGTGTTCGCTATATTTTTCCTGTAATCTGCACTTAATACTGAAAATCCCTGCTGAATTATAGCTCACGAGGTTCAGATTTGTAGAAGTTAAGGGGGGGGGGACAGAGTCATTTCCCTTCTATTTCGCAAATATGTAGGCGAATCGTGTTTGCTATAATTTTCCTGTAATCTGCACTTAAAACTAAAGATCCCTACCGACTTTCAAATCACCAGGTTCAGATTTGTAGAAGTTAAGGGTGTGGGACAGGGTCATTTTTTGCAATTTTTTCAAAAAAATTTAATTTCTTTCCCTTCTATTTCGCAAATATGTAGGTCAATCGTGTTCGCTATATTTTTCCTGTAATCTGCACTTAAAACTGAAGATCCCTGCTGAATTTCAGCTCAGGAGGTTCAGATTTGTAGAAGTTCAGGGGGGGGGCAGGGTCAATTTTTGCAATTTTTTCAAAAAAATTTAATTTCTTTCCCTTCTATTTCGCAAATATGTAGGCCAATCGTGTTCGCTATAATTAAGCTGTAATCTGCACTTAAAGCTAAAGATCTCTACCGAATTTCAGCCCACCCGGTTCAGATTTGTAGAAGTTAAGGGGGGGGCAGGGTCATTTTTGCAATTTTTTCGAAAAAATTTAATTTCTTTCCCTTCTATTTCGCAAATATGTAGGCAAATCGTGTTCGCTATACTTTTCCTGTAATCTGCACTTAAAGCTAAAGATCTCTACCGAATTTCAGCCCACCCGGTTCAGATTTGTAGAAGTTAAGGGGGAAGACAGGGTCATTTTTGCAATTTTTTCAAAAAAATTTAATTTCTTTCCCTTCTATTTCGCAAATATGTAGGCTAATCGTGTTCGCTATAATTAAGCTGTAATCTGCACTTAAAACTAAAGATCTCTACCGAATTTCAGCCCACCAGGTTCAGATTTGTAGAAGTTAAGGGGGGGAAAGTGTCATTTTTTGCAATTTTTTCAAAAAAATTTTATTTCTTTCCCTTCTATTTCGCAAATATGTAGGCCAATCGTGTTTGCTATATTTTTCCTGTAATCTGCACTTAAAACTGAAGATCCCTGCTGAATTTCAGCTCATCAGGTGCAGATTTGTAGAAGTTAAGGAGGAGGACAGGGTCATTTTTTGCAATTTTTTCGAAAAAATTTAATTTCTTTCCCTTCTATTTTGCAAATATTTAGGAAAATCGTGTTCGCTATACTTTTCCTGTAATCTGCACGTAAAACTGAAGACCCCTGCAGAATTTCAGCTCACGAGGTTCAGATTTGTAGAAGTTAAGGGGGGGGACAGGGTCATTTTTGCAATTTTTTCAAAAAAATTTAATTTCTTTCCCTTCTATTTCGCAAATATGTAGGCCAATCGTGTTCGCTATAATTAAGCTGTAATCTGCACTTAAAGCTAAAGATCTCTACCGAATTTCAGCCCACCCGGTTCAGATTTGTAGAAGTTAAGGGGGGGGACAGGGTCATTTTTGCAATTTTTTCAAAAAAATTTAATTTCTTTCCCTTCTATTTCGCAAATATGTAGGCCAATCGTGTTCGCTATAATTAAGCTGTAATCTGCACTTAAAGCTAAAGATCTCTACCGAATTTCAGCCCACCCAGTTCAGATTTGCAGAAGTTAAGGGGGGGACAGGGTCATTTTTTGCAATTTTTTCGAAAAAATTTAATTTCTTTCCCTTCTATTTCGCAAATATGTAGGCAAATCGTGTTCGCTATACTTTTCCTGTAATCTGCACTTAAAGCTAAAGATCTCTACCGAATTTCAGCCCACCCGGTTCAGATTTGTAGAAGTTAAGGGGGGGGGGGACAGGGTCATTTTTGCAATTTTTTCAAAAAAATTTAATTTCTTTCCCTTCTATTTCGCAAATATGTAGGCAAATCGTGTTCGCTATACTTTTCCTGTAATCTGCACTTGAAGCTAAAGATCTCTACCGAATTTCAGCCCACCTAGTTCAGATTTGAAGAAGTTAATGGGGGGGACAAGGTGCTTTTTTGCAATTTTTTCGAAAAAAAAATTCAATTTCATTCCCTTCTATTTCACAAATATGAAGACCTATCAGGTTCGCTATAATTTTCCTGTAATCTGCACTTAAAACTAAAGATTTCTACCGAATTTCAGCCCACCAGGTTCAGATTTGTAGAAGTTAAGGGGGGACAGTGTCATTTTTTGCAATTTTTTCAAAAAAATTTTATTTCTTTCCCTTCTATTTCGCAAATATGTAGGCCAATCGTGTTCGCTATACTTTTCCTGTAATCTGCACTTGAAGCTAAAGATCTCTACCGAATTTCAGCCCACCCGGTTCAGATTTGTAGAAGTTAAGGGGGGGGGACAGGGTCATTTTTGCAATTTTTTCAAAAAAATTTAATTTCTTTCCCTTCTATTTCGCAAATATGTAGGCCAATCATGTTTGCTATATTTTTCCTGTAATCTGCACTTAAAACTGAAGATCCCTGCCGAATTTCAGCTCATCAGGTGCAGATTTGTAGAAGTTAAGGAGGGGGACAGTGTCATTTTTTGCAATTTTTTCAAAAAAATTTAATTTCTTTCCCTTCTATTTCGCAAATATGTAGGCCAATCGTGTTCGCTATACTTTTCCTGTAATCTGCACTTGAAGCTAAAGATCTCTACCGAATTTCAGCCCACCCGGTTCAGATTTGTAGAAGTTAAGGGGGGGGGACAGGGTCATTTTTGCAATTTTTTCAAAAAAATTTAATTTCTTTCCCTTCTATTTCGCAAATATGTAGGCAAATCGTGTTCGCTATACTTTTCCTGTAATCTGCACTTGAAGCTAAAGATCTCTACCGAATTTCAGCCCACCTAGTTCAGATTTGCAGAAGTTAATGGGGGGGACAGGGTCATTTTTTGCAATTTTTTCGAAAAAATTCAATTTCTTTCCCTTCTATTTCACAAATATGAAGACCTATCAGGTTCGCTATAATTTTCCTGTAATCTGCACTTAAAACTAAAGATTTCTACCGAATTTCAGCCCACCAGGTTCAGATTTGTAGAAGTTAAGGGGGGACAGTGTCATTTTTTGCAATTTTTTCAAAAAAATTTTATTTCTTTCCCTTCTATTTCGCAAATATGTAGGCCAATCGTGTTCGCTATACTTTTCCTGTAATCTGCACTTGAAGCTAAAGATCTCTACCGAATTTCAGCCCACCCGGTTCAGATTTGTAGAAGTTAAGGGGGGGGACAGGGTCATTTTTGCAATTTTTTCAAAAAAATTTAATTTCTTTCCCTTCTATTTCGCAAATATGTAGGCCAATCATGTTTGCTATATTTTTCCTGTAATCTGCACTTAAAACTGAAGATCCCTGCCGAATTTCAGCTCATCAGGTGCAGATTTGTAGAAGTTAAGGAGGGGGACAGTGTCATTTTTTGCAATTTTTTCAAAAAAATTTAATTTCTTTCCCTTCTATTTCGCAAATATGTAGGCCAATCGTGTTCGCTATAATTAAGCTGTAATCTGCACTTAAAGCTAAAGATCTCTACCGAATTTCAGCCCACCCGGTTCAGATTTGTAGAAGTTAAGGGGGGGGCAGGGTCATTTTTGCAATTTTTTCGAAAAAATTTAATTTCTTTCCCTTCTATTTCGCAAATATGTAGGCAAATCGTGTTCGCTATACTTTTCCTGTAATCTGCACTTAAAGCTAAAGATCTCTACCGAATTTCAGCCCACCCGGTTCAGATTTGTAGAAGTTAAGGGGGAAGACAGGGTCATTTTTGCAATTTTTTCAAAAAAATTTAATTTCTTTCCCTTCTCTTTCGAAAATTTGTAGGCAAATCGTGTGCGCTATACTTTTCCTGTAATCTGCAGTTAAAGCTAAAGATCTCTACCGAATTTCAGCCCACCCAGTTCAGATTTGCAGAAGTTAATGGGGGGGACAGGGTCATTTTTTGCAATTTTTTCGAAAAAATTCAATTTCTTTCCCTTTTATTTTACAAATATGAAGACCTATCAGGTTCGCTATAATTTTCCTGTAATCTGCACTTAAAACTAAAGATCTCTACCGAATTTCAGCCCACCAGGTTCAGATTTGTAGAAGTTAAGGGGGGACAGTGTCATTTTTTGCAATTTTTTCAAAAAAATTTTATTTCTTTCCCTTCTATTTCGCAAATATGTAGGCCAATCGTGTTTGCTATATTTTTCCTGTAATCTGCACTTAAAACTGAAGATCCCTGCTGAATTTCAGCTCATCAGGTTCAGATTTGTAGAAGTTAAGGGGGGGGACAGGGTCATTTTTGCAATTTTTTCAAAAAAATTTAATTTCTTTCCCTTCTATTTCGCAAATATGTAGGCCAATCGTGTTCGCTATAATTAAGCTGTAATCTGCACTTAAAGCTAAAGATCTCTACCGAATTTCAGCCCACCCAGTTCAGATTTGCAGAAGTTAAGGGGGGGACAGGGTCATTTTTTGCAATTTTTTCGAAAAAATTTAATTTCTTTCCCTTCTATTTCGCAAATATGTAGGCAAATCGTGTTCGCTATACTTTTCCTGTAATCTGCACTTGAAGCTAAAGATCTCTACCGAATTTCAGCCCACCCGGTTCAGATTTGTAGAAGTTAAGGGGGGGGGACAGGGTCATTTTTGCAATTTTTTCAAAAAAATTTAATTTCTTTCCCTTCTATTTCGCAAATATGTAGGCAAATCGTGTTCGCTATACTTTTCCTGTAATCTGCACTTGAAGCTAAAGATCTCTACCGAATTTCAGCCCACCCGGTTCAGATTTGTAGAAGTTAAGGGGGGGGACAGGGTCATTTTTGCAATTTTTTCAAAAAAATTTAATTTCTTTCCCTTCTATTTCGCAAATTTGTAGGCAAATCGTGTGCGCTATACTTTTCCTGTAATCTGCAGTTAAAGCTAAAGATCTCTACCGAATTTCAGCCCACCCAGTTCAGATTTGCAGAAGTTACGGGGGGGGACAGGTAATTTTTTGCAATTTTTTAAAAAAATTCAATTTCTTTCCCTTCTATTTCACAAATATGAAGACCTATCAGGTTCGCTATAATTTTCCTGTAATCTGCACTTAAAACTAAAGATCCCTACCGAATTTCAGCCCACCAGGTTCAGATTTGTAGAAGTTAAGGGGGGACAGTGTCATTTTTTGCAATTTTTTCAAAAAAATTTTATTTCTTTCCCTTCTATTTCGCAAATATGTAGGCAAATCGTGTTCGCTATACTTTTCCTGTAATCTGCACTTAAAGCTAAAGATCTCTACCGAATTTCAGCCCACCCGGTTCAGATTTGTAGAAGTTAAGGGGGGGGACAGGGTCATTTTTGCAAATTTTTCGAAAAAATTTTAATTTCTTTCCCTTCTATTTCGCAAATATGTAGGCAAATCGTGTTCGCTATACTTTTCCTGTAATCTGCACTTAAAGCTAAAGATCTCTACCGAATTTCAGCCCACCCGGTTCAGATTTGTAGTAGTTAAGGGGGGGGACAGGGTCATTTTTGCAATTTTTTCAAAAAAATTTAATTTCTTTCCCTTCTATTTCGCAAATATGTAGGCCAATCATGTTTGCTATATTTTTCCTGTAATCTGCACTTAAAACTGAAGATCCCTGCCGAATTTCAGCTCATCAGGTGCAGATTTGTAGAAGTTAAGGAGGGGGACAGGGTCATTTTTTGCAATTTTTTCGAAAAAATTTAATTTCTTTCCCTTCTATTTCGCAAATATGTAGGCAAATCGTGTTCGCTATACTTTTCCTGTAATCTGCACGTAAAACTGAAGATCCCTGCAGAATTTCAGCTCACGAGGTTCAGATTTGTAGAAGTTAAGGGGGGGACAGTGTCATTTTTGCAATTTTTTCAAAAAAAATTAAATTTCTTTCCCTTATATTTCGCAAATATGTAGGTCAATCTTGTTCGCTATAATTTTCCTGTAATCTGCACTTAAAACTAAAGATCTCTACCGAATTTCAGCCCACCAGGTTCAGATTTGTAGAAGTTAAGGGGGGGACAGTGTCATTTTTTGCAATTTTTTCAAAAAAATTTTATTTCTTTCCCTTCTATTTCGCAAATATGTAGGCCAATCATGTTTGCTATATTTTTCCTGTAATCTGCACTTAAAACTGAAGATCCCTGCTGAATTTCAGCTTATCAGGTTCAGATTTGTAGAAGTTAAGGAGGGGGACAGGGTCATTTTTTGCAATTTTTTCGAAAAAATTTAATTTCTTTCCCTTCTATTTCGCAAATATGTAGGCAAATCGTGTTCGCTATACTTTTCCTGTAATCTGCACTTGAAGCTAAAGATCTCTACCGAATTTCAGCCCACCCGGTTCAGATTTGTAGAAGTTAAGGGGGGGGGACAGGGTCATTTTTGCAATTTTTTCAAAAAAATTTAATTTCTTTCCCTTCTATTTCGCAAATATGTAGGCCAATCATGTTTGCTATATTTTTCCTGTAATCTGCACTTAAAACTGAAGATCCCTGCCGAATTTCAGCTCATCAGGTGCAGATTTGTAGAAGTTAAGGAGGGGGACAGGGTCATTTTTTGCAATTTTTTCGAAAAAATTTAATTTCTTTCCCTTCTATTTCGCAAATTTGTAGGCAAATCGTGTGCGCTATACTTTTCCTGTAATCTGCAGTTAAAGCTAAAGATCTCTACCGAATTTCAGCCCACCTAGTTCAGATTTGCAGAAGTTAATGGGGGGGACAGGGTCATTTTTTGCAATTTTATCGAAAAAAATCCTATTTCTTTCCCTTCTATTTCACAAATATGAAGACCTATCAGGTTCGCTATAATTTTCCTGTAATCTGCACTTAAAACTAAAGATCTCTACCGAATTTCAGCCCACCAGGTTCAGATTTGTAGAAGTTAAGGGGGGACAGTGTCATTTTTTGCAATTTTTTCAAAAAAATTTTATTTCTTTCCCTTCTATTTCGCAAATATGTAGGCCAATCGTGTTCGCTATACTTTTCCTGTAATCTGCACTTGAAGCTAAAGATCTCTACCGAATTTCAGCTCATCAGGTTCAGATTTGTAGAAGTTAAGGGGGGGACAGTGTCATTTTTTGCAATTTTTTCAAAAAAATTTTATTTCTTTCCCTTCTATTTCGCAAATATGTAGGCCAATCATGTTTGCTATATTTTTCCTGTAATCTGCACTTAAAACTGAAGATCCCTGCTGAATTTCAGCTTATCAGGTTCAGATTTGTAGAAGTTAAGGAGGGGGACAGGGTCATTTTTTGCAATTTTTTCGAAAAAATTTAATTTCTTTCCCTTCTATTTCGCAAATATGTAGGCAAATCGTGTTCGCTATACTTTTCCTGTAATCTGCACTTGAAGCTAAAGATCTCTACCGAATTTCAGCCCACCCGGTTCAGATTTGTAGAAGTTAAGGGGGGGGACAGGGTCATTTTTGCAATTTTTTCAAAAAAAATTAAATTTCTTTCCCTTATATTTCGCAAATATGTAGGTCAATCTTGTTCGCTATAATTTTCCTGTAATCTGCACTTAAAACTAAAGATCTCTACCGAATTTCAGCCCACCTAGTTCAGATTTGCAGAAGTTAATGGGGGGGACAGGGTCATTTTTTGCAATTTTTTCGAAAAAATTCAATTTCTTTCCCTTCTATTTCACAAATATGAAGACCTATCAGGTTCGCTATAATTTTCCTGTAATCTGCACTTAAAACTAAAGATCTCTACCGAATTTCAGCCCACCAGGTTCAGATTTGTAGAAGTTAAGGGGGGACAGTGTCATTTTTTGCAATTTTTTCAAAAAAATTTTATTTCTTTCCCTTCTATTTCGCAAATATGTAGGCCAATCGTGTTCGCTATACTTTTCCTGTAATCTGCACTTGAAGCTAAAGATCTCTACCGAATTTCAGCTCATCAGGTGCAGATTTGTAGAAGTTAAGGAGGGGGACAGGGTCATTTTTTGCAATTTTTTCGAAAAAATTTAATTTCTTTCCCTTCTATTTCGCAAATTTGTAGGCAAATCGTGTGCGCTATACTTTTCCTGTAATCTGCAGTTAAAGCTAAAGATCTCTACCAAATTTCAGCCCACCCAGTTCAGATTTGCAGAAGTTAATGGGGGGGACAGTGTCATTTTTTGCAATTTTTTCGAAAAAATTCAATTTCTTTCCCT
Source organism: Leptopilina drosophilae (assembly GCA_032873175.1). Lineage (NCBI taxonomy): Eukaryota > Metazoa > Arthropoda > Insecta > Hymenoptera > Figitidae > Leptopilina > Leptopilina drosophilae. Next base: position 15,466,104 of record CM065486.1, read on the forward strand.
TCTATTTCACAAATATGAAGACCTATCAGGTTCGCTATAATTTTCCTGTAATCTGCACTTAAAACTAAAGATTTCTACCGAATTTCAGCCCACCAGGTTCAGATTTGTAGAAGTTAAGGGGGGACAGTGTCATTTTTTGCAATTTTTTCAAAAAAATTTTATTTCTTTCCCTTCTATTTCGCAAATATGTAGGCCAATCGTGTTCGCTATACTTTTCCTGTAATCTGCACTTGAAGCTAAAGATCTCTACCGAATTTCAGCCCACCCGGTTCAGATTTGTAGAAGTTAAGGGGGGGGACAGGGTCATTTTTGCAATTTTTTCAAAAAAATTTAATTTCTTTCCCTTCTATTTCGCAAATATGTAGGCCAATCATGTTTGCTATATTTTTCCTGTAATCTGCACTTAAAACTGAAGATCCCTGCCGAATTTCAGCTCATCAGGTGCAGAATTGTAGAAGTTAAGGAGGGGGACAGGGTCATTTTTTGCAATTTTTTCGAAAAAATTTAATTTCTTTCCCTTCTCTTTCGCAAATTTGTAGGCAAATCGTGTGCGCTATACTTTTCCTGTAATCTGCAGTTAAAGCTAAAGATCTCTACCGAATTTCAGCCCACCCAGTTCAGATTTGCAGAAGTTAATGGGGGGGACAGGGTCATTTTTGCAATTTTTTCAAAAAAATTTAATTTCTTTCCCTTCTATTTCGCAAATATGTAGGCCAATCATGTTTGCTATATTTTTCCTGTAATCTGCACTTAAAACTGAAGATCCCTGCCGAATTTCAGCTCATCAGGTGCAGATTTGTAGAAGTTAAGGAGGGGGACAGGGTCATTTTTTGCAATTTTTTCGAAAAAATTTAATTTCTTTCCCTTCTATTTCGCAAATATGTAGGCAAATCGTGTTCGCTATACTTTTCCTGTAATCTGCACGTAAAACTGAAGATCCCTGCAGAATTTCAGCTCACGAGGTTCAGATTTGTAGAAGTTAAGGGGGGGACAGGGTCATTTTTGCAATTTTTTCAAAAAAAATTAAATTTCTTTCCCTTATATTTCGCAAATATGTAGGTCAATCTTGTTCGCTATAATTTTCCTGTAATCTGCACTTAAAACTAAAGATCTCTACCGAATTTCAGCCCACCAGGTTCAGATTTGTAGAAGTTAAGGGGGGGACAGTGTCATTTTTTGCAATTTTTTCAAAAAAATTTTATTTCTTTCCCTTCTATTTCGCTAATATGTAGGCCAATCATGTTTGCTATATTTTTCCTGTAATCTGCACTTAAAACTGAAGATCCCTGCTGAATTTCAGCTTATCAGGTTCAGATTTGTAGAAGTTAAGGAGGGGGACAGGGTCATTTTTTGCAATTTTTTCGAAAAAATTTAATTTCTTTCCCTTCTATTTCGCAAATATGTAGGCAAATCGTGTTCGCTATACTTTTCCTGTAATTTGCACTTGAAGCTAAAGATCTCTACCGAATTTCAGCCCACCCGGTTCAGATTTGTAGAAGTTAAGGGGGGGGGACAGGGTCATTTTTGCAATTTTTTCAAAAAAATTTAATTTCTTTCCCTTCTATTTCGCAAATATGTAGGCCAATCATGTTTGCTATATTTTTCCTGTAATCTGCACTTAAAACTGAAGATCCCTGCCGAATTTCAGCTCATCAGGTGCAGATTTGTAGAAGTTAAGGAGGGGGACAGGGTCATTTTTTGCAATTTTTTCGAAAAAAATTTAATTTCTTTCCCTTCTATTTCGCAAATTTGTAGGCAAATCGTGTGTGCGCTCTACTTTTCCTGTAATCTGCAGTTAAAGCTAAAGATCTCTACCGAATTTCAGCCCACCTAGTTCAGATTTGCAGAAGTTAATGGGGGGGACAGGGTCATTTTTTGCAATTTTTTCGAAAAAATTCAATTTCTTTCCCTTCTATTTCACAAATATGAAGACCTATCAGGTTCGCTATAATTTTCCTGTAATCTGCACTTAAAACTAAAGATCTCTACCGAATTTCAGCCCACCAGGTTCAGATTTGTAGAAGTTAAGGGGGGACAGTGTCATTTTTTGCAATTTTTTCAAAAAAATTTTATTTCTTTCCCTTCTATTTCGCAAATATGTAGGCCAATCGTGTTCGCTATACTTTTCCTGTAATCTGCACTTGAAGCTAAAGATCTCTACCGAATTTCAGCTCATCAGGTGCAGATTTGTAGAAGTTAAGGAGGGGGACAGGGTCATTTTTTGCAATTTTTTCGAAAAAATTTAATTTCTTTCCCTTCTATTTCGCAAATTTGTAGGCAAATCGTGTGCGCTATACTTTTCCTGTAATCTGCAGTTAAAGCTAAAGATCTCTACCGAATTTCAGCCCACCCAGTTCAGATTTGCAGAAGTTAATGGGGGGGACAGGGTCATTTTTTGCAATTTTTTCGAAAAAATTCAATTTCTTTCCCTTCTATTTCACAAATTTGAAGACCTATCAGGTTCGCTATAATTTTCCTGTAATCTGCACTTAAAACTAAAGATTTCTACCGAATTTCAGCCCACCAGGTTCAGATTTGTAGAAGTTAAGGGGGGACAGTGTCATTTTTTGCAATTTTTTCAAAAAAATTTTATTTCTTTCCCTTCTATTTCGCAAATATGTAGGCCAATCGTGTTCGCTATACTTTTCCTGTAATCTGCACTTGAAGCTAAAGATCTCTACCGAATTTCAGCCCACCCGGTTCAGATTTGTAGAAGTTAAGGGGGGGGACAGGGTCATTTTTGCAATTTTTTCAAAAAAATTTAATTTCTTTCCCTTCTATTTCGCAAATATGTAGGCCAATCATGTTTGCTATATTTTTCCTGTAATCTGCACTTAAAACTGAAGATCCCTGCCGAATTTCAGCTCATCAGGTGCAGATTTGTAGAAGTTAAGGAGGGGGACAGGGTCATTTTTTGCAATTTTTTCGAAAAAATTTAATTTCTTTCCCTTCTATTTCGCAAATATGTAGGCAAATCGTGTTCGCTATACTTTTCCTGTAATCTGCACGTAAAACTGAAGATCCCTGCAGAATTTCAGCTCACGAGGTTCAGATTTGTAGAAGTTAAGGGGGGGACAGGGTCATTTTTGCAATTTTTTCAAAAAAAATTAAATTTCTTTCCCTTATATTTCGCAAATATGTAGGTCAATCTTGTTCGCTATAATTTTCCTGTAATCTGCACTTAAAACTAAAGATCTCTACCGAATTTCAGCCCACCAGGTTCAGATTTGTAGAAGTTAAGGGGGGACAGTGTCATTTTTTGCAATTTTTTCAAAAAAATTTTATTTCTTTCCCTTCTATTTCGCAAATATGTAGGCCAATCGTGTTTGCTATATTTTTCCTGTAATCTGCACTTAAAACTGAAGATCCCTGCTGAATTTCAGCTCATCAGGTTCAGATTTGTAGAAGTTAAGGGGGGGGACAGGGTCATTTTTGCAATTTTTTCAAAAAAATTTAATTTCTTTCCCTTCTATTTCGCAAATATGTAGGTCAATCTTGTTCGCTATATTTTTCCTGTAATCTGCACTTAAAACTAAAGATCCCTGCTGAATTTCAGCTCACGAGGTTCAGATTTGTAGAAGTTCAGGAAGTGGGGGGACAGGGTCATTTTTTGCAATTTTTTCCAAAAAAATTTAATTTCTTTCCCTTCTATTTCGCAAATATGTAGGCCAATAGTGTTCGCTATAATTTTGCTGTAATCTGCACTTAAAACTAAAGATCTCTACCGAATTTCAGCCCACCAGGTTCAGATTTGTAGAAGTTAAGGAAGTGGGGGGACAGGGTCATTTTTTGCAATTTTTTCAAAAAAATTTAATTTCTTTCCCTTCTATTTCGCAAATATGTAGGCCAATCGTGTTCGCTATAATTAAGCTGTAATCTGCACTTAAAGCTAAAGATCTCTACCGAATTTCAGCCCACCCGGTTCAGATTTGTAGAAGTTAAGGGGGGGGCAGGGTCATTTTTGCAATTTGTTCGAAAAAATTTAATTTCTTTCCCTTCTATTTCGCAAATATGTAGGCCAATCGTGTTTGCTATATTTTTCCTGTAATCTGCACTTAAAACTGAAGATCCCTGCTGAATTTCAGCTCATCAGGTGCAGATTTGTAGAAGTTAAGGAGGAGGACAGGGTCATTTTTTGCAATTTTTTCGAAAAAATTTAATTTCTTTCCCTTCTATTTTGCAAATATTTAGGAAAATCGTGTTCGCTATACTTTTCCTGTAATCTGCACGTAAAACTGAAGACCCCTGCAGAATTTCAGCTCACGAGGTTCAGATTTGTAGAAGTTAAGGGGGGGGACAGGGTCATTTTTGCAATTTTTTCAAAAAAATTTAATTTCTTTCCCTTCTATTTCGCAAATATGTAGGCCAATCGTGTTCGCTATAATTAAGCTGTAATCTGCACTTAAAGCTAAAGATCTCTACCGAATTTCAGCCCACCCGGTTCAGATTTGTAGAAGTTAAGGGGGGACAGGGTCATTTTTGCAATTTTTTCAAAAAAATTTAATTTCTTTCCCTTCTATTTCGCAAATATGTAGGCCAATCGTGTTCGCTATAATTAAGCTGTAATCTGCACTTAAAGCTAAAGATCTCTACCGAATTTCAGCCCACCCAGTTCAGATTTGCAGAAGTTAAGGGGGGGACAGGGTCATTTTTTGCAATTTTTTCGAAAAAATTTAATTTCTTTCCCTTCTATTTCGCAAATATGTAGGCAAATCGTGTTCGCTATACTTTTCCTGTAATCTGCACTTGAAGCTAAAGATCTCTACCGAATTTCAGCCCACCCGGTTCAGATTTGTAGAAGTTAAGGGGGGGGGACAGGGTCATTTTTGCAATTTTTTCAAAAAAATTTAATTTCTTTCCCTTCTATTTCGCAAATATGTAGGCAAATCGTGTTCGCTATACTTTTCCTGTAATCTGCACTTGAAGCTAAAGATCTCTACCGAATTTCAGCCCACCTAGTTCAGATTTGCAGAAGTTAATGGGGGGGACAGGGTCATTTTTTGCAATTTTTTCGAAAAAATTCAATTTCTTTCCCTTCTATTTCACAAATATGAAGACCTATCAGGTTCGCTATAATTTTCCTGTAATCTGCACTTAAAACTAAAGATTTCTACCGAATTTCAGCCCACCAGGTTCAGTTTTGTAGAAGTTAAGGGGGGAGAGTGTCATTTTTTGCAATTTTTTCAAAAAAATTTTATTTCTTTCCCTTCTATTTCGCAAATATGTAGGCCAATCATGTTTGCTATATTTTTCCTGTAATCTGCACTTAAAACTGAAGATCCCTGCCGAATTTCAGCTCATCAGGTGCAGATTTGTAGAAGTTAAGGAGGGGGACAGTGTCATTTTTTGCAATTTTTTCAAAAAAATTTAATTTCTTTCCCTTCTATTTCGCAAATATGTAGGCCAATCGTGTTCGCTATACTTTTCCTGTAATCTGCACTTGAAGCTAAAGATCTCTACCGAATTTCAGCCCACCCGGTTCAGATTTGTAGAAGTTAAGGGGGGGGACAGGGTCATTTTTGCAATTTTTTCAAAAAAATTTAATTTCTTTCCCTTCTATTTCGCAAATATGTAGGCCAATCATGTTTGCTATATTTTTCCTGTAATCTGCACTTAAAACTGAAGATCCCTGCCGAATTTCAGCTCATCAGGTGCAGATTTGTAGAAGTTAAGGAGGGGGACAGGGTCATTTTTTGCAATTTTTTCGAAAAAATTTAATTTCTTTCCCTTCTCTTTCGAAAATTTGTAGGCAAATCGTGTGCGCTATACTTTTCCTGTAATCTGCAGTTAAAGCTAAAGATCTCTACCGAATTTCAGCCCACCCAGTTCAGATTTGCAGAAGTTAATGGGGGGGACAGGGTCATTTTTTGCAATTTTTTCGAAAAAATTCAATTTCTTTCCCTTTTATTTTACAAATATGAAGACCTATCAGGTTCGCTATAATTTTCCTGTAATCTGCACTTAAAACTAAAGATCTCTACCGAATTTCAGCCCACCAGGTTCAGATTTGTAGAAGTTAAGGGGGGACAGTGTCATTTTTTGCAATTTTTTCAAAAAAATTTTATTTCTTTCCCTTCTATTTCGCAAATATGTAGGCCAATCGTGTTTGCTATATTTTTCCTGTAATCTGCACTTAAAACTGAAGATCCCTGCTGAATTTCAGCTCATCAGGTTCAGATTTGTAGAAGTTAAGGGGGGGGACAGGGTCATTTTTGCAATTTTTTCAAAAAAATTTAATTTCTTTCCCTTCTATTTCGCAAATATGTAGGCCAATCGTGTTCGCTATAATTAAGCTGTAATCTGCACTTAAAGCTAAAGATCTCTACCGAATTTCAGCCCACCCAGTTCAGATTTGCAGAAGTTAAGGGGGGGACAGGGTCATTTTTTGCAATTTTTTCGAAAAAATTTAATTTCTTTCCCTTCTATTTCGCAAATATGTAGGCAAATCGTGTTCGCTATACTTTTCCTGTAATCTGCACTTGAAGCTAAAGATCTCTACCGAATTTCAGCCCACCCGGTTCAGATTTGTAGAAGTTAAGGGGGGGGGACAGGGTAATTTTTGCAATTTTTTCAAAAAAATTTAATTTCTTTCCCTTCTATTTCGCAAATATGTAGGCAAATCGTGTTCGCTATACTTTTCCTGTAATCTGCACTTGAAGCTAAAGATCTCTACCGAATTTCAGCCCACCCGGTTCAGATTTGTAGAAGTTAAGGGGGGGGACAGGGTCATTTTTGCAATTTTTTCAAAAAAATTTAATTTCTTTCCCTTCTATTTCGCAAATTTGTAGGCAAATCGTGTGCGCTATACTTTTCCTGTAATCTGCAGTTAAAGCTAAAGATCTCTACCGAATTTCAGCCCACCAGGTTCAGATTTGTAGAAGTTAAGGGGGGACAGTGTCATTTTTTGCAATTTTTTCTAAAAAATTTAATTCTATTTCGCAAATTTGTAGGCAAATCGTGTGCGCTATATTCGCTATTTCCTGTAATCTGCAGTTAAAGCTAAAGATCTCTACCGAATTTCAGCCCACCCAGTTCAGATTTGCAGAAGTTAATGGGGGGACAGGGTCATTTTTTGCAATTTTTTCAAAAAAATTCAATTTCTTTCCCTTCTATTTCACAAATATGAAGACCTATCAGGTTCGCTATAATTTTCCTGTAATCTGCACTTAAAACTAAAGATCCCTACCGAATTTCAGCCCACCAGGTTCAGATTTGTAGAAGTTAAGGGGGGACAGTGTCATTTTTTGCAATTTTTTCAAAAAAATTTTATTTCTTTCCCTTCTATTTCGCAAATATGTAGGCAAATCGTGTTCGCTATACTTTTCCTGTAATCTGCACTTAAAGCTAAAGATCTCTACCGAATTTCAGCCCACCCGGTTCAGATTTGTAGAAGTTAAGGGGGGGGACAGGGTCATTTTTGCAATTTTTTCGAAAAAATTTAATTTCTTTCCCTTCTATTTCGCAAATATGTAGGCAAATCGTGTTCGCTATACTTTTCCTGTAATCTGCACTTAAAGCTAAAGATCTCTACCGAATTTCAGCCCACCCGGTTCAGATTTGTAGTAGTTAAGGGGGGGACAGTGTCATTTTTTGCAATTTTTTCAAAAAAATTTTATTTCTTTCCCTTCTATTTCGCAAATATGTAGGCCAATCATGTTTGCTATATTTTTCCTGTAATCTGCACTTAAAACTGAAGATCCCTGCCGAATTTCAGCTCATCAGGTGCAGATTTGTAGAAGTTAAGGAGGGGGACAGGGTCATTTTTTGCAATTTTTTCGAAAAAATTTAATTTCTTTCCCTTCTATTTCGCAAATATGTAGGCAAATCGTGTTCGCTATACTTTTCCTGTAATCTGCACGTAAAACTGAAGATCCCTGCAGAATTTCAGCTCACGAGGTTCAGATTTGTAGAAGTTAAGGGGGGGACAGTGTCATTTTTGCAATTTTTTCAAAAAAAATTAAATTTCTTTCCCTTATATTTCGCAAATATGTAGGTCAATCTTGTTCGCTATAATTTTCCTGTAATCTGCACTTAAAACTAAAGATCTCTACCGAATTTCAGCCCACCAGGTTCAGATTTGTAGATGTTGAGGGAGGGGGGACAGGGTCATTTTTTGCAATTTTTTCGAAAAAATTTTATTTCTTTCCCTTCTATTTCGCAAATATGTAGGCCAATCGTGTTTCGCTATACTTTTCCTGTAATCTGCACTTAAAACTGAAGATCTGCTACCGAATTTCAGCTCACAGGTTCAGATTTGTAGAAGTTAAGGGGGGGACAGGGTCATTTTTTGCAATTTTTTCGAAAAAAATTTTATTTCTTTCCCTTCTATTTCGCAAATATGTAGGCAAATCGTGTTCGCTATTTTTTCCTGTAATCTGCACTTAAAACTAAAGATCCCCTGAATTTCAGCTCACCGGTTCAGATTTGTAGAAGTTAAGGGGGGGACAGGGTCATTTTTTGCAATTTTTTCGAAAAAAATTTAATTTCTTTCCCTTCTATTCGCAAATATGTAGGCAAATCGTGTTCGCTATAACTTTTTTAATCTGCACTTAAAAATTAGAAGTTCAGAGGGTTGGGAAGTTAAGGGGGGGACAGTGTCATTTTTTGCAATTTTTTCTAATAAATTTTATTTCTTTCCCTTCTATTTCGCAAATATGTAGGCCAATCATGTTTGCTATATTTTTCCTGTAATCTGCACTTAAAACTGAAGATCCCTGCTGAATTTCAGCTTATCAGGTTCAGATTTGTAGAAGTTAAGGAGGGGGACAGGGTCATTTTTTGCAATTTTTTCGAAAAAATTTAATTTCTTTCCCTTCTATTTCGCAAATATGTAGGCAAATCGTGTGTTCGCTATACTTTTCCTGTAATCTGCACTTGAAGCTAAAGATCTCTACCGAATTTCAGCCCACCCGGTTCAGATTTGTAGAAGTTAAGGGGGGGGGACAGGGTCATTTTTGCAATTTTTTCAAAAAAATTTAATTTCTTTCCCTTCTATTTCGCAAATATGTAGGCCAATCATGTTTGCTATATTTTTCCTGTAATCTGCACTTAAAACTGAAGATCCCTGCCGAATTTCAGCTCATCAGGTGCAGATTTGTAGAAGTTAAGGAGGGGGACAGGGTCATTTTTTGCAATTTTTTCGAAAAAATTTAATTTCTTTCCCTTCTATTTCGCAAATTTGTAGGCAAATCGTGTGCGCTATACTTTTCCTGTAATCTGCAGTTAAAGCTAAAGATCTCTACCGAATTTCAGCCCACCTAGTTCAGATTTGCAGAAGTTAATGGGGGGGACAGGGTCATTTTTTGCAATTTTTTCGAAAAAATTCAATTTCTTTCCCTTCTATTTCACAAATATGAAGACCTATCAGGTTCGCTATAATTTTCCTGTAATCTGCACTTAAAACTAAAGATCTCTACCGAATTTCAGCCCACCAGGTTCAGATTTGTAGAAGTTAAGGGGGGACAGTGTCATTTTTTGCAATTTTTTCAAAAAAATTTTATTTCTTTCCCTTCTATTTCGCAAATATGTAGGCCAATCGTGTTCGCTATACTTTTCCTGTAATCTGCACTTGAAGCTAAAGATCTCTACCGAATTTCAGCTCATCAGGTTCAGATTTGTAGAAGTTAAGGGGGGGACAGTGTCATTTTTTGCAATTTTTTCAAAAAAATTTTATTTCTTTCCCTTCTATTTCGCAAATATGTAGGCCAATAATGTTTGCTATATTTTTCCTGTAATCTGCACTTAAAACTGAAGATCCCTGCTGAATTTCAGCTTATCAGGTTCAGATTTGTAGAAGTTAAGGAGGGGGACAGGGTCATTTTTTGCAATTTTTTCGAAAAAATTTAATTTCTTTCCCTTCTATTTCGCAAATATGTAGGCAAATCGTGTTCGCTATACTTTTCCTGTAATCTGCACTTGAAGCTAAAGATCTCTACCGAATTTCAGCCCACCCGGTTCAGATTTGTAGAAGTTAAGGGGGGGGGACAGGGTCATTTTTGCAATTTTTTCAAAAAAATTTAATTTCTTTCCCTTCTATTTCGCAAATATGTAGGCCAATCATGTTTGCTATATTTTTCCTGTAATCTGCACTTAAAACTGAAGATCCCTGCCGAATTTCAGCTCATCAGGTGCAGATTTGTAGAAGTTAAGGAGGGGGACAGGGTCATTTTTTGCAATTTTTTCGAAAAAATTTAATTTCTTTCCCTTCTATTTCGCAAATTTGTAGGCAAATCGTGTGCGCTATACTTTTCCTGTAATCTGCAGTTAAAGCTAAAGATCTCTACCGAATTTCAGCCCACCTAGTTCAGATTTGCAGAAGTTAATGGGGGGGACAGGGTCATTTTTTGCAATTTTTTCGAAAAAATTCAATTTCTTTCCCTTCTATTTCACAAATATGAAGACCTATCAGGTTCGCTATAATTTTCCTGTAATCTGCACTTAAAACTAAAGATCTCTACCGAATTTCAGCCCACCAGGTTCAGATTTGTAGAAGTTAAGGGGGGACAGTGTCATTTTTTGCAATTTTTTCAAAAAAATTTTATTTCTTTCCCTTCTATTTCGCAAATATGTAGGCCAATCGTGTTCGCTATACTTTTCCTGTAATCTGCACTTGAAGCTAAAGATCTCTACCGAATTTCAGCTCATCAGGTGCAGATTTGTAGAAGTTAAGGAGGGGGACAGGGTCATTTTTTGCAATTTTTTCGAAAAAATTTAATTTCTTTCCCTTCTATTTCGCAAATTTGTAGGCAAATCGTGTGCGCTATACTTTTCCTGTAATCTGCAGTTAAAGCTAAAGATCTCTACCAAATTTCAGCCCACCCAGTTCAGATTTGCAGAAGTTAATGGGGGGGACAGGGTCATTTTTTGCAATTTTTTCGAAAAAATTCAATTTCTTTCCCTTCTATTTCACAAATATGAAGACCTATCAGGTTCGCTATAATTTTCCTGTAATCTGCACTTAAAACTAAAGATTTCTACCAAATTTCAGCCCACCAGGTTCAGATTTGTAGAAGTTAAGGGGGGACAGTGTCATTTTTTGCAATTTTTTCAAAAAAATTTTATTTCTTTCCCTTCTATTTCGCAAATATGTAGGCCAATCGTGTTCGCTATACTTTTCCTGTAATCTGCACTTGAAGCTAAAGATCTCTACCGAATTTCAGCCCACCCGGTTCAGATTTGTAGAAGTTAAGGGGGGGGACAGGGTCATTTTTGCAATTTTTTCAAAAAAATTTAATTTCTTTCCCTTCTATTTCGCAAATATGTAGGCCAATCATGTTTGCTATATTTTTCCTGTAATCTGCACTTAAAACTGAAGATCCCTGCCGAATTTCAGCTCATCAGGTGCAGAATTGTAGAAGTTAAGGAGGGGGACAGGGTCATTTTTTGCAATTTTTTCGAAAAAATTTAATTTCTTTCCCTTCTCTTTCGCAAATTTGTAGGCAAATCGTGTGCGCTATACTTTTCCTGTAATCTGCAGTTAAAGCTAAAGATCTCTACCGAATTTTAGCCCACCCAGTTTAGATTTGCAGAAGTTAATGGGGGGGACAGGGTCATTTTTGCAATTTTTTCAAAAAAATTTAATTTCTTTCCCTTCTATTTCGCAAATATGTAGGCCAATCATGTTTGCTATATTTTTCCTGTAATCTGCACTTAAAACTGAAGATCCCTGCCGAATTTCAGCTCATCAGGTGCAGATTTGTAGAAGTTAAGGAGGGGGACAGGGTCATTTTTTGCAATTTTTTCGAAAAAATTTAATTTCTTTCCCTTCTATTTCGCAAATATGTAGGCAAATCGTGTTCGCTATACTTTTCCTGTAATCTGCACGTAAAACTGAAGATCCCTGCAGAATTTCAGCTCACGAGGTTCAGATTTGTAAAAGTTAAGGGGGGGACACGGTCATTTTTGCAATTTTTTCAAAAAAAATTAAATTTCTTTCCCTTATATTTCGCAAATATGTAGGTCAATCTTGTTCGCTATAATTTTCCTGTAATCTGCACTTAAAACTAAAGATCTCTACCGAATTTCAGCCGACCAGGTTCAGATTTGTAGAAGTTAAGGGGGGGACAGTGTCATTTTTTGCAATTTTTTCAAAAAAATTTTATTTCTTTCCCTTCTATTTCGCAAATATGTAGGCCAATCATGTTTGCTATATTTTTCCTGTAATCTGCACTTAAAACTGAAGATCCCTGCTGAATTTCAGCTTATCAGGTTCAGATTTGTAGAAGTTAAGGAGGGGGACAGGGTCATTTTTTGCAATTTTTTCGAAAAAATTTAATTTCTTTCCCTTCTATTTCGCAAATATGTAGGCAAATCGTGTTCGCTATACTTTTCCTGTAATCTGCACTTGAAGCTAAAGATCTCTACCGAATTTCAGCCCACCCGGTTCAGATTTGTAGAAGTTAAGGGGGGGGGACATGGTCATTTTTGCAATTTTTTCAAAAAAATTTAATTTCTTTCCCTTCTATTTCGCAAATATGTAGGCCAATCATGTTTGCTATATTTTTCCTGTAATCTGCACTTAAAACTGAAGATCCCTGCCGAATTTCAGCTCATCAGGTGCAGATTTGTAGAAGTTAAGGAGGGGGACAGGGTCATTTTTTGCAATTTTTTCGAAAAAATTTAATTTTTTTCCCTTCTATTTCGCAAATTTGTAGGCAAATCGTGTGCGCTATACTTTTCCTGTAATCTGCAGTTAAAGCTAAAGATCTCTACCGAATTTCAGCCCACCTAGTTCAGATTTGCAGAAGTTAATGGGGGGACAGGGTCATTTTTTGCAATTTTTTCGAAAAAATTCAATTTCTTTCCCTTCTATTTCACAAATATGAAGACCTATCAGGTTCGCTATAATTTTCCTATAATCTGCACTTAAAACTAAAGATCTCTACCGAATTTCAGCCCACCAGGTTCAGATTTGTAGAAGTTAAGGGGGGACAGTGTCATTTTTTGCAATTTTTTCAAAAAAATTTTATTTCTTTCCCTTCTATTTCGCAAATATGTAGGCCAATCGTGTTCGCTATACTTTTCCTGTAATCTGCACTTGAAGCTAAAGATCTCTACCGAATTTCAGCTCATCAGGTGCAGATTTGTAGAAGTTAAGGAGGGGGACAGGTTCATTTTTTGCAATTTTTTCGAAAAAATTTAATTTCTTTCCCTTCTATTTCGCAAATTTGTAGGCAAATCGTGTGCGCTATACTTTTCCTGTAATCTGCAGTTAAAGCTAAAGATCTCTACCGAATTTCAGCCCACCCAGTTCAGATTTGCAGAAGTTAATGGGGGGGACAGGGTCATTTTTTGCAATTTTTTCGAAAAAATTCAATTTCTTTCCCTTCTATTTCACAAATATGAAGACCTATCAGGTTCGCTATAATTTTCCTGTAATCTGCACTTAAAACTAAAGATTTCTACCGAATTTCAGCCCACCAGGTTCAGATTTGTAGAAGTTAAGGGGGGACAGTGTCATTTTTTGCAATTTTTTCAAAAAAATTTTATTTCTTTCCCTTCTATTTCGCAAATATGTAGGCCAATCGTGTTCGCTATACTTTTCCTGTAATCTGCACTTGAAGCTAAAGATCTCTACCGAATTTCAGCCCACCCGGTTCAGATTTGTAGAAGTTAAGGGGGGGGACAGGGTCATTTTTGCAATTTTTTCAAAAAAATTTAATTTCTTTCCCTTCTATTTCGCAAATATGTAGGCCAATCATGTTTGCTATATTTTTCCTGTAATCTGCACTTAAAACTGAAGATCCCTGCCGAATTTCAGCTCATCAGGTGCAGATTTGTAGAAGTTAAGGAGGGGGACAGGGTCATTTTTTGCAATTTTTTCGAAAAAATTTAATTTCTTTCCCTTCTCTTTCGCAAATTTGTAGGCAAATCGTGTGCGCTATACTTTTCCTGTAATCTGCAGTTAAAGCTAAAGATCTCTACCGAATTTCAGCCCACCCAGTTCAGATTTGCAGAAGTTAATGGGGGGGACAGGGTCATTTTTTGCAATTTTTTCGAAAAAATTCAATTTCTTTCCCTTTTATTTTACAAATATGAAGACCTATCAGGTTCGCTATAATTTTCCTGTAATCTGCACTTAAAACTAAAGATCTCTACCGAATTTCAGCCCACCCGGTTCAGATTTGTAGAAGTTAAGGGGGGGGACAGGGTCATTTTTGCAATTTTTTCAAAAAAATTTAATTTCTTTCCCTTCTATTTCGCAAATATGTAGGCAAATCGTGTTCGCTATATTTTTCCTGTAATCTGCACGTAAAACTGAAGATCCCTACCGAATTTCAGCTCACAAGGTTGAGATTTGTAGAAGTTAAGGGGGGGGACAGCCCATTTTGCGTGGCTGGGACGGACACACGAGTGATTTCATAAGGGTTCCGTTAGTACACCTAAGGTGTACGGAACCCTGAAAATGAAGAATCTAAAAAAAAAAATTTTTTTTCAATTTTTTATTTTAGATTTTTTAATATATTTTTTGTGATCAGACTGTAAAAATATACTAATAAATCAATTTTAAACTCATTACGTCAAAAAATGTAGAAATTAGAAAAAAAAATTTTTTTTTTAATTTTTCAGTTTTTCCTTGACAACGCTATGGCCATTATTACATAGCAAGTTGTCTATATTTTTTCTGTAATATTCGCGTTAAAATACACCAGTATGCCAAATTTCATCCCTCCATGTTGAATAGTTTAGATGTTAAAGGGGGGAAATGGTCACTTTTTGTGCATTTTTGGCCAAAAATTTTGTTATTTCCTTGACAACGCAATGGTTATCACCTTCAATCACATTCTCTATATTTTTCCTGTAATCTACATGTGAAAATACGTATCTGTACCAAATTTGAGCTCTCTAGGTCAAATAGTTTAGCCGCTAGGGGGGGGGACACGATTTGGCTACGGACACAAGAGTCTCACCAATAGGGTTCCGTCAGTACACTGTAGGTGTACGGAACCCTAAAAACTTATGAATTTAATTATATCCTTTTTAACTTTATTCAAGAAATAACCAAATTTATGAATTCTTTAAATCAAAAAATAAATATACAGACAACTTTAAATACCAAAAAAGTGATAAAGACAAAAAAATGAAAATCATGAAATTAAGAAAAATTATAAAAAAAATTAAATGTACTACGATTATTTACGAAAATGAAAAAATAAAGATTCGAGAAAAATTAGAATATTTAAAAATGATATAAGAAATTATTTCAAAAAATGAAAATGAAGGAAAATGGTTAAAAAACAAAAAATTAAAAATTAATAAAATGATGAAACTTTTATGTAAATTTATACATAAAACTTTAGGGTTAGAATTTAATGCCAAATTCAATAAATAATTTTATCAATTATGTATAAAATTAATTTAATTACTAAAAAATTGAACAAGTAGATAGACAGTGGCGTTTCTGGACCACCTTGCATTGCGCATGCGCGAGGACCTGTCTTGACCTTGGGGGAGGGGGGGTAATTAAAATTTTTCTAGGTGTTTGGTGGGGGTTTTTTGTCGGTGAAAAATTTTTTTATAGATGTTTGTATTTCTTTGTCGGCTTTTTAAATTTTCACCGACAATTTTTTTCTAAGCGCTTGGTGGGGATTTTTTTGTCGGCGATAAGACCTTTTTTAACATTGCAGATTTGAGTTGGTGGGGGTTTTTTGTCGGCGAGTTGACCTTTTGACCTTTTTTGAACTTGATCGATTCTCAATGAAGAGAAATATTTATGGACTGGTTTGAAGGTGGAGAGGAGAGGTTTAGTCTTTTTCCTAGAAAAAAAGATTTATTTATGAGCTTACAATTAAAAAAAAAGCTTTAGGAATGCTATATATTAGGGTTACACTTGCTTATATAAACTATTTCACTAACTTTGTCCACATCATTTTGCTGTTATACATTATCAGAAAACGTTGTAAACGTGTAACGTGTCCACATCATTTTGCTATTATACATTATCAGAAAACGTTGTAAACGTTATTTTTAATAAAATACATTACATAATTGAAAAAATGGATTTACAAGTTTGCAAATCTTTTGTAAATTCTATAATAGAAGCTTTTCAACTTATTGTTGAAAGAAAAGAGGGTCCGTGTCCCATGGAATGTGAAGAGGTGTTTAATTTAAATAATATTAGTATTTCTAAAGTGGAAGAATATCTTCGAAATAATAAAAAAAATTTAAGTGTGGGTGAGAAACAAAGTGTAATTAATTCTTTATTATTGTTAAAGACATTCCAAAGCAAACTTCAATGCTTATTAGAGAAAAGTGGAGGTCGTTTGAGAAAATTAAGTCAAAGAGAAGAAGAAGAAGAAGAAGAAGAAGAAGAGCAAAACGATGAATTGGAAAATCAAATAAGGTGGGAAAACTTAGAGAATGCTTTTAAAATTGGAGTAAAAACCGGTTTAGTCGTTAATTTAAAACATAAAGATTTACAAGATTTTTTGAATGATGCTAAATTATTATTGATTAATAACATTAAAAAGAGTTTACTTGAAAATCAAAGTTTAAAGGTTAATGTGAATTTTTCTGGAAAATTTGAAAATTTAAAGGAAGGAAATATGATTGAAGATTTAAAGCACATTAATACAAAAAATTCAATAATTTGTGTTTCAACAGATTTAAACGATTGGTATAATGAAAATGTCAGAGATTATATATTAGTAAAAATTGAGGAATTTCAAGAAAAAGAATCAGGTTGGAGTTTAAAGGAAATTGTTAATTTAGTTGTTAATATGAATAAGTATGAAGCATTTCAAGTTGGACATTCTACTTATACTAAATTACCAAAATTTATTGAAAACAAAAAAGCTGTGATTAACATTCAAAATAAAGATGATAATTGTTTTTTATGGTCAATAACAGCGTTTTTGTTTCCTGCTAAGCATCATGTAACACGTACGAGTTCTTATCCTCATTTCAGTGACATATTAAAATACGATGGTATTGAGTTTCCAATTTCTTTTAGAGATATTAAAAAATTTGAAAAGTTAAATAAATTAAGAATAAACGTTTATGGTTTAGATGAAAATGGAAATAAAAATTTTGACATTGTTCCAATTTACTTAAGTAAGGAAAATCCAAGTTTTAGATTAGTACATTTATTAATGGTTGAAAAAAAAGAGAATGAAAATAGCGCTATAAAACATCATTTTGTTTTAATAAAAAATCTTTCACGTTTAATAAAGTCTCAGATAACAAAACATCAACATAGTATTTTAATATGTGACCGATGCCTATGTCACTTTGTTAAACAAAGCTCATATGAACAACATAGATTATCATGTGAAAAAATGAACAATTATCGAGTAATTTTACCTGAAATAGAAAATAATATTGTAAAATTCAAAAATTATCACTTTAAAGATAAGGTACCCTTTGTTTTATATGCGGATATAGAATGCCTATTAGAGCCCATTGCAGAGACAGAAGCAAATACATGTAAAGTTCAAAAGCATGTCCCTCACAGTATCGCTTACACATTACTATGTAGCTTTGATGAGTCACAGTCGTATACAAATCTGTATCGCGGTGATGACTGTATACAATGGTTCATTCATGAATTACAGAACGTAGCAAGAAATGTAAACAATGAATATTTTTCAAATATTGTTCCTATGGAAGAATTAAATGCACAACAATTACTAGATTTTCAAAATGCAAAATCATGCCATATTTGTGAAAAACTTTTTGAAAAAGATGATATAAAACACCATGATCATTGCCATTTTACAGGTAAATATCGCGGTGCTGCTCATCAAAGCTGCAACTTAAATTTCAAATATTCTCATATTATTCCTGTAGTATTTCATAATTTATCAGGTTACGATGCACATTTTTTTTTCGAGCTCTTGCTACTGGTTTTGAAGGAAAAATCAGTTTATTACCTATTAATAAAGAAAAATATATTTCGTTTACAAAAGATGTAGATAATACAAAAATTAAATATCGATTTATCGATTCCTTTCGATTTATGTCAAGTAGTTTAGAGAAATTAGCTTCATATTTAACTAATAATGAAAAACAAATTACAAAGAAACACTGTCGAAATAATGAAGAATTCAATTTGTTAACAAGGAAAGGTGTATTTCCATATGAATATATCGATGCATTATCACGTTTAGATGAAGAGAACTTACCTCCAAAAGAAGCTTTTTTACAAAATTAAATAATGATACAATATCAGAGGAAGATTATTTTCATGCAAAA
This sequence comes from Leptopilina drosophilae, assembly GCA_032873175.1. Lineage (NCBI taxonomy): Eukaryota > Metazoa > Arthropoda > Insecta > Hymenoptera > Figitidae > Leptopilina > Leptopilina drosophilae. The sequence goes on from CM065486.1 coordinate 15,484,296, forward strand.
AATGTATGGAAAACATTTAATTTAAAAAATTTGGGAGAATACTCTGATCTTTATCTGAAAACAGACGTTCTTCTTCTGTCAGATGTATTTGAAAATTTTAGAAAAACTTGCATTTCCACCTACAAATTAGATCCTTTACACTATTATACAGCACCAGGACTTGCTTTTGATACAATGTTGAAATTTACAGAAATAAAACTAGAATTAATTACAGATCCTGAAATGTTACTGTTTTTTGAGTCTGCCATTAGGGGTGGTGTGTCACAGTGTTCAAATAGATACTCTAAAGCTAATAATAGATATATGGGAGAAAAATATGATGAAAATTTACCAGAAAAATACATTATGTATTTTGAGAAGTCCTTTCCCTTCTATTTCGCAAATATGTAGGCCAATCGTGTTCGCTATATTTTTCCTGTAATCTGCCCTTAAAACTGAAGATCCCTGCTGAATTTCAGCTCATCAGGTTCAGATTTGTAGAAGTTAAGGAGGGGGACAGGGTCATTTTTTGCAATTTTTTCGAAAAAATTTAATTTCTTTCCCTTCTATTTCGCAAATATGTAGGCAAATCGTGTTCGCTATATTTTTCCTGTAATCTGCACGTAAAACTGAAGATCCCTACCGAATTTCAGCTCACAAGGTTGAGATTTGTAGAAGTTAAGGGGGGGGACAGCCCATTTTGCGTGGCTGGGACGGACACACGAGTGATTTCATAAGGGTTCCGTTAGTACACCTACGGTGTACGGAACCCTCAAAATGAATCTAAAAATAAAATTTTTTTTCAATTTTTTATTTTAGATTTTTTAATATATTTTTTGTGATCAGACTGTAAAAATATACTAATAAATCAATTTTAAACTCATTAGGTCAAAAAATGTAGAAATTAGAAAAAAAAATTTTTTTTTTAATTTTTCAGTTTTTCCTTGACAACGCTATGGCCATTATTGCATAGCAAGTTGTCTATATTTTTTCTGTAATATTCGCGTTAAAATACACCAGTATGCCAAATTTCATCCCTCCATGTTGAATAGTTTAGATGTTAAAGGGGGGAAATGGTCACTTTTTGTGCATTTTTGGCCAAAAATTTTGTTATTTCCTTGACAACGCAATGGTTATCACCTTCAATCACATTCTCTATATTTTTCCTGTAATCTACATGTGAAAATACGTATCTGTACCAAATTTGAGCTCTCTAGGTCAAATAGTTTAGCCGCTAGGGGGGGGACACGATTTGGCTACGGACACAAGAGTCTCACCAATAGGGTTCCGTCAGTACACTGTAGGTGTACGGAACCCTAAAAACTTATGAATTTAATTATATCCTTTTTAACTTTATTCAAGAAATAACCAAATTTATGAATTCTTTAAATCAAAAAATAAATATACAGACAACTTTAAATACCAAAAAAGTGATAAAGACAAAAAAATGAAAATCATGAAATTAAGAAAAATTATAAAAAAAATTAAATGTACTACGATTATTTACGAAAATGAAAAAATAAAGATTCGAGAAAAATTAGAATATTTAAAAATGATATAAGAAATTATTTCAAAAAATGAAAATGAAGGAAAATGGTTAAAAAACAAAAAATTAAAAATTAATAAAATGATGAAACTTTTATGTAAATTTATACATAAAACTTTAGGGTTAGAATTTAATGCCAAATTCAATAAATAATTTTATCAATTATGTATAAAATTAATTTAATTACTAAAAAATTGAACAAGTAGATAGACAGTGGCGTTTCTGGACCACCTTGCATTGCGCATGCGCGAGGACCTGTCTTGACCTTGGGGGAGGGGGGGGTAATTAAAATTTTTCTAGGTGTTTGGTGGGGGTTTTTTGTCGGTGAAAAATTTTTTTATAGATGCTTGTATTTCTTTGTCGGCTTTTTAAATTTTCACCGACAATTTTTTTCTAAGCGCTTGGTGGGGATTTTTTTGTCGGCGATAAGACCTTTTTTAACATTGCAGATTTGAGTTGGTGGGGGTTTTTTGTCGGCGAGTTGACCTTTTGACCTTTTTTGAACTTGATCGATTCTCAATGAAGAGAAATATTTATTGACTGGTTTGAAGGTGGAGAGGAGAGGTTTAGTCTTTTTCCTAGAAAAAAAGATTTATTTATGAGCTTACAATTAAAAAAAAAGCTTTAGGAATGCTATATATTAGGGTTACACTTGCTTATATAAACTATTTCACTAACTTTGTCCACATCATTTTGCTATTATACATTATCAGAAAACGTTGTAAACGTGTAACGTGTCCACATCATTTTGCTATTGTACATTATCAGAAAACGTTGTAAACGTTATTTTTAATAAAATACATTACATAATTGAAAAAATGGATTTACAAGTTTGCAAATCTTTTGTAGATTCTATAATAGAAGCTTTTCAACTTATTGTTGAAAGAAAAGAGGGTCCGTGTCCCATGGAATGTGAAGAGGTGTTTAATTTAAATAATATTAGTATTTCTAAAGTGGAAGAATATCTTCGAAATAATAAAAAAAAATTTAAGTGTGGGTGAGAAACAAAGTGTAATTACTTCTTTATCATTGTTAAAGACATTCCAAAGTAAACTTCAATGCTTATTAGAGAAAAGTGGAGGTCGTTTGAGAAAATTAAGTCAAAGAGAAGAAGAAGAAGAAGAAGAAGAAGAAGAGCAAAACGATGAATTGGAAAATCAAATAAGGTGGGAAAACTTAGAGAATGCTTTTAAAATTGGAGTAAAAACCGGTTTAGTCGTTAATTTAAAACATAAAGATTTACAAGATTTTTTGAATGATGCTAAATTATTATTGATTAATAACATTAAAAAGAGTTTACTTGAAAATCAAAGTTTAAAGGTTAATGTGAATTTTTCTGGAAAATTTGAAAATTTAAAGAAAGGAAATATGATTGAAGATTTAAAGCACATTAATACAAAAAATTCAATAATTTGTGTTTCAACAGATTTAAACGATTGGTATAATGAAAATGTCAGAGATTATATATTAGTAAAAATTGAGGAATTTCAAGAAAAAGAATCAGGTTGGAGTTTAAAGGAAATTGTTAATTTAGTTGTTAATATGAATAAGTATGAAGCATTTCAAGTTGGACATTCTACTTATACTAAATTACCAAAATTTATTGAAAACAAAAAAGCTGTGATTAACATTCAAAATAAAGATGATAATTGTTTTTTATGGTCAATAACAGCGTTTTTGTTTCCTGCTAAGCATCATGTAACACGTACGAGTTCTTATCCTCATTTCAGTGACATATTAAAATACGATGGTATTGAGTTTCCAATTTCTTTTAGAGATATTAAAAAATTTGAAAAGTTAAATAAATTAAGAATAAACGTTTATGGTTTAGATGAAAATGGAAATAAAAATTTTGACATTGTTCCAATTTACTTAAGTAAGGAAAATCCAAGTTTTAGATTAGTACATTTATTAATGGTTGAAAAAAAAGAGAATGAAAATAGCGCTATAAAACATCATTTTGTTTTAATAAAAAATCTTTCACGTTTAATAAAGTCTCAGATAACAAAACATCAACATAGTATTTTAATATGTGACCGATGCCTATGTCACTTTGTTAAACAAAGCTCATATGAACAACATAGATTATCATGTGAAAAAATGAACAATTATCGAGTAATTTTACCTGAAATAGAAAATAATATTGTAAAATTCAAAAATTATCACTTTAAAGATAAGGTACCCTTTGTTTTATATGCGGATATAGAATGCCTATTAGAGCCCATTGCAGAGACAGAAGCAAATACATGTAAAGTTCAAAAGCATGTCCCTCACAGTATCGCTTACACATTACTATGTAGCTTTGATGAGTCACAGTCGTATACAAATCTGTATCGCGGTGATGACTGTATACAATGGTTCATTCATGAATTACAGAACGTAGCAAGAAATGTAAACAATGAATATTTTTCAAATATTGTTCCTATGGAAGAATTAAATGCACAACAATTACTAGATTTTCAAAATGCAAAATCATGCCATATTTGTGAAAAACTTTTTGAAAAAGATGATATAAAACACCATGATCATTGCCATTTTACAGGTAAATATCGCGGTGCTGCTCATCAAAGCTGCAACTTAAATTTCAAATATTCTCATATTATTCCTGTAGTATTTCATAATTTATCAGGTTACGATGCACATTTTTTTTTCGAGCTCTTGCTACTGGTTTTGAAGGAAAAATCAGTTTATTACCTATTAATAAAGAAAAATATATTTCGTTTACAAAAGATGTAGATAATACAAAAATTAAATATCGATTTATCGATTCCTTTCGATTTATGTCAAGTAGTTTAGAGAAATTAGCTTCATATTTAACTAATAATGAAAAACAAATTACAAAGAAACACTGTCGAAATAATGAAGAATTCAATTTGTTAACAAGGAAAGGTGTATTTCCATATGAATATATCGATGCATTATCACGTTTAGATGAAGAGAACTTACCTCCAAAAGAAGCTTTTTTTTCAAAATTAAATAATGATACAATATCAGAGGAAGATTATTTTCATGCAAAAAATGTATGGAAAACATTTAATTTAAAAAATTTGGGAGAATACTCTGATCTTTATCTGAAAACAGACGTTCTTCTTCTGTCAGATGTATTTGAAAATTTTAGAAAAACTTGCATTTCCACCTACAAATTAGATCCTTTACACTATTATACAGCACCAGGACTTGCTTTTGATACAATGTTGAAATTTACAGAAATAAAACTAGAATGAATTACAGATCCTGAAATGTTACTGTTTTTTGAGTCTGCCATTAGGGGTGGTGTGTCACAGTGTTCAAATAGATACTCTAAAGCTAATAATAGATATATGGGAGAAAAATATGATGAAAATTTACCAGAAAAATACATTATGTATTTTGACATAAATAATCAGTACGGTGCATCTATGAGCGAGTTTTTACCATATAAAGAATTTAAATGGGTTGAGGATATTTCAAAAATTAACTTTGAGAATGTTCCTGATGACTCATCAATAGGATATATTCTTGAAGTTGATTTAGAATATCCTGTTGAATTGCATGATATACATAAAGATTTACCTCTCTGTCCTCATCATTTTGTACCACCACAATCAAAATGTAAAACTCCAAAATTAATGACAACACTTTTTCCAAAAAAACAATACGTTTTACACTACAGAAATTTGAAATTATATTTAAAATTAGGTATGAAACTTATGAAAATTCATAGAGTTCTTCAATTTCAACAAAAAGCATGGTTAAAAAGCTACATTGATTTAATTACAGAATTAAGAAAAAAATCCAATAATGATTTTGAAAAAAATTTTTACAAATTAATGAACAACTCAGTTTTTGGAAAAACCATGGAAAATGTTCGTAAGTATAAAGATGTACAATTAATAACAAAATGGGATGGACGTTACGGTGCAAAATCTTTAATAGGTAAACCAAATTTTCATAGTTGCACTGTTTTTGATGAGGATATGGTAATAATTGAAATGAAACGATTAAAAATCACTTTTAATAAACCAATATATGCAGGTTTAACTGTATTAGACATTTCAAAAATTATTACCTATGATTTTCATTATAATTATATTAAAAAAATTTTAGAGAAAAGGTAAAATTACTCTACACTGATACTGATAGTTTAATTTATGAAATTGAAGTTCCTGATTTTTATCAATGTATGAAGAGAGATATTGTGAAATATGATACTTCCGACTATCCCTCAAATAACGTTTACAACATTCCGCTCTGTAATAAAAAAGTTTTAGGTCTTATGAAAGATGAATGTTGTGGTAAAATTGTAGAAGAATTTATTGGTTTGCGTTCCAAATTATACACTTTTAAAATTTTTCAAGTGAACTCTGAAAATAAGAAAGCAAAAGGTGTGACAAAGGGTACATTAAAAACAATAAATTTTGATGACTACAAGCATTCTTTAAATTCTCAGGAAAATTTGATTAAAAATCAATTCCTAATTCGTAGCTCTAAACATCAAGTACACACAGTCAAACAAAATAAAATTGTCCTCAGCTGGAAAGATGATAAACGTATATTAATACCGGGAAATACAGATACATATTCATGGGGATATATTAAAGAAAACTAGTGTGAGATCAAAAGAAACCCAATATGTTTTTTCTTAATAATAACTTAGGTATTAAGATAAAACAAAGAATTTTATCATCTCAAAATATATTCATCAAAAAAAATTGTCAACAGGAAAGAAGGCATTTTGGGGGTATAACCCCACTTATGCCAATAAGCCCCACTTTTCTCATTTTGATACTCCAGTTTCATACAGGATCTTTTCTGGATTAGACGTGATTAAAAAAGAGAATAGTGTAAGCATAAGATTTATTAAAATGCATTTTAATTAATTAATTAATTAAAAAATCATAATTACTAGTGTTTTTCAAAATAAAAAAAATTTTGTTTTATATTTCTCAAATTGATTTTAATCAATATCGACTTTGTAATTTTATGTTGAACTTTACTCATTAAGGTAAGAACATAAAAGGTACTAAGTCGGTGTTGGTTGATATCAATTTGAAATAAATAGAACAAACTTTTTATAAAAATGTAAAATGAAACTAATTATCTAAATTTAAATGATAAATAAAATTAAACTGCATTTTTTAATAAATCTTATGCTTAAGTTGTGTGAAGAAGAAGCTGAAAATAGTGGAGTTTGTGTAAAGAAGAATTTATGCTTAGAGATTCTACAAGAGAAAGAAGCTGAAAAAGAAGAAGAAGAATAAGAAATAAGGTAAGCATAAAATTGGTTAAAATAAAATTCTATTTCATTTACTTTCTCTTTTTTTACTCTTGTGTTACACGTAGAAAAAAACTATTTTTTAAAATTTTTTGTAAAATATAATAAAAATTGTTTTATTCATAATTTTACAAAGATTGATTTTTTTTGATTTTCAACTTTGTGTTTTTGTCCAGTACTGAAGAATACTAAAGTTTATGGCCAAAAAGACAAAGTTGAGAATCGATAATATCAATCTGAAATAAGTTGTAAAGAATAAAAAAATCATGGTATATTTTTCAAATTTTTTAATTTTGAATTTGTTCTTTTTCTGACTGTAACACAAAAATAAATATATAGAGAATTTAAAATTTCAATTGAATTGTATTTTTTAACAAATTTTTATGCTTAGGGATTCTACAAGAAGAAGAAGAAGAAGAAGAAGGAGAAGAAGAAGAAGAATTAGAAATAAGGTAAGCATAAAATTGGTTAAAATAAAATTCTATTTCATTTACTTTCTCTTTTTTTACTCTTGTGTTACATGTAGAAAAATACTATTTCTTTAATTTTTTGTAAAATATAATGAAAATTCTTTTATTCATAATTTTACAAAGATTGATCTTTACGAATTTCAACTTCGTGTTTTTGTCCACTACTGAAGATTACTAAAGTATATGGCCAAAAACACCAAGTTGAGATTCGATAATATCAATCTGAAATTAGTTGTAAAGAATAAAAAAAATCATGGTATGTTTTTCAAATCTTTTAATTTTGAATTAGTTCTTTTTTCTGACTGTAACACAAAAATAAATATATAGAGAATTTTAAATTTCAATTGAATTGTATTTTTTAACAAATTTTTATGCTTAGGGATTCTACAAGAAGAAGGAGAAGAAGAAGAAGAATAAGAAATAAGGTAAGCATAAAAATTGGTTAAAATAAAATTCTATTTCATTTACCTGATATTTTGTTTTATTTTTGTATTATAGTTAGAAAAAAATTGGTTTTTAAAATATTTCGTAAAAAATAACGTAAATCTTTTTTTATAATTTTACAGAGATTGGTTTTTAAGATTTACAACTTTTGTGTTTTTGTTCACTACTGAAAATGACTTAAAGTATATGACCAAAAATAGAAAGTTGTGAATCTATAACATCAATCTGAATTAAGTTGTAAAGAAAAAAATATTCATGGTATATTTTACCAATTTTTTCAGCAATTCTTTCTTCTAACTATAACACAAGAATAATAACATAAACTTTAAATTTCAATTGAATTGTACTTTTTAACGAATTTTTATGCTTAGGAATAACATTAAAAAAATTCCTGGTCCAGAGGAGGATGAAGGATTTGTTGAAGGCTGGGACAATGGAATTCTCACTGAAGAAGAGTGAGTAAAATTAAAATATTTTAAAAAGTTTTAATTTAACCCACCACATTAATATTTTCAATATATTATATCATGACTTCACATAAATTGTAGTATTACTAAATGATATAATCAATTTAAAAAAATTATTTTTGAATAAATTAATATATTTTTATTTAGAAAATATTTTTATTTACAGCGTTCAATACGTGATGATTGATCCAACCATCTCGGTGCCAGTTGAATGGGTCTTAGCTGTAACGTACGACAGCCTCATGAATTTATGTGAGAATGCCATCAATGTATTTAATAGTACATTTGACATGGTGCTGGGCGGTGGCTGCATCATTAATGTGGTAACCATTTTGGTTGGTGTATCAGCCAAACTTCAATATGAAAATGGAGTTTACAATTTCATCAAGTGTTAATCAAAAGTTGTTTTCTTTATATTAATACTTTTGTAAATTTAATACTTATTTACAAAATCTTGAAAATAATGAAAAAATAAAATCAATTATTAGAAAATGTAAAAAATTAATTATTATTATTGTTACCCTTCAAAAACCATTTTTTATTTTAAAACTTTAAAAATAAAAAACAATATACAAAATTATTGAATGAAGTATTAAAAAAAATTTAATTAAAAAATTATTATTACAAATTTTTTTAAAAAATTTCATTTTTTTCATTCATGATTATTTAATTATTTAAAAAAATTTAATTAAAAAATTATTATCATTAATACAAATTTTTTAGAAACATTTAATTTTTTTATTTATGATTATTTAAAAAAAATTTAGTATAGGTAAATCAGTATTGAAGATGAGGTAAGTACATATTACTTTTAAATAAATAATTAATTAAAAAAGAATTAAAAAATCTAAAACAATTATCAAATTAAGAAGAAAATCAACAAAATGGATAATAGTTAAGTAAAATTTTCTATTATTTTTTAAATTTATAATTTTTATAAATTCAAAGATATTGAGTAAGGTCATTGCTAGCACACTCACAAGCCTATGCGGCTTATACTTATTACTTTAGTAATCTTTCAGTTAAATAGAATAAAAATACATATGATTTTACAATTTTATCAATTATTTATTGTAAAAAATAAAAATTTTCTTACAATTAATAGTAACAATGTCTTTAAATTCAAACACACATAATTCTAGTAAATTTTCTTAACTAATAAATACATTTTTTCTTTTTTAAAAAAATATTAATGATAAAGCGGTGTTATAATATTATATATATACAATCAAAATAACTGCAAGCGATGAACATAGTTACAATACTGTGTTTTCATAGTGGTTAACAGAGAACCAATTATCGGTTGTTTCAATTTCAATTTTCTTTCTTTTTAATAAATCATTGAATAACCAATTATTTAACAAAATCACATTACGTACTGAACAATTCATGTTTTTTAGGTTAATGCAACGATTATGATGATGATGTTTACATGGTAATATATTATCTGATAAAGAAATTAATTTTTTAAGCGATGGACAGTTCAAGTCTAGCATATCGACAATGTTTGCTCTACATTTTACAGTGTATAAATCTTGTAACCATTTCCTTTTCTCTAAACCTTTTACATAAATGGTACGTGCATTTATTAACATTTTTCTTAAAATAGTTGGTATTAAATCATAAGGTATATCACCATCATTCCAATGAAGATAATGAAAATTTTGTCCAACCAACGATTTATATTTTTGTATTGTGGTTCCATATGCACCCATTCATATGGTGATTGAAAGAGAAAATTAAAGGGTTTTATAACTTTCTTTTGAAGCGGTATTATCGCCAATTCTTTCAAAATAAATTGATTTATAGGTGATTTAAAACCTTGAAGATCTACTACATAATCCATCTTGAATGCTACTGAATTATTAAGACAAATGTAGGATTATTTATATTTTTTTCTCCCACCACTTATTATATTTTTTAAATTACTTTTTTCACACCACCACTAATTGGTTTATACTCAATTACTCTATCATGCAAAATTAAACAATATGCTGCAGTTTGAGCGGGAAAATTTTCTTTAGCTTCAAATTCAACTCGAATATCAACAGGACCATATTTTAAGGATTCATTTTGTTTTGAGCAATCAATTACAATTAATGGAGCAAATTCAAGAAATTCACTTTTTGTTAAATACGGTTGAGATTCTTTATCGTAATAACTAGATTGGAATTTTGTATACATTTCATAAAGTATAGCATAGTGTTTTTTATCTATATCAAGGTTAAGATTTCCATATGGATAGGACTGATTGTTTAAAAATAACTTAACATTTGTAATTTTACAGTGATCGAAATGACTAGCATTTCGCGTAGTAACATTTTTTCGATTCGTTTGAAAACCTAAAATGACAAAACGTGGTTTCTCCAATTGCGTTGATGTTTTTACAGTCCAAACATGATTTGCAGTTGTTGGTAGCAAAGGATATTCATATAATTCCCAGGTTCGAAAACTAATTGGAATAAGAGGATCCTTCTCAATGTATTTTAACAATTTGAATTTTTGAGCGTCGGATAATCGCACGTTCGGTAATAACCATTCAATTTTATCAATGGAAATTTTTACAAGTTCCTCAGCATTTTGAAAAATTGCATTAACATCATTTCTCGATCGTGTTAAAATTATTTCATGTCTCGCGTTCACAATAATTTTTTGATAATCCTCAGCAAAACCAAAGATGACGCTTAGTGGTATTGAAATGTCAAAATTACCATTATTATCAATTAATGAGATATTATTAGCATCACAAGTGGGAAACCAACCTGCATTTTCTAAAAATTTACTCTGAGTACCATAAATTGATATGTAATTTTTTATAACACTCGTGAGACCTATATTTTTATTTTTATCAATTTCAACAGCATTCAATTCATAACGAGCTTCCTCAAATAAATGACAGATGACATTTATAACAAGCCTAGTATTAGTGACAGGTGTTCCATTTTCTTTTGTCAATTTTCCTTGAATATGAAGTGAACTTTTACCTGGTAGAAGACAATGGTCTTGATTTTGAACAGCAATTCTAATTTCATCACTGTTATTAAATGTTGATGATGCGTATGGTAAATGAGCATGAACCTCATAGTGAGCAATTGATTCATCATAAACAATTGGTTTTGCAATGCTTAGCAAGTCCTCCTCCATTTTATTTTTTCTTACAGATTTTGAAATATCTAAAAAAAATGTTACCAACGAAGCAAGTACAGAAAAATTTAAATCGTCTTATTTTTACGTTCTTCTCTGTTTTTTCTGCTCGATCACCTTTAATCCTAGACTTTTCAATAGTCGAATGTTCTAAGGTGTTAACACCTTGGCTGAGGATTTGTAACTGAAGATTTTTTGACATCCTACAGAGTTATTATAACTATAACCAACTTTCCGATTAAATGCAATACCCATTTTATTTATTATTATTTTAGCTCTACAATGTCTTAATGTGTAATCTTATTGTAATAGTTTCACCACGAAAATTTACAATTTGTCCATCTTGATCAATTATTTGCAATTGAATATGATCTATTGTCTTGACAGCGACTGGTAAGTAAATGACTTGAGATGGTACTTCAATGATCTTATATCCTGGTGGTAGAGTTGGAAAAAATTCGTGAATCGTGTGCACCTTTTTATGATTTATATATGCACCTGTAGTAATATTACACTCAATTCTCAATGAATTAAGCTTTATTATAGACACTGGTAAATCAGATTCATGAAAGATGTCAGCTTTAAGTATCTGTTGTTTAAAACCTAACAATTTTGCTATAGAATCAGAGTTTTGAAAATTAATATCACGATTGCACAAAATTTCACTTCGCAATGTGTTGTTATTTGGTTTAATGTGAATATTAATTCCTTTTGGTTTTAAAACATACTGTAGATAACGTTGAATATCATCAATCTCATAGCTACCTGTTGGTATAATGATTTCTTCTTCATCAACGTAAAATTTATTATTACCAATGTCTACATTTGGAATTGAATTAAAAGTTAAAAATTCAACAAGTCCAAGAACATAATTTTTATTTAGTGCCAATTCAATTGGTGGAAAATAGTGTGCTTCTAAAATTGAAGAATTTCCAGATAATGTTAACGTTAATGAATCGTTCATTTTGAGGGTTCAAGGTAAACTGAGATGTAGAATTTTTTGTATTCTTTATTTAAACAGAGAAAATACATTTTTTACCTCAAGCTGATTACATAAAAATTTTAAACACAGATGACCACAGACAATAGTGTCATAATTCTGATATCTTTGATGATTATATTTTATATCATTAACTCGGAGATATTTCACAAGATCCATAGGTGGTCGAAGATTTCCAAAACTATCAAAATATACAACATCATTATTTTTTTTTCTATAGGCAACCCAATGTGTGCCAGCACTATTTTTACTATCTAAATTAACTATAGCAGTTTCAAATTTATTTGGTCCCTTAATTGGTAACTCATCACGCATGAAAACTCCTCGAAAATTAGAAATTTTTAATAATTTAGCGTATTTAAGTAAATCGTAATTGGTCAATGCTCGTTGTGGTATTTTTACAATTTTAAAAAATTTTTTTTTTTTGTAGCACATTCTAATCCTAATCCCTGCTTGTATGGTTTAAGATAGAGACCTTTACCTAAAGATATAGATTCTATTGCTTTGTTGTGTCTTTGATTTTCCTCAAGTTGTTTTTTAGCTGCTTTTGCATCATTAACTGCTTTTGCTATTCCCGCAGCTCCACCAGATAGAGCCCCCACTGCACTGAGACCTGCGAAAATCGGTACGAGAAATGGTAAAAATCCACCGACTTTTTTTGGTACTGGTAAAATTCGAGGTTGTTTGACTTTGTTTCTTCCTCCAGCGATTTTCACAGCTACTCTTGCCCCTTTTAGAGCTGATTTTATAGCTGATGAAGTATCATTACCAGGCAAAATAGATTTTTTTGCTGCTAGTACAATATTTCTTAATGGATGTGTAGCTTTATTTTTTCTTTTATTCTTCTTGGATTTATTCTTTTTAGATTTAAAACCCATTCCTATTTTAGTTTTTAGTTTCATAGCGTTAGTAATTGCCCAAGCAGCAGCTTTTTCACCAACTTTTGCGTCACTGGCGTGTACTCGATTCCAAGCTTTTTCAGCGAGTATTTTGTCTGCTGTGTGTCTATTCTCGAGGTTATTTCTATTTTTTGAATAAGCAATATCGTGCTCTTTGCAAGCTTGATCCAGAGGATTGATACCAGGATCACCACGTGCCAATCGTTTTGCTAATTTAGTTCCAGGTCCACAATACTGATAACCAGGAACATGCAATTCAATAGGCAATTTATTGATAATTTTATTGAAAATACCTCTACCACGTTTGACAGATCTTTTAGAACTGAGTGATTTTTTCTTTGCACACATGTTAATAATCGTTTGGCATTCTTTTGAAGACTAAAGGAGAGAATGTATAAAAGCAAGGTATTTATACAAATCTGGGTCAGTTCATGGTGATGATCCAACCTGACATGTTGTTTTTTGTTTTTTACACCTCCCCTCTTTGAATATCTATTAGTGGTGAAGTTATGCAGGCAATACATAATCATTCTACGTTAACGTATCAACTATTAGATTATACAGCCAATACATAGTCAACCTACGTGAACGTGTCAAGCTTTCCAACATCACCTTCTCACAACAGCCTACCCTTAACTGACAAAATATCTATTAAAACCTATGTATTTATACTTTTTCCTTCAGTTTATATCAAATAATGGAGTTCGAAACGCAAAGTACAAAACTTCCTGTGTCAGATTTTGATAAAGTGACACAGAAAAAATCTGAACAAAAGCGTCATGGAAATTTATTGCCAAATACCGTACGTGCAATTTTCTGTGGACCATCCAATTGTGGAAAAACAAATGCTTTACTCGCTTTACTTTTACATCCTAATGGACTTCGCTTTGAAAATGTTTACATCTTCTCAAAGTCATTAAGTCAACCAAAATATCAATTTTTAGAAAAAACTCTTCAACTAGTTGATGGTATTGAATATTTTCCATTTCAAGAGCATGAGGAAGTTATTCAACCGAATGAAGCTAAACTAAATTCTACAATTATTTTTGACGATATTGCCTGTGATAAGCAGGATAGAATACGTAAATTTTTTTCAATGGGTCGACACAGATTCATTGATTGTTTCTATTTGTGTCAAACTTATACACGAATACCAAAACATTTAATTCGCGACAATGTTAATCTCTTAATAATTTTCAAGCAGGATGATTTAAATCTTAAACATATATATGAAGACCATGTAAATACTGATATGTTGTATAACAAATTTCGAGAATTGTGTTCATATTGTTGGAACAGTGATAAATATGGGTTTGTTGTTATTGACAAGGATAGTGAATTAAATTGTGGTAGATATAGAAAGGGTTTTGATTGTTTTATTAAAATTTCTGATACTTAATAAAAGAATTTTTACATAGCTTATTGGATTAGTATTACTTGAGACCTTATTCAATAAAGATGTCATCATCTTTGAGAATTGAACAAATTCAAAAACAGAAAGATATAGCTCAACACTTGGCTAAAGCTAGTGAGGGAATTCGTCGTAAACATAAATTGTTGAAATTAGATAAAGAGTCCTTTGAACAAGCACTAGGAGATACTTTTAAACCTATTGTTAATCCTCTAGAAAAATTGGTTGATGACATTGAAATACTGAAAACAGTTGACGCAATCAAAAAAGAAAACGTAAAGAAGGATAGCTACTCTAACTATGATGATGATGATGATTATAATTTAAATGATGAATCATTTAAATCAGCAACATTTGAAGAGGATCCAACTCAACATTTGGGTATTTCATCTCCATTCGCGTCTTCTTCACCATTAATAGACGGGGAAACGAGAAAATATCTAACAATGTTAAATCAAAGAAATAAAGACCTTGATAATGTATATGGTGTACGCAAATTATCGAAAGATAGATTAATGATTGGTCATTCTACAATAAGTTTCAGTCAGGATTATATTCATATCGGTAATTCAAATTTTCTTAATAGTTTAGGATTACTTGAACTTCTGTTTAAAAAAATTCCAAATGAGTCTGTGGTAAATAAAGAAGATCTTGCAAATTTCAAAACAATAATTCTTTCAACAAACGCCCATAGAAAACATTACGCAGCAGATGGTGAAATTCGTCAAAGTAAATCATTCAAATTTAAAAATTTTATTGAAAATATTTTTTCTACTTCAAGAAAAAGTGGTGGTGGTAAAAGACAAAGTTCTTCAGGTGGAAGTATCATACCACCATACATGTTTGCAAAAGAAGGAAGTAAATTGGACTATGTATACTGGGATAATCCAAATGAATTAGTCGATCGATTGCGCTGATTATTAGCCTCTCAAGGAGCAGGAAATTCAAGCCATTCAAATGAAATTTTATCTATTATTGAGGAGCTGCGAGAAGCCAACATTATTTATTAATGATTGTTTAAAGAAAAATATTTCAGTTTAACAATGTCTCTGGACATATTTGGACGTTCTTTTAAGAAATCTGAAAATTCTATTCACAGACCTCTTGGTTTTGGTTTCAATATTACATCAGACGGACATTACGATATACAAAATAAAAAATTGTGTAATCTTTCAGAAGCATCAAATGAAGGTGATGCAACAAACTACAGACTTGTTAAAAAACTCATAAATACAGAAGTTAGTGAAATATACAATGTTTTAGATTCTATGAAAACTGATATACAAGCTAATATTATAAAAATTATGAAACTTGAAGATTCTGTAAATAAATATTTAAGTAATTTAAAAGCTGGTATTGAGAGGAATGTTGAGTGGTTAGCACTCAATAAAGAAATTTTTACTGATATAGAAAAACGCATTAAGGCACTTGAAAGAAATTAAAACAAAAAATGAATGCAGAAAAATTGGATCTCATTAAAAAATTACATAGACCAGCTAGAAGAAATTACTCAAGACAAAAGTTTGACATTCGAGCAATCGATGAAACATGGCAAGCCGATCTTGTGGAAATGTTACCATACGCACAACAAAATAAAAACTATAAATACATCTTGACAGTCATTGATAATTTTTCTAAATTTGCTTGGGCTGTTCCTGTAAAAAAGAAAACTGGTGAAGATGTTGCATCTGCAATGAAGTTTGTGTTGAGTCAAGGTCGAATGCCTAAAAACTTACATGTAGATCAAGGGAAGGAATTTTATAATAGTCAATTTAAAAATCTTATAAAACCATATAATATAAATATGTATTCTACGTATAGTAATTTAAAAGCTTCAATTTGTGAATGATTTAATCGTACATTAAAAAACAAAATGTGGATGCAATTTAGTCTGCAAGGTAATTATAAATGGTTAGATATCTTACAAAATTTAATTTCCTCTTACAATAATAATGTACATCGTACTATTAAAATGAAACCAAAAAATGTAACCAAAGAAAATGAACGAAAAATTCTATTCAATGTGTATAAAAAATTTACTGCAAAATCAAATAAAATGAAAGCAAAATTTAAAATTGGTGATAAGGTACGAATCAGTAAAATAAAACATATTTTTGAAAAAGGTTATACACCAAATTGGACAACAGAAGTCTTTACCATTGACTGTGTAAATAATACTGAACCAACGACGTACTTGTTGAAAGATTATCAAAATAATCCTTTATCTGGTAGTTTTTATCAAGAAGAACTTGCTCCAGCTAATAATCCAGACATTTATTTAGTTGAAAAAGTAGTAAAAAAATGGGGAAATAAATTACTTGTAAAATGGTTGGGTTTCGATAATTCTCATAATAGTTGGATAGATGCAATGTAAAAAATTAAGTTTTTTAATAAACAAACATAAATAAATATATAAATGTCTTTTTTCCTATATTCCTTTTTTCTACAATAAATTGATTTAAAAATCAAATTTATTATGTACACATTTTTTTTTATTTATTTCATTTATATTCCTTTTTTTCTACAATAAATTTATTTAAAAATCAAATTTATTATGTACACATTTTTTTTTATTTATTTCATTTTATTTTACAGAATACAATTGCCAATCATTTGAACCGTTGGTAAAAATTTCACAACTTCTTCACATAAATTTTTTAAATGAAATGTACAAATATCAGAATATAATCGTGCAATATTAACAGAATACTGATTTCTATTTTTTAAAACTTTTTTAAACAAATTAAAATTTTTTTTCACACATTTTTCAATAGATTTTACATCCATAGCCATTGTACTGTCTTTAAACAATATTTGACTAATAACTTAAATAATACAATTCACACTGTATTGCACAGATACAATTTCTAAATCTAATATATTTTGTTGAATGCAGTCAATCAATTTTTTTAAACTTTCAAATGTAGTTGCACTGATGGAAAACGGATGTGTATCCTTATCTGTTCGATGAATCATCACCATACGCTGACCCAAGTAAATGATA
This sequence comes from Leptopilina drosophilae, assembly GCA_032873175.1. Lineage (NCBI taxonomy): Eukaryota > Metazoa > Arthropoda > Insecta > Hymenoptera > Figitidae > Leptopilina > Leptopilina drosophilae. Next base: position 15,501,914 of record CM065486.1, read on the forward strand.
AGTTTTAATTCCAAATCACCGTTTTCAATAATTTTCAGATTAGTTTGATGTAGAAAGAAGCTTTTAATTTCAGTAAAATAACTTTGGATAAAGTCCCACTCTTCAATTGATAAATTTATAGTTGTTCGAGGATGACTGCTACTCAAATTTACTTGTACAGATAAATTTCTCAAATCATCTACAGCAATACCAACAGCAAGTTGTTTAGTGAAAGATGCATTCAAGTTGTATGTTGTGAACAGTACCAAGTGATTTCGTTGTAAATATGCCATTATTCATCCACAGATTGAAATTCGAAATGATTGAAATCTCCACCTAAATATTTGAAGTAAATGTGTCCATGTTGAATTTCTTGTTTCATTTTTTCATATTCTTCAGTTAGTCCATCACCAAGAAAAATTTTCACCATTCTTTGCGGTAAAAATACAATGTACTCATTTTTAATCTCTATAATAATTTTTGGTCCATACTTTGTATTAATATGTCTAATATCAGTTACACGAACAACTTCACCAACATTAAAAGACTTCATTGATTTAATTGGAAGCACCATTTTTGCTGCCTTGTTTATTTGATCTAAATTCATTTTTTTGTTCTTCTTCTTCTAACGACAATTTTTGTAATTTTTGAACAATTAACTCACAATCTTCTTGATACTGCTTTAAATTCTTAATACTTTTAATACTTTTCACAAGTCCACTCACTTTAACCTTAATTTCTTTCGAATCTTTATTTTCTAACCTTAACATTCACTGGATGAAATATAACTAAAAATTAGATTTCTAAACAATGGCATTGATACTTTCAATCCCCTCCAAAAAATTCCCCCTTCTTATACACAAATGACATATTTATTAAATCCCCACCTCACACATTCTTTTAAAAATTAAACGTAATTCATCTCACCAACAAAAAAAAACCCCCACCAACTCAAATCTGCAATGTTAAAAAAAGGTCTTATCGCCGACAAAAAAATCCCCACCAAGCGCTTAGAAAAAAATTGTCGGTGAAAATTTAAAAAGCAGACAAAGAAAAAGCCGACAAAGAAATACAAGCATCTATAAAAAAATTTTTCACCGACAAAAAACCCCCACCAAACACCTAGAAAAATTTTAATTACCCCCCCCCCCCCCCAAGGTCAAGACAGGTCCTCGCGCATGCGCAATGCAAGGTGGTCCAGAAACGCCACTGTCTATCTACTTGAACAAGTCTTGTTAATAAAACAAATTTGTTTTTCAATAAATACAATTACATTTTTTGTCTATTTTACCTTAAATTTGTCAGCTTCTATACAATGAATTTCTAAACGTCTAATTTGCAAATGAAAATTTGCAATATTTTGAGAGTCGATTTCTATTTGTTTTTTCACTTAACACATTAATAAGGAAGAAATGAAAATTTTAATAAAATTTGTAAAATAGTCAAGAAAATCATAGTAGAAATATAAAAAAATTAAACAATTCCTTCTCACATTTCGACAAGTCTTGTTATTTTCAGAATAAAAGCAAAAAGTTATAAAATTTTTAAACAAATTTAAACAATTACATAATAGACCTGTTCCAAAAAACAATTTTACCTTAGATAAATATACTAGATGCGGCGAGGCGTTAGTTTAGGCACATTGATCCAGGGCGGCGTTAGTATGCATCATGTGCCTCTCTTGTGCCTCTTATAAATGGCGGAAGTATTTGAAAATATTATCAAAGCGATAATTTCTTATTCAAATTTAAGATTATAATTGTACCCAATTTATAAAAAAATTGTTGTTTTTCTTAATTATATATATAATAAATGAAATTCTTTTATTTCGTTGTATATTTAAATGTGTGATTTTATTTTTAAAAAAGTTGAGAATCTTATTTCAGACAAACGTTTTTAAACATTTCTTGATAAACAATTTTCAAAAGAAAAATTTACTGGAAGACGATGAGAAATACTTTTTTCTCAGTTTTGGATTACAAAATACTAGATATTCTGAATATCCTACAGACGTCCTATGTATATCCGGAAATTCGTATATTTCCGAATATGGCAACATTTTTTTAATTTTGAATTTAATTTTAAAAAAGCAAATTGTATTTATATCTTGAACAAACTGAAATAATAATATTAATAATTAATAATAATAAATTAATTGATAAATTAATAAATAAAAAATAAATAAGTAATCATTAATAATAAATTAATTACTTTATTAATAATTTTTTTCAATAATAATATTAATAATAATTATTGCTTCCTCTTAAAGAAAGCCTTATTGTGATTTTGATTTCCGCACTTTGCAGATTCAATTATTTTGACTTCTTTATTTTTTAATTATTGATTAATTATTTTGATTCTTGTGGACAAATTTTCTCTTACACATTTTGAAGGATTTCCCTAAATTTTGGTAGGTGACACTGAAAATAAATTTATTTGATTCAAATAACCAATTAATTGCCCCCACAGCACCGAAACTTTACTAAAAATTTATTAAATACTTACTTGCAATATTCGGAATATTTAATTGCAATGTTTAGTGAAAATTGTGTAAAGATTTATATGTCCCGATTAAATAAGTGTTTAGCGCGAAACTTTCCTGAACATTTCTATGAAATCTTCGCCAAATTATAATTATAATTATAATCAGGCGAAAATCTTCAGGAAATTTTCAGAAAAGGTTCACACTAAACACTTATTTAAACGGGACATATAAATCTTTACACAATTTTCACTAAACTTTTTAGTTAAATCTGCCGAATATTGCAAGTAAATATTTAATAAATATTTAGGAAAATTTCGGTGCTGGGGGGTGACTATTATCAATTAAACATTTAATTAAACCAAATAATAATTATTAGAGTTAATTAAATGGTATTTGCTTCAAATACTGAAATTATTGGTTCAAATACCATTTAATTGACTCCAATAAATATTATTTGATTCAAATAAATATTTAATGGGTAATAGTCAATTAATCGGTTATTTGAATCAAATAAATTTTTCTTTCAGTAATACGGTTATAAATACCAAAAATCATTCAGAAGGAAAAAAAATTATATAAAAAATTTTAGATATCAAAAATATCTGAAAAAAATTTGTTTTACCAATTTTTTAATTTAAAAAAAAAATTGTTTTAGCATTTTTTTAATTTAAAAAAATACATTTTTGTATTTTTTTAATTTAAAAAATACATTTTTGTATTTTTTGAAATAAGTTTTTACTTATTGCAATTTTCATTAATTCATGGCAAAATTATATTCCTGGCACAATAACGAATCGATTGATGTATACATAAAGTATATTTTATCAATATTTATAAAATTAATCAATATTTGTATTTTAAACAGAAATTCAAATTTGTAATTTTTTATAAATATATTTTAACGGTTTAAAATAAGTATTTTACAATAGAAAATAACGCAATTGGTATACATAAAGGTTACTAAAATATTAAAAAAATAAGTTGTTCATTTCGTGATCATTGAGCTTTTTCAATATAATTGTTACGTCCGTAACTTCTTATTAATGTACCTAAATTAAGTACAATACTTATGTACGTATTTTGTATTCGATATTGTATTTTTCGTATATATTTTATAATTATATTTTATGTATTTCATATTATTGCATTACAATTATAATATTTTTGAATATATGGCAATTGATATTATATGCCTTATATGTATCTGAATAAATTACAAATCATAATAATTCTAAGAAAAGAGAATAATATTTTAAATCATGTAAAAAGAATAACGATAGTGCATCAGTTCAACAACCTTCAAACAATTTCGCCACAGGAAGGAAGAAAAACCATCTATACACAAAGAGAGGGCTTGAAGAGACACAAAAATTAGAAAGAGAGAAAAGATTAGTCCACAGCAGCATCGAGCATAAAAAGTAAACAGGCTATGATCATCCCCACCACTATTTTGAAGAGACACAAAAATTAGAAAGAGAGAAAAGATTAGTCCACAGCAGCATCGATCATAAAAAAGTAAACAGGCTATGATCATCGCCACTACTATTTTGAAGAGACATGAAAATTAGAAAGAGAGAAAAGATAAACAAGTGCACAGGTGTTCATAGTTACCCTGCTCTCCCACTCTCAATAACTACACGTATATGATTCTAAACAATGGAACAGTTTCGTATAAAAAGGGAGAGAAATTAAGCAGAGATCAGAGAGTAATTTTTTGGAAATCAGCAGTATTCATCTAATCGTCAACAAGTGAACAGTCTCCCAGTATACCTTTAAACATTATTCAAAAGTGAACTCCCAGTAAACCTTTAAACATTATTAAAAGTGAAAAGTCTCCCAGTATACCTTTGAACATTATTAAAAAGTGTCGTCCAAGTATTAATTTAAACGTACTTCGTTACAAGTGAATTATTCCCCAAGTAATAATTTGAAATCAGTTTCAAATCAACACCCTATTCATCGATCTTCGAGCTTTTATCAATTTCCAAAAATATAAATTTGGAAATTCTTTCGAGTGTCTACAAAACTCAAATATTGAAGGATCACATTCCAAATTTCGAAACATCGAAATTTGCTTAAGAGGCGACAACTGTCTGGGACTAGCAGATATTTTTCGGAATACAATACACTATCTCATTAGTGTAAACACCAGCACAAATTCTCCACCATTAAGGACAACCATTAGGCGGTCCCTTTTCGTCTAGTGCTCATCACCACTCAAGATTGGATTACAAGATAATCATCACACCACAAGTAATCGTTATTCTTTAAGTAAGATTCATAACTTTGTACTCATTGTATTTTTGTCAACTCTTTTCTTTCTTGTTGGTTTTTAAATAAACTATTCTCTCACAACATTTAGTAGGCTCATTGACTTATCCTCATCCCAAATTAGATTCATTTATGAAACTAATTTAAAACGAGGAACGTTAGGTATATTTATAAAGGTTTCTCGTTTTGACGTAACATAATATATAAAAATTGTTTTATTTTATATTTGTGAATAATTATTTCCAACTATTAAAATAAAATTTCAAAAAATACAAAATTTGAATTTTTTGTGAAAAATAAGTATATCGATTAATTTTATAAATAATATTGATAAATCAGGAATATAATTTTGACAAGAATTAATAAAAAACTTAATAAATAAAAAAGTTATTTCAAAAAATACAAAAAAAAATGTTTTTAAAAATTAAAAAATTGTTTAAAAAAATTTTTGAATCATTTGATACAAAATATTATTCTTTTTTCAAATTTTTTGTATTTTTGAAAAATTACTTTTTTATTTTAACAGTTTTTAGTATTTTTCTAAATAGGAAAAGATTAATAAAAATGCAACTTTTTTAGTAGTTACTATTGAAAAAAATATTAAGTTATTTCAGTAGTGATTATCGATAGTCACTCAGCAAAAATGATTGATTTTTATTTTAAATTTAATTTCTAAATATAATATTAAATCCTATTTTTTAACTTATATTAAATTAATTTTGTATATAAGAAATTGGATTTTTCCACTACGATTTTATAAAAAAAATTTATTTTAACTTTTTATTCTAAAATATAATTTTTACTTATTCTAAAACATTTCAACTTTTCAATTGAATAAAAATATCTCTAATTAAGACTTTGTCTAAAGTAATATTTAGTTTTAGATTTTACTATATTGAATAAAAATCAATTGCATTTTGAATAACAAGGTAAGAAAAATCTGAGAATTTTGAAAATTTATCTCTTTTGACGTTTGTAAAAAAGCGCATGATCGCGGACTTGTTTACATCGTTCTTTTGTTTTTAACCAAAAAACGCTGTTACCGAAAAGTCAAGCAATTTTCGTATGCGTTATTGAGAAGTGAAAAAAACTATTTGAAAGCGTATTTGTGGCTTATTGTGACAATTTAAAGAAAAATTGTAGTGTGGGTGTTTTTTTCGCAAAAAAATTTAGGGCAGTTCCATACGAAAAGCAAATGTTGGATCACCGATTTTTCTTAAAGTTCGTAATTTTGTAGTACTTGGGATACTAAATAACTGTGCCAAACAGTTTTGCAAAAAAAAATTTTTTTTGCAAGATATTTAGATATGAAAAATCGGAAACTGAAAAAAATGACTTTTTTTGAGAATTTTTATTTCGAAAACTATTGATTCTACAAGAAAAAGACATTTATTCAAAATTGTAGAGAAAATATCAATTTTTTATAATATTAAAAAAAAATTTTTTTAAATTAATTTTTCAATAATTTGTTTAAACAATAATTTTTTATTGTTAAAAAAAAGTGAAGGACATCATGGAATATTCTAGAAAAATTATTTTCTCAAAATTTGAACTTTCCTTAATAAGTGGTTAAATTTTTAAGAAAGTGTTTTTTGGTGTTTTTGAGAAAAAAATTTTTGAAGTTTGCGCTACAAGTTTTTGTGCGTTGTGCTAATTAAGCAGCGCCTATATCAGTGTATTTTAAAAGATGATATGACTTTTACTGCTCGCCCCGAATAAATTTATTAATCATATACCTATATATTATTATTATAAATAGTTTAACAATATATTTTTAAACATTATTTTTCTTTATTGATGTAAAAAATCTTTTCCTTCACACTTTACCCAGGCTTAGGACTGGCAACATATATTTTATTTTAAATACTGGCGTGTTTAAAAAATTTGTGTTTAATTATTGCAAAACACTTATGCATTAGAAACAATGTTTGAAAAAAAATTATTAGAAAAATCTTTTAATTTTTTAAAAAATTTTACATACATATTGCAAATAAATTATATAACTGTGAATACAATACCAAAAGAATTTCAATTAATTACATGATGTTTAATATTTGGAAATAAGTGTCGTCGAAATTAGAAACAAGTTTACATTTTATTTCTTTATTTGAAATTGGAACAAAAGAATGGAAACTTCTTGTACCGGTGATTGTTTTACAAGATTTAAATCGTTCAGATATTTCTAATTTTATATTTTGATGGTCTTCAATGGAACAAAAGTCAAACGTAATTGTGTCAAATTTATTTTCCACTAACTGAAAAAATGCTTTAGGAGATGTAATTGGTTCAGTATCTGGTCTTCTTAAACTTTCACGTCGTACAAATCTCTTCACTGTTCCACCAAGTCCATCACAAGCATTTTTTCCATGTGAAGTCGCAAAAAAATGCCATTCAGCTGCTATATTAAAATCATCGAAATGATGTGTTAAATTGATAAAAAAAATTTTTATTTTTGTACTGCGATGCTGCACCGTCGGAGAAATAATAAATTTTTTTTAATTCATCTGAACTATACTTTGTTTTAAGCCATGTAATTAGTCTTTTCTGGAAAAGGTAAACAGCTTCTGTGGTATGTTCATTACATTCAGAAATTATTACAAAGTTTTCAAATTTAACAATACTATTTTCGTCACGATCAGAACGATAAATTACAAAAGGATGTATCGTTGTTTGACTGTTGTTCCAGTGATGACTCTGTATTGCATTTTGAATAATAAAAGTATAATTTTCAGAGAAATCGCCGATTACAATGAATTCACCTATTTTTAAATTCAATTTTAGATCTTTCAAAAATTTATTTTGATTTTTAGCTATGAAGTTATGTTTTTGACCTGGCATGACACAACTTATTTCCTCGGACAGATAAAAATTTACCACTTTTTCTGATTCGCTATTAGAAAAACTATTACATTCTCTTGCAGGTGGATATGATCCAAAACCATATTCAGATTGAACATTTTTGGCATGTACAGCTAATTTATACGAAATTTTAAATTCTTTTTGTAATTTTGCAATATCCCAAGTAAGGGGAGTAATTGTTAACCAATGGATTTTTTCTCTAACAGTTGATGCACTTTCAAATTTTTTTAACTAAATTGATCATTTCGCGCCCATCGTCATTCTGAATATATTCTGGATCAAATTCACTTGTAGGTGAAATAGAAGAACTCTGACATGAACACAAATTATTTTCATTATCATTGACATCAATTTCAGTACTTACGTAACTGCTTTTTGGTGGATCCAAGCCCTTTGATATTAACAATTTACAAGACATGCAAATATACTCTCCAATATCCGGAAATTTCTCCTTACACAATGCAGTTGGCCGTGAGATATTTTTCTTTACCCAAGAATGTTGAGGAAGTTTGAAGGGATTGCAGCAAATCTTATTATTTGCCATTCTTAACACTTTCGAAAATCACAAAACCAACGAGGTATTACTCAGGTTAAGGCCTAAGTAAAATGTGAAGGAAAAGATTTTTTACATTAATAAAGAAAAATAATGTTTAAAAATATATTGTTAAACTGTTTATAATAATAATATATAGGTATATGATTAATAAATGTATTCGGGGCGAGCAGTAAAGGTCATATCATCTTTTAAAATACACTGATATAGGCGCTGCTTAGTTAGCGCAACGCACAAAAACTCGTAGCGCAAACTTCAAAAATTTTTTTCTCAAAAACACCAAAAAACACTTCTTTAAAAATTTAACCACTTATTAAGGAAGGTTCAAATTTGGAGAAAATAATTTTTCTAGAATATTCCATGATGTCCTTCACTTTTTTTTAACAATAAAAAATTATTGTTTAAACAAATTATTGAAAAATTAATTTTTCTTAAATTTTTTTTAATATTATAAAAAATTGACATTTTCTCTACAATTTTGAATAAATGAATTTTTCTTGTAGAATCAATAGTTTTCGAAATAAAAATTCTCAAAAAAAGTCATTTTTTCAGTTTCCGATTTTTCATATCTAAATATCTTGCAAAAAAATTTTTTTTTTGCAAAACTGTTTGGCACAGTTATTTAGTACCCCAAGTACTACAAAATTACGAACTTTAAGAAAAATCCGTGATCCAACATTTGCTTTTCGTATGGAACTGCGCTTTATCCGAATAAGCCACAGAATCGGTGCGCCTACAAAGATTGTCGAAATCGACGGGGAGACGAAAATGTCATTTTATTCTGTTTTCCACAACAGGGTACGGAAAAATTCAAATTATGGAGTTCAAATGCAGGTAAGTAACAAATTGTTTTTCCAATATAATAAAAAAATATCTAAAAACTCAAAAAGTAGGATGTCTAGCGAACTGGGAATTCGGGAAACCCCGATACATTTCTTTTAAATCTAACAGATTAGATATATATGGGCATTCCACGTGAGATTTAAGTCGACCTCTTAAAATCGGAAAAAGAATATTTTTTTCTATTCTATATCGCAAAAAAATAGATACGTATTTTTTATTTTTGTTTAATTGTCCAAATTTTCGAGATATGAATTTTCGAAATTTTGCACTTTTAATTGTAGACCTACATTCAGTAGCTCATAAGTCCGAAAATATTCAGTTTAGAAAAAAGTTGTCAAAAACGAAAGTTTTAGTTTTCTTTCGACTTTTAGGAAATGAAAACAAAAAATTATTTTTTCATTTTTTATTGTTATATGTGAAATTATAATATGGCAACACTGCCTAATAATTATTTCTTTTATTCCTTGTCCCACAAGGAGGCAACAATGTAGAGAGCCCTGCCTTGGGAAACCTGACACCCTGATAAACAGTCGTCGTCATTCTTTTTGCTCTTAGCTCGGAATCTTAATTTTTTTAATAGGATGATGTATACCGCAACATCTTTCCAAATTTTCACCAATTAGTATGATATATACAGAATCTAAGTAATTAAGAAAGATTTAATAATGCGTATGTTGCAGCAATGTTACGAAGCAAAAAGGGTAGCAACTAACATTGTAGCAACATTAATAAACATAGAACTTTGAATTGTTAACTAATAATATAATTAAATTAAATATTGTTTATAATTAGGGATGTTGTAACAAATCCTACATCTAACGACTATAAGAAAGGCGCAACACTGCGGCCAACATATACATATATATTTTACATATCGATACGCTAAAACCGAGGTCATTTTAAATACTAAACAGTAAATGCATTGTGGGGTTGCACAGGTGTGAGGATGGTCGGCGGCAACACACACTACTGTGCAACCGCCGTTTATGGACACCAGCACACTCACTGACTCCCCGGCTACAGCACTAATACCTTGACGGTCTTCATGCTACGGGCATCAACACAAACGCGTTATGCTTGCCTCTTACCGCTACCTTGTTGTGCGTGGTACCTTCCTTTCCCCTCAGGGCCCATAAGCTGTGGCATACAGCATCAAAACAAACGCACGTGCGTTACAGCTGACTCAAAGCTACAAGAGTTGAATGTCTTGTGTTATTTGAACTTAAACCTATGCACCAAGCTAGATGCAGATACAACAAATTGACAATAGCTAAACATTTTGTTGTAAACATTTTCGTCACAACAAAATGCCGGAGGACATTAAGTTGCATGTATATGTGTATATTCATAACTCAATATGTATAATACATATACAAGCAACTTATAAAAAGTAGGAACAATATAATTACAATAAATAAATTATATGAACTGTAATAACTAAGATAAATAATAATTTTATTAATTAAACAATATAATTATTATTTAAATTCTAAGTTATTTCGAAAATAATGTCTCGAAAAGTATCATATTAACAGACTATTTCCGTTCTCACGGACCTACCGTGAGATCGAAAACGTCAGCAAAAATGCATAGACCAATGGGCCCACGATTTTCTCCTACTCCTTACTCCTACTACCCAAATTTTCCGTCTTCCCCACTTTTCGCACTGAAGGTAAGGGTTAGAGGCTTGTCGCGAAATATTAATCATGGCAGTACGAATTCTCGCTTCTTCTCGAAGACACCTCTCCTGGGTCTAACATAGAAAGTGTTTTGGGACAGAGAAATTTCGCGACAAAAAGCCCGTCCGCGACCCGGAACCCGATTTGCATGAATTAGGGCAGACGTTAAAATTGTCAAATTCTCTGAGCCGGTGGAGTCCAGTGCGGGCTGATTTTGGAGAGATTCTGGAATAATTAATATAATTAATTATTCTGAAATCTTGTTATTTATAACCGGCCGGTTGCATAGATATTGCCCGCGTCCGTCTCAAATATCGGTGGCTCACGAGCGCGATCAAACTAATTATCGAATTATCGGTTGCATAGATATTGCCCGGACTAATTCGGTAAAAGGTAGATCCGCAGTGAGTTTTATACAGTTGTGTGAGACGGCCGGTTGCATAGATATTGCCCGCGTCCACTCACCACAGGTTCAACCTCGCAAACAAAAGAAATTGCGTGAATCTTGCGTCGCGATTTCATAAAAACAAAAAGAATTTTCGCCCGACGGAGGTTTGTGATCCAAAGGAGAAGCAGCCCCGACGGTAGTTTGTAAGTAAATAAGTATCGTTTCAATCACATATTCTAACACACACACCTTCTATTTGTAACACACTATAACCATTCAGTATTCAAAAGGTATTTTGCTGTTTAAAAGAATAAATCATGTATTCGTAAAATCAATTTCTTTACTTACCTAACTAAACCAGAAATTCAAAATCATTTCAAAAATAGTGCCCTTAACGAATCAGAAGGCAACTTTTAAAAGTAGGATAACATCCCCACAAAATAAACAAGGTCCTTCAGACCTTGGCAGCTTGGAGCCTCCCCAAATAAGAATTTAGAGCCATCTCAAAAGCTCAATATTTAAATCAATAAATTCTCGTTTGTAACAAGCTGATGGTGGCAGCGGTGGGATTTTCCTACGCGTTACCGCCCCGCTTCGTTACCTGGTAACATTTGTTACCAGTGGCACCATTTTCAATTTTTCAAAATTTAATATTTAACAAAAAGCGCTAAATCAAGGGTCCCCGTTTCCTCTCTTACATCTTGCCTGTCTTTCCTTTATTAAGTACAAAATTTTATTTCCCGCAAATTTAATGTCAGGAAAACGTGCAAATACATATATTATTATAAATAATTATATTATCTTAGTTCTGGATAGTCCGTGATGACAAGTCTCCGTGATTCGCTCATTGGATGACATGGCTCCGAAATTCCTTAACTAATATCCAGTACTATTTTCGACTGATAACAAATTTTCCTCTCTATAATTTTCCAAAAGGATCACAATTTTGAATTGGCAACGTTACAAAAGGGAAATCAATAAATGATTATATTGGTTTCGATTTTGTGTGATTAGTCCGTGACGACAAGTCTCCGTGGTTCGCCCACTGGATGACAAGTCTCCGAAATTTCACAGTTAATTAATCTGTGTAGCTTTGCTCTACATTTGAAAAGTGTATCTAATGCTTCGAGAAAACTAGCTTGGTTTCCCTAAACCTCGATTAAAACCTAACAATGAATAGTTATGCCCGCTAATTTTCGTCAGAGAGGAAAACGAAATCGTCAGAAGGATAGACCAAAAAGGGTTCGAAACAAAGAACGAAGGGGAGAATTTCTCCCTTTCCAAAAAACAGGGGAATTTGTAAACCCTGAAATTTCTCAGACAATTTCATCTGGACGTCTCCTTGCTCGAACAAATACTTCCTTCCAGAACAACCCGAATTCTGAAGGAAAATTTCCAAAGAAACTACATTATTTTGTAGTATTCAACCCAAAATTCTCGTTTCATAAGGGTTCAGTTGTGAATAATCACGACTTGAAAAGGCTCTCCTTAACGTTAGTGCAATCTGCTGACCTTCTTACCGATACCCCCACCTTACAACTGAGGGTTAGACGTATTGAAAATTTTAACAACGAAAAAGTAAGGTTGAGGCAAGCCCTAGAGTTACGCGAATCAAATTATTAAATTGTTTGTGTATTTATTTCACACCCGTATGACAATCCTACAAAATTCTAATGACTTCGGAGTCATTGTTATTAATTCCGAGTTCTTACAAAACGAAGTAGTGAATGTGTCTCTAAACAGTTTTTACGAGCATAACTACATTTGTCAAACTGCTTTAAAACTAGACTGCCCCATTTTAGGATACCCGACTGCAGACTATGTTAACGACACCTACGTAGACATATTAGGCGTGGTATATTCTCACATCGAAAATCAAGAATTTTGCTTCCATGTGGTAGACTCGTTCTACTCAGATACTTGGTTGGTCGCTCCTGCTATCCTTGGTTGGGCTATCGGCATTGTTCTGAACCTTTTCTAATTATCCGTATAAGTAATCTACACCTACCACTTATACATAAAAAAAAATAATATACCCATCCCAAGGTTTTGTTTTCATTAATGGCTGCTCCTAAAGACCCTAACGACCTGGGCACCATTGTGTACACATCGCCACTTCTAAAAGGTGACTCGACGATTCTCGCAATAAACCTTTCTTATGAAAATAACTATATTTGCCAAACGGCCTTGAAACCAAATTGCCCCATACTAAAATATCCAGCAGAGAGTTATTTTAACAATATCCACGAGGATATTTTAGGAGTGACTTACCTCCGGATTGAAGGTCAAGTGGTGTATTTCCACGTGGTGGACTCTTCCTATTCTTATGCTTGGTTGACAGTTTCTGGAGTTATTGGGCGAAAAACCAGTATCTGCATGGGATACTGTCAATCCCCCTTTTAAAAATAAATACCCCAGAAAAGTTCACCGCCTGCAAAACCTATTTCCTAAGTATCCATCAAAATTAATTATTCAATAGTGCTTTAAAAGCGTAATCGTTGGGACTAGTTTCGACTAATCCTAACGACTAGCAATACAACCTCGCCGTTTTGTGGGTACAAGGCCGCAGGATTGGAAAAACTTCTGGTCGAATCCTGGTGAGTTCCATTTGGAATTCGGAAAGCAGGAAATTTATTTTCTTCTTTCCCTTACACTAGGAAGCGCCGTTGTGAGTACTGATCATCCCGCCTAGGAGAGCATCTCTGGCTGAACTTGTATTTATCGCACTGTTATAAAAAAAAATTTAACAACATGTCACCCAAAAATGTTCTCTAATCCAAAAAAACCAAAAAGAGGAAAACGCGCCGGTAAGCGACGCATTTTTATCACACAGGAATCAGCTGTGAAACCAGAATCCGAGCTTTATTATAGCCTTATAAAACCTTTGATAAAGTTCAGACCTATTTGTAAGGTCGCACCTATCCATAGACAACCAGAGCCTGTCCAACCGCTTCCGGTACAACCACAAATTCAAATTGTCGAAATCGACCTCGATATCGAGGAGGCCTTAGCACAGCGGCAGATAGCTCGTGCGTAAGAAAACCAAGCCCGATTAGTGCCTGCACAACAACAAAACATCAATCAACTTGACGGTGACTCAGACAGTACAATTGACTACGACAGTGACGTCATGATTATTAGTTAATCGCAAACCAACTCTGATTATCTAATTAAATGACTGACGTACACTATCTTGTTAGGTATAGTAAAAGGTTTCCCATATCAGGACCAGAGTTGCTGACGTTGAACGAGCTGAAAGGTTTTCCCCTCCCATTTATTTCGTCTGCTCACATCGTGTCCGTAGTTTCAAAAACTAAACCACACATCTCAAAAATAGAAGTCGTGAAATTCAATTTAAATCTTTTAGCAACTAAAACAAATCTAGCCTCGTTTTAAACTAACCTATGTTTCCTCGAAGGAGCTCAATTGTCACCGGGTTCTCCCAGGACCAATGGTCCGAGTTAATAGAAGGAGTTGAATCAATCGGGGAAGGATATAGTTATCTTGTTTCAGAAAACTCGACATTGTCCAAACGAGCATCTGAGTTAGAGACCCAGGTAACATTGCTTAATAGTTCCTTGGCCACGCTTACGCAAGCTACTTTTGCACAGTCCTTATTAGTTACTAGCATCGAGAAAAGAGCAAGAAAAATGAAATCTGTAATGGCCATTTTGACTAAGAAATTTGAGGATTTAAAAATTGAATAGGTTTTAGTAATGACACCCGAATGGAAGAATATACTCTTTAATAATTCCGAAGAACATGTACGACGGGTAGGTAGATTATTAGCGTTCCATTTTCGCGAAAGTAGGAATTTGAGAAGATCTAATTCTCAATTGAAAACTAGAATAGAGTCTCTTGAAACCAGAGTCGTACTCCTGAAATCCCTAATTGCACAGGAAAAACTAAGATACATCACTTTTGGTAAATCTATAAGTGAATTAGAACAGTTAATGCAGGATATAAATCTATAACTTCGAGCCCTTGAATATGGATCTAAACTTTAAAATTACAGCCCGTTCTCCTTTTGCTGTACCTATAGTAAAAATTGTCAAAAAGGAAAACAACAGAGTAATAGTAGATTTCACTAAAATAAATGCACAAGTCAACAACCCGAAGTCCCGAAGTGAAACCTGCACTCTAAACGAAAAGAAAATCTAATCCCTAAAAGGCTCAAGTTGCAGGAATTTTCTACGGTGGCGAATCTCCTGCCCTTTTAAAAGTTGCAATCACTTAGTTATTTTCTACTCTCACATAACTGCAACCACTTACACTTTTCGTACAAATATAAAGCCGTAAGTATAAATTTTCTATATATATATAAGTTTACTTGTAACACTTTTATGCATTTGAAATATCCTTGTGTGATCATGGCTCAACCCCCGCAAAACCTTGACGCTAGTGTAGCTAACGCCATAGATCGATTAAATTTACGAACAAGCGCAAGTGACATCCCTCTATTCGACGGTCGGAACCCTTCGCTAAAGGAATTCCTACAAGCCGTGCAACGTGCAGGAATTTCTCTTACGGATACCACCGAACCCGAATTCCTTAGAGCCGTTTTAAGTAGATTACAGGGAGCAGCATGGGACAGCTGTAAAAATAAAGATTTTGATCAATTAGACGACCTACTTGATCACCTAAGGAAGCGATTTGCCCCTAATAAAAAGTACCAATGGTATTTCGAAAGCATAATAACCCTTAGGCAAAAACAAACAGAAACAGGGAAGTTAGGGAACGTGACGATGGCCCAGAACTCAGAGAGTTCAATATAATCTTGCAACCTATTCGTGAATGTGCTCTGGACTCGTTCGTCAGGGGACTTTCCACGGAAGTATCAAAATTCGTTGATGCCAGAAACCCACGTGACCTAGACGAAGCCCTAGAGTTCGCAAAACATGCTGAAGATCGGGAAAACTACAGCGAAAGATCGCGTTCGTCATCTTACCATATATCCAAAAGCGAGGAGCGAACAATATCTCCAAGCCCATATTCACGACAAATTGAGAAACCCAACACTACAACGAGACGCAGAACTGACTCTAACAGAGAGACAAATCATTCCAACCATTTCTTCAAACATGCTTCCTCTGAAATGTTACATCTTACCCCAGAACAGCTTGGGAATTTCTATAGATCCATCATGCCCCAATATCCCCCTCCCTTTCCATATCCTACGCCATCCCACATGATCCCACCTCAAAATCCACAATATCAAACACCTTATGCATACCCGCAAATGATGCCCCAAGTTCCTCCCAATCCCACACCTATGCCGAATCAATATCCAAGATCAAATCAAAACTATCGGACTAGTACAACCCCACCACGGGCTGTGTCTCCAGCACCTGCTAGCAATTTAAACTACCAGCAGACTCGCCGTCCGGACGCACCAGCGAGTCCTCTTCCGCAGCGTCCGAAGAACGTGCACTTCGCGGAACACTCCATAGGATCCTTAGAGCAAAATCAGAGGCCGAGGACTCCCCAGTAGTCCAATTAAGCGCCCCTGAATTCAGACATGACAAAATAAGGTTCCTCGTAGATCCAGGGTCGGACACTAACCTCGTGAAGATGTGTGCATTAAATCCCGTGCTCACACTTGACCCAGACAAGTGTCTTGAGATCACGGGAATAACTAATCACGCTGTTAGAACAATGGGAACTATTCAGTTAACTATCGATAATGTTCCGATAGAATTTCACGTTGTCAAAAACTGTTTTCCCATCTCGACCCATGGTATTCTTGGAAGACCATATCTACGACAGGTTCAAGCCCAAATTTCTTTTAGGCATAACACCCTTGTGACCATATCTTCCCCAGTGACCCCTATCAATTTTGTTGATAAGGAATCACTGGAGGCTAAAAAAACCTTAAGATCTGAAATCAAACCGTATGCTCGAGTCCTACGCATCAAATCCCGCACAAAAACCCCAGTCGAGATAGACATAATAAACACAGGGTTAAAAGAAGGATATCTTCCTCGAATCGAAACCCCTGAAGGACTTTACCTGGGTGAGGCCATTGTCACAAATAAGGATGGTGTATGCCATGCGATGGCAATCAACACTACCGAAAATGACATTGACATAACCCTTAAACCTCAGGAGTTAATCCCGTTCGATTTTTGTAAATTCCCCGGTGAAGAATTTACAGATTCTGAGGTAGAAGACCTTCAATTTGATTCAAAACAAAATTACACTGAAAGAGTCATCAAGGTCAAGAATGCGTTATACTTGGCTCATTTGGCTCCAGACGAACGGAAGGTCGTATCGGGATGGGCGGAAGACTATGCTGATATATTTCATTTAAATGGTGAACAACTTTCGTGCACTCACCTTATCCAGCATAGAATTCCGACCATTGACGATAAAATCATTCACAAGAAACAATATAGGTCCCCCGTAGAGGCCCTAGAACAAATCGACGTTCAATTATTAAAGCAGTTTAATAGCGGAATCATAGGACATTCTAATTCCCCATTCAACTCGCCATTGTTGATCGTCCCAAAGAAACTTGACGTGTCGGGTGAGAAAAAGTGGCGTGTTGTAGTAGACTACAGAGTCCTAAACGAAAACATCATAGGAGACGCCTTTCTACTGCCCAACATAACCTCAATATTTGATAGATTGGGCACTGCACGCTATTTTACCGTCTTTGACCTTGCCAGTGGTTTCCATCAGGTAGAAACTCACCCAGATGATAGACACAAAACTGCCTTTTCATCTCGCAACGGTCACTATGAGTACAAGCGAATGCCCATGGGCATAAAGAACGCCCCGCCTACATTCCAACGACTGCTAAAGAGTGTTTTAAGTACTGTGCTCGATGATGAAGCATTTGTGTACTTAGATGACATTATAATTTACTCTGACACTCTTGAAGAACACGACAGACGAACACGTAGACTTTTCAATCGACTTAGGGATGCTAATTTGAAACTTCAGCCAGATAAATGCGAGTTCTTAAAAACGGAAGTCGCGTATCTTGGACATATAATTAGTGAAGATGGAATAAAGCCGAATCCAAATAAAATCACCGCAATTCGAAAATTCCCTCTCCCAAAAACCCCTAGGGACATTAAAAGTTTTCTTGGTCTTTCTGGATACTATAGACGGTTTATCGAAAACTACGCGAGGTGGGCTAAACCTTTGACTGAACTCTTAAAAAAGGACACCGAGTGGAAATGGGAAAAAACCCAGAAGAAAAGTTTTCGTTATCTACGACGATATTTGTGTCGTGAACCTATCTTACAGTATCCGAATTTTAGTGAGACCTTTAAACTAACGTGCGACGCTTCGGAACACGCTGTAGGCGCAATTCTAACGCAAACAAAGGATAATATTGATTTGCCTGTGGCTTATTATTCGAAAGTGTTGAACAGTGCGGAACAATCCTACCCCAAAGCCGAAAAAGAGTGCTTAGCCATACTGTACGCGACCGAACATTTTAAACCCTATTTATATGGTCGCGAGTTTGTTTTAGCCTGTGATTTTAAGCCGGTGCACTGGATGACCTATATTGATAATCCGGGACCACGAATTCAAAGATGGAAAATTCGCCTTCAGAATTATCAATATAAGTTTGAATATAAGCCCGGAAAAATCAACAGGATTGTGGAAGCGCTATCCAAAAATCCTGTTGATGAAGGAAACGGGTCGAACTCAGATTCCAGTTGGTCAGAATCATTCTCATCGGATCTCGAAAAGCCTGCACCTCGCAAGAAAGTAGTTTCCGGTAAAATGGAACCGAATGATCCCAATTCTAGCGAGAAAGTGAAAACGTGTCGTGCACTACCCATTACGCGTTCCTCAACCAGCGAAACGGAAAAAGGTGCGCAAGTGAACCCGAAAGAAAGAAAAGAAAATTCCGGAAGGTCTGAAAAACCTAGTGCGTCAACGACCCGACAACGAATCATCAGTCTACAGGAGGGCTTAAACCCAAAACAAGCAAGATCGCAATCTGGACCTTCATCCAGAACTGGAACTGTACCAAAGATTCTAAATCCTAAGAATACAGAAAAGTCAACCTTGCCTAGTAGATTCTCTGTTACCTCAAAGGCGAAAGGGGTAACAGAACTAAGAAAAACAATCCTAAAGCGTCCAAAGGATCCGGAACCAAGTACCAGCTCTGGACAACCAAGCCGTTCAAAGGGTCCCCTTATTAAATCTAATTTAAATCCTGCTAAGACGGCTGCCAAGGTACCTCCTCGTCGAGGACGACCTGTTGGAAGTACCAAATCTGCAATGGCTGATAGTGATGAGACCTATCGACCCTCGCAGGATATTCCCGTTAGTGAAGCGGATGAAAGCTGCATCGCCAACAGACTACGACCCCGAGGAGCCACATCCCCAAGGGAGGAAACAACTAAGGAATCGTCCTATTCATCATCAAGTGATGAACGTGCTAAAGAAGAATCGGAAGAAGGAACAGATGAAGATTCTGATCCCCCGGTGTTCCGGGAAGACTACAGTGCCTTCCCTCATCTTCCTGTCCATATTATTCCACCTAAATCACCTAAGCTCAAAACCAACGCTCAGAGTCCTCAGAGTCAAGGCCCCGATTCGTACACGGACGTTTTCGTTGACGGAGCCTGCTGCGAAAATGGAGGATCCAGTCCAAAAGCAGGAATTGGCGTTTGGACCAGACAATCCCCTGAACCTCTCCAGACGTTACAATGGACGACAGACAAATAATGCCTCAGAAATCGAAGCAGCCACAATGGCAGCTCGACAAGCCAGGAAGGCCGGTATTAAGAAACTCAGAATCAAAACCGATTCCCGATACTTAGTGCAAAGTGTCGAGGAATGGTTACCAAAATGGCGACAGAATGATTGGAGGACAAAGGAAAATAAACCGGTCAAGAATAGGAAGCCCTATGAACGACTAATCAAGGCCATTGAACCTCTTGACGTTGTTTGGGAACATTTCCCCGGACATGAGGGAATCATCGGCAACGAAAACGCGGATCGCCTTGCTAGAGAAGGAGCCTTAAAGGACCTTGAACCAGACTCGTCGCCATCCACGGAATCGGAACCTGAGGAATTACCTCTAGAAGAGGTGATCATTGCAGGTCAACGCAGAATTGATAACAGTGAGGACGAATCTAGCGAATCAGATGTTCAGAACCCGGAACGACAATCACCACTCAACGCTAAGCAGCTGATCCATGAAGTGTCGGAGTCCGTCAATAATTCGACCAATCGATTGCGAACGCCGGATTAAATCTCTCCAATCCAACAAACAGCACTCTACTTTGGGATTACGAGGGACTAGATCATAGTCCACGGAGGCAATATGTATCCGACGGCGAAGAAGATCAAGAGCATTTAAATTATTTAGAAAGCCTTGATCCTGCAGTTGGAACCGAGGACGACCTCCCCAGAAGAGTAAAGAAATTCTTGGACGACTTCAACCGGAGCAGAGCGAAAAAATTAACTGAATCGGAAGAGCCTTCAAGTGAGCAACCTGAGTTGCCCACCACGGTGGAAGGATCACAAAAGGAAACTCCACTAACTAGTAAATCCACCAAACCAAGGAGACAAAGCACGGTAAGATTCAAGGATATCCCAGAAGTCTTTGAACATTCTATGGATGATCGAACGATACAGATGGAAACGGAACTATCTACTCCAGGGCCATCAACTATCCCACGTGCACAATCCACCCCGTTCACGAGATTCAAGGACGAAAGTGTCAACTCTAACCAGGAGATCATCGCAAGGAACCAAGGCATGAAACCTAGACGAATACAGGATACAGACAATGACGTAGTAAAGAAGTGCGCGTCTCTTAGCTCGTCGTTCTTGAAGTTCAAGGATTCTTACGTCGATCCCCCATCACCTCCTGAGACGTCTAGTGAAAGTGAAAGTGATAATGAGCCCCAAGAATCGAAACCGACTAACAGTAACCCTCTTGGTAATGTAACAAATCAGTGGACAGAACCTTTGACCTACAGACGAGACAACTATGCGCACTTCCTCTCCGAAGATTGTGAACCGGTCGACCCAATCTCGAAGTTATTAGTTGCTACAGAAAACATTGACCTACAAGACATTAGGGACAGTAGACCCGTCAAGGGACAGATTTTTATTTCCCCTAATGGTAAATACAAGGTCTTTTCAATCATTGTGAAAAAATGTCATTTCGACGAAATTTGTTGGAAGGATGTTATAATCGGACTAAAAAATTTAAGAAAAGCCCTAGCATCCAACAATCAAAATTCTTGTCGAATTGCCAATTCCAGGGACCTACTAGGTACTCTTCCCCAAAATAAAATGTCAGAACTTGTCGCAGGAATTTTCCGCGGTGGCGATGCTACCATCACCCTATGCCACGGAAGAATCGAAGTACCCCCTGTCGAATTACGCGATAAAATCGTTTCCGAATTCCATTCAAGTTTGATAGGTGGATATAAAGGCATAGGCAAGACCTACCGACGAATAAGGGAAAGATTCTATTGGCCCCGGATGCGTGAAGATATTACCCAATATATTCGGAAATGTAAGAGTTGTTTCGAAAACAAACTTGCCAGGGCGCGCACAAGAGAGCCGATGATAATTACCGATACTCCGGCAATGCCCTTCGACAAGGTGTCCCTGGATACAGTCGGGAAATTGCGAACAACCCCGAACGGAAATCGGCACATCCTTACCATGCAGGATAACTTCTCTAAGTACTGCATTGCGGTCCCCATTCCGAATATCGAAACAAAAACAATTGCCCATGCGGTAGCCACGAACTTGTTCTCCGTGTTTGGAGCACCCCGCTGCATTCTAACGGATAGAGGAGCGAGTTTCGTGAGCACTTTGATGCGTAAATTGGAAAAAATCTTTGGCGTTAAACAACTTACGACATCTGGTTACCGCCCGCAAACTAATGGGGCACTGGAAAGGAGTCACATCGAACTGACTGATTATATTAAACATTACGCAAAGGATTTCGACGACTGGGATCGTCTGCTCCCATTCGCGATGTTTAATTATAATACATCCGTTCATGAAGCAACCAACTTCACCCCGTATGAACTCGTGTTCGGGCACTTGGCTAAAGCACCCAGTTCGTTACCCCAAGGGCCCGACGTTGAAACATATGGATCCTATCTGAAGGACTTGAGTACGCGGATGAACGAACTACAGAGATGACTGTTCCAAGTGATCGTTACCAGATCACCACTTTTAAATCCAGCGCTGGAATATATTTCGAATATATTGGAGAAGTCAGAAGGTCCGTCAGCAACTGGAGGATTGCCGTATTCCTGGACGTGGGCAAGCAGACTCGATTCTTCGATGATTTGAGGACCAGACTTGAACGAATGAAACAACACTGCAAACCTGACGAAGAATGGTGCAACGAGTTAATTGAGTACTATGATTGGGAAGACAGATGGGAAATGGCTTCGGAACTCCAAAAACAGTTCCGAGTCCAAATCGAAGAGCTGGAAAATACTAAAAAGACCTTACCATCCACGATGACTACGCAATTACGAGCAAGGCGTTCGGTTCCACTCCTGGGTTTCTTGGGAAAGATTGCAGGACCAATCGTTGGAGTATTAACCTACGACGACGGCGAAAAGTTTAATGCTGCCATTCAAAATCTCAATGAAGCGCAAGCCAACTTGTCACACCTTGTCGGAAAACAAACCCACGTAGTGAGATCACAACTCGACTCGCTGCACTCTCAGGTACAACAACATGGATCCTTGCTACAAGAACTGCAGGAACAACTTCAAGTCTTGATCTCCGTAGGGAGTACCAAGTCGAAAGCAGAAATGGAGAGGAGAAATCTAACATATGCCATCTTTAAAGCACTCAGGTTAGGACTCGATCACAGCATCCAAGCAACTTCCACCATGCTTGATGCAGTTCATGAAGCCAGGAAAGGACAACTCCATTCAGGACTCATAACATCCGAGCAACTGGAACCAATCCTCCGAGAAGTACAGGATAACCTCAAGGATGTTCAGTTTTCATTGACTGGACCAAGAATCAGCATCGATGAATTGATGCGCATTTCCACCATCACCATCCTGTGCGAGAACCATCAAATCAAGGTTCTCATTGACATACCACTCCTAGAAAAGTACAATTATCAAGCTTTCAAATTACACTCACTCCCGACCACTCAAGAAATGCTCGAGAATGGCACCGGAAGAGCATACATAAAGTCTGAATACGATTACCTCATTATCGACGAGGATCAGCGAACATACCTCTTGCTAAAGGAGCAGGAATGGAATCTGTGTAAAACAACAACATCTTTTCACGCCTGCCTTCAAGGTGCTCCAATCTACGATCTCCGTGAACGAACGTCCTGTGAAGCATTATTATTCATCAAGCCCGACGTGGAAGCCCTAAGATTTTGTGACGTCAGAGTAACCAGCGAGTCCAGATCTTACTGGAAGCCCTTAACTACCTTAGGCGGATGGATTTATTCTTTTGCTGCACCAGAAAGAGCAACAATTGCCTGCCACTCCATGAGCCCAGTCAAGATCATGCTGAGCGAAGTCGGCATCCTCAAATTGGGTCTAGGATGCTCACTCAAAACCAAGGACGCCATAATTCCAGCCACCACCTCACAAGCTGGTCAATCAGAACTTATTTTTGAATCAGATCTACATCTAAATTTAACAAAACTGTCTCCAACGTTGTTAAAATATAATCACCTGCTTGGAAACACAAGAGTACTAACGAAATCCACCGTTAGCGCTGATTCGAGATTGACAACCTTTGAATTAAACTCCAAAACATTAGATGAACTTGAACAACAGCTACAAGAACTCGCCATGCAACGGTACCATAGAGGAAGACACTCAGCGTTGATCTACGGTTCCTATGGAGCTATTTCTCTGCTGCTCATATTGCTCACTGTATACCTATGTCGGGCACCACTTAAAACTGGAACGTATAAGCTGTCTCAGTCCATTCTCTCCAAGCGAAAAGATGAAGTCATTCCAACGCCACAACGAAGGGCACCGCTGATTCAGACTCCAACACCCGAGGATACCACTGGACTATACGAGGATGTTCCTTCTCCCAGTAAAACCGCTGCCAACAAGGAGGTAGTCACCTCCTTGTTACAATCAAAAACAATCTCATTCAAGCCAACAACCATTCCAAAAGGGGAGATAAAGTCTGCAACGCTTGAAGATAAGTCAACAGCGAAGATCAGATGACTAACCGAAGGGTTAGGTTCCAAGCTGCGTGGAATCCAGGTAGAAGAGACTTCCGTGAGAATAAATCAACAACCACCTTCTCGCCAGTAGTTTCCACCAAACAACACCTCAAGACAACAAAGAAGATCCCAATTTGAAGAGGTTAGTGCGCACAACGACCCCAATAGACGCTCAAAATCGCCACCTGATAATAATTTGATTTTGCAGATCTATCAAAAGAAATTTTTTTATATGTAGACAAAGAAGTTTTTTTTAGTTATCTATATATATATCCATGAAAAAATTTTAATTCAAAATTTCTGTATTCCAAGAATTATGCATGATGTAAATTCAATATTAGCGGATTTTCTCATTCCACCAACTTAAAGATTTTGTTTTGATTCTATCATTACTTCACTAGGAAAATTCCTATTTACATAAAAGAAGATAGTCTAAGGGATTTGTCCATTATATAATCTAACTATTAAAATTTTATTTATCTATAATAAGTTAATCACTTTATGAAATATATATATATATATATATATATATATATATATATATATATATATATATATATATATATATATATATATATATATATAGAAGATTTCTCAATAGGTTATTTAAATAACAAACATCAATTGCGTGTAAGCCTGTTTATTTCCTTATGTACAACTGCTGAAAATTGATGGTCGCGATAGAAATAAAACTCTAGATTTTAGATTTGGTTTTGAATCCAACTAATGGATCCTAACCAACAAAGGATTTTCACAAACCGCTTGCCTTCCTACCAAATGAAGGTTCCTCGGACCGGGTGTCTGAGAATCCGGTAACCGTAATATGTAGGAACAGCTCGTGCACCTCCAAGCATATGGTCGCAATTGCTGAATCACCCTCCGTGGGAGATCGTGAACAACATCCGCCTTAATAACAATATGTACAATTAATATCTTATATCACCTAGCAGAACAATCACAATAACACAAACAATAAGCATCATACCCGTTATGGTCCCATCGCATTAACACGATCCACCTCGTCCAAAAAAACTTGAGTATGGTTGAGACTATCTGAATCCTTCCTATGCTGGAATAGTTTAACGTGGATCATCTCATGAAGCATGGTCCCAATTAACTCCTCCTCTGGGAGAAGTCTGTGGATCTCCCAGCTTATTCTAACCTCGCGCGCAGGCAATTCGGTAAGCCCTGAGGTCGCCGTCATCTTTCGTCCCCACCGCACCGTTTCACCCGCAGCAGCAAGTTTGCCATCAAAATAAATTTGATCCAGCCTATCATACAAGCCTCTCAAATCTGGCCGCCCGTCTGTTGTCCGTCTACGCTCGGAAAAACTTAACCCTGCTTCTAAGGGTTGTTGCTGCGATCGAGTTGCCCTCCTGCTCATTTTGAAAGTCTATCTAACCTAAAAGAAATGTGGTGTTAAAATGAATGTCTGCAAGTCGCGGAGAGACAAGAAAACCGAGAAAAGCAAATTTTGCCATTAGGAATTTCAAAACAACGAATTTCCGGAGCGCCCCACTTTAGATCCATTTTTGGGCCATTTCCGTTGGGAAATCGTAACAAGTGAGGCCAGGAGAAATGTTGAAGCTAGAGATCTAAGGAATAATCCAGTATACCCTAAATGAAAATTGATCAACTTTTGTAAAAGTTATTAACAAATTTCCGGAGCGCCCCACTTTAGAGCCATTTTTGGGCCATTTCCGTTGGGAAATCGTAACAAGTGAGGCCAGGAAAAATGTTGAAGCTAGGGATCTAAGGAATAATCCGGTATACTCTAAATGAAAATTGATCAACTTTTGTAAAAGTTATTAACAAATTTTCGGAGCGCCCCACTTTAGAGCCATTTTTGGGCCATTTCCGTTGGGAAATCGTAACAAGTGAGGCCAGGAAAAATGTTGAAGCTACGAATCCGAGGAACAATGTAGTACTCATTAAATGAGAATTGGTTCGATTTTTGGAATTTATCAATGAGTTTCTTAAATTGTGTCGTTGCCGGGCGCACGAAGTGCTTGCCGGCGGGCACCGCCAATCTCATCAGTCGCCGCCGACCACGCGAGGCGGTTGCCGCACAAGTACAACTAGTCGGCCATGGCACCCGTTGGTAACCATATTCGAGCTGATCCTTTTCTTTTCCTTTTTACTTTAGGGTTTAAGAATCAACGAAAAAAAATATATATATATATATTTAATCATAAATAATATAACCTTTAATTTCGACATTCAATTAGGGTGTATGTACATGTTTACGTGCTAGTAAGTTATTCTGTGCCATTTCTTTATACTAATTAAATAAGAAATTGATAAAATCTTTCAAAAAAAAATATATAAATAAATCATAAATGAGGATATTGCGTGTTAGTGTTTTTCTAATCATATAGTGGTTATAAACTATTTAAACTCGAAATCATTCAAACGAAATTAGGTTGAAAACACTTTATATACGTTCATCATTCCGTGATTGTAGCCATATTTGCTATAGTCGTTTGATAGAAACGATATCTTCATGTATGATGCTCAATATGACTTAAACAAACTGAAACTACCAATATTATTTAGTAACCATGAAGTAAATTAAGCTATTAACTTTATTAAGAATAATTATTGTCAAGGAGATTGACGTTTTATATATAAATATGCGCGAAGCGAAATATGCCGCAAACACACCCAGAGAGATTATTTGTTTGAATTGAATGGGATTCGTTTGAAGCAAATGAAAAGGGATATTTGTCTCAGAACCAACTAGACTTTATTTAGCTCAAATAATATTTTTAATTGAATTAATATATTTCGTTTAAATATCCATTTTTATCTGAATGAAAGAAAATTTTATTTTCTTTAAACATATTTCATATTTGGATCAAATGAAAAAGATTCCTCATTTTAAAATTCCTGTAAGCATTCTGAAATATTAAAATTCACTTATAACCTTCAAATAAATTTAACAATCACAATCATTAATAAAACTTTCAATATTTATTAAAAAAAAAATGTGTCTACTTTTATAAGAATGTTTGTTAAATAAACTCAGTTTATCCTAGTCATTTTACTTTACTTTTCACTTCATATGTAGATGTCCACTGTCACATTTTTCTCACAAAATTTCAAATAAGACACTAATTTGTAAATGAAATCACATATAAATCTGTTACCTACTTTTACTAATTAAAATTTTCCTTTAAACAAAAAATTCTGTACTTAAATTAATTAAATTCGTTAGCTATTCATTATGAAGAAATCTCTTATACGCGTTAAACTGTTAAAAGCAAAACATCTTATTGTGTTACTATAGTAATGCAATATGCACAGGCGTCCGCTTATAAGTCAAACAAACATATATTCGAATCAAATGTACTTTTCATTTGCTACAAATATACTATATCCTAAATTGCAAATATATTTCTTATTTTAGACTAATAAGTACATTTGTTTAGAATGAATATTAGTTTATTTATCTTGAATGAAATATTTATTTGCAACAAATAAATTTTTTTTAAATATACACTTTTATTTGGGATGAATAACTTTTCTCTGGGTGCGTGGACAAATTGGCACTGAAATTCTTACATGGCAAAACAGACAATGACGAATTAAAATGATCAATTAATGTTACGATGCAATTGTTGTTTTGAAGTTAAGAAATTGATAAAATAACAGAAATAGAATTCTCAACAAGTGCCTTAACATGCCGTAGAAATGTACATTTACTCTACTGAAGGTATTAACTACTTTAGAGAATTCCTGAATAACATAATTTCAAAGACTTACCAAGGGTGATATGAAAATTCCGCTTTGGTTAATTAATCAGCTCTCTGCTTGCACCTGTTGGTCACCTCACAACACGCAGACAGGCAAATTTCTATTACACAAATTAATATATAAAGCTCGAATTTACAGAACTTAGATATGTATATGATTTTTTTCCTTTTCCCTCTCACAACGGCACACACTCCGGTAAAGCTAATTACGAACTGAGCTCCCCAAATGCTCGATGAACCGACGCGGTCAAATGCAGTTGGGTCGGTGCCTGAGGGACCCACGTTGACGTTCCACCCTCGCACTCTGCCAACGCTATAAAATACCGGGCCTGACACTTTATGACACTCCGCCTATAGCTAGGAGACTGGCTGAAATACCTATTTTCTCCGTGTATATTTATCTGTTTCTAAAATACACAAATTCAAAAAAAAAGAGAAAAGGAAATGTTTTTTTTTAAATAAACTAACAGAAAAGAGAAGGCTACAAGAAATTTACAACATTAATAATAAATAAACGTGTTTGGTTATCAAAATAACTCCATTGTTATATAACGTTTTAGAATTAATAATAAATAACTATGAGATTACTTTGAGGATGCCCAAGATTAGAGAGATTGATCGATGGTTTTCCAAATATCGTAATAAGTTTTTATTTTTCTTTTGTTTAATTAAAACAGAAAATATATTATAATTAAATATAACTATTTAAACGAATAATATTTTGAATGAAGGTAGTAGATATTTTTATATATTGGGGTTAGATTTATAAACTAATTTCAATTACGAAATTATCTAGAATTATTTGTATAATATTTTCTTAGTAAGGTAGCTAACATCATTTTCCAATAATAAAGCACGCTAACTTAATTTCAGCAGATATTCTTCTTGGCTCGCCCGTTTCTGACGAGACTATACTCTAAACATTTAATTATTGTTAATTTTTTTTTTCTCAATCTCGTTTTCTTTATTAACAAATTAATATTTATATTATAAATTTTTTTTCTTTCCTCAATAATGAATGTTTTTTTATATATATTAAACAGAATATGCTAATTTATTTTATAAATGTGTCTATTTTTTTTAAATTATGTGTAATTATTTAAAGTTTTAATTACATTATGAAAATTAATTTTCATCGCCTGTTGCTAAACACCGTTGGCGCGCTAAGTTGTCGTCTAGTATACCATAATGTGACAAGCTCGTCAGATTAGTCACGTCGAGTCGGCATCAAGTTACTTACAGCGCCATTCAACACTCCGACCGCCATAAATCTATCAAAACACTAATGCGTAAATAACGACCGGCAGGCGACGACAAATTCTAAGTAAGGAAAATATTTTCTTTTCCTATGGTCGCAACATTCTATAGCCCTCGGTTGTCACAATGTTAATGTTAAAAGAAAAAAAAAATTAAATTTGGTTTTACTGTAACAGCACTAAATTCTTTTAAGACTTAGCTTGGTGTTAACGTGTCCATTGTGTCGAGTTGCACGTGGAAACATCAAAATTCTCGAACTTAAGCTTTACGCGGCAAATAAAATATCAGTTTCTTTGTGTTTACCAGTTCAATACCGCAAGTTAAAACGACGTTGCCTCCTTCTTTTTGTTATCCAAAAATTTAATGGATCATATTTTTATTATTAAAAACAATTTTTCCGGTAACGTAGTAAAAAATTTTGATATATGTAAAAAAAATATGTTTTCTATTTCAAAAGAAATGTGCACTTATATTTTTAAGTAAAACTAATTGTTTTAAGGTTGGTTAATAAAACTCTCGTAGAATCTAGTTCAATGAACTTTATTAAGATTAATCTAAGGGCAGATTTTGATGGAAATGCATTAATGATAATCTGATGTCAAGACACTGGTTCTGAGTGTATTCAAAAAAAAAAAAAGAGAAAAAGGAGGAGAAGAATTTTCTTTAAAATGGAAGAAGTTAATTTTATTTTCTTATTATTTAATTGAAAACACCCGCTGGAGCAGGCACATCATTTTCTTTCCTTAGCAGTCCAACGGTACCGACCTCTCGCCATTCCTTCTCCAAGGGAATATCGAAGGTCTAAAATTTAAAAAAAAAAATTAATAAAAAAATAATTTTTTTTGCACAAACGGCGGTGTTCATTACTAGAGTGCAATTGTTTTCAAGGGAAATAAAATTCTTCCAATAAGAAATTGAATAATTTTTTTTAATTTTAACGAACATTGTTACATCCCAGATACATTTTTGTTTTTGATAAGATTGTAAAGAATATGCCTTGTGTATCTGCAATGTAACAAAAAGCTAAAGGAATGCAATTATCTTATTTTGACATATAACACGCGTGTTCAAAAGACTTGAAAATCCGAAATTGAGATATAAGTAGAATTGAAACATTATACTCGCTGTATTGTCTCAATTTTAAAATAGAGAAAAACAAAGCAAGAGGTAGACAAATTGATAAAAATAGAGAGGAATTCGTTACATCGACATTGCGTCATACAAGCTCGAAGTCGCTCGCTATGACCTAATTGCGCAATCCAAGTTCTAGGAATCATGGCATGTAACTCGAGCTTCACTCTTTCCATATAAGAGGTAAAACTTGACCAAAATAGGAAGGAATGCGTTGCGTCGACATTGCGTCATGTAAGCTCGAACTCGCATGCTGTGACCTAATTGCGCAACCCAAGTTCTAGGAATCACTGCCTGTAACTCGAGCTTCGCTTTTCCATATATGGGGTAAAGGTACTGAACCATTGTCGATGGATGTGATTCTTTCTCCGAAGCATAATTAAAAATAGATTTATAATGAAAAAGTATTATTCTTAAGAATTGACATATTTTACCCCCATAATTGTCTATAAATTCTCCCTCTTTTAATAATTTTAGAGTATATAAGGCGACGCTTTTTTAATCAGAATTGTCAAAAGTTCCGGTGCGGTTTTATAGACCAGTAGTCATTGTAGAGCGACCCTTCAGTTATACACAATTTTATTGTATTCTTTTCTTAATCGGCAATTGCGGTTTAGAATTGTACTCGATTATCGTGCAAGTCTATTTTGTTTTTCACTTAGAAACAAGTTTCTTTC
The DNA here is from genome assembly GCA_032873175.1 of Leptopilina drosophilae. Classification (NCBI taxonomy): domain Eukaryota; kingdom Metazoa; phylum Arthropoda; class Insecta; order Hymenoptera; family Figitidae; genus Leptopilina; species Leptopilina drosophilae. The sequence continues at coordinate 15,532,962 of CM065486.1, forward strand.
CGTAAAAGGTGCAAGAAAAGCAAAATTGACACTTAGAATCAGTAATTTTAAAGTATTAACTGTCGTATTTTGCATGTCAAGTTCATTAATTGTAGTTTCTACCAATTCTTTCTTTAATCGGCAATTGCGGTTTAGAATTGTACTCGATTATTGTGCAAGTTGCTTTTCTCACACTTAGAAACAAGTTTCTTTCCATAATAGGTGCAAGTGACGATAAGTAACACTTAGAAGCGGTACTAGCTCTTGAACAAATGCAAAAGTTCTAAAGTTGTGAACTTTACACAAGTGTAACATAACAAACTTTCTCAGTTTCGTTCAATTGAAACAATATCTTGAAAACCAAACTTATACCGACCAGCGCTATAACCTTAAATCTACGACTAATCTGTAATTAAAAGTAAGTAACATTTATGTAACTAATTGTAATATTATTATTGAAATCATTAAATAAATGTATTAAAAGGGAATATTCTTTTGTTTTAACGCAAAACCCGTAGTTTTGACAAGTACAAACGATCCTACTTAAAAATAAAGGTCAAGCTTTACCAACTTGACCATAATCAGCCTACCATTCCTCAAAAATTCTTTAACCTAACTTTAAAACTTCGCCTTCCGCTCGGGATGTAACAGCTGATTTGGTGGCAGCGGTGGGATTCGTCACTTTTGTTAAACAATCATAATAATTCCTATTATAAAGTATTAAATTCAAAAAAAAAAATTTTTTTAATTGACTCTTACAGATTATTAGGAGTATAAATCAGTCAATTTTCAAATTATTCTTTCTCTAACCGGCAATTCAGTCCGCGTTGTACTCGGTTATTGTGCAAGTTGTTAGTTTTAACACTTAGAATTGATAGTCTGCTCGCAGATTAGAGTTGTACTAAACACTATTCTTTCCTTACACTGGGTGCAAGTTAAACACTTACAACACTTAGAATAAAGAAAACTTAACTGACACTCTAACAACATTTTAATATAAAATCATTTTTCAAAGAAAATTATTATATTTTATTAATAAACAAATATACACTTCTCTTAATAATGAACAAGTTGTATAAAATCGTTCTTACGCTGTTCGGCGAATTTCGATTTTACTAATGGCATTTTACGCTGATCGGCGATTTTGTTATTAGGACAATTGTCTTTATTAATCACTCAAGTCCTTGATTTTAGAATCTTACGCTGATCGGCGAATTCGTTAAAATAAAGAACTTTGCAAATTTTATTAAATTTAAGGCTTACTTTAGAGTTACTTTTACGCTGATCGGCGAATTTTAACCTTAAAGAAAATCATTGCCTTATTCTTTAATACAATTCACAGAAACAATTACACTATTTTAAATTCAATACAAAAATTTATAATTAAAGACAAAATGTCTTTTCTTGCAGCTTAAGATCATGCAAAATAATAACGGGAAACCAAGAAATCGAGGAGGTAAAAGAAGTCAGAAACGTTTCCAAGAAAAACAAGTAGAGATCACTGATAAATTATTAAAAGTAGAAAAATTAACATCGCAACAAGAATTTTCTAAATTTTTCGACAATTTGTTAAATAGTACGGAACAATTATTAAATAAAGATAAAGAATTGTAAAATTAAATGACTAATTATTTTTCAATTCTTGATTATAACCAACACAATTATCCTTACGTTGAATTAATTTCAGGTTACTTTAATTTCCATAGTGGTAACTTTTTAATAGATCATACTTTATCAATAAATTTAATTCAAGAATCAGCTATAGCATCATTTGTTTATATCGAACGCAATAATTCAATCATAACTAGACAAGGCGCAATTCGTACTATTGGGAGTACATTGATAGAATATAGCGACTTTTCTTTGAGGTTTGAAGTTGATTCTTATCACTGCGATTCTGAAGTCATCGGTATTTTAGGAGCGCCAGTTCTAGATCAGATTTTTGAAACTAGATATTTTGAAAGAATAGCCTTTTATTTATGAAAGAGAAATTTGGAGACGTGAATTGGCAATTCAAAGACGAATAAGGCGTCGTGTAGCTAATTTCTTAAGAAATAATTTATTCAGAAGATCCTCTATTATTCGTAGAATTTTCTAAGGGGGTAAACATGTTAACAATGTTTAATTCAATTTAAAAATTTACCCAAAAATCCACATTTCTTCTAAAAACTTGATTGACAATAGAGGACTCTTTTTAATTAATCCTGCCTTAGATATTAATATTATTAAAGAAGACAGAATTGACCCCTTTTTAGGTGTAAATCGTATAATAAAATACTTTTTAAGAGACGGTACTTTACGAACGCACGGAGAGACAAAAGTTTGCATTAATTATACGGTAGTAGAATTTCAAACAATAAATTGTAACGACAATTCAGATATTATTGGAGTTTTAGGACTCCCCTTTTCATTCGACATTATTAACGAATTATTTTAAATTAACATCAATATGACTCGTAAGAATAAACATCAAAAGGGTAATGATGACGATGATACGGAAGGAGCGAGTGGCACGACCTTCACAACCACAATGAATAGATCCCTTCATGATACTATGGTAAATTCAATGGCGGAATGTTTTGCGTTACAACAAGGTATAATGAATATTCCTTTTTACGACGGTCATAATATGCCCGTAAAAGATTTTATAGAAGATATTTTAAATGCTGAATCTACTATTTCTAAACACTGCGAAGATCAGTATTTGAAATCTGTTCTTGCTAAATTAAAGGGTGCTGCTAGAAAAAGTACTCATGGTAAGTTTTTCGGAACCATTCAACAATTAATAGATCATTTAAAACAAAGATTTTCTACTCATAAATCATATGCATGGTATTTACAGGAAATATCCACAATTCGTATGAACAGAAATGAAAATGTTAGCGATTTTTATGACAGACTGTCTCAATTATTAGCAGGAGCATATGCAACACTAGCTAGTTCTTATGGAGCACCTAGTGCCAATACCCAAATGCAACCCCTAAATTATTGTGCTTTAGAAGCGTTCATAAAAGGACTTCCAGATGCTATGGCCACTATAATAGAAGCCCGAAATCCTGAAAAGCTTGACGATGCTTTCGAAATTGCGTTGAAATTCGAACAACGTCACGATAGTCATAAACCTGATTATAATGCTTATCATTATTCACGATATCAACCCCAAGATTATAGATATCGAGAAAGAAGTCCCAGTAATAGAGTACAATTTTCATATCCTAATGAACAAACGAGATATCGTTCTCAATCACCTACCCCCACAGGCATATTGAGAAATCCGTATCCGCCATATGGTCCAAATAACAGTTTTCCTCCACAGTATCCTAATCACCCAAACTCGTTTTTCCCTAATGCTTATATGCCATATACCTCTTATCCATTTTACCCATATCCTCCTCCACAAGAAGCATATTTTAACAAGCCCCAAGAATTAAATAGAACACCACCCCGTGCTCAGTCCCCACACTCTTTTGAAAAGAGTAATTTAAACTTAAACACGACTCGACGGATAGACGCGACGACGAGCGAAGATTACAAAAAGCGTCCAGCCAACGCAAGAATTCTTTCATTACAAAACACATCTTCCACGCTAGAAACTCCAGAGAATCTCCATTAATAGTAATTAATTCTCCAAGTTTCCAAAAATTATCAGCAACCTTATTAATAGATACAGGTGCTGATGTGAATATAATTAAAGAGAATATAATATCTTCAGAATTGAGAATAATTCAAGAAGAAGCTATACATATAGCCGGAATTGTTCCTACCAAACTATTAACTTTGGGAACCGTTCAAATAGAAATAAAGAAGAAGCAAATAACTTTCCAAGTAGTATCTGTTAATTTTCCTATCGAATCCGACGGTATTCTAGGTCGAGAGTACCTACGTGAAGAAAAAGTTGAAATTTCATTTTGGCATAACACCATTGTCACACACTCTGACCCTATAAAACCTATATTCTTCGCAGATAAAGAATCAGTAGAAGCTAGAGATGCGTTAACAGAAAACAAAGCCAATAAAAGAAAAAGTGTAACTATTAAAGCCAGAACAAGACAAGTAATACCTATCGATGTTTTAAATCCTGAATTAAAAGAAGGATATTTACCCTTAATAAAAACCGAGGAAGGATTATTATTAGGTGAAGGAGTAGTAACAAATCACGATGGAGTTTGTCATATTTACGCGATAAATATGACATCTGAAGACGCAGAAATTGATATACCACCTCAAGAGTTAATACCTTTTGAATTTTATAAATTACCAGGTGAAGACTCCTATGATTACTCTACAGAAGAGGAATACATACCATCATCAAACAGAGTTTCAGATATTTTAGAATATTTAAGACTAGATCATTTGAATAAAGAAGAAAAAGAACATGTAGAACAACTAGTTAGAGAATTTCCAGACAGTTTTCATCTTCCCGGAGAACAACTAACTCCTACACATATGGTTCAACACAAAATTCTTACAAATGATGAAATACCAATCCATACTAAACAATACAGATTTTCACCCTCACAAAAAAAAGAAATTGATAAGGTCATCGATAGAATGACATCAGAAGGAGCCATAGGACCTTCCTGCTCTCCATATAACTCGCCATTACTTATAATTCCAAAAAAGATCGATGGAACTGGTAAGAAGAAGTGGAGAATAGTGATCGATTTTAGGGCGTTAAATGAGAAGACAATTGGTGATTTTTATCCCTTGCCGAATATAATTAGCATACTGGACACCATTGGGGGCGCTCAATACTTCTCTGTATTTGACTTAGCCAGTGGATTTCATCAAATTGAATTAGATCCCATTGATAGACCAAAAACAGCATTTTCCACTACACACAGACATTACGAATACATAAGAATGCCCATGGGATTAAAAAATTCGCCATCAACGTTTCAAAGACTAATGGATCAAGTTTTATCGGGACTTCAAGGTGTTGAATTATTCGTATATTTAGATGACATCGTGGTTTATGCGAATGATTTAGAGGAACACGGCAAAAAGGTAAGGCGATTACTACAACGATTAAAAGGCGCCAATATTTCACTACAGCCGGAAAAATGCGAATTTCTCTTTAAAGAAGTAGCCTATTTAGGGCATATAATAAGTAGTGAAGGAGTAAAACCTAATCCTAAAACAATAGAAGCTGTCAAAAATTTTCCTAGACCTAAGACGCCACGTAATGTAAAGCAATTTCTAGGATTAGCGGGATATTATCGAAGATTCATTAAAGACTTTTCAGCAAAGGCAAAACCATTGTCTAATTTACTAAAAAAGGAAGTGAAATTCGAGTGGAAACAACAGCAAGAAGACAGTTTTAGAGAGCTAAGAGAAGCCTTGTGTACTAGTCCAATTTTACAATACCCCGACTATGAGAAACCGTTCACACTAACAACAGACGCATCAGATTTTGCTATAGGCGCAGTGCTGAGTCAAGAAAAGGACGGATTCGATCTTCCTATTGCGTATCTTTCTAGAGTATTGAATGCACCAGAAATAAACTATTCAACAACTGAAAAAGAATGTCTAGCTGTATTATACGCTGTACATCATTTTAGACCATACATCTATGGAAAAAAATTTACTCTAGTAAGCGACCATGAACCATTAAGATGGATCGACACAATAAAAGATCCAGGACAGCGATTAATCAGATGGAGATTAAAGTTAAGAGACTACGAGTATGAATTCCAACACAAATCAGGAAAGCTTAACACAAACGCAGATGCTCTTTCCAGAAATGTCAATGAAGAAATTACTAAAAATTCCCAAACGGAAATCGAGCAAAAACAAGTAAAAATTTTAATCAATAAAAAGGGTGACAAAGATACAAAGAAACCAATTAAACCGCCTACAAAAATAATTGTAAATCATCAGAAACCAAAATTACAACCTACAAAATCAATTTTAAAACCATCTACATCGAAACTTAATTTAAATCAAAGTACAATCGGATCAAGAGTATCACAAAGAAGAGCAACACAACCTAGAATAATAACTATAGATCAAGATTCAGACGAGGATATTACTGACGAAGATATAGAGATACCTAATCCTCCGATTCAAAAATCTAGTAGAAGTATGCTTCCAAGTTTGAAACTTCCACCAGCAGCAATAAGAAATATGCCTGGACCTAAAAGTGCACCTCCCGAACTGTTACCCAAAATTGTATATTTTCCAAGTCCAGAAAAAACAGTACTAACGGTAGAACCACCAGCTAGTGAAAGTGAAGAAAGTTCTGACGAAGAAGAAAACAAAACTATGAATTTAAGCAGAAAGGAAATAGCTCAAGATTTAGGAAATTTTATATCACGTTTTGATCAATCCTTAAAACAACATGAAGACTGGCTTATAGAATCACCACAATCTCCTAGAGATTGGATTATACACTCAGATGGAAACAATGACGAATCAGTTCATAAAGCAGCTAATGAGTTAATTACCGGAGACCACTCAGAATTTTCACAAAAACTAGATTTTTATTGGGATTATGCTAAAGGTGAATCTATGTGGCAGAAAAATCAAACAGAGAATTTTAATAATGAACAGTCAATTACAGAAACAATAGAACCAGAACAACCAATACATCAAACACCACAGAAAAACGAAATAGACAAAAACAAGAAAAAAAAATGTTACTTTCCGACCATCAACCTCAGAACCCAACACACCAGTAATTTTCAAAACTCCAAAAGCTATGTCAACACCTTATCACACTTCAATATATAAAACAGATGTCGACACAGATGATGAAGAAGAGGAAACCACAGATAATGAAGCAGAGGAAAGCAAAGAAGAAAATAAAGATGACGAAGAAGAGGAAGATGAAGAAGAATCCAAGAACAACAAAACACAAGGGAATAATTTTGACACTATAAACAGCATTCCTTCAAATTTTCCTCCGAATTATTCAAGAATATCAGAAAAATCTTCAAATATCACGAGTGACAGAGAAAATCTTACTTATCATCGAAATAATTATGTTCATTTTCTATCAGCCGATTGCGAGTTCACGACTCCAATAAGCCGATTACTCATTGACATCGCAGTAATAGATCCCGAAGAAATAAAAAATAAAAATCCTACGAAAGGACAAATTCTTGTAACCCCTAGAGGACGACATAACGTATATTCTTTAATAGTGAAAGACAATTACTATGATCCATTATCAAAAGAAGACATTAGTTTAGGAATGCAGAATTTAAAAATACTTCTTTCTAAGGAAAAGGTAAAAGAAATAAGAATTTCTCGACACGGAGACTTTACAGATGAACTGCTAAGAGGAGAACTAAGACAAATTATTGGATCAGTTTTCTATAATAGTAATATTAATATAACAATGTGTTATGGACAAGTATCTGTTCCCAAAGAAGAAAACAGAGAAGACATTATAAGTGAATTTCATAAAAGTAAAATAGCAGGACACAAAGGAATAGTGAAAACATATAGAAGAATTCGTGAAAAGTTTTGTTGGCCACGATTAAAAGAACAAGTGACAGAATTTGTAAGAAAATGTCCCACGTGCCAAATACAAAAATTAGTTAGAGCAAAAACTAGAGAACCTATGACTATAACTGACACACCCCTAGACGTTTTTGACAAAATTTCATTAGATACAGTAGGGAAGCTTCCTACAACCCCAGACGGAAATTGCCATATCCTTACTATGCAGGACCATTTGTCCAAATATTGTATAGCCGTTGCAATCCCAGATATTTCAGCAACTACCATTGCTCATGCTGTTGCAAAAGAATTGTTTTCAGTATATGGAGCCCCAAAAGTAATATTAACCGATAAAGGTACTTCATTCATTGGCAAATTGATGTCAAAACTATCCAAACTTTTCAAAGTTCAGCAAGTCACAACCTCTGGTTATAGGCCTCAAACAAATGGCGCTTTAGAACGAAACCATGCTGTTTTAGCAGATTATATAAAACAATATTCTAAAGACTATGACGATTGGGACAAATTATTACCCTTTGCAATGTTTGCCTACAACACATCCGTGCATGAAGCCACTAATTTCACACCTTATGAGTTAGTTTTTGGAAAAACTGCTCGTTCTCCTAGTTCTTTTCCTCAGGAGGTTAAATTCGAAACCTACGGTTCCTACTTAACTGAACTTATTACCAAATTAATTGAAATAAGGGCACTAGCAGCTAAAAATCTATTAAATGCTAAATTAAAATCCAAAGAATGGTATGATAAATCTATCAAACCATTTCCAGGAAAAATAGGTGACAAAGCTTATGTCATGAAAGAGGGATTAAAAAGAAAGTTCGATCCTTATTATCACGGTCCATATAGAATTGTGGATATTCTAAATAAAAATAATGTTATTTTATTAAATGATGAAGGACACAGGTACCAAAAACATGTTGATAAATTAAAAATTGCTTACGAATAACAATAATAACATAATTTTAATTTTTAGATGTCTGAATCTATCATTTTCTTCCCACCACTACAAGGAGAATTAGTACCAGCTTTTACATTCCCAAAAGGAAACATTGATGATATATCATATCCTAAAGGAATACTTGAGGAACTATCCGCAGAATACAACCTAGATAAGCCCATTTATTTAATTGATAAAACTACTGGTCCAGACTTGAATAGACTATGGCAAGTGAAGTGCACAGTGACAGATAACAAAAACAATAATGTGTTCATTGCAACTGGGAATGAATGCAGAACGATCAGAGAATCAGAACATTCAGCAGCTAAGATAATTCTAAAAGAATTAAATAACACTTATTTCTTTAGTGAAGAAGAAAGACCCAAAAACCTAAAACGAAAAATTTATGTAATGTCCCACGACGAACCGTCAGTGTTAAAATTAAAACTTTTCAAATGGAAAAACTGTTGTGAATATTGCTATAGAAGGGGGCATACTAAAGAACAATGCTTTAGCGCAATCAGAAATAAGAAAATATTAAAAAAGGAAAATCCAACAACAAGCGCATCTGACGATTCAGACGAATTTTGGAATTTACCAGCTCCTACCCTACCATGGGACTAAAATAACGCGATATATTCCAATTAACAGTTATTTCAATAAAGCATGTATAAAAATTTTTTAATATATTAACTGTTACTAGGAAATTAAAAAGAAAAATATATATAATTATAAATAAATGAATAAATAAAGATAATATAAATATATACATAAACAAATAATACATATATATATATATATATATATATATATATATATATATATATATATATTCAGATATTTGAACAATATTATAGACACCTATTATACACATATAATTATCCATAATTTTAAAAACTATTATATCAATAAAATATATGTAAATACAAAAAAATGTATACTTATAATTTAATCAATAAACTAAACAAAACATTAAAATAAGGACGAAAGAAAAGAAGGAAGAGGAATGGTGGTTGCCTTCTTCTTTCCTCTTTATTTTAAATAAAAAATAAATAATTTAATAAATAATAATTTCATATAAAAGACGAAAGAAAAGAAGGAAGAGGAATGGTGGTTGCCTTCTTCTTTCCTCTTTTAATTTATAAAAATCCATAATTAATCAAACAAAGATAAATAAATACAATAAACCCATATTTAAACCTAATTAACAAAATATAATATACTAAATTATTAATAACTAACTGCTAAACAAATTTCAACTTTATAAACAAATAAATTATAATTCTACAACAAAATACATAAGTAAAATAACACCAATTAAAAATATATCTGATTACAGATGGAAATACCTGTTGTGACTTGGATTCTAAACGCTAAAGACTATATTACAACAATTAAAGATGGTTTCATACTTTTCTTTCAGCTACTCTTATTGATAATAATCATTATTATAGCAAGAAAACTATATTTTTGCTACTCAATAATGATTACAAGATGGAAAAGGCGAAGAAACCAAATACAAACGCCATAAAGTTTAACAAAAACAACAAAACAAGCATCCTACCATTTCCTTAGATTGAGGACAATGTAAAGTATAAGGAAGGAGGAAAGGTCTTAAAAATCTGTAAAAATTTTGACAATTTTAAGCCTAAAAACAACAAAAATAGAATAAGAATGAATTAAGCATAAGACAGCATCATTTAAATGAGCGCGCCAGCTTTAAGCACGCATCGATTTTATATCGACCTTGCTCAAACCTCTTAAACAATGCATGGTACACCGCGATGGCCGACCAGTGATTCAACTCAACCGATGCACGCAACTCTGTTTAAGGGTAAGACGCGCATGCCTCGCCGACTTCCATCAAGAAAGAGCGGCAAATAATTCAAATTCAAATTAATTTCGCTCTTAAATGATGAAAAATCGAAGGTAAAACTAGATAATTTTAACACTATGCACAATAAGCTTTAAAAACTAATTCACTTTAAAATACTAATAAATTATTTATATTGCTATAATTTTAATCTTATAAATTAAAATTAAAATTTTACAATAATATTAGTAATAGTACTGATGATATAATAATATTGTTAATAATTTATAAATTATATTATATCAAATAAGTAAAGAATTTAATTATTAATTAGTGATCATTAATAATTATCCATAGTTTTAACGAATTAACAAATAATATATATTAGTAAATTAATTTTTATTTAATAACCTATAATAATATAAGGATTAAATTAAAGAAACAATTGTTGTTGTTGCTATATAAAAAATATATATATATAATAATAATAATAATTATCATTATTATAAATAAATAAGGTATTACTAATTACTAACATACAATATAATTATTGCTTTAATTAATAATTAACAAAATCAAATAGTATAAATTAATATTGAAATTAACAATTTTAATCAATTTTATTAAAATTGTTATTATTATTAAAAATGAATTACATAATGATATTAAAATTTTATCATTAATTAATAAATTTTGTTATACTATAAACCCATACCAAAAATTATATAAATTTACAGAAAATAACTTGGAATTTATGGATATCATTAATTTTTAATTGTTAATAATTATTATTAATAAATAATGCTATTTGAAATGCTTGAATCGAGCCTTTAGTGTCAGGCGAGTATAAGAGAGGAGGAGTCGACCGGCTATGCAGAGAAGCGAGAGGCCTCACGCCCACTAGCCAATACTCGCGCGCTGGGTCCAAAGCCTCTCCGCTCATACCGAGCGAAGCGAGAGCCGCTCGACCAGCCATGTTGTCGGTCTCATGCCTCTCCCCTTATACAGAGCGAAGCGAGAGCCGCTCGACCAGCCATGTTGTCGGTCTCATGCCTCTCCCCTTATACAGAGCGAAGCCAGAACCGCTCGACCCGCCATATTGTCGGCTAGACGAATACTTCTATAATGCATTATTAACACGCAATCTAACACAAATTTTCAGTTTTTTTACTCTCTTTCAGGGCAGCTTCATTCTAAGATTATTATCATCGAATAATTAATGAAAATTGTTTAATATTTAATTAATTATTATTTATTAATTATTTGGTGTTTAATATTAATTTATTATTTAATATTTGTTTAATATTTATAAATTATTATTTAATATTTGTTTAATATCTAATTAATTATTATTTATTAATTATTTGATGTTTAATATTAATTCATTGTTTAATATTTATAAATTATTATTTAATATTTGTTTAATATCTAATTAATTATTATTTATTAATTATTTGATGTTTAATATTAATTTATTGTTTAATATTTATAAATTATTATTTAATATTTGTTTAATATCTAATTAATTATTTTTTATTAATTATTTGATATTTAATATTAATTTATTGTTTAATATTTATAAATTAGTATTTAATATTTGTTCAATATCTAATTAATTATTATTTATTAATTATTTGATGTTTAATATTAATTTATTGTTTAATATTTATTTAATGATTGATACTTATTTATTTATTGTTTAACACTTATTTATTATCTATTAATTATTATTTAATATTCTTATTTAAAACTTGTTGTTTTATAATAAAATATTTTAGAAAGTCTAATGAAATTACAAACAACTGATTTTGCGAAATTATTGTTGTTAAAATGTTATAAACAATTTTGAACCAACTAAATTATAGGCGTGCAAGAATGTAGTATTGTACGAATTAAAAAAAAATGTTATATTTTATTTTAACATTTTTAATGCTAATATATTATAATATTTTATAATTACTATAACATGTTATAAATAAACAATTTAAACTTATTTTAATTATTTTCATTATTTATTCAATATTTTATTTTATATCATTTAAAATTTTTATTATTAAAAGATATTTTAATAATAGTTTCACATTCAACCAGAATTTGGTTGTTTCGAACAAGTTTTTTTTGAGTGTTGATTCAATTAATTGGAGAGGAAAAATGCTTGATTGATTTAAATGGAGCGTTATTCATTTTAATTGATTGATTCGGGAATTCTTCTCACTGTTTCGATTAGTGGTGCTTACATCACTAAGAATCAGTACTAATTTGCTGATTCGGAATCTAAACTCGATATATTATAAAATTTCAAGGCAAATGTTTTTTCTCTATATTATTGGAAGAATTGAATAATTATTTTTCAAATTTGACAGAATTCATAAATAAAAAAAAACAAAAAAAAAATTTTTATTCAAACTAGAAATATATGTATATGTATATAATAATAATATATATGTATATAATGTATATATTATATTATTTTTTAAATAAATAAATTTTTACATTTTTGTAATGGTGCTAAATTCACTACCGTTTACCAATTCACTACCTTACTTGAGTAAGGTTATCAGAAGGTTTATATTTAAGGTTTATATTTTTTAATATATATAATATAATATAAAATAATATATAAATATATATATATATATATATATATATATATATATATATATATATATATATATATATATATATATATATATATATGCAAAATTGGGATAAAATATAAATAATTCTCAAACTTTTATATACGATTATAGTGAACATTAAATTATTTATAAATCACCAACAAAATCAACTAATTATAATAAAAGAAAGTTCAAACAATTACGTAATTATATAAATTATCCAATGAATAGTTAGTGAAATTCTTCTATAATAATTGTTAAATCGTATCTATTAAAATTAAATTGAAAAATTCTTATTACTTACCTCAAATTACGTATAAATCAGTAAATTGAGTCGACTATTGTTGTAGACATTAATGAAGGAACTAATTTAAAATAAGCATTGTAAAATAGGATTCTAAATTAGATAAAAAGTAAAATGTTTTAAATTATAGAAAACAAGAATGAATGAAAGCAAAATTGTAATAGTAATTACTCAAGTAAGGTAGTGAATTGGTAAAAGGTAGTGAATTTAGCACCATTACAAAAATATAAAAATTTATTTATTTAAAAAATATTACACTCACATTCATTCTACAAAAAATATTACACTCACATTTTTCTACAAAAATATGTACAAAAATGAAAAATTTTAAAAATAAAACACTCACACTAAAAACAATTACCACAAGCACACATCTTTAGAGGATTCTCCTCCATGAGGACCTCTACTTCCTCCGGTCTCACATACCAAGAAGGACCAGCAGATGAACTTTCAAAGGACGTGCTAGGCCTTGGCTCATCTACAGGTGTTTCCAACAGAGACTTAATGTCCTTTAACCATACTACTGGCTGAAAGGCAGGGTCATTGGCTGATTTAGACAAGTCCAGCGGTTTGGATTGATTCACTGGTTCAACATTCTCTGACACAGAAACAAACTCCGGGGTATTCTCCACCCAAACCATAGTGTTTGGTTTCCTTATTTTTGAAGGACCAGGTTGTTCTGAAACAAAAAAAAAGTTTTTACTATAAATACAACATCCAAAACACAAAAACAAAAAAAAAATTTTTATTAGATGAATAATCACCTGTAATTGGAGTATCCTCACACCCCCCACAATAACAATAGATGGGACGACCTGGACGACTACGATAGATAAAATAAAGAGATAAATAAATAAAAATAGTAAGAAGAGGAATTTAAAATAAAGAGATGAAAACGAGATTTTTGAATATACTCACAACAAAAGATTCATCATAGATGTCATCTGCCCCGACTCAGCCAGAACTTCCCCCTTTAGTCGACGCAGCTCCTTAATCCGAATTTTCCTATCCACTATGAATCCTGGGAAATTATTACGTTTGGGACGACCAGGACGCCCCAATTTTTCAAAACAATCTATCTCTTGCATGGAATAATGCACTGACGCCGCCAATGCATGTAGAGATTGCAAAAACATTAAAATGTTGATGCTGCATTTCTTTTCACGTGTCAACATAGAATAAAATATACATGTAAAAAGGGATAAAAGCACAAATCACTAAAACTTTACACTGTTGAATCTAGCCACTCACTTTTTTGGCTCGACATGTTCTCCATCTTGACAAATAGAATACTGAAGATGTCCCAGTGCTCTCATCCTTTATAGGGATGAAAAATGCCATCATCAACAATTTTTGCATGAGAAACCAAGGGTCAACGACTGTCCTGTGAAAGAAGAAATTCGTACCTACCTCAAGATGATAAACAGAACAATAATAACATCATATGACACTACACAACAAACACACTACATTATCACTTCATCACTTTATCTAGAAGCCGCCGAATGTAAGATGAGCGCAAGGATATCAATATCACTTAGAACACTGTATGAATCTTATAATTAGTGTGATAAAAGTCAGTGTCAATTTCGGAATTTCAAGTCTCTACTATCTAAATGATAAGAATTAAATTTCATCGGGACCATGAAAGAATAAGGAGGGAGGACTGTTACATCCCAGATACATTTTTGTTTTTGATAAGATTGTAAAGAATATGCTTTGTGTATCTGCAATGTAACAAAAAGCTAAAGGAATGCAATTATCTTATTTTGACATATAACACGCGTGTTAAAAAGACTTGAAAATCCGAAATTGAGATATAAGTAAAATTGAAACATTATACTCGCTGTATTGTCTCAATTTTAAAATAGAGAAAAACAAAGCAAGAGGTAGACAAATTGATAAAAATAGAGAGGAATGCGTTACATCGACATTGCGTCATACAAGCTCGAAGTCGCTCGCTATGACCTAATTGCGCAATCCAAGTTCTAGGAATCATGGCATGTAACTCGAGCTTCACTCTTTCCATATGGGTGATTTTCAAATAACTGTCATATTTGCATGTCCCCATAGATAAATGTCTAATAAAATTATTATTTTTTGACACTCACTTCATAAATCACTTAATAGAAGTCTCTTCTTAAAGATACTTAATATTCAGTTTATTAACATTAACATTATCATAGTTAAAATTAAGAAAATAGGGTTAAATTGTCAGGTCCGTGGCATACGTTTTTTTTAAATTTTGTTCTGAAATTTTCACGTGAGCAAATATTGAAACTATCTTTTAAGTACTTTGTAGACCAAATCTAACCAGATGTTTTACATATAAAAATATTTTTATTATAATGATATTCCACGTACACGAGCACTTCTTTCATGTTTTAAATTGTTAATTACTTTCTACCGACACCTGGTAACGTCATCGTGATTTTATTACTCAATTTTATTTTTAATTGACTTCTACTGGCATTATTTTGAAGTGCAAACATTGAAAAAAAAATATTTATTCATTTTTTTACCTGTTTTAACTGTGACACACATGTCAGGACCGTGGAAAAATGTCAGGTCCGTGGCATGTAACTTTTGCATTTTCTTTCCGTTTTCCATCGTAACTTTTGAAATATTCAAAATCATGTAGTTTCCATTTGAACATATACTTTAATAACAAAAATGTACTGGAATATGTAATGAAAATCAAATTTGATTCACTATTTAAGCAGAAAAATGTCTTATTCAAAAAAATCACAGTTATTTGAAAATCACCCATATAAGAGGTAAAACTTGACCAAAATAGGAAGGAATGCGTTGCGTCGACATTGCGTCATGTAAGCTCGAACTCGCATGCTGTGACCTAATTGCGCAACCCAAGTTCTAGGAATCACTGCCTGTAACTCGAGCTTCGCTTTTCCATATATGGGGTAAAGGTACTGAACCATTGTCGATGGATGTGATTCTTTCTCCGAAGCATAATTAAAAATAGATTTATAATGAAAAAGTATTATTCTTAAGAATTGACATATTTTACCCCCATAATTGTCTATAAATTCTCCCTCTTTTAATAATTTTAGAGTATATAAGGCGACGCTTTTTTAATCAGAATTGTCAAAAGTTCCGGTGCGGTTTTATAGACCAGTAGTCATTGTAGAGCGACCCTTCAGTTATACACAATTTTATTGTATTCTTTTCTTAATCGGCAATTGCGGTTTAGAATTGTACTCGATTATCGTGCAAGTCTATTTTGTTTTTCACTTAGAAACAAGTTTCTTTCCGTAAAAGGTGCAAGAAAAGCAAAATTGACACTTAGAATCAGTAATTTTAAAGTATTAACTGTCGTATTTTGCATGTCAAGTTCATTAATTGTAGTTTCTACCAATTCTTTCTTTAATCGGCAATTGCGGTTTAGAATTGTACTCGATTATTGTGCAAGTTGCTTTTCTCACACTTAGAAACAAGTTTCTTTTCATAATAGGTGCAAGTGACGATAAGTAACACTTAGAAGCGGTACTAGCTCTTGAACAAATGCAAAAGTTCTAAAGTTGTGAACTTTACACAAGTGTAACATAACAAACTTTCTCAGTTTCGTTCAATTGAAACAATATCTTGAAAACCAAACTTATACCGACCAGCGCTATAACCTTAAATCTACGACTAATCTGTAATTAAAAGTAAGTAACATTTATGTAACTAATTGTAATATTATTATTGAAATCATTAAATAAATGTATTAAAAGGGAATATTCTTTTGTTTTAACACAAAACCCGTAGTTTTGACAAGTACAAACGATCCTACTTAAAAATAAAGGTCAAGCTTTATAAATGGTAAATTTTTTTTATATATATTCCACTCACCAATACCCAGCGACTAACGCCTTTAGTTTCACCCGACCCCGTCCAAAAAAACGCCTGCAAGAAGCTCAATTTGAACGCCTTGTTAAATGGTTGGTAGCCGGTAGAGGGAGGAACAGACGGCAACGAACGTAACGATCTAAAACAAAAGAGAGGGAGAGAACATGATTAGAATGTCTGCACTGGTATCATTGTCTATTGAGTTGATTTCTTGCCCACGATCTCTTGTTATAATTATTAATGGATTGCGTTAAGTGCCATTTATATAACAAACTCTAAGCAAAAAAAAATAAAAGGTAACTTACCGCACTAGGTTGTGGCCGTTGGGTTCCCATTTTCCTTCTAAAATCTTTACGAAACTTTGATCCCCAGGGACTTCGTGTGGAAACACATAGTCTCTCTAAAGAAAGGAAAAGAATACTCTATATTAATTTTAAAAAAAAGGGGGGACATAGGGGGAGGAACTATCTCAACTTTAACATGAAACATACCGTCGCCCAAAACCCCCGGCACAAATAGGACGCTTTTGTTTCATCCCAGCGGTACTCCTGATACCATCTGGTCCTGGAGTACAGCTTGGGATGGGCTGAAGCGACTAGCGGCGAACTGTGTCTCTAAAGGGATTTCTCTTCCTCCCTATCAGGAGCAGCGAGCCAAGACCCATATCGAACAAAAAATCTGAAAGTCAATTACAAACTGAATATAATTCCTTCCGGGCAATGTGAAGTTAATAAGTCGTCAGACTCAGTACATTAAAAGAAAATGTGGAATTGAAATCCTTTGAAATTTTAACTATTACAAAAAAAAGAGAGCAGTTATTTTCCCTACTAAATACCATCAGCATTTAACACCTTATAAATCCTTTCCTTTTAACCATGCCCAGTCATAAAATTGCATACAAATCTACCTAATTATATTTGCGTACTAACAGTTATGATCTTAAATATGGAAAATAATTTTTGTAAATAACAGCAAAGTTCATTATTTTCTTGAATTAAAAAAAAAGGGGGGATAATTAATTTTTTTTACTTCTTTTCCTATTATTGGGCATAAAAAGAAAAAGATTTAAAAAAATAAATAAATAAATAAATAAAAAAAAGGAAACTTATAATAAACAAACAAATCTTTTAACAATCAATTTTAGTTTCTTTTCTAATTGTTATGCTATAAATTTTAATGTGAAACGAAAATTGCTACTTACCCCCGAGTTGAGGCCGCTTCTCTTAGAATGTTTAATGCTTCCAAGCAACTATTCATTCTAAATAAATGCACATTTGCGAGTAATTTAGGGCCTCTCGCCTTACGCTCGGCCTCATCGAAGAGAGTTTGGAAGAGGGGAACGGGCCGGCGCTTAAGGAGGAGCTGTTGTCTTGCTCGCAAGATGGGACCAGGGTTGGTCACCGGTTCATCCTCCTTATTTGAATACGAGGAGGCGACGGAAGTACGTTTTGGATGTTCCAAAGCCCAACCGTATATGGATCGCAGGCAAAATGCCCTCAACCGCGCATGTTTCTCTCCCGGTATTAATGAAAAAATTTCAGCTGCCCGCAAATCCTTATCCTCTTTGGTATCAGGACCAATGTTGAAGGGATCATCACCCTCTGATGCCACAATATCGTTGTCCCTGTAAGTAGCCTCCGGATCCCCGTATTGGGACATTATGTACCTTTTTGCCACCAACAGTTCTTCGATCAACCTTTTTTCCGCATCTACGAACACTGACATCCTAGCAAATCAACTTCTCTTTCTTTCGCCACTTCGCCGCAATAAAAGTGACAACTACTTTCACTCGCACGTTTGAACTGGACGAGAGCTGCGGAACAACTGAATAATACACACACTATAGGCATAAATCACTAGTACCCGGCGCACTGATTAGGTACATATCACGACACACACGTATACCTTAAGATTATTATAAGATGCAGAGACCAATGAGAAATCCCCATTGAGCACGACCTATTCCCCTTGGAGAATATGAACAAACAAATTGAGACAAAGGCAAGACATATATGTTTCCTTTCACTAACTAAAATTTTATAACAAGTATCAGTAATAAAATAGTTTTCTATGAATTGTTAATTGATAGACGTGGTGACAACAATCAAAACAATGAAACATCAATGATTGTTCAAATTAATAAATTCGAATCATTTTCCTTCCATGAAATATGTTTAATTATAAGCCAACTGGCTGCATATATATTATAAATAACTATAAGCAACTACTAGCAATAAGATAATATGATTAAAATAAGTAATCAACAAGCCTGTTAAGTAATCTTCTCTCTCAATTTATTATAGTTAAGTGTTAAATTAATAAGTATGAAGACAAAAGTAATATGTATATATATATATATATGTCTGTATGTATGTTAGTACACACATGAATCTTCTGCATGCACAGTCATAATATCTACAATTTATTGGCATTAATTGTCTGCGGCCATAATATAATCACCGATGCAATAACACTCCGAGCTCAGAGCGTCAAGTTTTTGGGGACAAAAACGGGAATTTTCACGGTGGATTGTTATATGTGAAATTATAATATGGCAACACTGCCTAATAAATATTTCTTTTATTCCTTGTCCCACAAGGAGGCAACAATGTAGAGAGCCCTGCCTTGGGAAACCTGACACCCTGATAAACAGTCGTCGTCATTCTTTTTGCTCTTAGCTCGGAATCTTAATTGTTTTAATAGGATGATGTATACCGCAACATCTTTCCAAATTTTCACCAATTAGTATGATATATACAGAATCTAAGTAATTACGAAAGATTTAATAATGCGTATGTTGCAGCAATGTTACAAAGCAAAAAGGGTAGCAACTAACATTGTAGCAACATTAATAAACATAGAACTTTGAATTGTCAACTAATAATATAATTAAATTAAATATTGTTTATAATTAGGGATGTTGTAACAAATCCTACATCTAACGACTATAAGAAAGGCGCAACACTGCGGCCAACATATACATATATATTTTACATATCGATACGCTAAAACCGAGGTCATTTTAAATACTAATCAGTAAATGCATTGTGGGGTTGCACAGGTGTGAGGATGGTCGGCGGCAACACACACTACTGTGCTACCGCCGTTTATGGACACCAGCACACTCACTGACTCCCCGGCTACAGCACTAATACCTTGACGGCCTTCATGCTACGGGCATCAACACAAACGCGTTATGCTTGCCTCTTACCGCTACCTTGTTGTGCGTGGTACCTTCCTTTCCCCTCAGGGCCCATAAGCTGTGGCATACAGCATCAAAACAAACGCACGTGCGTTACAGCTGACTCAAAGCTACAAGAGTTGAATGTCTTGTGTTATTTGAACTTAAACCTATGCACCAAGCTAGATGCAGATACAACAAATTGACAATAGCTAAACATTTTGTTGTAAACATTTTCGTCACAACAAAATGCCGGAGGACATTAAGTTGCATGTATATGTGTATATTCATAACTCAATATGTATAATACATATACAAGCAACTTATAAAAAGTAGGAACAATATAATTACAATAAATAAATTATATGAACTGTAATAACTAAGATAAATAATAATTTTATTAATTAAACAATATAATTATTATTTAAATTCTAAGTTATTTCGAAAATAATGTCTCGAAAAGTATCATATTAACAGACTATTTCCGTTCTCACGGACCTACCGTGAGATCGAAAACGTCAGCAAAAATGCATAGACCAATGGGCCCACGATTTTCTCCTACTCCTTACTCCTACTACCCAAATTTTCCGTCTTCCCCACTTTTCGCACTGAAGGTAAGGGTTAGAGGCTTGTCGCGAAATATTAATCATGGCAGTACGAATTCTCGCTTCTTCTCGAAGACACCTCTCCTGGGTCTAACATAGAAAGTGTTTTGGGACAGAGAAATTTCGCGACAAAAAGCCCGTCCGCGACCCGGAACCCGATTTGCATGAATTAGGGCAGACGTTAAAATTGTCAAATTCTCTGAGCCGGTGGAGTCCAGTGCGGGCTGATTTTGGAGAGATTCTGGAATAATTAATATAATTAATTATTCTGAAATCTTGTTATTTATAACCGGCCGGTTACATAGATATTGCCCGCGTCCGTCTCAAATATCGGTGGCCCACGAGCGCGATCAAACTAATTATCGAATTATCGGTTGCATAGATATTGCCCGGACTAATTCGGTAAAAGGTAGATCCGCAGTGAGTTTTATACAGTTGTGTGAGACGGCCGGTTGCATAGATATTGCCCGCGTCCACTCACCACAGGTGCAACCTCGCAAACAAAAGAAATTGCGCGAATCTTGCGTCGCGATTTCATAAAAACAAAAAGAATTTTCGCCCGACGGAGGTTTGTGATCCAAAGGAGAAGCAGCCCCGACGGTAGTTTGTAAGTAAATAAGTATCGTTTCAATCACATATTCTAACACACACACCTTCTATTTGTAACACACTATAACCATTCTGTATTCAAAAGGTATTTTGCTGTTTAAAAGAATAAATCATGTATTTGTAAAATCAATTTCTTTACTTACCTAACTAAACCTGAAATTCAAAATCATTTCAAAAATAGTGCAATTAACGAATCAGAAGGCAACTTTTAAAAGTAGGATAACGTCCCCACAAAATAAACAAGGTCCTTCAGACCTTGGCAGCTTGGAGCCTCCCCAAATAAGAATTTAGAGCCATCTCAAAAGCTCAATATTTAAATCAATAAATTCTCGTTTGTAACATTTATTTGAAAAATTATAAAAATTTATAAACAATTTAATTTTTTTTAACTTTGGGTATATGATAAATTTATACAATTGGTAAATATTCCACTATAAAAAATAAACAAATTTATTTTTAAATATACAAATTTTTTTAATTTTAAAAAATTTTATTTTTTTGAAAAATTAGCGTTTTTTGAAAGCTATACACATGACTGTAAAATAAAAAAAAGTTCAATAAGTAATTTTGTATTAAAAAAAAGCAGGGAAGTTGCCCTTGAATTGTCCTAAAACGATTCTGTACTTATGTCAAACCGGAAATTTTTTCACCAAATTAAAGAAAGTTTTATTATTTTAATTTATTTAAAATCGCTTCTTATTTCAATTTTGTAGATATTTAAACTGTTCTCTAAATTTCAATTGGTTAAAAATAATTAATTTGATAATAATAATAATAATCAGTCACTGATTCAAATATAGTATTACGTAAATAAATTTTAAAAAATTATCGAATTAATAAAAAATGTTGTTAAGTTCAACTGAAAATAATTAAATTTGTTTAATAATTTAATTAAAAACTTTTTGACAAATCAAATTTTCAAAATATTTTAATTTGATAATTGATAGTCCCGTGATTATAATTTTATTTTTAAAAATTTCTTCGCAATATATTCAATTATTTTCATAAATAGTAAAACTCATTGCAGAATTTCAATTATTTTTAATACAATTTTAATCGAATTCCGCGAAAAATGTAACTATGCTTAAAAGTTTTCAAAACTTATCGAAATTGTAAAAAAAATTTCTCAAGAATTCTATTATTTTCACAACTAGCAAAATTCTTCAGATTTACTAAATTCTTTTAAATATTATTTTTAAAAATATTTTCCACAAGAATTCAATTATTTTCATAAATTTCTATAAAATTCTAATAAAACAATTCAATTATTTTCAAAATAAATGAAATTCATTGTAGAAAATCAATTATGTTTAAAAATGTATCACGGTAAATCGTTAGGTATTAAAATAACACCAAAAAGGATTAAAATAATCCAATTTAGTGTAATTTTAATCCATTTTGGTGTTATTTTAATACCTAACGATTTACCGTGATATTAATGATCGTTGTATTCCGGTAATATGTTCGAAATTTGACGTTAGCTTTTGTTTGGTTTTTGTCTTCTTAACTTTTTTAGTTCCTTCGAAAGTTTTATTATTTAGAAAAATAATTTTGTTAAAATTTTTGAGAATTTTAATTAATTTTTTTTTGAAGAATTTTCTTGAATTTTTTTTAAATAATAGCCCGCGTGTATTTAGTTTAGTATTTTTTGTCAAAAATTAAAAATTTTAATTTCTGGAGTTTGGCAAAAAATGGGAAAAGTCGGCAAAGTATGGGAGAATAAAAAAACTGTTTTTTTCATATTTTTTTGGAAAATTAAAATTCTCAATTTCTGGAGCTTGGCAAAGTTCGGCAAAGTATGGGAGAATGAAAAATTTATTATTTTTTTCTTATTTTTTTTTAAAATTAAAAATCTCAATTTCTTGAGCTTGGCAAAGTTCGGTAAAAGTCGGCAAAGTATTGGGAATGAAAAATCGTATATTTTGCATCTAGGGAGAAAAATAGTACTTCACCAAAATCAAAAATTGAGATTTATAATTTTCCAAAATTATAATAAATTACTTATTCTCCCATACTTTGCCGACTTTTACCGAACTTTGCCAAGCTCCAGAAATTGAGATTTTTAATTTTCCAAAAAAATATGAAAAAAACAGTTTTTTTATTCTCCCATACTTTGTCGCCTTTTGCCGAGTTTTGCCGAATTTTGCTAAGCTTTCCCATACTTTGCTGGATTTCGCCCAAACTTCCTCTTCCACGCTGGAGATTTTTGCAAAAAAATTTAGTATTAATAAATATAATTAAATTTTTTCTAAAAATACGATTTTTTTTAAATTTCGTCTTGTATTAAATTTTATTAAAATTGTATTAAAAATATGTGAATTTTTGCAAAGAAATGTACTATTAATAATGTAATTTAATTGTTTCGAAGAATTTATTAAAAGTTTTAAAAAATGGAATTTTTACATGAATTTTTTTTAAAATGGTATTAAAAATAATTGAATTTTTTTTAAATGTTTGAATCTGAAATTATTTAAAGTATCATATTTAAACATAAAATTTTTTGTAATTTTCATAACAATAATAAATTAAACATTACGTTATATGCGGGTAAAATTTGCTGGTTTTGAAAAATTCTCCTCAAAATTTCAATTATTTTTATAAATAATTAAATTTTTCTCTACAATTTACTTATTTTCATAGATATTAACATTTTTTGGAAGGAAATAATTACTTTGATAAATAGTAAACTTCTTTGCAGAAAATCAATTAGTATCAATACATTTTAATAAAATTGAATGAATCAAATTTTTAAACATAGTTATGAATCAAAACCAAGGCTATTTTGAGGCATTTCAAGGTCAAATTTATTATTTTTACAAACAACAGAATGGTTTTTATTAATATTTCACATTTTATAAATGGTAAATCTTTTTAAAATCTAATATTCTGAAATTTCTTAGGAGTCAGTGACAACGATCTCAAGTGGCGAATGATGTGCTGTAATGCTCACTTCCGGATTCGAGATTTCCTGACGAACGAGCGACAAAAACTTGCATCGAATGCGGTACCAATCGATCATAAAAATCCAGTGGATGAAGATGGGCATCCTGTGTCACTTGACACTGAAAAAATCCCGAAAGTGTACGGTAATAATAAAAAAAATCATCTGAAAAGAATGAGACTGTGACTATTGACAAGTCGTCGCTTGGGGGCAACAACATGCCGACTCAGCTAAACGGTGAAAAAGATGCCGTTTCAAAAAGAAAAGTGAAAAACATGCCGTTTCGCGAAAGCGCTGAGAAACATACCTTCTTCAAACGAACGGTGAAGAACATGCCTTTTCAACCGTCAATGTTAAATATAATATTAAATAAATAAATAATTAATATAATAATATTAATAATTATAAATTAATCAATTAATTAAATTAATTAATTAATCATTAATTGTTTATAATAAATATAATATTATTAATTATTTGTAATTAATATAATATGAATATTAAATATTAACGGTTGAAAAGGCATGTTCTTCACCGTTCGTTTGTAGAAGGTATGTTTCTCAGCGCTTTCGCGAAATGGCATGTTTTTCACTTTTTTTTTTTGAAACGGCATCTTTTACACCGTTTAGCTGAGTCGGCATGTTGCTGCCCCCAAGCGACGAATTATTTTTACATAAAAAATTTTCTCAAAAAGGAGTATAATTTTTTACAATGCTCTGAAGCAAGTTCTCAGGAAAAGAGGGCAATGAGTTACCTCCACAGCACTGCAGGTAAGCGAAAATATTAAATTTATTTTATAAACAAATAATAAGGTCTTCTAACCGGGAAAGCCGGGAATTTTTTCACCAAAATTAAAAAAGTTTTATTCTTTTAATTTGATTTTAAAAAATCACTTTCTATTTCAATTTTTATAGATATTTATTCTGTTCTCTAAATATAAATTAATTAAAACTAATAAATTTGATAGCATGTAAAAATCTGTCACCAATTCAAACATATTATGTAAATAAGTTTAAAAAAATATAAATTATTTGTCATTGTTTGTTGCAGGTCTTTTCAAAAAGTGGACATCCAATCTAAGATGGATTTTTCTTATTATTATTGTACACAGAATATAAATTGTTTTGCAATAAAATATTTGCAAATAAAACTATTACCTGTTTTCTGATCGTAAAAATTTACCTTAAATATATAACCTTTTTTAATTTATCTGTAGTATTATTATGATTTACAGTTATTGTTAGAATTAGTTTTTCATTAAAATTATAATAAAATTTAAATTCTTTAGACTAATAGAAATCGTATCGTGCAATCTTACCACGATCTTACATGCAAGTTTACTACGACCTTACAGTACCGGCCAGAATTGTCAGTCCACTTACAAAATTCGTATTAAAAACATGCCTCTCGTTTTTTAATAATATTTCAGTTAAAAATAAGTCTAGAAAAATTTAAAAATAACCATTGGAAAGCTTATAAAATTTCGCGTGAAATGAAATGAAGTTCAAAACTATTCGTTAAATAGAAACTGAGTTAGAGTGTGAGAAATATCTTCTAATTTTCTGATTTTTGAAAATTCTGTTATCCAACTTCAAGTTCAGGATTGCTCTAAACGAGGTTAGAAAAAAAATTCAAATTCACATATAATAAAGCTTGAGATCTCCTCTTTAAAAGTAGACTAAGTAGCTTAAAAAATATTACGTGGTTCAAAAGATATTGGAGATTTTAAAAAGGTATGCACGGTTGACAAGCAAACCATCATTTAAGCAAAACAGTCACATCGCGCCTCATAGCCAGGGCCGAATAAGACGCTTAATCAAAAACGGGCCCCATTATTAATTATTAATTATTAATTATTAATTATTAATTATTAATTATTAATTATTAATTATTAATTATTAATTATTAATTATTAATTATTAATTATTAATTATTAATTATTAATTATTAATTATTAATTATTAATTATTAATTATTAATTATTAATTATTAATTATTAATTATTAATTATTAATTATTAATTATTAATTATTAATTATTAATTATTAATTATTAATTATTAATTATTAATTATTAATTATTAGTTATTAATTATTAATTATTAATTATTAATTATTAATTATTAATTATTAATTATTAATTATTAATTATTAATTATTTTTAATTTACTAAAATTCTAGTTAAATAATTTATTTTTAATTTAGAGAAATTTATTAATTTATAATATTGATAATTTATAATTTTGAAAAATTATTTAATGTTAATTAAATTAAATTTAAAACAATAATTTCTAATTAAAAAAACTATAAAATGTGTTCAAATTACAGTTTTATTTAAAGAATCTCATTTAATTAATAATTAATAATTAATAATTAATAATTAATAATTAATAATTAATAATTAATAATTAATAATTAATAATTAATAATTAATAATTAATAATTAATAATTAATAATTAATAATTAATAATTAATAATTAATAATAATAATAATTAATAATTAATAATTAATAATTAATAATTAATAATTAATAATTAATAATTAATAATTAATAATTAATAATTAATAATTAATAATTAATAATTAATAATTAATAATTAATAATTAATAATTAATAATTAATAATTAATAATGGGGCCCGTTTTTAATAAAGCGTCTTATTCGGCCCTGGCTATGAGGCGCGATGTGACTGTTTTGCTTGAATGATGGTTTGCTTGTCAACCGTGCAGACCTTTTTAAAATCTCCAATATCTTTTAAACCACGTAATATTTTTTAAGCTACTTAGTCTACTTTTAAAGATGAGATCTCAAGCTTTATTATATGTGAATTTGAATTTTTTTTGTAACCTCGTTTAGAGCAATCCTGAACTTGAAGTTGGATAACAAAATTTTCAAAAATCAAAAAATTAGACGATATTTCTCACACTCTAACTCAGTTTCTATTTAACGAATGGTTTTGAACTTTAGCACATTTCACGCGAAATTTTATAAGCTTTCCAATGGTTATTTTTTAATTTTTCTAAACTTTTTTTTAACTGAAATATTATCAAAAAACGAGAGACATGTTTTTAATACCAATTTTGTAAGTGGACTGACAATTCTGGCCGGTACTGTACGTGTAAGTTTACCACGACCTTACGTGCAAGCTTACTGCGACCTTACCATGTAAGCTTACTGCGACCATGCGTGTAAGCTTACCACGACCTTACCGTGTAAGCTTACCACGACATTACCGTGTAAGCTTATCATAGCCTTACTGTGTAAGCTTACTGTAAGGCGGAACTTTTAAGACGACATCATGTTTACCACACTTTTACTTGGTAACCTTACAAGCCCTACAGATGTCGTCTCAGTAACCTTACAGTGAGAAACGGTGCTATGTGGGTATTATTTTGCAAAGGGGTAACTTCATGCGGCACCTCAAAATTTAAATTTCTCAATTTTCCCACTATTATTCGTTTATTGGTTGTTTGATAGTGATTAATATTCACTTTCCAACGTTTGATAGTTGATATTTGCCTAAAATTAAAAGCATTCTCATTAAAACAGAAAGTTGACGAAAGCGGAGGTGCAAAGTTATGTCTATTTTTGGTAATGATACCCGTTATATATTTTTTAAACAGCTATAGATTGTTGCAGATGACTTTTATTAAAAATAATTTAATGCTTTTGGTTGTTCACTTATTTAGTTTTATACAATTTTATTATTAATCGACAAGCATGTGCTAAACTCCTTCTATATCTCAAGTTAAATATTTTTCTATTTTCTTTTAGTTATACTCGAATCTCTTCATTTCATAATTATATATAAATATATGCATAAAGTTTTTCCGAAATCTCAATACCTCTTGATATATTATCGTTATATAAATATATATATTTATTTTATAGAATATACATATAATATTTTTAGGAACATTCTTTATAAGAAAACAGATCTATAAAGTATTTTTCAAAATCGTAATGATATACCTCTTGATATATTATCGTTATATATATATATATATTTATTTATTATATAGAATAAATATATATAATAATTTTTTTCATCCTTCTTTTAAAAAAACGGATCCATAAAGTTTTTTCAATATCTTTCTTAATCCCAGTAAAAAAAATTCGATACACGGACCGCGGAGTTCGTATACGAGCTCGGTAGCTCCTATGAGAAATAATTATGAGAAATCTCTCATACGAGCCTTTTCCGTAATGAGAAGTGTGTAGATGCTAGTATACGAGGTGACTTTTAAAGCATTTTTATTAATGTAACACTATTTTAAAGTAAATGTATATAATAGAAATGAATTTTTAAAGTAAAACAAAGCTAAATTTATAAGGGAAATGAAGTTTTAAGAAGAAAAGGATAATTTTATTCAAAGAATTTATTCACACTGAAAAAAAGGTTAGAATTTAATAATTCCTTGTTACTCTAACTTACCGACATTAGATATTTCTCGGATGCGGTAAGCACGATTTTGTATTAAATTTAATTATTTTATATGAACTATTTAAAGATGTATTTTGGTGTTGACCAGAATAAATTGTAGTGAGAAGATGTAAAATAGTGTTTGTTTTCGCTGGTCTTTATTTATACAATTTCAAAATTCGAGCTTTCGTCTTTCCATGAAAGACCTCATCAGGTTATATCAAATCAATCTAAAAAATTGTTTTACAAATTAAAAAAGAAAACAAATAAGAAATAACATATAAAATAAAATAACATATAAAATAAAATAACATATAAAATAAAATAAAAAAGAAAACAAGTTCAAAACATAATCATTTTCTCTTTATAAAGAGATCACAAAAAGAATTCTCACCATGTCAACATACAACAAAAAAGTCACAGACACACAAAAATAAAACATAATGTCAAAAATACATATAAAAAACACATATATAAGTCAGCATTAGACAGTACTGTGGTCTACATTTTTTAAAGATTATTATTTACTAAAAAACAATAATTCTCGTTAGCTGTCAAAAAACGTTATAACCTCAAAACCATGAGTGTTCGTTTACAATGCCTAAATTCTACAGTGTCATTCACATGTCGTCGAAACTTAAAGTTCTATTCACATTACAGCGAAGTCACAAATATTTAACCATATATCATAAAAAAAACCTTTTTAAACTAATTTAAAAAAAAAAAAAAAAAAAAAAACAATTATAAGGACATATCGGATATTAAATTAAAATATAAATCACTAAGGTTATTTATGTCGGTTCGTTTGTTTACAGAATTACTAAATTTAACAATATAAAACATTTCCTTAAAAAGTCGCTTCCTGAGATTCGACTCATTACAAATAATTTTGGTGTTATTGAAATTGAAGATGTGGTCATATTCATGGGAATGTGCAACTAGAGAAGAAGCTCTTTTATCATTTTTGCAATCTCTCTTATGGGTACTGACCCTGTCCTTTATATAGTTCATAGTCTGACCGATATACACCATCCCACACTCGCATGGAATCTGATACACAACTTGACTTTTCAAATCGAAAGGTGTAATATCTTTATGCTTTGAGAAACAACCAAACGGATCCTTATTATAATGAAAAACAACATTAACATCAAACTTCTTAAAAAATTTTATAAAGAAAATGTGAAGTTCGTCAATGAAAGGAAGAGATACACATTTTCTGAGGTCAATAGTTTTTGATTTGTTGACTACTCTCGCATTAGAATCAAGAGGATTTGTAATTTTTTTGAGCCTCAAATCAATATACTTTTTAACGAAAAATGCCGGATAATCGTTTGAAATTAAAATATTTAAAACAGTATTTAAATTATCCTTGATGAATTCAGTCTCAGAAAGTTTTACCGCTCTATCAACAAGAGAGTAAACGATCGAGATTTTATCCTTCATACAAATGCTTGAGTTGAAATTTACATATCTACCTGAAAAAGTTCCTTTTCTAAACCAATTTGTTCTTAATTTGTTATTATCTCTCATTATTAGGGCATCCAAAAAACCAATACAATTATTTTCTTCAACCTCAATAGTAAATTGGATTTTTGGATGATAGCTATTGAACACATATAACAATTCGGGATGGTGTATATCGGTCAGACTATGAACTATATAAAGGACAGGGTCAGTACCCATAAGAGAGATTGCAAAAATGATAAAAGAGCTTCTTCTCTAGTTGCACATTCCCATGAATATGACCACATCTTCAATTTCAATAACACCAAAATTATTTGTAATGAGTCGAATCTCAGAAAGCGACTTTTTAAGGAAATGTTTTATATTGTTAAATTTAGTAATTCTGTAAACAAACGAACCGACATAAATAACCTTAGTGATTTATATTTTAATTTAATATCCGATATGTCCTTATAATTGTTTTTTTTTTTTTTTTTTTTTTTTAAATTAGTTTAAAAAGGTTTTTTTTATGATATATGGTTAAATATTTGTGACTTCGCTGTAATGTGAATAGAACTTTAAGTTTCGACGACATGTGAATGACACTGTAGAATTTAGGCATTGTAAACGAACACTCATGGTTTTGAGGTTATAACGTTTTTTGACAGCTAACGAGAATTATTGTTTTTTAGTAAATAATAATCTTTAAAAAATGTAGACCACAGTACTGTCTAATGCTGACTTATATATGTGTTTTTTATATGTATTTTTGACATTATGTTTTATTTTTGTGTGTCTGTGACTTTTTTGTTGTATGTTGACATGGTGAGAATTCTTTTTGTGATCTCTTTATAAAGAGAAAATGATTATGTTTTGAACTTGTTTTCTTTTTTATTTTATTTTATATGTTATTTTATTTTATATGTTATTTTATTTTATATGTTATTTCTTATTTGTTTTCTTTTTTAATTTGTAAAACAATTTTTTAGATTGATTTGATATAACCTGATGAGGTCTTTCATGGAAAGACGAAAGCTCGAATTTTGAAATTGTATAAATAAAGACCAGCGAAAACAAACACTATTTTACATCTTCTCACATTTTATATGAACATTTATATAATAAATAAATAATAATATATTATTAATTAGCAATGGAGAAAAACTTATTTATTCTACCGCCAATACAAAATCATGCTTACCGCATCCGAGAAATATCTAATGTCGGTTAGTTAGCGTAACAAGGAATTATTAAATTCTAACCTTTTTTTCAGTGTGAATAAATTCTTTGAATAAAATTATCCTTTTTTTCTTAAAACTTCATTTCCCTTATAAATTTAGCTTTGTTTTACTTTAAAAATTCATTTCTATTATATACATTTACTTTAAAATAGTGTTACATTAATAAAAATGCTTTAAAAGTCACCTCGTATACTAGCATCTACACACTTCTCATTACGGAAAATGAGCTCGTATACGAACTCCGTGGTCCGTGTATCGAATTTTTTTTTACTGGGATGTTATACTCTTATGTATATTACTGCTGAAGGTTTGTATTCCGTATTGTAGTTTCGTGCAGTGAATGGATGAACATTTGTTTCGTAGTCATTATATCTTTCCCAATTGGCGTTTATCCTTTTGCACAGAGCCATGTAATGATTTTGTGAAATGCGGTGGACTATTCCAGTCAGCCTGTAAATAGAAATATTTTCATTGTATTTTTTAAATCCACTGGAATTGAAAATTATGTTTCCTGAGAAAGAAATAAGCAATTTACTGAAAGAAATTAATTGTTATATATATATATATATATATATATATATATATATATATTTAACTCAACCTACAAATAGAAAAATTGATTTTAAAAGTAGGAGGAGTTTGTTTATTTCTTTATTGGTCTAAAATATCTTTTTTTCTTTTGGGGGTTGGAATTATATGTTTTATTTCTTAAATATAAATTTTTTCCCCATTTTGTGTAACTTATCAAACAAATAAAAAAATAGCTTTCTTTATGAAAGAGGAGTTTCAACTTTATTTTTATTGGTCTAAAATATCCATATTTTTTCTTTTGGGGATTGGAATTATGTGTTATAAATTATAATATATTTATATAAAATTCATTTTGAAAAGTTTGTTTTCCAATTTCTTGTTTTGAATGTGATAAAACAGAACGGAGTACAGATGACATTCCCGCCATCTGTCGTGACAAATGTGCGGCGATATATCAGTAGTATATTACACTATCGCTTTACACACACATACACATAAGTCTCATGTTAGAACTGATATCTCCAACTTTTAATATTATTTATTCAATAACTAAATATCAACTTGCTCGAAATATGTAAGAAACGAATGCTTTAATTGTTACATTTGTCAAATTAAATAAGTTTTCTAATTTTTCTTTTCTGTATTCAGTAACTATGCTATTTCAAAAGCAGTAAGACTGACAGGTAAGTATTACTTCACTTTACATACTAATTACACTTTAATTAACGATTAATTCAACTCAATTCTTACACAAATCAACAAAAAAAAATATTAACCCACTTTCATTAGCAATGCTTTATTTATCAATTTCTAGCGAAATTTGCCTCCTAATCAAACCTTGATCGAAACCTGATCAAAGTCGCCCCGACTTTGGTCAACCACATTTGACAGGGATATTGCTTATGACCAATGATGCTCAATTTTAAAAGATTCACTGTTAGAAAAGAATTGAAAATTCAACAACTTTTCAATTACACGAGTTATTGAATTTAAATTCAATTCAGGTTGAATTGAAAATTGAAGAACTTGAAATGAACATTCATTAACTTGTAATTGAAAAATACAGGCAGTTGTTGAAAATTCAATACTGTTATTGAAAAAATGAATATCTATTGGTTTGTAATTCAAAAATACAGATGCAGTTATTGTAAATTCAACACTGCTATTGAAAATTCATTACTGTTATTAAAAATTCAATATTGTTATTGAATATTCATTACTGTTATTGAAAATTCAATAAACTGAAGATATATTTCACTTTCTGAAATGTTTGGCACATCTGGTTTGTCCAAAGTTGACCGCAGCTAAGGGTTTCGCCTTGCAAGAGATTCTATTTTATGACTTTTCAAATACCAGTTTTTTTAACGTAGGTTTATTTAGACTAAAACTTTGTGAAATTTTTCGAGTAAAGAAATGTTTGGAAAATTTCCACAATTTCTTAGAAGTTTTTGACAAAAAGGTTCAAAATAAAATAATTATTATAATATATAATATATTTTTTTAATTATTGAACAATAGTGAACAGCAATAGTGAATTTTTTAATCTACTTGTGTGTATTATCAGTTAATTTTGACGTATTGCAATATCTAAGAAGAAGTTATATTATTGTTAGCGTGTTTTATAATCTATATATAATATTGACACTATTTTATTATTGTTCTTTATAATGATTTATTATGGTTTGTGAAAAATATTTTGTGAAATAGTTTTGTAATCAAACATATAATGTGAAATAAAAAAAATCTCTATAAAAGCTACAATTATTTTCTTCAATCTTGGTAAATATAGGGGAGAGTGGGGCAAACGTTAAATTAAACTGGATAAAGCGATTTTTACTCATAAGTGTCCCTAGATTTCAGAACTGACCGGTATTTACAATTAAATTGATTGGGGAAGACGATATATATGTTTAAAATGCGAATTTTATAACTGGAATTTTTTACCCTTTATAATATGAGTTTTATTAACAAGTTTTTGTATTCAAGGAGTCAATATTTAAAATGTTTAACGATTTTATGTCATTTCTCAAGCTTAAAAAAATATGTTTTCTTAAAAATTATAACTAAAAAAAAATTTATTCATAAAATATCAATAGCTTTATAATATAGCTTTTTATTTGAAAATTTTTTTTTAAAAAGGTTTACAAAAAAAAGTACGACCGAGTACGATCCTAATTCTTTTTTGTAAGAGTAGTCCGAAGTATCCTTTAATGATCTACGAAAAAAAAAGGTGCGCAAACTTGCGCAAAAAAAAATTTTGGACATTTTTGTTTCATGAGTCTGATTATAATAGTGGTTCAAAATGACAGAAAGTGCATTATAACATTAAATATTCAATTAATTCACGGCAGTTATTTTTCACATGTGATTTTTATTGTGTGCCTTGATAAATCTGAAATCAATTTTCAAAATGTCCGTTCCAATATGGCGTCAAATATTTTTAAAAATTGTTTAGTTTCTACGAAATTTGGTATTTGAAGGTTTTTCATATATCTGTTGATGAATCTAAAAGATAGA
The DNA here is from genome assembly GCA_032873175.1 of Leptopilina drosophilae. Taxonomy (NCBI): domain Eukaryota; kingdom Metazoa; phylum Arthropoda; class Insecta; order Hymenoptera; family Figitidae; genus Leptopilina; species Leptopilina drosophilae. The sequence goes on from CM065486.1 coordinate 15,567,421, forward strand.
AAGTAATATGAAAATAATTTCTTACATTTTAGTCCTGAAAAATATTTTTTTTCGAAAAGTGAATTTAGTAGCTTCTATTAAATTATTAAATTATGAAAGCTCTTTCATATTTTAACCAACAAAGTTGATAAAGAATTGTCAATACTCGAACAATTGAATGTCATGTCAAGCAATGTGAAGCAATTTCAAGATCATATTGTCTTGACATGCATTCATTTGACATTTGTTCATAATTTTAAAAGTAATAATGGTAACAAATCTAGAATGTTATAATATTTTAAAAGAAAATTGGAAATGTTCCCCTACAGAAAAATGTATGATTCTTGAACAATATTTAAAGTAAGTTCTTCTTATTTATCTTATTTGTCAAAATTTTTTCGCAAGCGAATTACTATATATACAATTTTTGTATTATTGTTAGTTGTGATGCAGTTAACTCTACTCTTAATGAAGATGGACAAAAAGTTTTACATACTAGAGTTAAAACTTTTGTTTCATTATTACAACAGAAATGGGAACATTGTCAAAGGAAAGCTGACCGATTTTTAAAGCAAAATGAATTGTGATTAGCTAAAAATTCCAATTTTATACCTACTTCGTCACCTGGTTAGTGTTATTTGCATCTTATCTTTTAATTTACCTGAGTAATTCACTGTTAATAAACCTTACAGACTAAGCATTTTTTGTTTAATAAGTTAATAAGTGGACGGCCATCTATGGAATTTAATTCTTTGTCTGAAGGAGCTAAGCGAAAGCGTAAGGCCGACTTAAGAAAAGAATTCTTCGGAAGTATTAATGCACGCAGCTGCTGTGTCTTGTAGATCAAAAGGTAATATTGCTACATCTCATCTAATTAAAGAAGTATCGAGTACTCCAGAAATCGCTTCCAAAATCAGAAAGGTTTGGATAGAAAGCAAAGATGAGGACAAAAAACCAGAAAATTTCACAGAAGACGAAGCTTTGTCACTTATTGCAGAAGCTAAATTGAGTAAAGCTCAATATCTATTAATAAGGTCGATGTTGTTAACAAAAAATGTAGATGTGCTGCCCAGTTATGACAAAGTGCTTCTTGCCAATAAAAGGTGTTATCCTGAACCCAGCTCTGTAAAAATTTCTGAAAAAGGTGTTGCAGTTGATCTACAATCACTGTTAAATAAAACCACTGAACGATTACTCATTGTGCAAGAACAAGTTCTGCGGACACTGTCACCGAGCGAATGTACTAACTTAACCCTTATTTGTAAATGGGGATTTGATGGTGCGTCTGGACAGGCAAGTTACAATTTGAAAACTAATGATCCGAATCTAGATGATCGAGCAATATTTATGACATCTCTTGTTCCTTTGCAAATATATACGTGTTCCGAAAATTCACAACAGAAAATAATTGTGTGGCAAAATCCGAGGCCATCATCACCAAGATTTTGTCGACCTCTTGAATTTTCTTTTGAAAAAGAAACTGCGACTTCAACATTAAAGGTAAAACATTTTTTTGAAAATCAAATTAAATTGCTTAAAGCCTACGAAACAAGTGTATCAGAACAGTTATGTACAACCAAATACGATCTTCGATTAACAATGATAGATGGCAAAGCTTGCAATCACATTACAGATACAAAGTCGACCCAAAGGTGTAATATTTGCAACGCACTTCAATCTCAAATGAATAATTTAATAGAAATAGTTAAAGTAAAAATTAATTCTTTAGCTTTGGAGTATGGAATATCCTCCTTACATATGTGGATAAGGATATTTGAATGTCTAATTCATATTGCGTATAAATTAAAAATAGGAAGTGGTCGCGCAAAAGGCAAGGAAGAAAAAGAAGCAGTAGCGAACAGAAAAAAAATTATTCAATATAATTTTAAGGAGAAGATGAATTTAAAGGTAGATGTTATTGTCCCAGGATCTGGAACTTCAAACACAGGAAATACTGCCGCACTTTCTTCAAAAATCCCGAATTGTCAGCTGAGGTTACTGGCTTGGATGTTACATTAATTAAACGTCTTTCAACAATATTACATGCTATAAGCAGCGGATATGAAATAAACGTTGACGCATTTCGGGCATACACTAAAGTCACAGCTGAAGAATATGTAAAGTTGTATAAAAATTATCCCATGACTCCATCTCTTCATAAGCTTTTACTTCATGGAGCTGATATAATTGAATTAGGGATGGACGATTCTACTCGATGCTGTTTGGAATCGCACCGATTCCATCTTGAGAATCGATACTTTTTTCGATTCTTATTTGTGGGAGAATCGAGTAATGTGTTTTTACTTTTAAAGATTTTAACTTTTTTTATTTTGAGTGCTTTTTTCCACCTTATTACTAAATGTGAAACATGAAAACTGTAAATGATGATAAGAAATTGTTAAAATATATTATATAATAATGTATTATAAAAATAACATTTATATTTTAATTAGTAATTGTAGTGTGAACATTTTTCATCAAATTAAATCTTTTGCAACACATCATAACCTATACGGATTGAAATCTTGTAAAGAAATTTTATTATAATATATTGATTTAAAAATGCTTTCATTCCTTACAATTACTTAAGATTTTAAATTAATAATAATATAATTTTGTTATTATGTTTCAATACTATTATTTATTATTATTTTATATTAAAAAATAACGCTATTAGTATTATACTCGATTCCTCGATACTTTTTGAAAAGAATCGATTCTTGGGAATCGATTCTTTTTTGAGGTATCGTCCATCCCTAAATTGAATTCCTTCCTTTGCCAATTGGAAATTTTTCAGAAGAAGCCCAGGAGGCTCGTAACAAAGATTTTAGGTGGTATCGCGAGCACCACACTCAAAAAATGAGCACAGAAGAAAGCAATGAAGACTTATTTCACATGCTAATTATCACATCAGATCCAGTCATATCTAGCATGAGACGACTTCCACTTCGAAAAGCCGATCCCTTTTCCGATGAAGTGATCAATCTTCTGCAGGAACCAAGTTTAAAGTCATCTGTTTTCGTAGAAAGTGAATCAGATGAGTGAAAACAATTTTTTTCGTTTTCTTCAGTCACTATGTTATATTTTAATATTAATTATTATTAGGTTCAGTTGTTTCAATTATTTTGATGATTCAAGAATGTACTTAACGTATTGTTCTTTTTTGTAGCAGTCACTATAAAATTATGTTATTATTAAATTAATTTTTTCCATTTTAATTGTTAATTTATTTTAAAAAAGAAATTCTCTTCAAGTATATTAAATAATTAATTTTAATAAATAAAGATATTTTAATATTATGACATAATATACAGTGATAGAAGTTAACTATTAAAGTTTAAGTTCGATATCAATATTGTGACTACTGAGTCTGCAAATCTAATAGTTATATTTATTTTATTAATTATATTATTATTATTTATTTTTGTTCAGTTTGATAAAATTTTATAAAATTGATAAAATTGACAGTCACTTTGACAGCTGTCAACTGTAAAATTTTTAATTTTATGATATATTCTTACTTATTTTCTCATTTTTTATAAATTTGACAATCACTTTGACAGCTGTCAAATGTCAAATCATAAATTTTACATGAAATTCGAGATCAGTGAGTCTAAAAATCTTATCGGTAAAATTTTTATGTAGATTTACTCATTTTTGATAAAATTGACGGTCACTTTGACAGCTGTCATCTGTAAGATTTTTAATTTAACATAAAATTTGGATTCAGGAGGTCTCAAAACCTGATAGAAGTTATTTTTGTGCAGATTTACTCATTTTTGATAAAATTGACAGTCACTTTGACAGCTGTCAACTGTCAAATTTTTAATTGTATGATATATTCTTATTTAGTATGACGAAATTAAGAATACCATAAAGTTTCGTTGCAATCGGTGCAGTCTTTCTAATTTTTCGCATAAAATAGTGTCTCTCCGCCCACTGTACGTTGGGTAAACCGGACCCCCCTCAATATTTCCGAAATGGCGAAATTGTCAAAAGTGCTATTTAGAAATTTAAAACAACCATGTGTAGTATACCTTATTTTTTTAAATTTGCAATTTTTTACTTTTGTTTGTACAACGCTGGGAGCAAAAATTATTTTTTACTTTTTTTCTACACTTTTAAGAATTTTTTCTTAAGGAAATTCTGAGGAAATCGTGTAATATTTCCGAATATAAGGTCTTGTGTTTTGAAGGGACACACCTCAGGAATATTTACCACCAAAAACTTTGATGAATTTGCAAAGCGTTTCTTTTTGACAAACATTTATTCTCAAAATGAGCCTGTGGGGCAAACCGGACCGTTTTCGGTGGGACAAACCGGCCATAGGATATTTCCATTAAATAAAAGTTTTATAAAAAATATTTTTAAATAAAATGTTTTTTTCATTAAAATATTTACTTACAATGAACAATGATTGTCTTCCAATGAGAATTGGACCCTTTAATATTGTTTCTCTGATAATGACAAACATTTTAATTGATTTATTAAAAAAAATATTTATTTAATTAAAATTCAATTTGAAATTATTATTTTCATTACTACAACCATTGTTTACATGGTTCTTTATGTTTTTTATTATTGTAGATTATGTAAATGCAATATTATAAATAAAAAACCAAACGGTCCGGTTTGCCCCATGGGGGGTCCGGTTCACCCCAGGGGGTGAGGCAAACCGGACCGTTTGCAAAATTTTTAAAACTTAACACAGCAACTAAACAATAAAATATGAAGTATAGGTGTCTCTAGGAAAAAGTTGCGAAATTAAATAATCTTTCAAACAACCCCTCAAAAAATAAAATCGGTTGATTCGTTTAGTCACAAGAGTCAAAAAACCGTTAGGGAGTCCGGTTTGCCCCACTCTCCCCTACATCATTAATTGTAAAATTTATTAAAAAAAGAAATTCTTAAATTATTAGGAATATTTTTCCCCAATGAAATTTTTGCAGTGTATATACACACAATACTGGTCAAACTTATTTAATTTTCATATCAATGGTATTGAATTTTCAATTCTTATGTTATTGAATTTCCAATTCCATGTTACTGAACTTTCAATTCCATGTTATTGAATTTTCAATTCCATGTTATTGAATTTTCAATTCCACATTATAGGATTTTCAATTTCACGTTATTGGATTTTCAGTTCCACGTTATTAAATTTTTATTTCTATGTTATTAAATTTCCAACTACAGTTGTTATTGAATTTTCTACTCAATGTTATTGAAAATTCAGTAACGCGTATTGATAAGGACTTCACTTACATGTTATTGAAAATTTAACTATATATTTCTAACAGTATTTTATTGATCCCGCAAGACCACCAACCAAAGGAACGGAAATAGTAAAATCGAGAATTAATCTTGAACGTGTAATAAATTGCTTTTCAAATTTGTTGGATATGTGGAATTATCTTATGCCGAAAGAACCAAGCATTTTCCGCCTTACAAATTAGAAAAAGAAGATAGTTTATTTACTAAAATCATGAAAATTTCTCCAGTGGCAGTAACTGTTAAAAAAGCATCAGAAAAACGTAAAATAAATGACATAGTACAAAGAAAACCATCAAAATTCTTCAAAGCATGTCCAGACATACATGTCAGACAAACTGACGTTGCGCTGGGTAATAATACTAAAAAAAGACTTCAATAAAAGTTTTGAGAAATGGAAGCAAGACTTTGGGCACAATTGTTTTGAACAGCCAAAAAATATTATTACAAACACGAGTACATTCGACACAATTGTTTAAATCTTATCAATAGGTTTTGCAGATGCGCCAATATATTTACAACATATCAAACATTCTAGAAATGAAACCTTGCAATTCATTTTGCTTATCGTTGAGTGTCTCAAAATGAATAGCAGTATTTACGTTAAAAGATGCTCCTTTTTAAAGGACTTTCTTGATTCTGATAATTCAGAAACCGAAAAAACCGACCGCATAACAGTAGGTTTAACATCGCCAAACATCTTACATTCCATAAGTTGTCGTACAAAAATATTAACCATGTGAAGTTATCTTATGTTGAAAGAACCAAGCATTTTCCGACTTTCAAAGTGCTTGCGCGGTCACGAAATGACTGAAGACATTTCGTATTTAAGGATCAATCACAAAATTATAATCGAATGTGGTTTCAAAGCTATACATAAAAGTTTATTGCATGAAGGGATTTGTAATAAACCATGTGACAATGAAAGCTGTGATCTTCTTATACAATCATTAAAAATAGAATACAACACTCATATTTATGATTGACACTGAGATCAAAGAAACAGAAGATGAAAAACATCTTTTTTTTGAAAAGTCAAAGATTTTCCGACTTATCTGACTCTGCTAACAGAAACCTACAGGTATGATGTGATTATAAAATTCTATCATATTACTATAAAATACCAATTAAATATTTCTTATTAAAATTTATATTCATAAATTTTCAAATTTTAAAAATATAAATAAATATTAAACCTTCACACAATATTGTGTGGCGAAAGAAAACTAAAACTTTCGTTCTTTGACAACTTTTTTCTAAACTCAATATTTTATTACTTACAAGTTACTGAAAATAGGTCTCCGATTAAATGTGTAAAATTTTTAAAATTCATAACTCGAAAATTTTGACAATTTAACAAAAATAAAAAATACGTATCTGTTTTTTCGATACAGAATAGGAAAAAAAATATTTTATATATATATATATATATATATATATATATATATATATATATATATGTGTGTGTGTGTGTGTGTGGTCAATTCCACATAAGATTTTAGTCGGCATCTTAAAATCGGCCAAAAATATTTTTTTTCCTATTCTGTATCGAAAAAACAGATACGTATTTTTTATTTTTGTTAAAGTGTCAAAATTTTCGAGTTATGAATTTTTGAAATTTGACTCATTTAATCGGAGACCTATTTTCAGTAACTTATAAGTAATAAAATATTGAGTTTAGAAAAAAGTTGTCAAAGAACGAAAGTTTTAGTTTTCTTTCGACACACAATATTGTGTGAAGGTTTAATATTTATTTATATTTTAAAAATTTGAAAATTTATGAATATAAATTTTAATAAGAAATTTTTAATTGGTATTTTATAGTAATATGATAAAATAAATTTATAATCACATCATACCCGTAGGTTTCTATTAGCAGAGGCAGATAAGTCGGAAAATCTTTGACTTTTCAAAAAAAAGATGTTTTTCATCTTCTGTTTCTTTGATCTCAGTGTCAATCATAAATATGAGTGTTGTATTCTATTTTTAATGATTGTATAAGAAGATCACAGTTTTCATTGTCACATGGTTTATTACAAATCCCTTCATGCAATAAACTTTTATGTATAGCTTTGAAACCACATTCGATTATAATTTTGTGATTGATCCTTAAATACGAAATGTCTTCAGTCTTTTCGTGACCGCACAAGCACTTTGAAAGTCGGAAAATGCTTGGTTCTTTCAAGATAAGATAACTTCACATGGATAATATTTTTGTACGACAACTTATGGAATGTAAGATGTTTGGCGATGTTTGGCGATGTTAAAACTACTGTTATGCGGTCGGTTTTTTCGGTTTCTGAATTATCAGAATCAAAAAAGCCCTTTAAAATGGAGCATCTTTTAACGTAAATACTGCTAGTCATTTTGAGACACTCAACGATAAGCAAAATGAATTGCAACGTTTCATTTCTAGAATGTTTGATATGTTGTAAATATATTGGCGCATCTGCAAAACCTATTGATAAGATTTCAACAATTGTGTCGAAGGTACTCGTGTTTGTAATAATATTTTTTGGCTGTTCAAAACAATTGTGCCCAAAGTCTTGCTTCCATTTCTCAAAACTTTTATTGAAGTCTTTTTTTAGTATTATTACCCAGCGCAACGTCAGTTTGTCTGACATGTATGTCTGGACATGCTTTGAAGAATTTGTGACAGATATAATTTTAAATACAATTAAAATAGCATCAACTGCACAACTATACACTTGAACCAAAATCAAACCTCAGGGGAAATTCCGCCCCAGAACCAAACCGACGGATGCGAACGACGGCGAGACAGAGCCGATGGCTTTCCCTTTTTCAAAACGACAAATTGACTTACCCACAGCAACTTGACAGAAACTTTTGGACAGCACAACACCCAAGATGAACAGTGAATTTAATCGTTAATTTAAATAACTCCAGTGTTTTATTATTATCAATTTACACTAATGATTAGTAATTAAAAATGTCAATATTTAAATTACTGGCTTTTTGCCATTTAAACACTTCGACACTTCACTTTTTGATGCACACGGTGATAATCATGGTGGTGAACTGCCCGATGCCGGCCGGCTTCCTCCGTCTGCTACCAGTCGAGATCCAAGGGAAAGATTCCCAATCCGCTTCGCTGATTGGACGCTAAAAACCTCGCGCGGGATGAAACCGAGGGCCTCCGGCCCAACCATAATACTTCCACAAAAACTTGCGAATATTCAAATACAAATAATAACCCTAAGTAATTAGAAAAGCAGAATGTAACGAAATGCTTCGTTACAAATTTTGATGGTTTTCTTTGTACTATGGCATTTATTTTACGTTTTCCTGATGCTTTTTTAACAGTTACTGACACTGGAGAAATTTTCATGATTTTATTAAATAAACTATCTTCTTTTTCTAATATGTAAGGCGGAAAATGCTTGGTTTTTTCGGCATAAGATAATTCCACATATCCAACAAATTTGAAAAGCAATATATTACACGTTCAAGATTAATTCTCGATTTACTATTTCCGTTCCTTTGGTTGGTGGTCCTGCGGGATCAATAAAATATCTTTTAAAATTGAGCATCGTTGGTCATAAGCAATATCCCTGTCAAATGTGGTTGACCAAAGTCGGGGCGACTTTGATCAGGTTTCGATCAAGGTTTGATTAGGAGGCAAATTTCGCTAGAAATTGATGAATAAAGCATTATGCTAATGAAAGTGGGTTAATATTTTTTTTGTTGATTTGTGTAAGAATTGAGTTGAATTAATCGTTAATTAAAGTGTAATTAGTATGTAAAGTGAAGTAGTACTTACCTGTCAGTCTTAGTGCTTTTTAAATAGCATAGTTACTGAATAAAGAAAAGAAAAATTAGAAAACTTATTTAATTTGACAAATGTAACAATTAAAGCATTCATTTCTTACATATTTCGAGCAAGTTGATATTTAGTTATTGAATAAATAATATTAAAAGTTGGAGATATCAGTTCTAACATGAGACTTATGTGTATGTGTGTGTAAAGCGATAGTGTAATATACTACTGATATATCGCCGCACATTTGTCACGACAGATGGCGGGAATGTCATCTGTACTCCGTTCTGTTTTATCACATTCAAAACAAGAAATTGGAAAACAAACTTTTCAAAATGAATTTTATATAAATATATTATAATTTATAACACATAATTCCAATCCCCAAAAGAAAAAATATGGATATTTTAGACCAATAAAAATAAAGTTGAAACTCCTCTTTCATAAAGAAAGCTATTTTTTTATTTGTTTGATAAGTTACACAAAATGGGGAAAAAATTTATATTTAAGAAATAAAACATATAATTCCAACCCCCAAAAGAAAAAAAGATATTTTAGACCAATAAAGAAATAAACAAACTCCTCCTACTTTTAAAATCAATATTTCTATTTGTAGGTTGAGTTAAACAAAAAAGGAAAAGAAAAGTTATATTTTATTTAAAAAATAAAACATATAATTCCAACCTCCAAACAAAAATGGATATATATCTGTTGAGGTTTTGAATTGTGTTTTATTTTTCAAATATAACTTTTTTCTCCATTTTGTGTAACTTAACTAATGAATAGAAAAATTGATTTTCAAAGTAGGAGGAGTTTGTTAATTATTTTTATTAGTCTAAGACATCTATTTTTTCTTTTGGGGGTTGGATTATATGTTCTATGTTTTAAATATAAAGTTTTCTTCATTTTGTGTAACTTAACGGTGTTGGAGGTCGAGAACTGGTCAGTGTTGCCAACCCACTCTCCCCCACTTTCCTGTATTTTTCCACTTTGATCACTTTTTAAAAAAAAACTAAGCACTTAATCAAAAAAGTGGGCCTGTACCGTAAAATAAAATTAAATAGAGAATTATTAAAAATTTGTTTGATCTCTATACGATGTTTCTAGGAGCCACAAAATGGTTTTTGCGATTGCAATTGACAGATGTAGGTGACTTGATTTGGGGATAAAATGGCCGCACAACAGAAAGGTGGAGTAAAGCGGGTTGCCTACGTAAAGGCATAACAGTATGATAAAAAAGGGCAGTAACTTTTAGTTTGTTGAAAATTATAAAAATAATATTTTGCAATAATAAAAACTAATGTAAAGAACATAAATAAAGGGGTTTTTGTTTATAAAAATATACTTAACATAAAATATGTTTAATTAAAACGAAATGACATTTTTTTTAAATTTTGTTATTCATTAAAATAATTTTTTAAAAAGATTAAAAATTAAAATTGATAATTAGTATCTCTAGAGGTGCAATTTCTTAAATTGTAATAAATACAAATATTTAAAATGACAAATACACAGAATTTTGAAAAATTAAAATATATCTAACATTTATTGAATTTTTTTGTAGTATTATTGAAAATTAATTAATTATTAATTGGAAAATTAGATGAAATTAGAAATTATTTATTAATTAAAAAAAATGTAAAAAATGTATTATTTTTTTCCTTATATATTGGTTAAATTACCTTTAATAATGTTTTCTAACTTATACAAATTTATAACATTCTCATCAAAAATGAGAAAGTCTTGGATTTGTGCGATTTTGAGCATTGTCTAATTTTGCAAAATCTTTACGTTTCATGACCCCCTGATTTCCAAAAAATGGATTTTAGAAAAGCATCTATCTGTAGTCTGTCTGTAGAAAAATTTGTCTCCACGATAACTCGAATAAATTTTTATGAAACAACTTGAAATTTGACACACTTTCTTAGTCCATAAAAATGAAGCCTGAGTTCGTTGGGCAGTCCATTTCGTCAAAAAACAACAAAAATACAACATTTTGTAATTTTCAAAATTTTGTTTTTTTCACAATTTTCAAAAAAATATTTTTTTTTCATTTTTTTCCTTAAATTTTGAGCAAAAACAAACAACTTTTCCTTTCGACACTTTTTTCACAGTAAAAAGTAAATCTTATTTTAAATACTGTCTGAACTTAAACAGGTCCTGAAATTAATGCCATTCTTAATTTAAGCTCGGCTTGAGTGAAAATAAGGATAATAAATCTGAAATTTCAGTTCTACTTTTTAAATTAAGTATAGAACTGCTGATTTTCAACATAATTGCCTTAAATTGAGCACATTTTTTGCTTATTTTCAACAAGCTTTTGCTCTTTAATTTTAGCAAAAAAATAAGATTTGAAATTAAACAAAAACTGTCTTAAGAATGTTGCATCTTAAATTAAAGTACCTTTCATGACTGAAAATAAGACTTTCTTTTTACTGTGTTGTACAACAAATAACAAAAATTTTTTGTTGTTATATAAGTTTTTGAGCCAGACTTATTTTTTTTGTTTTATAGTTTTCATTTTTGAATCAAAATATTTTTTTAACTTTCAACTTGATTCAAATGTATCCTTGTAAATGTTAAGCAGACAAATTTTTTTTGATTTTTAAGTAGTTTTAAATTATAAAATTTTTTACAAAGTTGTAAGTTTTATCATCTGCATCATAATTTAATTGCATTGCGAAATTCTTGATATTTTTTAATTAGTTTTTTTATAAAATAGTGTTTAATTTTAATGTCAAATTTTGTTTTAAAAAAATATCATTTTAAAATTTAATGTCTCATTAAAAACCGTGAAATTTTCAGAATGGCATCTGTATTTGTTCCTCACCGAACTGTAAAAAAGGCATCTTATGTTAAGATACTTTGGTAGTCACTTTTAAGTTGTTTCCAAAAAATTTTTAAAGTATCTTAAAATGCATTAGTTTCTAAGACGGAAGATGCATGAAAAAATAAGATGTTTTAATCGTTTTAAAAGTGATTATAATTTATTTTAAGATGCTGGTTTTTGCAGTGTTTTTACAGTGCGTGGGATTTTTTTTACACTTTACTGTTTATAAATGACTATAGCCAACAATTTTTAACCGATTTGAGTATTTTTTGTTTAAAATGAAAATGGACATTCCTGGAGGCAATTAATAAAACATAAATTATACCAATTAAAATTTTTTTCAAAACAATGTATAAAATGAATTGTTGCTATTGCATGAGTTCACTGCAAAAATAAGTATCTTATTTGATATCTTAACTTAAAATGAAAGATGGAAAAATGGTATCTTACATCTTAAAATAAGATGTTTTCGAAAGTATCTTACAGATTTTTAAGATGCTTTAAACGTCTTAGATATTGTTCCTATCTTAAAAAAGTAAGATACTTCTGTAAGTTTTTTAAAGTATCTTAAATTAAGTTGTTTCTGTTTCAATAAGATGTTTAGCGATAAGTTACCTGTGAATTGTAAGATGCGATAAAAATTTAAGTTACTAAAACCTAAGATGCATAAAATATCTTACACATAAGCCCATAGTTAACCTCAAAACTTTTTCCCCAAAAAATATGTTGGAAAATGTGTACGAAGATACTTTAAACATCTTAAATTAAGATATTTTAAATGACTAAAAAGTGTCTACAATAACATCTTAGAAATGACTACCAAAACATCTTAATTAAGATACTTCTTTTTGCAGTGTTGTTCCTTTTGTGAAAATCTTCAAATCAACACATATTTGATAAAAATGTAAACCTTAAAGTCGTAGTAACTTTAAGAAAAATAAATATATAAGCCTTTCAAAAAAGGTATGGCGTGTCTAATATGTAGTCTTAGTTGATTGAGTTCGAAACTCAGCGAAATAATTTTATGGCGAGGAGTCACTACATTGTAGCTTAACTCTTTTATATGATGTGTCTAATGGAAATTTTACACATAAGCAGAATTAAGAAGAAGAACGCAAATAATGTACAATAACCGGAAAACATCGAGAGCGCAGCGAGCCATTTGCGCGCAACAACGTGCGATTGCGTCAACCCTCCGGGCGGACAGATTTTTTATTTTATTCATTTCTATAAAAATAATTTTTTTATTTATTTATGTTTTTCTATTCCTCAATTATATAAGATACTAAAAAATTTTTGCGCTAATAACTTTTCTATTCTAAAACAATAATTACTTATTCCACTATTTTGAAGTCCCTTTCTATAGGCAACCAATTCATAAGTTTATTTTTGCCGTTACAACTGTCAAATTGCTCAAAAGTAGTGTTAAAATACAGATCGAGTTCGTTAGCCAGCCACTTTTGTCAAAAACTACGCAAACTACGGTAGTTTCAAAATTGTAAAAATTTAATTTTTTTAAATTTCAATATTTTTAACTATATATTACTTTAGATTAGAAAAATTCAAACAACTTTTCTCTACAACAATTTTTCATAGAAAGTTAATTTCTTTAAAAGTTTTTGAGCCAGTTTATCTCAAAATTGACAAATTCGAAGAAAAAAATTGTTATTTCGTTTTAAAAAAGAACGTGTCTTGCATATAAATCTACCACCATTACTGAATTTTTAATTTTATATTATTTTAGGTTAGAATAAGACAACCAACTTTTTTTCAGCACATTTTGTCTTGAAAATTTTTTGTTTTTTTAAGTTTTTGGGCCCGACCAACTGTTGGGTTAGAAAAAATTTCATTGATTTTCTAAAATCTTAAAACTTTTCTAAAACTCTGTAGCTTATAATAAAACAAAAGAACAGTTTTCAAAAGTTTTTTATATAATTTGTTTATAAAATGTTAATAACAAATCAAGTTCTGCGGCTTCTAGAAAAAAAAGAAAAATTGTTTTATATTGCCAACACTCCCCTGAATAATAAACCGTTTTGAAAAAAATGTACGTTAATTACAAAAAAGTTATTAAATAATAACTGTGGCTTCCATTGGCGCTGTGTTCACCGGCTCAATATTTAAGAAAAAAGTGATACACTTTGAATTGTTAGTATATTTATATAAAATTTTGATTAAAATATAAATAAAATATTAGATTCTTCTGAAAGTGCCACTTTTAAAATTCGATTTTTCAACTTATTTTTTTTAAATTATATGGTTTCTTTATTAAACTTACATTATTTTATACTGAAGAGGAAGAATTCAAGTTGCGCAAACTTAATTGTTGAAAATATTAAAGTTTTTCTTCTTTAAAGCAGATTGACTTTGTTGCTTCAACTGGATAGCTTTATTTGTTTCGTGAGTTTTTTTTATTAAATTTAGACACTAATATAATTCACATAATTCATAATAAAATTACACTGTTAAAAAATTATATAAAAACTATTAAAAATACATTTTTAAAACCAAAAAATTTGCTTTAAATACTTTCTTTTATGACGAAGAAAACCCTTTTTGTCCAACGCCTTCGGGGAAATTGAGTCATTGTGCACTAGGCACCAGTGGAGAAATGTACCTCATATCTCCACTGGCCGTTTGTCCAGTGGAGAAATGTACCTCATATCTCCACTGGCCGTTTGTCCAGTGGAGAAATGAAGTCATTTCCCCACTGGTGGTTTGGCCAGTGGAGAAAGAAGTCATTTCCCCACTGGTGGAATGAAAAATTGATTAATCGATTTTTTATTTTATATTAGAATTAGAACATTTTAAAAACAGAATTTTGAGAACACTCTGGGGGACTCTTTGGGACACTTTCAAGACATTCATTATTGAAAAATTTTTTTTTCAAAAGTTTTTTTCAAAATTAAAAAAAAATTTTTTCAAAATTTTTTGAAAACATTGTTTGCAGTTGTTGGACAAAATAGTATGTGCAACTTGTGGAAAACAGCGATTTTCGCTCGCTCGATTGCTACGCGCGCTGCGCTTGCGCAGCAAACTTCGAGCTCGCGAGAAATCGCCCTTGTTCTCCACTAGTTGCACAATCTACTATTGTTTTTTTAAATTTAGTAAAGTAATAAATAATAACACACATCAAATAAATAATAAAAGAAAACAAAAAATAAATAAGGACAATACGCTACAGATAATAAATAAAGTAAATTTCTCAAATTGATTCATTTAATTATTTTGTTATAAAAAATTTTTTAAGGAATTTTGATAAATTTACTTATAAGATTAAAATTTTAATTATAATTATTAAGAACAGTTACCATCCCTTGAAAGAATTCATTTATTTTATTAAATTAAATTGACATCCTAAAGAGGAAATTTGTGGATTTCGTAACGTTGGTGTAACTTTAAACGAATCTTTGTCTGAAAAATGTTTGTCTTTTTCGAAATCCATTCACCGATTAAAAAACAATAAAAACAGTTTTCTTCGTCATAAAACAAAGTATTTAAACCCACGTGAAAATGTTCACTACCAGGAAATTCCCGGTACTTACTCCCGAGAAATTCCAGGTAAAATCTTTTGACATTTGTCTCCATATTTCTCAGACAATTTAACCTCAAGAATAAAAATATATCACTATAAAATCTTCAGGATAGTATTCGTGATTGAGATGACTTTTTGTTTATTATAATAGTCACGTTAAGCATACAAATTGAAAGTCCACTATCATCATATTAAACGGATTTTGACACCTAAGTGAGAAAAATTAATGGGCATCATAACAAAAGGGTTTAAGCACCAATTTTTTAAATTAGGATTTTCCCATTTAAGAAATAAGTAACTATTTACACATTTCCATTAAACATTTTCTATTTTATTGAGTTTTTAAACAGTTTTCAATGAAAATTAGAATTATAAAATAACCTTAATTTTTAATAAAATTGTAATAGCAAAAATTGTTTTAACTTTGAATTATTGTTATTATTTACATGAATAAGAATTCAATTCGAGAATTTGTGTATTGCTTAATCTAGAAGAAAAATTTCATTGATAAAAATTAACGATTTAAGGAATTTAATTTTAATTTAATGATATTTTTTATTTTAAAAAATATACCCTTTTTCAAATTATAGGATTAAAAAAGTAAATGGATAAAAGTAAATTTTTAAAGAGTTTTATCTCAACAAAAAATTATTTATAAAGTTATTGTTTTGAAATCAAGCAATACACAAATTCTCGAATTGAATTGTTATTCATGTAAATAATAACAATAATTCAGAGTTAAACAATTTTTGCTATTACAATTTTATTAAAAATTAAGGTTATTTTATAATTCTAATTTTCATTGAAAACTGTTTAAAAACTCAATAAAATAGAAATTTTTTAATGGAAATGTGTAAATAGTTACTTATTTCTTAAATGGGAAAATCCTAATTTAAAAAATTGGTGCTTAAACCCTTTTGTTATGATATAATAATAATTAATATGTTGATAGTAGACTTTCAATTTGTTTGCTTAACGTGACAATTATAATAAACAAAAAGTCATCTCAATCACGAATACGATCCTGAAGATTTTATAGTGGTATATTTTTATTCTTGAGGTTAAATTCTCTGAGAAATATGGAGACAAATGTCAAAAGATTTTACCGGGAATTTCTCGGGAGTAAGTACCGGGAATTTCCCGGGACCGATTCCCGAGAACATTTTCACGTGGGAAAATAATGTTTGTTTTAAAAAAAAATTACAGTACCGGCCAGAATTGTCAGTTCACTTACAAAATTCGTATTAAAAACATGCCTCTCGTTTTTTGATAATATTTCAGTTAAAAATAAGTCTAGAAAAATTTAAAAATAACCATTGGAAAGTTTATAAAATTTCGCGTGAAATGAAATAAAGTTCAAAACTATTCGTTAAATAGAAACTGAGTTAGAGTGTGAGAAATATCGACTAATTTTCTCATTTTTGAAATTTCTGTTATCCAACTTCAAGTTCAGGATTGCTCTAAACGAGGTTAGAAAAAAAATTCAAATTCACATATAATAAAGCTTGAGATCTCCTCTTTAAAAGTAGACTAAGTAGCTTAAAAAATATTACGTGGTTTAAAAGATATTGGAGATTTTGAAAAGGTCTGCATGATTGACAAGCAAACCATCATTCAAGCAAAACAGTCACATCGCGCCTCATAGCCAGGGCCGAATAGGACGCTTTATCAAAAACGGGCCCCATCATTATAATTAATTATTAATTATTAATTATTAATTATTAATTATTAATTATTAATTATTAATTATTAATTATTAATTATTAATTATTAATTATTAATTATTAATTATTAATTATTAATTATTAATTATTAATTATTAATTATTAATTATTAATTATTAATTATTAATTATTAATTATTAATTATTAATTATTAATTATTAATTATTAATTATTAATTATTAATTATTAATTATTAATTATTAATTATTAATTATTAATTATTAATTATTAATTATTAATTATTAATTATTAATTATTAATTATTAATTATTAATTATTAATTATTAATTATTAATTATTAATTATTAATTATTAATTATTAATTATTAATTATTAATTATTAATTATTAATTATTAATTAAATGAGATTTTTTAAATAAAACTGTAATTTGAACACATTTTATATTTTTTTTATTAGAAATTAATATTTTAAATTTAATTTAATTCACATTAAATAATTTTTCAAAATTATAAATTATCAATATTATAAATTAATAAATTTCTCTAAATTAAAAATAAATTAGTTAACTAGAATTTTATTAAATTAAAAATTAAATATAATTAATAATTAATAGTTAATAATTAATAATAATTCATAATTAATTATAATAATGGGGCCCGTTTTTGATAAAGCGTCCTATTCGGCCCTGGCTATGAGGCGCGATGTGACTGTTTTGCTTGAATGATGGTTTGCTTGTCAATCATGCAGACCTTTTCAAAATCTCCAATATCTTTTAAACCACGTAATATTTTTTAAGCTACTTAGTCTACTTTTAAAGAGGAGATCTCAAGCTTTATTATATGTGAATTTGAATTTTTTTTCTAACCTCGTTTAGAGCAATCCTGAACTTGAAGTTGGATAACAGAATTTTCAAAAATGAGAAAATTAGACGATATTTCTCACACTCTAACTCAGTTTCTATTTAACGAATAGTTTTGAACTTTATTTCATTTCACGCGAAATTTTATAAGCTTTCCAATGGTTATTTTTAAATTTTTCTAGACTTATTTTTAACTAAAATATTATCAAAAAACGTGAGGCATGTTTTTAATACGAATTTTGTAAGTGGACTGACAATTCTGGCCGGTACTGTATTTTTAATAGTTTTTATATAATTTGTTTATAAAATGTTAATAACAAATTGTGTTCTGACCACGTCAGTTACAAAAAAAATAATTAAAAACTAACTGTGGCGGTGGAAAGTAATACTGGTCGTTAAACTCTGTATATATATTGTTAATATTGTTATTTAATTAAAAAAATAATTGAACTCTTTCAAGGAAAGGTAACCGTTCTCAATAATTGTAATAAGAATTTTGAGACGCATGCTTATTCCCGAAATTTTTTTTTTGACGAAATAGTTATTTGAAATAAAACTACTTAACTTAAAATTCACATAATATGAAAATTATTTGACATGAATTTCATTGCACACAGAAACCATTTAAAATAAATATCATATGTCATAGAATTTATTTAACAGAAACATTATGTTACATAAAACTCAGATAACTTAATTCCCATTTGACATAAAAATTATGTAACCTAAATTTCTATTGACATAAAAATCATTTAACATAAATTTCTTTTCATATAAAGTTCATTTAACGTAAATTTTATTTGTTATAAAATTCATTTAACATGAAATTCCTTTGACATCAATTTCATTTGTCATAAATGTCATTTTACGTAATTCTCATTTGACACAAAATCCATTTGACATATATATCATTAGACATAAAATTAGCCTGACATAAATTTCATTTGACGTGAATATCTTTTAACATAATTATTATTTAACGTAAATTTAAATTTATATAAATTTTATTTATCGTAAATGCCATTTAACATAATTCTCATTTGACATAAAATTTACTTGATATAAATTTCATTTAGTATAAATCTCATTTAACATAATTCTCATTTGACATAAAGTTCACTGGATATAAATTTCATTTGACGGATAAGTCATTACACATAGTTCTCATTTAACATAAAATTCAGTTATTACACATTTTATTTGACGGATAAGTCATTACACATAGTTCTCATTTAACATAAAATTCAGTTATTACACATTTCATTTTACATAAAAATCATTTGACATGAGAATAAAGGCCCGAATTTCAAAATTGGCGAATCACAATGCAGTAGACAATATCTAATTGGTTACTTTTAAAATTCACGCCGATATTTTTATGTAAAATGTAATTTGTGTAAAATAATTTTTATGTCAAATGAGAATTTTGTTGAATGTCTTTTATGTCCAATCTAATTTATGTCAAATGACATTTATGACAAATGAAAATTATGTTCAATGTCTTTTATGTCAAATGAACGTTATGAAAATGAAATTTATGTTAAATGAGAATTATATTAAATGAAATTTATGACAAGTGAAATTTATTACAAGTGAAGTTTATGAAAAATGAATTTTATGACAAAATAAAATTTACAAAATGTATATTTATGTCAAATGACGTATATGCTACACAAATTCTACCTCGAATTAATTTTCTATCAAATAAAACTTATGTCAATTGAAA
Organism: Leptopilina drosophilae; assembly: GCA_032873175.1. Taxonomy (NCBI): domain Eukaryota; kingdom Metazoa; phylum Arthropoda; class Insecta; order Hymenoptera; family Figitidae; genus Leptopilina; species Leptopilina drosophilae. Next base: position 15,587,085 of record CM065486.1, read on the forward strand.
TATATGTCAAGCGATTTTTATGTGAAAAAAAAATTCAAGTCAATTGTATTTTTACATCAAATGGAAATTATGCTAAATGAATTTTATATTCAATAAAATATATGTTGAATTAATTCTATGTCAAATGACATATATGAGCAATTTCACGTGAAATTTTTCTATGACATTTTAGAATCGGTTAAACATAATTTTTTCTCGTTCCTTATAGAAAAATATTAAATACGTATTTTTTTTATTTTTCCATAATTGCCAAAATTTTCGAGATATGAATTTTCGAAATTTTGGATTTTTAAAAGCAGACCTACTTTCAATAGCTTATAACTTTGAAAGTATTGAGTTTCGAAGAAAGTTGTCAAAGAAAGAAAGTTATGATTTGTTTTCAACTTTTAAAACATTTAAAAAAAAAATATTTTAAAAAATTTTTTAGAAAAAAAATTATTTTTTTATAAACAAATTAATTTATTTTTAATTTGAGCGCGATTAATTTTGCTTCCTCGTGAGGAAGCTTTGTAGTCGTTTAATTTACAAAATTTTTAAAAATCCTTTTGACAAATTTTCTTCTATATGGGACTATGTTATATAAGACCCTGAACAATTGTCCGGATGTATGTATGTGTGTGTGGATCCCGATTTTTGTGAACACGATAACTCGAAGAGGTTTTAACGAATTTGGCTAAAATTTACCAGGTATATTTATCATAAAAATATCTCGAACTGGATTGATAGACTTTAAAAAATTCTCAGAAAAAAATTTTTTTTTGACTTTTTTCTAAAAAAAATTTTTTTTCAAAAAATTTTTTTTCAAAAAATTTTTTTTAAGTTAGTTATTGAAGTTAATATATAATAAAATCTTATTCTTTGCATCAAGACGAATCGATTAGTATATAAAAAGAATAAATTCTATGAGAATTTATAGAGTTAATCACAATTAAAGCTGAAAAATTCGCATTTTTCTCAAAAAATGAGTTCTTTCCGCAAAATTATGTTGCTGTATAAGAAAATCTTACTCATTTATTTCTAAAATTTTATTCTTTGCATCAAGACGGATCGATTGGTATATATAAAGTATATATTGTATTTAAATTTAAAAAATTAAAACCAATAACAGACACAAAATTTGCATTTTTAATAAAAATTCATTTTTTCTTAAGAATCATGTTGCTGTACAATAAAATGTTATTATTTCTTGAAAAATAAATCTAAAATCTTATTCCTTGCATCAAGACGAATCGAATTGAAATAATTATAATAAATATAACAAAATTTTTTAATTAATTTTTAATTAGATTTGAAGACAACAACATGGAAAATATGTCAATACGTGACAATAAGTTAGTAGGTACTTCCTCCACGAGGAAGCAAATTTTTTTGCTGATCGCATAGAGGAAGCAAAATGTTCATGTAATGAACATCTGGATTTACAACTTGTTTATTTTTTTCTTATTTATTTATACCTGCCAATATACAGAAGATTCTTTAAAAAGATCCGAGATGGGCTGACTAATAGTTTTCGTTTTATAAATTTTTTAATTAATTTGTTTATAAAAAATAATTTTTTTTCTAAAAAATTTTAAAAAATATTTTTTTTTAAATCTTTTAAAAGTTGAAGGAAAACCAAAACTTTCTTTCTTTGACAACTTTTTTCTACACTCAAAATTTTTCAAATTATAAGCTATTAGGTTTACTAATTCATAGTTTTCGTTCTAAAAAAATTTATAGAACGATAACTATGAGTCGGCCCATCTCGGATCTTTTTAAAAAATCTTCTGTATATTGGCAGGTTTAAATAAATAAGAAAACAATAAAAATTAATCGCGCCCAAATTAAAAATAAATTAATTTGTTTATAAAAGTATAATTTTTTTTTCTAAAAAATTTAAAAAAATATTTATTTCAAATCTTTTAAAAGTTGAAGAAAAACCATAAGTTTCTTTCTTTGACAACTTTTTTCGAAACTCAATACTTTCAAAGTTATAAGCTATTGAAAATAGTTCTGCTTTTATAAATCCAAAATTTCGAAAATTCATATCTCGAAAATTTTGGCAATTATGGAAAAATAAAAAAAATACGTATTTAATATTTTTCTATAAGGAACGAGAAAAAAATATGTTTAACCGATTCTAAAATGTCATAGAAAAATTTTACGTGGAATTGCCCATATGTTTTATAAATTTTATGTCTAATTAAGTATATATCAAATGGATATCATATTAAATGCCATTTATACAACATAAATTGTATGTTTAATGAAATGTATGTCAAATAAATTTCAAATAATATTTTTTTTATACAAAATAGATTTTTTGTCAAATGAAATTTATGGTAAACGGTCATGCGTCTCAAGAATTTTGATCTTACAAATCAATTTATTAAAAATTCTTTAGAAAAAAATTCGAAAAAAATTTGTTTTACTTCTCGTAGAGTAAAAAAACCCTGTAATTTTAGATAAAAAAAAATTTTCGTTAATGTTATTAACAATTTAGTTTTTTGTAGTTTCAATATAAAAAATTTTTTTATAGTAAGTCTTTAACGTCCGAGTGGTTTTAATAACAAGAAAGAAAAACGTTTAAATTGTGCCTTCATTGATGGTCAGTCTCAATTGAAATTTTATTTAATTTACTTTATTTATTATCTGTAGCGTATTGTCCTTATTTATTTTTTGTTTTCTTTTATTATTTATTTGATGTGTGTTACTATTTATTATTTTACTAAATTTAAAAATAGCAAAAAGGGTTTTTTTCGTCATAAAAGAAAGTATTTAAAGCAAATTTTTTGGTTTTAAAAACGTATTTTTAATAGTTTTTATATAATTTTTTTAACAGTGTAATTTTATTATGAATTATGTGAATTATATTAGTGTCTAAATTTAATAAAAAAACTCACGAAACAAATAAAGCTAACCAGTTGAAGCAACAAAGTCAATCTGCTTTAAAGAAGAAAAACTTTAATATTTTCAACTATTAATTTTGCGCAACTTGAATTCTTCCTCTTGAGTATAAAATAATGTAAGTTTAATAAAGAAACCGTATAATTTAAAAAAAAATAAATTGAAAAATCAAATTGGGTCCAGGCTTAGCCAAACGGATCGGATAAATTAAAAAAAATTTTTTTCAATGAAATATCTTTTATTCTCATCTTTATGTGATAAAAATATAGTCATAAAAAATTTAAAGCAAAAAAAAATTTTTGGTTATAGTTATTAACAATTAAAGTTTTTAACAATATTAAATGAAAATATTTTTTTCTTGAGTTCTTTTTAACCGATTTTAAAAACCAAATAGGCGTTTTTTTCGTCTTGAAGCGTAGAATTTCAAAATATATTTTGTTTAAAAAGTTTTTATTTTTTATTGTTTTTTAAATTCCCAGGTGCGAATTTTCGGTTGGCCCATAGTTGGGCCAACTTTCACAAGGTAGGTCCAACTTCTCGTGCCAGAGGTTGGGCCAACCATACAGATGATAACGGTTGGCCGTCTAATGGCGACGATGGTTGGCCCGACAAGTCATAAGGAAGTTGGCCCAACTTAAAATGCATATGTTGTGCCAGCTATACATTTCAATGGTTGGTCCAAAAACTGACGCCAAAGTTGGCACGACTTTAAATGCGTAAGTTTGGCCAACTTTAACAGCCAAAGGTAAAAAATTATTAAAAAACGAAATTATTTAAACAATTAACACGTTATTATTAGCAAGAACATCAGATATAACCTTTACCTATTATTATTAAACACAATCTCATACATACATTTTCGAAAATATCTACCGCTTACTGGGATCGAACCCCTAACCTAACGCGCCGAAGACTTATACACTGACCACTACGCTACGCTCACATGGGAGTCCATACCGTTAAATGTATATTAAAGCTGCAACAGTCGGGCCAACCGTGGCCCAGAGTTTGGCCAACCATAAAGTTTGAGTTATTTAAACTGTTTTTCACAAAGTTTTGCCAACCGTCGGGCCAACCGTGGCCCAGAGTTTGGCCAACCTAAATTTGTAAGTCATATGAGATACGTTCCCCATAGTTGTGTCGACCTTTGTCGCCAAAGTTGGCCCTACGGTTGGTTATACTCTGCATGTAATGGTTGGCTTGCAAAGTCGGGCCAACTGTGGGCACTAGTACTTGCCAAAGTTGGGCAAACTCTGGCAACCAAAACTTCGCTTGCCAAAGTTAGGCCAACCGTGGGCCAACCTTCAAACTCTGGCGGCCAACCTAAATTCGCACCTGGTAAAGAGTTAGTAATGAAATATAATTTCACAATTTTACTCATCGACACCAAAATATAGGGAAGTGGTTCGGTTGTGGATACCCACGCAGAACTTTTGACAGAAATGAGATTTGTCTAATCTGGCAAATATCACATATATTTTATGACCTAACGTAGTTTTCTATGCGAATACAAAAGTGATTAGACAACTGCGCTTTTTACTATACATAAATTTATTTTTTGACAATCTTGTTTACATTAAAAGATAACTTACACTATGGCATTGCCAATTATCAAAATAAAATATTGTCAATACTCAAAACATCTTGTAGGTGAGCTGAGGTAAAAATATTGACGTCGATCTTATTTTTAAATTTGTAAATATAACAGAAACATCTACTGTTTACATTTCCCCCAAATGACCCTAATACAAAAGTAATAATATAATTATATTACAATTATATTACTACAGCAATAAATAATTAATATAATATTATTAGAACTCTAATCTTAAACATTTTTTTATCTTTATTTAGTACTCATTTACGATAAAGAGCTCTTTTTTGGAAACTGTCAAATTACTTTTTAAAAAATTTTCAAAATAAAAAGTTTCAAAAAATCAGTAGAAAGTGTTTGATAATTTAAAGGGAAAGAGAAAAAGCAAAATCTTATATAAAGGGGCTTTTTATTGCAATTATTTATGAAATCAGGATTTAAGAAAAAATTTTTTTTAAATAATACGATTTTTCTACGAGCGTCAATATTGTTTTCGCTATACAAATTGACACCCTCTCGGCACAAAACATCGGCACAAAACGTTTTTAGAACGTTTTTAAAACGTTTTATGTCTGGTAAGGGACATGAAACATTCTAAGAACGTTTTAAGAACGTTCTTAAAACGTAAGGTGATTTTTGTGTCCACTGGGCAGTTTTAACGTCAAAAATAAGCTTATGAATTGGTTGCCTATAGGGTAAGAATTCCTGAAGTGTCCCCTAATTTTCTTTTGGTTAATAAAAATAAATAATACTTACATATTTTGATAGTCTATGATGTCACTAATAACACCTCCAAACGATTTTTCAAAATTTTAATTTTTGTAATTTTTATAAACAATTAAACTTTTTTGCACCGTTTTAGAAAAAATTCAATTTCTCGAAATTGGCTGAACCGATTTCAATGAAACTTGTATCGTTAGAAAGATTAAAAAATGTACTATTCAGAAAAAAATATAATATGAATAAAAAGTTTAATTTGTTTAAACAAATTATATTTTTAATTTTTATTGTTATAAATAAACAATGTTCGCAATCGATTTTGGTCACTTTTTTTATAGCATCATGAAGAGGGACTTTTCATGATTCCATAGCAAAAATAAAAAACAGGAACTCTCTGAAAGTTTAGAAGTTCTATCATTTTTAGTTTCGCCGTGCGCGAGCTTTCTCGGTATCTAATGCACACGGTACGACGCGACGCCACATAGTGGGATTCTTTACAATATACTGTTCAAAAATGTCTAGAGCCTACAATTTTTAACCGATTTGAGTTTTTTTTTAATTAAAGAGAACTAAACTTGTTTAAATTTTCAATTGTTAATAATTATTTATTCTAGTCAAAGTTAACAAATTAACACAATTTTTAAAAACAGTACGTTTAATTTTTAATTTCATTACTGCAGATCACCAGAATCAATTAAAAATAATGTAAAATATGTTCTCTAGATGAAAAATAAAGAATACAAATTTTGTTTTCATTTGTAATATTAGTATATTGTTTATATCATTTATTATATTGTTTTTATTATTGTTTATATTTATATTGTTATATTAGTTAACAAATAGTTAACTTTGGTTCCTCTTAACCAAAAATTGTTTTTCACATTTATATTTTAATTTAGGCATATTTGATTATAACAATTGAAATAATTTAATTATCAAAAAGGGCATACATTCATAAAATGAGCCTACATTAAAAATAATAAATGTGAAAAAAACTTTTGGTTGAGAGAAACCAAAATTAACTATTTGTTAAGTAATATTGTTTGTAACAATTAAAATTATTTATTTATTAAACAAAAAGGACATACGTACTTTAACCAAAGTCAGAATTAGTTAACTAATATTATTTATAACAATTAAAATAGTTTATTTATTAAACAAAAACGACATATGTACTTTAACCAAAGTTAACAATTAGTTAAGTAATATTGTTTATAACAATTCAAATTATTTATTTATTAAACAAAAAGGACATACGTACTTCAACCAAAGTTAACAATTACTTAACTAATATTGTTTATAACAATTAAAATAATTTATTTATCAAAAAAGGACATATATTCTTAAAATAAGCCTAAATTAAAATATAAATGTGAAATAAAAATTTTTGGTTGAAAGGAACCCAAGTTAACTATTTGTTATTTAATATTGTTTATAACAAATGAAAAAATATGTGTTCTCTTTATTTTTCATCTGGAGAACATATTTTACATGATTTTTAATTGATTCTGGTCATCTGCAGTAATAGAATTAAAAATCAAACGTACTTTTTTAAAAAAAGGGGTTAATTTGTTAACTTTGACTAAAATAAATAAATGTAAACAATTGAAAATTTATAAAAATTTAGTTCTCTTTAATTTAAAAAAAACTCAAATCGGTTAAAAATTGTAAGCTCTAGATATTTTTGTACTGTAAATTGTAAAGAACCCCACTGTGGCGTCGCGTCGTACCGTGAGCATTAGATACCGAGAAAGCTCGCGCACGGCGAGACTAAAAATGATAGAACTTCTAAACTTTTAGAGAGTTCCTGTTTTTTATTTTTGCTATGGAATCATGAAAAGTCCCTCTTCATGATGCTATAAAAAAAGTGACCAAAATCGATTGCGAACATTGTTTATTTATAACAATAAAAATTAAAAATATAATTTGTTTAAACAAATTAAACTTTTTATTCATATTATATTTTTTTCTGAATAGTACATTTTTTAATCTTTCTAACGATACAAGTTTCATTGAAATCGGTTCAGCCAATTTCGAGAAATTGAATTTTTTCTAATACGGTGCAAAAAAGTTTAATTGTTTATAAAAATTACAAAAATTAAAATTTTGAAAAATCGTTTGGAGGTGTTATTAGTGACATCATAGGCTATCAAAATATATAAGAATAATTTATTTTCAGTAACCAAAAGAAAATTAGGGGACACTTCAGGAATTCTTACCCTATAGAAAGGGACTTCAAAATAGTAGAATAAGTAATTATTGTTTTAGAATAGAAAAGTTATTAGCGCCAAATTTTTTTAGTATCTTATATAATTGAGGAAAAAAAACATAAATAAATTATTTTTATAGAAATGAATAAAATAAATTTGTATAAGTTAGAATACATTATTAAAGATAATTTAACAAATATATAAGGAAAAAAATAATACATTTTTTTACTTTTTTTTTACTTAATAAATAATTTCTAATTTTATCCCAGGTAAAAATGATTCGTATTAAATTCGTACACATTTCGTTCAGAAATCCGGCTAGATTCGTAAAGAATTCCTATCAAATTCGTATGAAATTACTAGCGAAATTTGTATGGCGTTTTAAAACGTTTTTTCGCACGAATATTCGTGGACAAATTTCCATACGAAATTCGAGCGAATTACGCATGAACTATTTTTGGAAAATTTGTATAAAATTCTGCTAGGAAATTCGTATGAAATTCCGCACGAAATGTCAGCCAAAAATTTCCTTAAAAATTTTCGACAAAATTTACATACGGAATTCGTACGAAATTCAAGCGAATTAAGAACGAATATATTTTAGAAATTTTTTTATAAAATTCTGCTCGGAAATTCGTATAAAATTCACATGAAATGTCAGCCAAACATTTTCGACGAAATTTCCATACGGAATTCGTACAAAATTCGAGCAAATTACGAACGAATTTATTAAAAATTTTTTTTATAAAATTCTGTTCGAATTTCGTACGAATTCCGTATGTAAATTTCGTCGAAAACTTTTGAGGAAATTTTTGGCTGATATTTCGAGCGGAATTCCATACGAATTTCCGAGTAGAATTTTATAAAAAAAATTTCTAAGTAAATTCGTTCGCAATTTGCTCGAATTCCGTATGAAATTTCGTCGAAAATTTTTGGCTGACATCTCGTGCGGTATTCCATACGAATTTCGAGCAGAATTTTATAAAAAAAAATCCAAAAATAAATTCGTTCGTAATTCGCTCGAATTTAGAATGAAAATTTGTTCGAAAGTTTTTGAAAAAATTGTCAAAAATTATTCCGAGTGAATTTTCATATGGATTTCCGAACGTAAATATTTCTTGAAAATCCATTTCAAAAAATTCAGGTATTTTTTGCACGAATATTCGTGCGAAAAAACATTTCAAAACGCCACACGAATTTCGCTAGTACCCTCTGGGCACGGAAACGTCTTTATTCTAGGAACGTTCCTAAAACGTTTTTAGAACATAAAACGTTTTAAAGACATTATGTAGAGGACATCAAACGTTTTAAAAACGTTTTAGGAACGTTTCTAGAACAAACACGTTTCCGTGCCCAGAGGGATAATTTCATACGAATTTGATAGGAATTCTTTACGAATCTAGCCGGATTTCTGAACGAAATTCGTACGAATCATTTTTTCCTGGAATCTAATTTTCCAATTAATAATTAATTAATTTTCAATAATACTACAAAAAAATTCAATAAATGTTAGATATATTTTAATTTTTCAAAATTCTGTGTATTTGTCATTTTGAATATTTGTATTTATTACAATTTAAGAAATTGCACCTCTAGAGATACTAATTATCAATTTTAATTTTTAATCTTTTTAAAAAATTATTTTAATGAATAACAAAATTTAAAAAAAATGTCATTTCGTTTTAATTAAACATATTTTATGTTAAGTATATTTTTATAAACAAAAACCCCTTTATTTATGTTCTTTACATTAGTTTTTATTATTGCAAAATATTATTTTTATAATTTTCAACAAACTAAAAGTTACTGCCCTTTTTTATCATACTGTTATGCCTTTACGTAGGCAACCAGCTTTACTCCACCTTTCTGTTGTGCGGCCATTTTATCCCCAAATCAAGTCACCTACATCTGTCAATTGCAATCGCAAAAACCATTTTGTGGCTCCTAGAAACATCGTATAGAGATCAAACAAATTTTTAATAATTCTCTATTTAATTTTATTTTACGGTACAGGCCCACTTTTTTGATTAAGTGCTTAGTTTTTTTTTAAAAAGTGATCAAAGTGGAAAAATACAGGAAAGTGGGGGAGAGTGGGTTGGCAACACTGACCAGTTCTCGACCTCCAACACCGTTAACCACAAATAAAATAACTTTCTTATCAAGGAGGAGTTTATAATAATATAATGGATGTTTCAACATCCATTATTTCTTTTAGAGGCTGGAATTATACGTGTTTTATTTTTTACATATAAATTTTTTTTCAATTTTGTGTAACTTAAGCGACAAATAAAAAAATAGCTTTCTTTATGAAAGGAGGAGTTTCAACTTTAGTTTTATTGCACTAAAATATCAATTTTTTCTTTTTGGTATTGGAATTATGTTTTATTTTTTAAATATAAATTTTTTTTCATTTTGTGTAACTTAACCAACACATAAAAAATAGCTTTCTTCATGGAGGAGGAGTTTCTACTTTATTTTTATTGGTCTAAAACATCCATTATTTTTTTGAGGGTTGGAATTATATGTTTTATTTTTTAAATATAAAATTTTTCCATTTTGTGTAACTTAACCAACAAATAATAAAATAGCTTTCTTCATGAAGGAGGAGTTTCTACTTAAGTTTTATTGGCCCAAAACATCCATTATTTCTTTTCAGGGTTGGAATTATATGTTTTATTTTTTAAATACAAATTTGATTCTCCATTTTGTTTAACTTAATCAACAAATAGAAAAATTAATTTTGAAAGTAGGAGGATTTTTTTATTTGCCAAAAGCGTCCATTTTTGTTTGGGGGTTGGAATTAGGGGAAGAGGTTCGGTTGTGGGCATGGTTTAGTTGTGGACACCCACGCAGAACTTTTGACAGAAATGAGATTTGTCTAAACTGGCAAATATCACGCACATGTTACGACCTAACGTATTTTTCTATGCGAATACAAAAATGATTAGACAACTCCACTTTTTACTATATATAAATTAATTTTTCGACACGTTGAATATAACAAAAATGTATTTTTAAACATTGTTAAATGTTCAACAAATCCAGGTAAATTAATTGAAATGATAAGTTTAAAGCATTTACACAGAAAATATGTTATATTTTATGATCCAACACCAAGTATCACAAAAATGTTCACAAGCAAAATTTTTTTCATGATGTTTTAAAATGACCGTCAAGTTTGGTTGTGGGCATCCAAATTGATTCGGTTGTGGACACCTCACTTACTTTTGATAAATCGTGAAATATTGTTGTCGATATAATCATAAGTAATTCCTTACAACATTTAATAGTGTTTTATGAATTTTAAGAGTTTTATGGTCGAGCACGGAAATTAATATAATAAGACTTTGATGTCCGTACGTCGTTCGCAGTTATAATAATTGTAGTAACTGGGCAGTTCAGGTTCAGTGTGAGAAATCTTATATGCTATTACATGGGGAGCATGTAACGTCAAAATTAGAAGAAATCATCGTTATATGTAGTTAATGAATGGTTACTTAATTAATTTTTTTGCATTTTCAATAGATTTTTCAAGAGTGCCCACAACCGAACCAAAATTTCTTTTGTTAGAAAAATGACCAATTTGTTGAATTTTTAATAAAATTTTTCAAGCTAACGAAATCAATTTATTTTCTTCGCGAGTAGTTAGCTAAGGTCCCTAGCTTTAAATATATATATATATATATATATATATATATATGTTACGTACCAAGCCCGAAATTGTACAGACCGCGGTGTGTACAACGATTTTTGTACAGACCGCGGTTGGCACAAGGCATTTTGTACAAAGCTGAAATTCCCGGGCTTGGTACAAATATTTCTGTACTGAGCGAGCTCGGTACAACGCGCTTTGTACAATGTTGTCTAAATTATAGACGTAATGTTTATTATTGACTCTTGATTGACGATTATGACAAGAGAATGATAATATATTTTAATTATAAATTCAAAACTTATCCAACTCATATTATTAATTTATTAATATTAATATTTACAATCAACCGTTACAATCTCTGTGAGATCTGCAAATAATAAGGCTTCGATGAGTGGAGGACAAGGTTTTGTTAAATGTTCTTGTCTTACAAAATGCAACACTAAAAAATGTGCGTGTAAAAAGAAAAATGTTTTATGTAATTCAAGATGTCACAATTCAATGAGTTGCACAAATAAATAGAAAAGAATTATAATTCGACACGGCAACTATAAAGCTTAAGAAAAATTTATAATCTGTGCTGACCAATTTGTTTTATTACGGTTGATTGTAAATATTAATATTAATAAATTAATAATATGAGTTGGATAAGTTTTGAATTTATAATTAAAATATATTATCATTCTCTTGTCATAATCGTCAATCAAGAGTCAATAATAAACATTACGTCTATAATTTAGACAACATTGTACAAAGCGCGTTGTACCGAGCTCGCTCAGTACAGAAATATTTGTACCAAGCCCGGGAATTTCAGCTTTGTACAAAATGCCTTGTGCCAACCGCGGTCTGTACAAAAATCGTTGTACACACCGCGGTCTGTACAATTTCGGGCTTGGTACGTAACATATATATATATATATATATATATATATATATATATATATATATTTGTTTAATATCTACAAGGAAACAAATTATGAGTAAAAAACGAAACTATGCCCACAACCGAACCTATTCCCCTATATGTTTTATTTTTTAAATAAAATATAACATTTCTTCTCCTTTTTTGTTTAACTCAACCTACAAATAGAAAAATTGATTTCTAAAGTAGGAGGAGTTTGTTTATTTTCTTATTTGTCTAAAATATCCTTTTTTCTTTTGAGGGTTGGTATTATATGTTTTATTTTTCAAATATAAATTTTTTTCTCCATTTTGTGTAACTTACCTGTGTAAAAAAAATACACAAAAAAAATAAAGTGTCTTGATCTGGGGTCGAGACATATGTATTCCGATGTATTTCGATGCGCTGAATCCGAATCCGCCAATCAGGATTTGGCCAATGGGTCCTGGTTTCGCCCTAACCTCAAAAAATACCCTAAAATCGTTAAAATGGTCACTTTTGATTTATAAAAATTGAATCTAACCGCATATTGATAATTTTCTCAGATTCCTTAATTTAAATAAACTATTCTATAAGCTTTTCAATTGAAAATTCATATAAAACATTAAATATATCGAACCTAACTTCAAAAACACATCTAAGATTCCAAGAAAATAAATTTTACCATACACAGCTCAATAAAAAAGGTAAGCTCATGAAAGTTACAACTTAGGTATTTCTATGACTGCTGATTACGAAGCCGGTGTTAGTTTATCAAATTCCAAAATGGCGGATCCAATATGGCAAACAATATAATTAAAATTTGTTTGGATTGGCTTGAAAATCGTTACTCGGGGTTTTTCGGGGTCGCTGATGACGAATCCCATGTCGGTTTCTAAAAATTCAAAATGGCGGATCCAATATGGCGGTCTTTATTATCAATTTTTATAATCTTAAAGTCTTACGAAATGTCAGACAGATCAATTTTTATAAAAATTTATATACGATTTGTTATCAAAGGTCCCGAAAAACCGCGAGTAATAAATTAAAAAAAAATGTTAAATTAATAAAGACCGACATATTGGATCCACCATTTTTAATTTTTAGAAACCGACATGGGATTCGTTATGAGCGACCCCGAAAACCCCCGAGTAACGATTTTCAAGCCAATCCAAACAAATTTTAATTATATTGTTCGCCATATTGGATCCGCCAATTTGGATTTTGATAAACTAACACAGGATTCGTAATCAGCAATCATAAAAACACCTAAGTTGTAACTTTCATGAGCTTACCTTTTTTATTGCGCTGTGTATGGTAAAATTTATTTTCTTGGAATCTTCCCTCTGGGCACGGAAACGTGTTTGTTCTAGAAACGTTCCTAAAACGTTTCATGTCCTCTACATAATGTCTTTAAAACGTTTTATGTTCTAAAAACGTTTTTAGAACATTGGACGTTCTTAAGCCGTTATGTAGTAGACATGAAACGTTCTAAAAACGTTTTAGGAACGTTCCTAGAATAAAGACGTTTCCGTGCCCAGAGGGTTAGATGTGTTTTTGAAGTTAGGTTCGATATATTTAATGTTTTATATGAATTTTCAATTGAAAAGCTTATAGAATAGTTTATTTAAATTAAGGAATCTGAGAAAATTATCAATATGCGGTTAGATTCAATTTTTATAAATCAAAAGAGACCATTTTAACGATTTTAAGGTGTTTTTTGAGGTTAGGGCGAAACCAGGACCCATTGGCCAAATTCTGATGGCGGATTCGGGTTCAGCGCATCGAAATACATCGGAATACATATGTCTCGACCCCAGATCAAGACACTTTATTTTTTTGTGTGGCTGTGTTATCAAACAAATAAATAAATAAAACTAATAATAATAAATAATAATAACTAATAATAATAATAAACTAATAAATAGTAGCTTTCTTAATGAAGGAGGAGTTTTAACTTTATTTTTATTGGTTTAAAATATCCATATTTTTTCTTTTGGGGGTTGGAATTATGTGTTATAAATTATAATATATTTATATAAAATTCATTTTGAAAAGCTTGTTTTCCAATTTCTTGTTTTGAATGTGATAAAACAGAACGTAGTACAGATGACATTCCCGCCATCTGTCGTGACAAATGAGCGGCGATATATCAGTAGTATATGAAACTATCGCTTTACACACACATACACATAAGTCTCACGTTCGAACTGATATCTCCAACTTTTAATATTATTTATCAAACCTCGATCGAAACCTGATCAAAGTCGCTCAGACTTTGGTCAACCACATTTGACAGGGATCTTCTGACTCTCTTTCGAGAAATAATAAAATAAATTTGCAAGTTGGATTTGTAGATTTTTCAATATGGTTAAAATATTCTGGTGAATCTTTAGCACTCGTTGCTAAAATTTTAATCACTGAGTCACAGGCACACGTGTTTGTGGTTAAGTACGTTTGGTTATTAATCGTGCTAGACTTTACCAACTTTTAATTTTGTAAAACTTTTATCGTTGTTGTAGTCTTCTTCGTCGCAGAAAGCATGCCTCGTTGACCATTCAAATCTTGACTTGAAACTAGATTCTCGATATTGACATTTTGATGCATTTCTTCATACAAATTATCTTCTCCTAAATTTCTCCAATTTTCAGTAAATTGAAGATCCTTTGACGGAGACTCAAATTCTTCTGAATTGTTCATTTTAATATTTAATGAAGTACTGTGCGCAGGAATTTGACTGTAATTAAATAACGTAGAGTTTAGTTCGCTTTTTACACTAGTCCCATCAACTGTTTTCTCATCAACTGCTTTTTCATCAATGTCATTTGTCGTTTCATGAGTTTTTTCCAATAGAGAAGCAAAAGCTTCGGTAACAGCAAGTGAAACAATCATCGTTTGACCTTTTAAAGCTTTAAAATGAATTTTAAAAAATTTATCAGCTCTACGTCTTCCAAGAGTATCGTCGATGATGTTATTTTTAAATTCTCCAAAATCCCCTTCTACGAAGCAACTTGTTGCTCTTACACACTGCGTTTAAAAATGAATACTCATCACACTAGTCCATAGTACAAATTCTTTAGATTTTACAAGCAAGTGTTCGAAAAAGGGAGGCATAAAGTGAGCATTTATTCTAGAATGGACAGCATCCTTGCCTTTTTTAGCTTCAGCTCTTAATCTTGATATCCAATCTAAAATGTTCACATCGTCGACAACTGAAGTGGAATTTTCAAAATTTATATTTAACCCCCTGGACTCGTTTTTCTTTGTGATATTTTTGTACTCAAAACTTTCCTCGTTGGGTATCAGTTTCATGGCATTGTGTTCATCGTTTGCAATAAAGTCCAACAACTCCAATCTTCCTTTTTCAGCTGCAGAAAGTTGGCATGTGCCTACTACATTACCATCGTACCTATGACACGAAACTATTAGGATTGAAAGTAAAATTCTTTTAAATCTCTTAAAAGTTGTACACGATATCATCAGCCCAACGCAGCGTAGAAAAAATCTTTAATTTGTACGTTGTCCTTGTTGGAACATTGAAGCCGGCAATATATCGCAATTAAATGAGCAACATCTATTCTTATAAAGGTACTTGCAGATCGAATTTGAGGAATATCATTTAATGACAAAAAGCATGTTCGGCAATAATCGTTGAGACTGAGACGATTGAAAGACAAACACATGCCTCCTAGCAATGCATATGAATAGTCGCATACTGCTTGCTTCGGTACAATTCCAACTTTGATCATCTACGCATTTAGCCAGAATAAAATTGTGTTTGTACCCAGGGAAGCAGACAGCATTTTTCCTGCGGAAACAGTCTTGTTTTAAAAGTTGATGACTATTTTAAATAAAAATATGGCTGGAGCTCTTACATCTTTCATGGAAGTTACTGGAATAACTAAACTCGATGTGTTATCGAAGCTTACATATACTTCGTTTTTCATTAGACGAAAGTATTCTCTCACCAAAAATATTTGTTCAGGCAACAAATACTGCAGCTAAAAAGCATCAGCACCAACAAAGTGAATCGAACATGCATAAGGAGAAGTATATTTTAACTTTGTTAAAATCTCAATTGGGTTATTTCTATCTTTCACGTTAACTCCGAGTTTCTTGTCTCTACATTCTTGAAGGAATTTTCGTAATACATCACTTTTAGGCAAAGTAGGAGCGTTTACTTCTCCTAAATCCACATTTTCGCTCGCCAAATTCCTTCTCAAATTTGCTGCTTCTTCATTAACAACTCTTTCTCCATACACTCCCGCTCAATAACTTTTGCCCACACTACAGCGATTGAAGGCTTTACAAAAAGTTTTGTATTTTGTTAACTATTAAAGTTACAAAGTTGAAAAAAATATCATTAGAAAACTCATTTCCTGACCTTTAACACTATATAAAATTGAAATTAAAAAAAAAAATTTTTAATGAGTAAATAATGTTATTGCAAAACAAAATTTTTCGTTTTTTTTTGTTTTTTTCAAAGTGATACAGTTTCATTGGAAATCATCGCATTTTAATGACAAATATATCATTAGAAAGGTAGTTTTATCACCTTTAAAATCCACTTTTTAGAATTTTTTTACAATTTTTAAGAAAAATATGATCTTTTGTTTAAAAAATTAACCATTTTTTTCAATTGTTGATAACTCAAAAACGGTTACTTCAGGAAAAAATTTTTGAGAACATGAATTGTTCCTTTTTGTGTATAGAATTGAAAAAAAATTATTAAAAATTTTTTTTGAAAAAATTTTTTTTAACATTTTAAAAAAAAATTTTTTTTTTTTTAATTTTTTTAAAACATTTTTTGAAAAAAAAATTTAAATTTTTTTTATTTTATAGTTGTTATTGTTTAATCCGTTTACAAACAATGAAATTCATAAATAGTTTATCAAAACTTATTTGAATGATTGCTGATTTAAAATTATAGAAAAATTGAATAAATAAGAAGAAAATATGTTTGCTTATGATAAAAAGTGTAAAAAACGAGTTTCTACAATAACAACTATAAAATAAAAAAAAATTAAAATTTTTTTTTCAAAAAATGTTTAAAAAAAAATTTTTTTTTAAAAATGTTAAAAAAAAATTTTTCAAAAAAAAATTTTTAATAATTTTTTTTCAATTCTATACACAAAAAGGAACAATTCATGTTCTCAAAAATTTTTTCCTGAAGTAACCGTTTTTGAGTTATCAACAATTGAAAAAAATGGTTAATTTTTTAAACAAAAGATCATATTTTTCTTAAAAATTGTAAAAAAATTCTAAAAAGTGGATTTTAAAGGTGATAAAACTACCTTTCTAATGATATATTTGTCATTAAAATGCGATGATTTCCAATGAAACTGTATCACTTTGAAAAAAACAAAAAAAAACGAAAAATTTTGTTTTGCAATAACATTATTTACTCATTAAAAATTTTTTTTTTTTAATTTCAATTTTATATAGTGTTAAAGGTCAGGAAATGAGTTTTCTAATGATATTTTTTTCAACTTTGTAACTTTAATAGTTAACAAAATACAAAACTTTTTGTAAAGCCTTCAATCGCTGTAGTGTGGGCAAAAGTTATTGAGCGGGAGTGTATCTCGACGCTTTTTGTTACGAAGTTGCCTTTGTATTTCTTCATGCTTGTTTAATCTAATATCCTCACATTTTATCTTCAACCACAAGTCCGCACCAGGAAGTGGCTCTTCTTCGCATATTCCGCTTAATATATTTCCACAAGCACTACTCTTACATTTTCCGGAAATGTATAAAAAAGGTCGAATATTACTGTCTCGAGTCACTTTATGCGGAGGTGCCACACGTTAACCAACTAGGCGATGTCTCGAGTCACTTTATTACACTTGAATGAGAAAGCGCAAGGAAGATTATATTGCTTCAGGAAAGCATCAGCAATCACATCTGATCACTCCCCTGGTTTTAATACTTGGTATTCCCTCTTTGCATATTTTTGAGTAATCTGGCTTTGTTTTTTCCCAAGAAGCATTATCAATTTTGATGTCGAAAGTATTATCGCTAGAATAATTTGAAATGATAGGAATTTCAAATATGGAACCTTCGTCGTCGTCATCGATAGAATCTTCATCTTCGGTATATTTACACTTTCTTCTTTTGCATCAGCTTTATCTTTAATATCAAGTTTTTGGAACACTTTTGTTCTAAGTCCTCGCCTATCATTAAAAAAGTGTACGTAAACGTTATGCGGAGTCCATTTCCCATCCAATGCATGACTAATGTCTTTGTAAAATTGACTTGAATAAGCCGGTATTTATATATAAATATGCTTCTAAAACATCCCTACTGCAAAAACGCACGCAAGATAACTATACGATACAATTTCGTAAAGAGGAAAAAGAATTTGTCGAACCACATAAAATTCCAAAAATGGCGAAAATAGCCTTTTTTGGGCTATTTAAGCCAATATTACATAAAATCATGATGTGATGGGCCATTTTTGGGGTCGGATTCGTATTCTGCATCAAAAAATCTATAAGAATAACCTTTCCTTTTTTGTAAAATTGGCTTAAATAGCTAAAAGAATGAAATTGACCCAGTAGGAAGTTTGTATGGCAAAATATTTTCAAAATATTGTACTAATATGTGTATGCATAATTTAAGAAAGTATTACCTTAAAAAATTGTTATTTCATATGACACTTATTCGGAAATAAGTTATTTCAGAAAAATAACTTAGAAAACTTCAATTTTAATTTAAAAAATAATGAAGTACGAGTAAGCAGTTGTTTTTCGCAGTTTTTATTCAACCGGAATTAAGAAAAATCCATCAGGTAATACTAGTTACTTCAAGTGTTTTATAAAATAGTTAAAAAGAATCTAGAAAGTAATTTTTTTACTATATATCGCAAAACTCTAAAGTTTAATTTTTCTAACAATTGAGAAAACTTTTAATTAATTTGATAATAAAATTTGTTTTAAAAATGATCAAATTAATAGAAACTTTGTGAAATTAAACTAAAAATTAATTAATTTTTTAAAGAAGTTAGTGACCGTAATAATAATATTTTTTTTAAATAATTATTTATTACTTTTTATTATTTTCAAGGAGTTTAAGAAAATTTTTTGCAAGAATTAAATTATTTTCATAAATAATAGAATTCTTTGGAAGGATTCAATTACTTTTATAAATACTAAAATTTTTTGTAGAAAATCTATTATTATTAATATGATTTTAATAAAATTGAAAAATCTTATTTTCAGTTGTATTTGAGGAGCTGGATGTTATAATGTGTTACGCGCCATTTACTTAACAGGGTGCGTAACACATTATAGCATCCAGCACCTCAATTATAAAGAGACGAGATTATTTAAAACAGAAATTTTTAATTCTTTGTTTAATTAAATTGTTTTTCAAATTTTTAATTAAAATTATTTAAAAAACCTTTTTTTAAATTTACAAAAACTCGCAAAAGAATTTAATTATTCATAAAAATTTAATTATGTTCGAAATCAAATAAATTTAAAGTTAATGTGAAAAAACTGTCAAAAATTATGCCAATGTCGGGAAAAAAATGATCTAATGTATAATGTTAAAAGGTGACCAGGAAATTTATCAGATTTGATACAGGAAAACCTAGAAAAGTCATGCAAATTGAAAAACAAGCTTTTGAAGCGATCCAGAAATCGTAATTTTGGTTATTTGCGACGTCATGAGATTTCCTGATTTTAAAAATATTGGATACAATTCTATTGAAGTCTTATTTACAGGAAATAATTTTTTTTAATAAAACATTTTTTAATTTTATAAAAAAAGATTATTTACAATCTGTTTTTTATTTTCAGACCAATAACGCCTTTGTAACTCCTGCACTGAAATAATAAACTTGCTGTCGTTTTGCGGAAATTGAGGAAGAATTATTCTTTCTTCAGATTTTATTCGGAATTTTAAAACTAATATCAATTATTTTATAACTCAAGGCTGTTCTTATTTTTTACTTATACTCAAGAAACGACTAAAAAATGAATTAAAATAAAAAAAGGAAAATTTATTTACAATTATGACTTCGAATTTTGATCCAAGGAGAAGAAATGCATTAAGAATATGTAAAAGCTAAACAAATTTGTCTCTTTTTAATTCAATTCCTTTTTTTAGCAGTTTTCTTTAGATTTTCTTAAAATTTCCATACAATTTGCCAAAATTATTGTCGAATTCGTCTGCAGCTGGAAAAAATACATTAAAGTACACTAACGTCGCCAAAAATTTGACTTTGTCTTATTTTATTTCGTACTTTTTATCAGACCGCTTAGTTTATTTCAAAATATTGAGCCACTCACACAATTCTAGCTTTAAATTTAAATCTTTTATTTCTCTTTTTTTAATCGTCTTTTGATTATAATTCAAAAACAAGAACCAATCAAATAATTCTGACTTCAGATTTGGATTCAGCGAAGGAAAATACATGAGGAATATACTAGTCTAGTGTTTTGGCTAAATCATTTTTTGTGCTTCTGTGTAATTAAAGCCCCTTTAAACTTTTGCCAATTATTAGGTAACATATAAAAGTAAATTGGTTTATTACATTTCGAGTTAAAATAATAAAGTTTTTAATTTATTACACGTTCGTTTCAATATGGCTTCTTATAACGCAATAAGTTTTTCTGGACAATTTACAAAAATTTTTCAAAGTTTGATTCAAATTTGTTGTGCAAAATTTTGCAAAATCCATTCGAAAATGCTCCATATTTCCATTCACAAAATTTTAAACATCTTTTATATTACATACAAAATTTTGTAAGTATGAACATTTCTAAGGGGACTTTTGTATTATTGCATTCGTAAAATCTTAGATAAATATACTAGATGCGGCGAGGGTCGGTGGTGGGGACTACCGATATATAGCACACTAAAAGGCTTAGGGGGTTAAGTATGCAAAAAGTGCCCCCGCTTCTATTTTTCTCAAATTTGGCCCATATAGTCATAACTTTCTGCAATTTTGAACTCAAAATTCGCTTTTTTTGGGGGGAGTTATGGAGGGGGAAAGCAAAATCAAAAAACTTATTTTTCTCGAAAACTACTGAACCGATTTTAATGAAATTTTAAAAGGTTGTAAATATAGATAAGACGATTTTAGAAAAAAAAATCAAAATTTTTTTATCAAAAAAAATTTTTGAAATTTTCAAAATTTTTTTTAGGGTTATTTTTTGAAGTGCCCACTTTCTCTTTTGTTGTAAAAAGTACCTTATAATGTCCCCTTTAACATATATTTTTTTCAAATTTTTAAAAAATATAGTTTTTGAGTAAAATGTCAAAAACCATGATCATGCTATTTGTCACGTACGGTAATGGACATATATACATATGGGCCATATTAATGTGATAGGGTATAGCTAAATAAGTATGGAAAAAAGGACCCGAATATATTTTTCCCATTCATTCCTACCCACTTAAAAATAACTTTTTTAAATTTTTAACTCAAAATTTTGAGTTTTTTGGAACTTATGGAGGGGAAAAAATCGAAAAACGCATTTTCCTCAAAAACTACTGTATGTTTTTTAATCAGCTTTGGATATGTTGAAAAGACAATTAAAGAGATTCCAAAAAAAATTTTCAAATTTTTTTTCAAAATATTCCAAAAATCTTTTTTTTTGAAAATTTCAAAATGAAATTTTTTCGAAATTTTCAAAAAAAAATTTTTTAGTTCTATTAAAGTGACATTTTTAAGTATTTTCTCATTTCATTCTCTTATGTGATCTACTTAATAAAAAAATTTTGCACGACATGATTTCAAGGTGTGTCACGGTAAATAACTCAAAAACTCTACCCAGAACATTTTTATGTTGTATGCGAATGGTTAATTTTAAAAAACTGTCAAATATTTTTGCAACTTATTACTAGTGGCTTATTAAGGTTGATAAATACAAATCTAAAGTTGATATAAAAAAATTTTTTGGACAAACAAAAAAATTTCGAAAATTTTTAAATCAAATTTTAGAATTTTTGGAGTTTTTTTTACCGTGTCGCACTCTAAAATCATCTAGGCCATTATTTTTTAAAAAGTAAGACTGTTACATTTAGACATTTAAATAAAAAATGTGTGATGTACCGCTTTAACGATCCAAAAAGAAAAAAATTTTAAATGTAAAAATAAAATTTTTTGGATTTTTCTTTGGAAATAATTTTTTTGACATCGATTTCAGACTTGTATTCAGAAAACCCCTAACTATTATTTTGTAATTAAGTAAATAATTAATCAGGTAACCATTCGCATACAACATAAAAATGTTCCGGGTACGGTTTTTGAGTTATTTACCGTGACACACCTTGAAATTATGTCGAGCAAAATTTTTTTATTAAGTAGATCACATAAGAGAATGAAATGAGAAAATACTTAAAAATGTCACTTTAATAGAACTAAAAAATTTTTTTTTGAATATTTCGAAAAAATTTCATTTTGAAATTTAAAAAAAAAAGATTTTTGGAATTTTTTGAAAAAAAAATTTGAAAATTTTTTTTGGAATCTCTTTAATTGCCTTTTCAACATATCCAAAGCTGATTAAAATACATACAGTAGTTTTTGAGGAAAATGCGTTTTTCGATTTTTTCTCCTCCATAAGATCCAAAAAACTCAAAATTTTAAGTTAAAAATTTGAAAAAGTTATTTTTAAGTGGGTAGGAATGAATGGGAAAAATATATTCGGGTCACGTTATCCATACTTATTTAGCTATACCCTATCACATTAATATGGCTCATATGTATATATGTGCATTACCGTACGTGACAAATAGCATGACCATGGTTTTTGACATTTTACTCAAAAACTATATTTATTAAAAATTTGAAAAAAATATATGTTAAAGGGGACATTATAAGGTACTTTTTACAACAAAAGAGAAAGTGGTCACTTCAAAAAATAACCCTAAAAAAAATTCTGAAAATTTCAAAAATTTTTTTTGTTAAAAAAATTTTGATTTTTTTTTCTAAAATCGTCTTATCTATATTTACAACCTTTTAAAATTTCATTAAAATCGGTTCAGTAGTTTTCGAGAAAAATAAGTTTTTTGATTTTGCTTTCCCCCTCCATAACTCCCCCAAAAAAGCGAATTTTGAGTTCAAAATTGTAGAAAGTTATAGTCATATGGATAGTAACATATGGGCCAAATTTGAGGAAAATAGAAGCGGGGGCACTTTTTGCATACTTAACCCCCAAAGCCCTTTTCAGAGCATGTTAGTGTCGCCCTCTTCAACTTTTTGCCGTTTCCAAGGTTACCGCTTGGAAATCGCATTATTTCAGTCAAAAGGCTAGAATTTCATTTCTCGCCAAATATCACTACTTTTCTTTTTTGAAAAAAGTTTTTTTTGTGATAACAATGAAAATTCATAAAACAATTTTTTAAAACAAAGTTATAAAAAATAAAAAACTTTTAATTTAAAACCAAAAAATCTAATTATTATTTTTAATTTATTTTCTTAATTAAAATAAAATATTTTTATTATTAATTGTAATTCATTTTATTATAAAAAAAAATAATCAATTAGTTTTTTTAATTAAAACAAAATTTTTTAATTATCAATTAAAATTTTTTTTGAAATTAAAATAAAATATTTTTATTACTAAATTTTTTTAATAATGAATTTTAATTTTAAAATTGTGTTTGATGGAATGGGAATGGGGGAGGCTGAAAATACATAAAGTGAGACTTTGATAAGTTCGTATAATATTTCTTTTATTTTTACTTTTAACAATTTAATGTAACAATTACATTTAACGAATATGTAATTATTTAAAAAGATTTTGATTAATTGCAAGGATGGTTTTGTTAAATTTATTGTAGTCTTGTAAATGGTTGTCAATCTTGATCTGAAAAAAATTCTTGTCACGCACTGAGAAAAAAATTTAATTGATTCAAATAACTGATTAATGAACTATTATCAATTAAATATTTAATTGAACCAAATAATATTTATTAGAGTCAATTAAATGGTATTCGATCAAATACTGAAATTATTGGTCAAATACCATTTAATTGACTCCAATAAATATTATTTGGTTCAAATATCCATTTAATTGGCAATTGAGTCAAACCATTATATTTCGAATAAAGTCGTTGCGGCCTAATTTAAAAAAATTGATACTTTTAGAAATGAATCTGTATTATCTCTGAAGAACGAAATGAAAAGAATTATATTAAAATATTTATTACTTTTCTTAAAATACGGGTGTAAAGTGGAGATTGTGCGAAAAAATGGCACTTTTTTAGCAATTAGAAAATATTTTAAAAGTTATTAAAAAAATTTTAAAAGTGCAAAAAGAGTTATTGATTCATGTTTAAAATTAGTTGATTAATTATTCTTAAATAAAAAAAACAGTAAAAATATAAAAATAATAGATAAAATATGTTTTTAAGGGCATCCGGGAGAAAATAGTGTTTCGTGATCGCGCTCTCATTTAAAAAGTAAAGAATATTTTTAGTCGGAAATTTTTTGTAAATACAGATGAACGCTCTGGGACTAGCGGCCCTCTCGAAATTTTGCAAAATTTTGATAAATAATAATTTAAAAAATTGTTTAAACATAGGGAGAAATGGGGTTTTTAACAGTTTGGTATCGCGCTCTCATTTTGAGAGGACAAAATATTTCCGGTTCATATTTGGAGAGGTGATAGAAGAAGACTCACTGAGGAGCGGTCCTCTCCGTTTTTGCAATAATCTTGCGAGGAAATTATTTTATTTACGATTGAAAGTCAAGTAATTTGAGGTTGGAGACGTTTTCGTAGTTCAAGTCGCGGTCACCACCGAGAATTGGCGCCACCTCCTTGACCACCGACACATAGATCCACTTGTCTGTGTGCTCGCCGCCATGTTGTCCCCCACTTTCGCCAAAAATTAAACTTTTGTAATTCCGTTTTTCAATATTTATTTCAAAAATTACTTGCAAATTTTAAGAACATTCTTTATCAGCACGAATTCCTCTAATTATCCTAATAAATCAGAACCAGATATCTCTAACTATTTAGAAGTGAGACGAGAGGCGGGAAAACACTTTTTGGGGACAATTTTTCCCGGATGCCCTTGAAGTCGATCCGCCAAATAACCTAATTTTGACGTTTTTATCAATTAATTACGAGAAGGGGGAATTATTTAATTAAATAAAAACTCACCGAATATAGAATATTTTTTATGAACATTCAGGATTTCTTAGCACTTTTTAAGAAATATTGTGTTGAAAGTATGCGATTTCCGAATAGTTGCGTACTTTACAACACAATAACTCCGTTAAAGAAAAATAAAAAAATTTGTCACTTTCACAACTTCTAAATCACAACGATATCTATACACTCAAAAATTTTCGTTTTGATCAAGAGTCTAATTTAAAAAATATAAAGGTTTAAAAATTGTACATCTTTTCAGATTAAAACTTGATCAAAACGAAAATTTTTGAGTGTATAGATATCGTTGTGATTTAGAAGTTGTGAAAGTGACAAATTTTTTTATTTTTCTTTAATAACGGAGTTATTGAGTTGTAAAGTACGCAACTATTCGGAAATCGCGTACTTTCAACTCAATATTTCTTTTATATTTAAAGGAAAAATTAAAAAAGTGCTAAGAAATCCTGAATGTTCATCAAAAATATTCTATATTCGGTGAGTTTTTATTTAATTAAATAATTCCCGCTTCTCGTAATTAAATGATAAAAACGTCAAAATTAGGTTATTTGGCGGATCGACTTTAAAAACATATTTTATCTATTATTTTTATATTTTTACTGTTTTTTTTTATTTAAGAATAATTAATCAACTAATTTTAAACATGAATCAATAACTCTTTTTGCACTTTTAAAAATTTTTTAATAATTTTTAAAATATTTTCTATTTGCTAAAAAAGTGCCATTTTTTCGCACAATCTCCACTTTACACCCATATTTTAAGAAAAGTAATAAATATTTTAATATAATTCTTTTCATTTCGTTCTTCAGAGATAATACAGATTCATTTCTAAAAGTATCAATTTTTTTAAATTAGGCCGCAACGACTTTATTCAAAAAATATAATGGTTTGACTCAATTGTCAATTAAATGGATATTTGAATCAATTAAATTTTCTTTCAGATCATATTAAAAAATAAATGTACATTGCTACTTAGCTTCAACTATGAAGATCTTAAATGTTTTGAATATCATACATATATAATTATATATAAAGTTATTGATTTCTGAAACTCATTTTCAAATATCAAAAAAGGAAGAAATAATTTTTAAATTATTTACTGGCCACCCTAAATAAAAACTTCACAATTTACTGAGCCCTCTCACCAGATATATATTTAATATTTTTTATATATTTATAAAACTTAAATAATATATCATACGTCAAGGTGAGCAAATGTCGAGAGGGAAAACACGTAAGTTTATTAACCCTAACAGAAGTACATTTTTTAATGACAAAATTAAAAATTCAATACTTTATACAAAATTTTGAAGTACAATTCAAGAAAGGCAAATACATGAAACAATTAAACAGACTATCTTTTATGTTGCTCAGCAAATGATACTTCTGAAAGAATTAAATCCACATAACTTACGGTAGCACAAGGAAAAATGTTTAGTATAATATAAAATCGCAGTATATGTACAGATAAAAAAACCTTAAAAATAATAATAAACCTTCTTTCTTATGCTTTTCTGATGAAATAAGATATGATTAATAAGCACAATAGTAATTTAAGTACAATTCTTCGTTGCCTTTTTTAAAAATACTAAACGATCCACAAGTTATAATTTTGCACATAATATTATAATACATACATACATTTTGTTAAATTAGTTTTCTCGACGCAAAATGATTTAAAACGCATAATTAAAAAAGTGTATTTCAACATGCTGAATGTATTTTTAAAAATAATTTTAAAACGTTTTTTTAAAGTTCAAATTCTCTGAGATTAACAATGTTCAATCACAACATAACTAAAAAACTCTTTGGTTAACAGTAAACTTTGGTTTAACTCTTTGGTTTAACGTAAATAATATCACAATTACTTATAGTAAAGTTTCACACTTGATATATAATATAGCTAATTTAACAATTTATATTATAGAATATTTATGACGTTTACTCAAATTTATTACATTGAAAATTAGATAAAAATTTGTATTCATTTTTCGTGCGCATTGCCGCCAGAAACACATTTACCGTCTTAGGACTTAAAATGAAATAGTTTACAAAATGAAAGTTATAAAAATAAAGAACGGTCTTCTAAATTTGTTAGTTTTATTTAATAAATATAAAAAATTAATCAGTATTTCGTTAACCAAAAAATCTTATTAAGAATATGTGACGCGACACGAGAAAAGGGACCTATCGATAAAAAAATCATTTTTGAGTTTTTAGTCGTTTCCCATAGATTTTGAGTTGCTCTTTCACGTAAAAAAATCAAAAGTTAAAAATCTGAAATAGTTTTAATAATATAAAGCCTGAAAGTTGAACGTGTCCTCGTAAATACACGGGTTTTCTGCTTATGGCGTCACTTTAAACGCTCCCCCTATAAAATTCTTTTTTGAGGCGATAGGTCCCTTTTCTCGTGTCGCGTCACATACATATCCAATACAATTTTTACTATACAAAGCAATAAAATAATATTTGTAATTAAAAACTAATTTTAGGTATAAACGAAACTTTACTATAAATTTGTAAACCATACTTAGTGTTCAATCCAGGAATCCAGGTGTACAGTAGTAACATTTTTACAAATCCTCATACTGTTTTATATACATGTAATTAACACTCCGTTTGTAAACTGGGTATTCTGTGCATTAAAGAAAAAGTTAATAATTTCCTGACAATCAAATCAAGGGGACTAGTATTCTACCTAAAAAAATATACAAGAACGAAACTCACGTCAAAACCTAAAACTCTGTAATCAAAAGAAAAAGTAAAAACAGCTATAAATTAACCCTATTTACAGACAAAGTGTTAAAATTCTAATTTACAAGTGCAATATAGTTTTCATTTTCTTTGAAGGTTTATCTCCTTGTTTAAGAAATGAATTACTCTTGCGCTTAACTTCACTGGTTCTATTTGGAGCTGAAAGATTTTTCTTCGTAGCATTGTCACGGCGTTTTTGCAAACTTTCAACTCTTGTCCGACGATTGTCTTCAGTACATACTTTATGCAATTTAGCTGTAAATAAACAGCGCATTGCAAAGAGCTTGGGGTCATAACAAGATTCTGACTCTTCATCCCACGTTTGGTATATTTTTTGAATGTCTCGAATAGCTTTTTTTCAATAGTTTCTTTAACGCTAGGTTGGTGCCGTATTTTTTTAAATAGTTTTTTCAAACGAAATTAGATTCGCGGTTACAACTTGTCGAAATTGATCCGAGGGTCTCTTTAATAGTGTTACTTTATATGACGTTTTAGTTTCATATTCGCGACATTCAATGAAAGTGTCATCTTGATCACCTTCCGCCTCTGGAGGTTTCAACAGTACTTCGTAACAACGATCACAATTGTATTTCTTGGTTGTTACATGAGCAGCGTAACCAGCAAAATAACTGATCGAACTACCTTCATTGGTACCACTATAGGATTGAAAAGGCAAAATCGTTTCCACCTGTTCAAGGTCACAAATTACGTCAAAGGGGTCTTCGTCATTAACGTTAGCATTAGAGTCATTAAAATTGTTATTAACAGGGTCCTCTTTGTCTCCGTCATCGTTATCTTTGTAGTCATTGTCATCTTCGTCAGAACTACAGTTATCACTATCGTGATCGTTATTTTCGGTGATGAAATTCGCATCAGTAGAATCAAGTTGCAAATCATTAGTAAGAGCATCTTCTTCACAGAAGGCACGATCTTCTCCATATGAGATTGCTCTTTACAGCTGCAACATCATTCTGGTCGAGCGGTTCTTTAACTTGAGCGTTAAAATCATCTTCAGTAATTTCATCGTAACCCACGCTGTCATCATTTTCTTCAGAGACATTTGCTCTGCGCGATGCAGCAATGTTATGCTTCACCGAAAGCATATGACGAAACGTTAATCGAAGCATACGACAGGTTGGGTTATTATTGAAACCTCCTCTCCCTCGTAATCGGGAGAAAAGTTGCTCCACTGAGTCTTGATTGCATAGTCTAGTACACAATTTAAACTCAGGGATTTCTTTTGACAAATCTTGGAACAAATCCAAAAGATCTCGAACTGGCATTTCAAAACCCTTGAAACATGGTAAAGTCTTAAACTTTCCCCCCTTAGTCTGAACTTGCATGCTTGAAACCCATGATAAAAAGTCTTCGAAGATCTTTATGGAATTTGCATTTTCAGTAGAAAGAGCACTTTTCAATGGATTAGGACACCTAGTTCGCGTACTGTCACCCTGCTGGAAGTAAATAGATAGAAACCTTTTCTCTTTTAATCCCTTTCTATTGCTAATATAGAAAGAGATATGAATATTGTATAACTTTTAATCTCTTACCTATACTTCTTTATGCCTTTCTATTCCTACCTTTATCAACTTGCTCGGATATTACTTTTAATCACCTTTTTTGAATAACTTTCAATAGTCATGTTAAACCCTTTTATCTCTTTTTATATACAATCTTATTACAACTTTTCGTTATCCCTTTCAATCACCTTTTCTCTATTACTTTTAAAATCCTGTCTATTTCCTTGTATCTCTTTCAATGTTAGACCTTATAGACGCTATTCTTTATACCTATTAATAACCTATTCTTAATACCTTTTAATAACCTGTCTATAAACTTCTATCTCTTTTTATGAGAAAAGTTCTCGATACTCTTATTTATCAACATTTATAACCTTTTCTTAATAACTATTAATATCTTATTTATACCCTTCTATCGCTTTTTATATAGGATCTTATTGACACTTCTTTATTCCCATTATTGAGATAGAAAATGATAGAATTCTTCTTTTCCGAATGGTATTCTTCTAATCTTCTTTCAATATCCCATATTCTATCTCTTTACTTCATTTAAAAGAGATAGAGAATTTTAAGAATAATTGGGGATTTGAGGAGATATAATAAGTTTATCTCCTTTAATCTACCACTGTATATCTATTTCTATTTCATATAAACTTATACGCGCATGCGCGTCGATCTTCCCAGCTGTTGTGTGTCATGGCGTCGCGTCAGTAGATCAGAAAGCGTGTGTTATGCACTGTGCGATTTTACGTTTTTGTTTGAGTTTAACTTTCACATTTTTGTAGTTTATTGTAAATATATTTAACCAATAAATGTTTATCAATAATAGACAACATGAATCAACCAAAATTAGTTTATAAACTCACACAGTAGCACCGAAACTTTCCTAAAAATTTATTAAAGATTTACTTAAGAAAACCTTCTACTTACTCTCTCAATATATAATTTATTAAAAACAATTGGGGGCGACTGAAAGCATTTTTTTTAGTTAATCGTAATGAATTGGAACAACACCATTAAGAAACACAATTAACAACATCATTTGGATTAAAAGGGATATGAAAATGTATAGAGAAAGATAGAAATGTACTAATAGAAAGAAATTGAAAAGTTCTATCTTCTTTAATTCACCATTTTGCATCCCCAATTTTTTATCTCTTTGTATATATTTTTTTCTATATACTTCTATATCTAAAACTGTATATAAAGAGATTAGAAGGGATAAAAAGAGATATAAATAAGGTAATAGAAAGAGATAAACAATTTGTATCTCCTTTAAGTATCCATTTTGCATCTCCAAACTATTATACCTTCTAATCCTTTTTTATCCCCTTTTTTTTATCTCTTTGTATCTCTTTACTTCCAGCAGGGCAGCTACATCGAAAAGATCATTCATGATCAAAATACATTCCGCGGATTCCCGAAGAGTTTTTGAAGAAATTAAACCCTTTTCGTCGGCCTCAATCATCGCTTTACCCATTTTTCCACCCAGTAATTCTCGTGCTCTTTGTACCTTCATTTTCTGAAATGAATTTGGGTAGAAATGCACATCAGAGATGTGTCTTAAATTATTTGATAATTGACACCTCCGATCTGCTTCCCATGTCGCTTTCATATCAGAAAGATACAAAGTTTTGCCATTCATAAAAATCTTACCATTATTAAGAAGGGCAGTAACAAAATTTTTTATTTCATGTGAAAAATCATGAGTGCAAAAAATTTTGTTCCCTTTGTAATAAAAGTAAGGTTTTTCAGGTGTTACAGACAAGTCACTGTAGCATTTAGCATTCGGCTTTCCTTGATCAAGTAGCATTTTAAGCAAGGTTGCGATCATATCTCCCTTCATGGCGTGGCGAACATGAAAAAAGCCCGCTAATATTCGCCAGGGATGAGAGGGATGTATGCCATTCAGAGTGAAAACAAAAACGTGATTAGCACGGTTTTGAGTTCTTCCTAATGGCCCAAAGTCTTCGAAGCCCTCTATATAATCATACTTTTTAGAGTATTCCTCGAATTCTTTGCAGCTCATTCCGTCCCACTTTGCTACGCACCATTTGGCTTCAGATGGTGCATTTTTGAAATCTTCTTGCAAATCTTCAAACGATAATTTAATAAATCCCGGAGTGACATCATTCTTTGCCACCCATTTTTCGACTGTTCTACTATGAGGCAATTGTATCCCGGTTTGACGCATTCTTTCATAAGCTGAAGCTGACCAATAATGGATTTTCATGCATAAAAGTTTTTCCTCATTAGTGTATGGTTGAGTACAGTTATCTGATCTCAATTGTAATTTAATCATAGTTTTTCGCGCATCCTGTTTTACATTATTAGAGTTCAAAAACTCTTCAACATCGATACTATTTGTAACACTATCTTTCGGAATATCTTTAATTGTCGTTTTTTTATATCAGATTGACTCATGTTTTTAATCATCGCAAGCAACCTCTCATTTTTAGCTTTTAAATACAATTCATTACTCGACGGCAAATTAAATGTCTCGAAATCATACGACTGAGTATGAGGAGGAGTAAGAATCTGCAATGAAGAAGTTTCTTGTTCCTCCTCAACTTCAGACACTAAATCGGAAAACTTCGTCGCTTGGGGGCAACAACATGCCGACTCAGCTAAACGGTGAAAAAGATGCCGTTTCAAAAAGAAAAGTGAAAAACCTTCTTCAAACGAACGGTGAAGAACATGCCTTTTCAACCGTTAATATTAAATATAATATTAAATAAATAAATAATTAATATAATAATATTAATAATTATAAATTAATCAATTAATTAAATTAATTAATTAATCATTAATTGTTTATAATAAATATAATATTATTAATTATTTATAATTAATATAATATTATTAATATAATATGAATATTAAATATTAACGGTTGAAAAGGCATGTTCTTCACCGTTCGTTTGAAGAAGGTATGTTTCTCAGCGCTTTCGCGAAATGGCATGTTTTTCACTTTTCTTTTTGAAACGGCATCTTTTTCACCGTTTAGCTGAGTCGGCATGTTGCTGCCCCCAAGCGACGATATTCTTTTAGGAAAAAACCTCAGCTTTCGTTAAAAAAAAAGCTGCTCTTTTTCCAAAAAATTAAAATTTATTTTCAATTTTGATTTTTTTGGGCCAAAAAAATTTTTTTTTTAAATGCCTATTTTCAATCAAAAGAGCATGAAAAAACCTTTCCAAAATGTACCTTGCCAAATTTTCATGTTTAATAGTTCAAGAGTAATGGAACGGTCACAGCTCGGCTGCCTGGCTGCCTGCCTGCAGGTCGTCATGGCAATACATAAGAGTAAGAGAATCAGACAATTTAAATTATTCGTCTCCTCTCTCTTAGTCTCGTGGCAGCTGCCTGCGCAGGCAGGCAGGCAGGCAGCCGAGGTGTGACCATGCCATAAAAAATTATTGAAATAAGCATTGTACTGAAAATCCCAAAAATGTAACCCCCTCCCCCTCGGAAAATATTGGACTAGGTAAAAAATATTTTCACGAAAAATTACTATCTATTAGTACTACAAAAGCCCCAAGTTTTGCTACGATTGGAGAAAAATTTTTCTACACCTGGATCACTTGACACGGAATGCCTAATATATAGAAACTAACAGTCATTATGTAATACATTTCTCATTCAGGGAAATTCTTGGTTAATTTAATTTTTAATATGTATGAGACTCTCGTTGAAATCCGAGACGAGACTAATATAAGTCTCGGGCTCGTTTCGAATTTTTGTCTGTCGTCTCGTGTGCAGCCCTACATTTTTGTGATAAATATTATCCTTTTTAAAAATAATTACAAACTTTTTAGCAAAATTATATACGTAAAATTTTGTTTAGTAATTTTCCAATTTACACAAATAAGGAAATCTCACATTTCGGGATTTGTTAAATAAAATCTTTTAAAGAAACACTTTTGGCTTATTTTAGAATGAAATGAAAAAATATTACATGATTTTAATTTGTTTATATCTATAATTTTTTGTACTATTTACTACTATATTATTTTCTTTTTCAAATGATGACAATAATTTGCATAATTTATCTTTTTTATTCCAAATCTTCAAATTAATTAATATGCTATTGAATGAATGCAAAAGACAGAAGTTGTTAAAGTCAATTGCTTTCGACAATATTAAGCTTTAAAAATATTATTTTGTATGCATTCCTACGTTCTGCTTCTATTCCAATCGCAGGGCTGCCAGCGTACTTAGAGGTTAAAAGTAGTGAAAAAAGTGAGTTTTTGATTGAAAAAAGTGAGTAAATAGTGAATTTACAAATAAAATAGTGAGTAAAAGTGAGGTTAATTTTGGCATATTTTTGAAGATTTAAATTAATAATTAATCTGTAATATCAATTTTCTTCTCAATTTAATAAATAATAGGTATAGATATTTAATACTTTTACCATTAATTTTTATTTTTTTTAAACTTTCTTAACCAAAATCGCAAAATTGAGTGTCAAAGTCTGCAATGAAACCATATTTGACTATGAGTATTTCTACACAGCACCAAAACTTTCTTAAAAATTTATAAAAGATTTACATACTTGCAAACTTTAGTGAAAATTGTGCAAAGATTTAAGGGGACTTTCTGGTTTAGGATTTTAAAAAAATCGATTTTTCTTTTTTTGCTTTAAAATGTTCCTTAGTATCATAAAATTACTTTCCCAAAACAATTATGAAAAAATATGCGAAAGAAAAAAGTTATAGCAATTTTTATGTCCGTTTCTTAACGGACTGTAGTAGAGGTACACATTACATGAAAACTTTAAACGGGGAGTAACTTTTCTCGAAATCTACCAAACCGATTTCACAGTCAAACCCCCTTTTTTATGCGGGGGTAAATTGACCCTAAAACGTAGAGGTTTTGCGATTTTTTAAGTAAAATGTTTATAAAATATTAAAAAATACATTTAAAAATCGTTTTTTAGGTTTTTTACCTAGAACAAATACTTATGAACAGAATCCAGTTTGAATTTTTAATTTATGAGGTCTAATGAGGTCTATGAGGTATAATTTATGAGGTCATTCGGAAAGTTACTCCCCGAAAAAGGTACCTTTTGGAAGACGCCACCTACATCTGCTATACGTAACTAAATTTACTTCAAAAAGTTTTTAATATTCTTTCCACGTAATGTGTAACAATGTCCAAAAAGAATTTTGGGAAAAACTGTAATACTTTTTTCACAATAAAAGTTTAAAAAAGTGTATTTTTTGTCTATTCCAAACCAGAAAGTCCCCTTAAATGTCCCACACTGAGAAAAATAAACATGACTGGGTACTGTCCAGACAGGAATGGTTCCTGTCCAAAAAAACAATTGAGTTTGGCAGTTGTCAGAGCTGTTTGGAAATGAACGATTAATGTCCAGACATTACTGATTCCTTTACAGACAGGAATGGTTCCTGTCCAGAAAGCAAAGAGTACTGTCTAATTACAAAAATTTTTTGGACAGGAACCACTCCTGTCTAGACAGTATCAGTGTATTATAAGCGAAAATGTAGCGTAAAACGTTTCTGAAAATTTTATATTTCATATTTTTCTGATATTCTATGATTAAATCGTATAATAATCACAACCAACAATAAAAGCTAAAAGTAACTTATAAAAATATTATCTAAATTTTTAGTAACATTTGTTTTAGAATTTATAATAAATCTTAAATTTTAAAACTAAAATTTAATAACGTGGTTTAAAAACTTACCTATTTATTATTTTATTTAAAAAATAAAGAAACTGAAATTTTTTTTACATTGCTTAGTTAAAAAAACACTATTTTGGAATTTTTGAGCCTATTATGCGATCATTATGCAAAAAGAGTAAAATTATGCAATCAGTAAAAATTGTGAAATATTGTGCGCTCTAGGAACATGTTGTTAAAGGTTTAAAACACGAATTAACATAATATTATAATGTTTCTAGTCGGTTTTAAAAAATTATGCAGTCGCATAATCTACCTTTCTCTACTCATAGTCAAAAATGTGGTTTTATTGAAAACTTTGACACCCTAATTTACTATTTTTGTATAGAAAGAGTAAAAATGTTAATTTTTATGGTAATAAATGCTCCCAAACAATTACTGTTTTGTTTGTTTACATTTTTCAACTTGGACTTGCCCTTAAATAAAATTTATTTTTTTTAAATTGAGAAATAAGGTATTTTACAAAAAATAGTGAGAAAAGTGAGTTTTTTTTTAAAAGTGAGTAATAGTGAGTGACCTGAAAAAAAGTTAGTAAAAGTGAGAAAAGTGAGTCACTGGCAGCCCTGCAATCGCTCAAGGCCAACGCAGAATAGATCTGTAACCGGAACCGCAATCGTAACCGTAAGCGTAAGAATGATTTAGAGAAGGATAAACAATATACCTATCCTTCTTTAACTCATTCTTACGGTTACGCTTACGATTGCGGTTCCGGTTACAGATCTATTCTGCGTTGGCCTTCACCCTGTGAAGATCGCTTGGGAACTATTTAAGAAATGTCGGATGAAATTTACACAGTCGCACGATGGCAATAAGGGGCTTTCTACAACAGCTTTTTTTATCGACAAGAGCAAAATGCACCATGTAAAATAGTGTGAAAACGTTGCGCGCGCAACGTTTTTACACTGATTTCGATGAAAAAAAAGGTGTTGTAGAAGCAGCCTAAAAAGACCCTCGTCGCACGATGTGAAATCACTCTCAGCCTCGAATGAAATTTACATCGACGGACGACGTAAAAAAATATAGGGCGGTATTCATAGTCGATACATATTTCTTAAGCATCGACTTAAGCTGCCACCTAGATTCATAGTCGTGCAATAAGCATTGCCTTAAACCGTAATGGCACGGTCACACCTCGGCTGCCTGCCTGCAGGTCGTCATGGCAATACATCAGAGTAAGAGGGTCAGACAATTTAAATTATTCGTCTCCTCTCTCCTACTCCCGTGGCGGCTGCCTGCGCAGGCAGGCAGGCAGCTGAGGTGTGACCGTGCCATAACTTAAGCATATGCTTGACAAAGTAAATGCTTCGATTTTGAGATGCATAGTCCCATCTTAAGAATGCGAAGTATTCATAGTCAAATAAGATGATCTTATTTGACATTGCCGGTGAACTTATTTGAACGAATTGAGGTTATGATTTTAAGTCAACGTTTTACATGACTTAAGCAATTACTTATTGTCTTTTTATAAATATTTATAATAAAAATGAAAAGATTTTCGATTAAAAACAATTTAATAATAATTAAAATCACTGATCTCTATATATAACTGGATGGGCGACTCCTATATATAAGTAGCTTCCGGTGTGAATACAACTGAAACCATCGACGCCATGTTTTAGACACCGGTGAAACAGCGTAGAGCGACTTGATTGTGTGAGTTTGCCGTGTAAGTGTGCTTTGCATATAGTGTGTGTTGTTCGATGTTTTGACCACGAAGTAGTATAAGGAGACTTCACGCCAATGCTTTGCAGCGCAAAAACCAACACATTTTAGGGGGGTTAGAGTTATGAGTATTTGCACCACTAACAGACTCAGCGCTGTTGCGGCTGAAATGTAAACCATGGTCGCCATTACACTTCGTCGTGTTTCTTTAATTTGTAGGTTATGTTCATATACAGTAGCAGACGAAAAATGTTAGTACAATACTTTAACCACAGAGGCGCAACCTCTGTTAGTGGTGCAATCTTTGAGATCTCTGTCCCCCCAAATATGTGCAGATTTTTTTGTCGCGTGAGGTCTCCTTATACTACTTCGTGGTTTTGACACTTCTCTCGTATGTTTCAAGTAATTAAATTAAATAATTTGTAACTTTTTTAAATATGTAAATACCAATATGGTTTTAATTTGTTTATTTTGTGGGAAAAAGGAAGCGAAAGGTGTTTTTTTCACAAGTAGGTATATATTTAAAAAAATGTGTATATATTATTGAATTGTGTATTTTTAGGTTATATTTCGCTTCTTTGCCGAGGCGTAATATTTTACTCACTATTGTTTTATTATAAACATTGTATGTATAATGCTGAATAATTTCAGTTTTTTTACCAAATTAAATTAAGAACCAAGTATTTTTGTGAAATGATTAATCTTACCAAGTGAAAAAAATTAAACGAAACTTAAATTTAACTTATCAAATATTTAATTATTTTTAAGTAAATTAAGTTAATTTTAATAATTTTTATTTATTATTATTTATAGTTATTAATAAAAATAAAATAATTTAATAATTATTAAAATAAGTTAAGTATTTTTTTCATAGTTAAATGTATTTCAACCTTCTTTGTAATTTTAAAATTCCCGCCTGCTTTTGTAAAGTAGGTATCTACAATATGGCGCCTTCCGGGCTTCTAATTTTATCACAGTTTTAGACGTGTCGCCCATCCAGTTATAATAGAGATCAGTGATTAAAATTTAATAATTTAAAGAAAAGGATCCAAATTTATAAAATTTTCACGAAAAATAAAAAGTATTTTTTTTCATCGAAATGTTGAAAAAACATTTCGATTTGGCCTTAAGAATGTGTCTACCAAATTAATGCATCCACACACATTATACATCCGAAGAATTTGTTCCCCATGTTCAAATATGCATATTGGGACTATGAATACCGCCCATAGTCCCAATTTAAGCAAGAACTTAAGCTTTGCTTGATCAAGTCGGCCTTATTCGAATGAGTCGAGCTTAAGACCATATGTATTCATAGTCAAAAATAAGCAACTACTTGGTAAAGGAAATGCATCTTTTAAGAATTGCTTGACCAAGCAAATGCTTAAGGCTGCTTCTACAACAGCTTTTTTTTCATCGAAATCAGTGTAAAAACGTTGCGCGCGCAACGTTTTCACACTATTTTACATGGTGCATTTTGCTCTTGTCGATAAAAAAAAGCTGTTGTAGAAAGCCCCTGAATACCGCCCATACATCGTGCGTCAATGTAAATTTCATTCGAGGCTGAGGGTGATTTCACATCGTGCGACCAGGGTCCTTTTATTGCCATTGTGGGACGGTGTAAATTTCATCCGACATTTTTTACAGGGTGTTTCCGACATTCGCTCTCTGAGCGCTCTGAAACTACGAAACATGATTGGTTGGATTAGGGGAATTGTGGATTTTGATTGGCTACAACTCTAACTCGACAGTTTCGTGCTCTGCTTTTTCGCTCCATGGAGATATACGGAGCGTGAGAGCAGAGTACGAAACTGTCACGTTAGAGTTGTAGCCAATCAAAATCCACAATTCCCCAAATCCAACCAATCATGTTTCGTAGTGTCAGAGCGCTCAGGGAGCGAATGTCGGAAACACCCACTGCCTGCGCAGGCAGGAGCAACGAGAGTAAGGGAGAAATTTGAAGTCACTAACTCTCTTACTCTTGTACGTTACCATGACAACCTGCAGGCAGCCTGCCTGCCTTCAGAGGTGTAACCGCAGCCTAACTTCATTCAACATTTTACGCATGCGTCATGGAGCCACGCGATATAACACGCGATCGTCTTGCGCATTATGATTGGGAGATTCGGATGATTTTTTCGTTGTTGCGTCTGTCGTCTCATGTTGTCTGACCAACTTTGCTAGTTTTGGAGTTGTTCAATTTTGTGAATCAAAGTTAGAAAGAACGAAAAGAAAGATTCCTAGCTGATTGAATGGGTTGGTCAATTATTTTATTTTTAGTCAATTGTAGCTTGTAGTTTTTAAAATTAAGTTTCAATTTAATTATTGACAAAATTTTAAGTGAGTTATTTCTTTCAATGCAACTCCTTAATCCGGTATTTTCCGAATTTCTAACATATATTTAATTGCTAAAATTGAGTATATAGCATTTCAAAATTCCATTCAGTTTGCAAGTATAGAGAGATATAATGAAATTAGAAGTAGAATATTTAACACAGGAGCATCTGACTGGCTTCGAAAATTATAAAGTAAGTAATCACTAATTTAATAATGTTTTTAGTTTACTGGTACTGACCCATAAAATAATATAACCTCAAAATTATGAAGAATTTCATGAAATTATATTTACAGAAATCCTTAATCATTATGATTTATTATATTGACAATAAAAAAACAAAAATTTAAAAATATTTATTTTTTTACCACTCTTGTACTGAATTAAAAAATATCCTTTTAACTAAAATTATGCATAAATGAAAGGTGGCATGTCAAAGGAGTGAGCGCCAATTTTTTAAAATTGAAATTTTCCATTCAAAAGTCAAGTAAAGTTATTTACACATTTTTGCAAAATGATTTTCCTCTTAAATGCCTTTTAAAACTTGTTTTTAATAAAAATTATATTAAAAAAATAACAATTTTTATTTACAATGCAACACAAGTAAGAAACAAAAAAGTTTACAATCAAAATTATATATAAGTTAAAAAGGTTAAGAACATTGTTTAATTTTTATTTTTTTCAATATATGTTAAATTCTGCTTTTAAATTTTATATTCATCATTTGAGAATAGTTTCATTCTTTAAGTCATTTTAAACAATTTCAATATTATTTTCGTATTATTTATATATTTTTAATTCTATATAGGTATAATATTATATTAAAAACTAATTTCCCGCAGTCTATTTAAAAAAATTTTTTTTAAACAATTAATGTTAAAACAAAATTTGACATAACAAAACGGGAACCTTTTAATTATATTTCTAATTATAAAATAACATTAATTTTTTAAATCTTAAAGAAATATGTACATAATATAGTACGACTTTTCTTCGAGATATTGAAACATAAACACCTTCCTCATTTTTAGTATGAAATATTTTACATTTTATATTGTAAAAAAATAAGCATAAGCAAATCTTTTAAATATTACTTTCAATAATTTTTTAAAGATAATTAAACTTTTCAAATGTAGAGTAATTTAGGGTGAAATAATGTAAACGATTGATTTTATTAAATTTTTGAAAATCAATTTTTAAAGAATTTTACTTGTAAATTTTAAAAATAATTGAATTCTTAATAATTTTAATAAAATGTCTTCAAGTGCAAATTTATACATGATAATTAACTTCTACAAATTATAGGAATTAAAATATTTAAAAAAAAAAACATTAAAACAATTTTTGAAGCTTTTCTCCAATTCAAAACATTCCAGTTATAAGGGGTGAATTAAAGTGGATTGGCACTTTTATGTCCTTAAATGTCAAATCAATTCCGTTTTTGTCCAAAATCTTAATACTTAAATTCTTTTTCTATTGTTAAATTGTTAATTTCTGTCCAATTCAATTCTCTGTAATCACGTGACCAAAATTTGAATCCTGTTTAATGCCTTTTGAAGAATTCGAGTTGATTAAAGAGCATTAACTCCACAACTAATAATTTCATTAAACGGCATTAAAGTGAATTCAGATTCTAGTCACGTGGTTATAGAGAAGTGAATTCGATAGAAATGAACAATTTAACAATAGCAATAAATTCATTAAGATTGCGGACAAAAGTAGAATTGGTTTGGAATTTAAAAGCATAAAAGTGCCAATCCACTTTAATTCACCTCATATTTTATTACTGGAATGATTTAAATTCTCTCACGAGTGGATCTTTTCTTTAATAATTACTTCATTCTTGCTGTCTTTGTAGCTTTTACAGCTAATAAAATATCTAGAAATAGCTTTTTTTTGGATGGACTCTTATAGGAGCTTAGATAAATCTTAGAAAAAAGTATGAAGGAAATGAGAGAAAAATCTGTGATTTTGTGTACAGATTGACAATGTCAAAAAGATAAAACTAGGAAAGTTTAGAGAAAGTTTACCAAAGATTTAATGAAAAAATAATGATTTTAGAAATATGGCAACATCGCAACAACACATAACCTCAAAAAAATACAAATTTAATCTGTACACTTGAAATTAACAATATTCCTTATTAAAAAGTTAATAATTTTTATGTTTCTTTTGTATCATAATTGTATTTTACATTTGTTTATCATGATTTTCGTGTTCCCAACACTACAAAATTTGAGGTTAACGTCTGACAATGAGAACAATCTCCTTGTTTCTCACCACTCCTGGGACAATCCCAGGAATCCCATAAAAAATTTTTTATGCTTCCTATAAAGTCAGAAAATTAGTATTCAACACCATTCGACATACCCTCCTTCCATTACAATAATATTGTTTTATAATTTTATACTTTTTAATTTTTTAAAATGAACAGTTTAATATTGTTAAGAGGTTACATACCTTTTTGAGACTCAAAAAATCGAAAAAAAAATTATTACTTATTTTAAAAGTATATATTTTCGAGAATGTTTTCCCAAATTTTCATTGAAATTGGTGCGTTAGAACCAAAGTTATTGATATTTTTAGCGCGGTACTCCTCATAGGTCAGAACTGAACTTGCGCTATTATCTTTGAATCGCATTTTCTTTAAACTACTGTTATGGTGTGCATGATTTCTCTAAAACCGCTGAAGCGATCAGCTGGAAATTTACATGGTTTATTTATAGATATAATAGCTAAAAAAAATTTTATATTAAAAATAAATTTATATTAAAATAAATAATAATAAATAAATATAATAAATAATATAATATAATAAATTTATATTAAAATTTATATTTTTTTGGTGAAAATCATTTGCCATTTCTAGAAAAAATAGTATATTGTGCATCTAGGGAGAAAAATGGGTGATTTCCACGAGTGTGAAGTTTGCAGTTCGAGGAGCAGCGAGCGCACGAGCCGAAGGCGAGTGCTTGTGAGCGAAGCCGAGAACTGTAAACACACGAGTTGGAAATCACTTTTTCTCCCGAGTTACACATACTACTTTTTCTAACACACGTATACCGAAAGTACAAATATTTAATGAAACTTTAAGTACATTTACGCAACGGTTAAATACAACTAAAAAAGTTAATTCCGTAATTGTTGAATGTGAAAAAAGTTAGTTACGTAAATTACGTAACTGTTGAGTGTTAATAAAAAATTAGTTACGTAAATTACGTAAGTAACTTACCTAACATCAGATGCGTAAGTTAAGTTACCAACATCACATACATAAGTTACGTAACTCACGTAACTGATTCACTAATGGTCATACTTTGATTTATACTTCGCACCTAATAATAACTTTAACGAGAAGGTAAGTTACTTTTTCTCTCGGCCAATGACGTCAGCGGGAGAAAAAGTTACTTTTCCTCCCGGCTAATGACGTCAGCGGGAGGAAAAGTACTTTTCCTCCCGCTCGCAGGAAAAGATACACTTTTCTCCCGCTTGACAGGTAGGAAATGGTGTACTTTCGGTGCGTGTGTTAGAAACAATTTTTTTTCTCAAAACCCTTCGTTCACGAACAAGATAACATAGTAAACGAACAAGTTTTCCTTTGTTTTTGATTTGAGTTTTTCCTGTTTTATCATGCACGCCGCAAGCCACCTTAAGAGAAAAGTGTTTTGGTAAAACAGCTACAGTTTCTACAAATGTTAATATTTTTTTAGTTTTAAAGTGGCTAAAATTTCATGACAACATGTACTATCTTGTACAATGTACAGTACCGGCCAGAATTGTCAGTCCACTTACAAAATTCGTATTAAAAAGATGCCTCTCATTTTTTTGATAATATTTCAGTTAAAAATAAGTCTAGAAAAATTTTAAAATAACCATTGGAAAGCTTATAAAATTTCGCGTGAAATGAGCTAAAGTTCAAAACTATTCGTTAAATAGAAACTGAGTTAGAGTGTGAGAAATATCATCTAATTTTCTGATTTTTGAAAATTCTGTTATCCAACTTCAAGTTCAGGATTGCTCTAAACGAGGTTAGAAAAAAAATTCAAATTCACATTTAATAAAGCTTGAGATCTCCTCTTTAAAAGTAGACTAAGTAGGTTAAAAAATATTACGTGGTTTAAAAGATATTGGAGATTTTAAAAAGGTCTTCACGATTGACAAGCAAACCATCATTCAAGCAAAACAGTCACATCGCGCCTCATAGCCAGGGCCGAATAGGACGCTTTATCAAAAACGGGCCCCACTATTATAATTAATTATTATTAATTATTAATTATTAAATAAATGAGATTCTTTAAATAAAACTGTAATTTGAACACGATTTATAGTTTTTTTATTAGAAATTATTATTTTAAATTTAATTTAATTAACATTAAATAATTTTTCAAAATTAAAAATTATCAATATTATAAATTAATAAATTTCTCTAAATTAAAAATAAATTAGTTAACAAGAATTTTAGTAAATTAAAAATTAAATATAATTAATAATAAATAATAATTCATAATTAATTATAATAGAGGGGCCCGTTTTTGATAAAGCGTCCTATTCGGCCCTGGCTATGAGGCGCGATGTGACTGTTTTGCTTGAATGATGGTTTGCTTGTCAATCGTGAAGACCTTTTTAAAATCTCCAATATCTTTTAAACCACGTAATATTTTTTAACCTACTTAGTCTACTTTTAAAGAGGAGATCTCAAGCTTTATTATATGTGAATTTGAATTTTTTTTCTAACCTCGTTTAGAGCAATCCTGAACTTGAAGTTGGATAACAGAATTTTCAAAAATCAGAAAATTAGATGATATTTCTCACACTCTAACTCAGTTTCTATTTAACGAATAGTTTTGAACTTTAGCTCATTTCACGCGAAATTTTATAAGCTTTCCAATGGTTATTTTAAAATTTTTCTAGACTTATTTTTAACTGAAATATTATCAAAAAAATGAGAGGCATCTTTGTAATACGAATTTTGTAAGTGGACTGACAATTCTGGCCGGTACTGTACATTATTTCAATATGATTTTAATGATAACTCTAAAAATAATTATGAAAATCACTCTTTTTTTTGGTCGAAAAGGTATATAACTTGTTAATAAAATTGAACTGCCAGATCAAAAAAGGGCACATAACGAATGTAATTTAAATGGGTTATGTGCCCCTCTTTGATCCCGCAGGTCAATTGCATTAACACACGGAGAGACTTTTAGTTAGAAAAATTATTTTATCGTATTTTGATATTTCTAATAAAACGTAAGAATTTAGGGATAATCGAGGTATAGTTAGAAGAATTCTAATAAAGATTATGAAAAGACATAGTCAACGTCACTTTTGGTAATAAGTCTTAAAGTTTTTTGAATCTTATCTAAAGCTTTATACTAAAAGTGAAGATTAGGTGACGCTACATATATATAGCATATATATATGTAGGGGTATACAAAATGCGTTACTAGGCACGTGTATACTTATATAATACATATGTATATAAATTAATATATGATTTATCATAATATTATTACACAATTCAATTGTTTAATCACTAATAACTTTTGAAACGTTTTTAACAAAATACTTTCAAGACGATGATGACGCTCGGTTGTTTGCTGAGTGTTCGCCTAACATTAACTGTCTTCGGTTGTGGACGGAACTGTTCGGAAACCTTCGTGAAAATATTCTAATAAAATTTTGTAAAAATTCAAACTGCTTACCATTTCAAAGCGTGTTAATATTAAAAATAATACGTATCTAAAATTTTTTTACATTTAATAGTTTTCAAAATAGTGGGTTTACAAATAAAAATATCAGAATGTATTATAAATATGTTCTATATTCTCGTATTTGCAATTGTCTTAACATCAAATGATATTCTTTCTAAACTTTTATACTAATTTCTGTTTCCTAAAAATTACAATAGTAGATAAAAA
This sequence comes from Leptopilina drosophilae, assembly GCA_032873175.1. Taxonomy (NCBI): domain Eukaryota; kingdom Metazoa; phylum Arthropoda; class Insecta; order Hymenoptera; family Figitidae; genus Leptopilina; species Leptopilina drosophilae. The sequence continues at coordinate 15,632,044 of CM065486.1, forward strand.
AATAACACTACTTATTATTATAATAAGAACTATCATCATCGTACCTCGATTATCCCTAAATTCTTACGTTTTATTAGAAATATCGAAATACAATAAAGTAATTTTTGTAACTAAAAGTCTCTCCGTGCAAGTAATAGATCCGTTATTAGAAGTCGATAAAACTATATGACTAATTCATTTAACCCTCCATCCGTCGCATGGTGAGAAGTTTCCTCACACAGAATTTTTTTTATTTATAACTCTTAAATTACAAAAAAATTATAATTTCTTATTCTCAGTACCTTTTACAGTACTCTTCTTTATATTTAAACAATTTTTGTTTTCTTAATATTTTAATTTTTTTGTTATTGAATTTGTAAGCAGCAAATATTTTGAATTGTTGACGCAAACTGAGACAATTTCTCACCGCGCGACTGACCGCGTATACTTGATTTAATTTGCCAATTTAAAAAAAAAATTTTGAGAATTTTGAAATCGTTATATTTCCTTTCCATTTTAACCAAATCACTTAATTATTTTCGGAAAAAAATCTGCATAGAAAAACGAAACATTTATTGGTTATGTTTGTAATTTTTTAAATAAAAATACACAAAAGAGATCAACTTTAAAGGAATAAGTAAAAACAAATTTTAGTTTTACACAATATAATATTTACATTCACGCAATATTAAAATATTTTTTTGCAGTATAGTTGTATGGACACAAGTCCTATCAGCATTTACATCACTCATCCGTTTTGGAACAAAGTCGTTCAGGTAAATAAAATATTTCATACTATTTTCCATTAGGTATATATTTTATATAGTATTATAATTTTACATTATAGGTTCAGTTGGGGTGAATCGAAACAGTAGTTTTTTTTAAATAAATACGGTCCTAAACTTTGAACCTTGGATTACCCCCAACAGGTTCCAAGTATTTTCCCATTTCCGTTTGTCGTTTGGCAAAGAATATATTTAACTCGAAACATGCTGTAGTTTTTATTTGCATCGAATAAACTATTTATTGAAAACATATTCCCTATAATAATAACAGTAATTTAGTAGGATCCAAAATTTACTCCAGGAGAGGGTTATCCTTAGATGTGGCGAACGATGACCATAATTAGCTGACTTTTTTTAATATAAATTTTTTGCTCCAGGGGGGAGATTCGTATTGAGTTATTAAAAATAATTCAATAACAATTTTCTCAGATACAGAAGATTTAAGAAAGCCCGGTTAGTGCGCATTTACTTCAACTTTGCATATTTATAAAAAAAACAGTTTAAAACTGACCAACTTTGATTTATTTGAGAAAATTTGACCCAGCGGAAACATAAAAATGAAGTAATATAATTAAATAACAAATTTGTTTCTCTGCTGATTCTGTTTAAAAAATGAGTTGTTGCAGTGATTAAGTCTGCAAACTTACATAAAAGCAAATAGATTTTATATATTATTATTTTCTCCTTTATTTACAACTAGAGTTTTTACTTAACAGAGTATCATTTAAAAAAATAAATTTTACGACATGATAGATTTTAAGCCACGCTTTCTTAAAACTTTTGTATCTAAGTTTTTATTAATTCATTTTTTAGTTTACAGAAAACTTCTTCACATATATAAAATTAAACAAATATTCAGGGTGGCTACTATTTTTACACTTTTTGTCTCCCGACGAAAATAAGTTATTTCTTCCGGTTTTAAATCACAATTTTACTGTTTGCAGAACAACATTTGCATATGTAATTATTATATCAAATTTATCCGAATTCTCTTAATCTTAATATAGAGAAAATGAATATAGGGGAGACCGGGATTATTATTCATTTAATAGTTTTTTTATACCACTTTATTCAAAGCTGTGTAAAGTGCGCCAAGCAAGCCCGGGCCGGGGTTGCCTGGCACATGAGTGAAATTAATTAAATTATACGATTTAATGTTGAAACATTATATGATATAGTAAAATATGTTTTTTACTGTCATTTTACAATAAAAAAATTTAAAAAAGGATCATATTTAATTACAATTAAGAACATTTTTTGTGTAATCGTAAAATTATAGAAAATAGAAAACTTTTATAAAATATACTCTGTGAATTTTTAAAAAACGCACCCTTCACTAAAATTTTTGAACAGGCTTATGTTTTGGTACTTAGGAATATATAAATTACATAATATTAAACTTTATCAAATAATTTTATTAATATTTATTACACATTTAATTAAATTTCTTACTTAATAGTATTTTTTCGAATTTTTAGAGTCAAAATTAATGTTTCTGGTATACCAAAATCTTTCGCAGTTCCACGTAGACTTTTCTCATTAATTTTAATTTCCTTCACTGCTCTTATCAATATATCCTGTTGTATTGGCTCGTTAACAGATTTTCTTTTGTAATTACTCATTATTTATGCAGTATTACCAACATTTAAACCGAAACTTTTAACTTTTATCATAGAAATATAAATGTTGTGACTGAACTCGTGAGAGATGCTGTTTACTATACACTGCCAATATAGCAGATTTCTCTCAGTTCGAGCGCGCCAGGTAACCCCAGCCAAACCGCGCCAAGTAACCCCGGAGGTACTTTTTATATATATTTATAAAGTTTTTATTAATAACATTAATAAAAATAAAAAATTCTTTATTGTCCCTTGAAAACAAATAGTTAAAGCTCAAAACTTGATATTTGAGTTTTATTTTAAATCATTTCTTAAAAAGATATAACAAAAAAATGAGGACGTCAAAAGTTTACTTTCGAGTACCAAAATCAATTATTTTAATCTATACGCCACAATAATTAATGAATAAAAATGAAACTTTGTACAAACTTAGAGTTTATTAAGTACTTTAACTCGAGTGGAGAGAAAAAATTATTCAACTCAAAATTTTCGAAAAAACTCGACTGCGCCAAGCAACCCCTACGCCAAGTAACCCCGGTCTCCCCTAACTGGTCAGCCATATTGAAAATGTTTGACAGTTTACCATTCTCATAGAAATTTATCTAAAATCACGAAAATGAAATTTACATTTCTTAATTCTAAATACGTATTAATTTACTAATTTTACATTTTATTAATCATATTAGAGATATAATTAACAGAATGTGAATATACGCTTTAAACATTAATTTTAAAATATTTTCATTTAAGTGATATTTTGAGGTTGTGTTTTTTTCATAAGGTAACTTAAGAAATATCATTTTCGCTAGGTCAGCGAAAATGGATTATCGATGAAGCCAAATCAACGAAACGTTTAGCTATTATAGTGATTGTTATCTCTACTTTAAGAGAACTTATTTTTTACCGTGTTCGTTTTACCAATTGAATTAGTAACAGTTTTGACTAATTTTTGCTATAAACCTACTATTTTCTAGTAGAAAACTATTAATTCATTTATAAAGTCAGCTTGCATACTACTAAAGATTAATAAAAACTGTTACTAATTTAAATTGATAAACGAATCTCGAAAACTTTGTATTAAATATAATATTTAACAACATATGTGACAGGGAAATTCCCGGTCCCGGTTGGGTGGCCACCCTGAATCTCTCACACTGTAAGTTCTTTTAACTCTAAAGTTTTGTTTTTTTATTGTATTGTCGTCGAAAAAAGGACAAAGAAAAAAGATGGCTCTTATTTATATTTTCACATCACAATATTTTACAAAAAAAATTTTGAAATTTTTTGGTTCCTGTAGATTTTGAAAAAAACACCAAAAAATCACAGCAAACGTGATTTTGGCTCACTGAAACGTTGGAAAAAAATTTAAAAAATGGGATTTAACATATTTAAATATTTTTATAGAAAGTTTAATGAAAATTAAAATTTGAAAGGTTGCACTGACATTCTTATTTTATGTATTAAACATCGAAAAGTTTTAATTCCTTACATGTTGTTTTAGTTCTGTCCAAGATGGGTTGCTCCAAATGTTTTAACATTCTTTGGTTTTTTGTTTACTGCTTTGAATTTCGTCTTGTTTGCCATTTACGATTACTACCTCTACGCATCGAGTGATGATCAACCTGCATATCCACTAATTCCAAGATGGGTTTTTGCTGCCGCGGCCTTCAACATATTTATAGCACATACTCTTGGTAAGTTGATAATTAGTATAATTTTTTTAAAATCAATGATTGTTAAAATTAATGTTTATTTTTATTATTATTGTATTAATATTATTCTACTAATATTATTGTTACATAACTTATGCGATTGCACAAGTTTTTTATATCTAGTAAAAACAATATAATATATGTTAATTTAATTGAATACTCAGCAGTATTTAATAGTTTAAAAAGGAGTTTGACGATCACTCCGACTCAGATTAAGAAAAGAATCAATAAAATTTTATCTTTTGACTTTTCAACGCCACAGCCTTCCTCATCAGAAACTAGACATTTATTAAAAATTTTTATAATTATAATTATTATATATTATAATTATAATTTTTTATAAAAGTTTTAAATATATAAGTAATGACATTTTTACAAATTTGTAAATTTTTTAATTTTCGAATCATCGCAATAATATGTTCAAAATTGCCAAAACAGTGCTTTTACGGATATAGTTATTTTGCTATTTGCTTCCTCCTGGATAAAGTTTTGTAGTCGTTTATTTTAAAAATTTTCAAAAAAGCTTTAAACAAATTTTCTTCTATATAGAAATGGGCTTAGTAAGATCCTGAACAATTGACCGTTTTTCAACAATCCCGTTTTTCGTAAACACGATAACTTCTCAGAAATTTTTTTTCAAGTTGGATATTGAAGTTAATACAAAATTAAATAGTATTCTTTGCATCAAGACGAATCGATTGGTTTATATAAAGTATAAATTGTATGAGAATTTGTAGAGTTAATTACAATTAAGCAAGAAAATTTTCATTTTTATCATGAAATCAGTATTTATGTTACTGTACAATACAATCTAACTCCGTACTTTTGTTACGTCCTGTATATTTTTCAACTTTTTTATCTCTAAAATTTTGATCTTACAAATAACTTAAACTGGACCCATAAGACTTACATTAAACAGATTGTATTGTGGGAAATTAAGTTCGAATTTCATCTTTAGTAGTTAAACTTTGAATTTTCAGAGAAAATGCTTTTTGGGAAAAATGTAAAGGAAACCATAAATTGAAATATAACCTTTGGGCCAAATGTCGTAAGAACGATCTTTTTAAGGGTACGGTCGAGATATATACATATATATATATATATATACATTCTAAAATGAGTTCAAATAATTAAGGCTATGTCCAAGTTGCAAAATGTAAACAAATGAACCCCTAAAATCACATTTTTCAATCAACTTTTTTTCTCACAAAAATTAACACTTTCACACTTTCTTAAGGAAAATGGTAAATTAGAGTGTCAAAGTTTTAAAATAAAATAATTTTTGAGTGTGATCAATAAATATCAATTTGTAAAATAACAAATTAAAATGACCTGTAAAAAACATTCTTGACGCGTCGCAAAAAATAAACTGTTTGAGTATATCAACCGCACTAACGATGAAGAAGTCTTATAGGGAGCGTTCACAATGTCACGCAGTTTTTTGAGATTTTAGATCCACCCTCTACCTCCTGTCACGCAATATTAAACCCTACCCCCCCCAAAAAAGACGTCACGTTTCAAGACCCGCCCCCTATTTTTGATATGCATTTATCGAAAAAATATTTTTATTTATTTTTTATTTATTTTTCCCTTTTGTTTTTGAAACTAGACTAATGATCTTCTGTAGTCCAAGGATTAACAGTCCAACTTTTTACAGAATTTATAACTGGAATATTTTCTCCAGTTAGAACTTTTAAATCGAAATCGCATTCATTGATTGCATTGAAAAGAGAGACATTTTAGCATGCCCTAAATTTGAATCTTGGTTTTAGTATTAATTTTTTTAAAGGAAAAAAATGTAATATCACACTTCGGATGACCCCCTCTGCCTATGACACATCTTGTCACGTTTGGTGAAGACCCCCCCCCCCGTCCTGGAGCGTGACATCATTTATGAACGCTCCCATATGAGCCGCCGGATCGTAGAAGGGTACGTAAATTTTTCTCGGCCGAAATCGAAGTCTCCTGGACATCCAAAATTCGACTTTCGAATTTAAATATCTCATGTACTTTACATGATTACAAAGTATGTAATCGCGAGTTGAAGTGAAAAAACAATTAAAATTTCGTTTTTTAAAAAAACACTTTTTCCCTTATATTTCGAAAACGGTATTAGATACAATAAAATTTCATAAGAAAAAAAGATGCGCAATGAAATTTCCTATAAGGATATGTAAATAAGATATTTAAATTCGAAAGTCGAATTTTGGATGCCCAGGGAACTTTGATTTCGGCTGAGAAAAATTTACGTTCTCTTCTACAATCCGGCGGCTCATATAAGCGATTGGACCATCAACATGTGGAAGGGGAAATTTTTTCCTTTCCTCCTTGAAGTTACAAGGAAAAAAGGTAAAAACTTCTGCAACGTCCGTGCGGTTGATATAGTCAAACACTTAAATTTTTCGCGACGTGAACTCTGTTGCTCTACGTGCACGCGCAGACCGTGCCAAGAAAGCATTGACAACACTGTGCAGAAAGACACATTTTCTTTTACTCTGATACGCAGTTATTTTCACATACTTTCAGCTATGCTTGGTAACCAAATTCAACACTTCAATTTACCATTTTCATAAAGAAATTGTAATTTTATGTTCATTTGTAAAAATAGGAACCGCGAAAAAAGTACACAATTCGGTCTTCTGTTACTGCTTTTTTTCGCGGTTCCTATTTTAACTAATGAATATAAATTTACATTTTCTTTATGAAAATGGTAAATTGAAGTGTTGAATATGGTTACTACACCTAGCATAGCTGAAAGCATGTGAAAATAACTGAGTTTCAGAGTAGAACAAAATGTGTCTTTCTGCATAGTGTTGTCGATAGTAGTAGTAGTAGTAGTAAGTTTTTTTATTGGCTCTTAGGTTGAGTCCACAATAGGCACTTTTCTTAAAGCGATACATACCCTCTACATCGGTTTCCATTGTTCGAACAATAGAAATCGATGTAGAGGGTATGCATCGCTTTAAGAAAAGTGCCTATTGTGGACTTAACCTTATACTGGCTTTTCGCTGTGTATATCCGGCCATGACCTGGTATATATGAGTGGAGCTTAATGTTTAACCTGCGAACAGAGTAAAAGTGTGGGACGCGCAGGCCGCCCTTGCTCCCGCGTATGCATCAAAGGGTCCAAAGACCCCCGGCGCATCAGCGTAATAGGATTTGCGGTTGCTTCTTTTGCTGCTTTATCAGCCGTGTCGTTTCTCTCTATCCCTGAATGACCAGGAACCCAGACCAGTTTCGCTGGTCGACCTGAATCAGACAGGACCTCTAGGCGATTTCTAATCGCAAATATTATATTGGCGATTCCAACAGTTCAACCAGCGCTCCAGTGATAAAAAGTTGAACTAATATGAACGTGACACTTTCATAATAAACACATGGAAAGAGCAACCGAAATTGAGATTTCGCCAAATTTAATTAATTATTTTATTATAGATTTTTTAAAATGTCATGTATATTAAACTTGAACATGTGCTTAATGTTCTTAAAGGTTTTTTCGCTTTTTTAATAGCAGCAAAAGAAGTTGCAGGCACATTATTGTTCTCAAGTGTCAGAGAGAAAAGTTTCTCTTTCATCTCGGAATGACTTGAATCAATGGAAAATAACTATTTCATAAAAGATTTAAACATAACATAGTTTTTTCCAAAATTGTAAAACTAGAAATCTTAAAATAATTTAAAATTAATTTTAATTAAATTATTTGCATTAAAATTCATTTATTATTAATTTATATTTTGAGGTTATGTTTGGATTTTTCTTTTTTCGTTACAAAACGTTTACTTAGAAACATTTATTTAACAATAAAAATTATCGATTTAATATTTACAGGATTTGGATTAGTCTTAATTTTTCTGAGACATAAATTAAAGTCAATTTTGATAAAAGAGTAACTTTTCTCTCTGACACTTGAGAACAATAATGTGTTTGCAACTTCTTTTGTTGCTATTAAAAAAAGCGAAAAAACCTTGAAGAACAGTAAGCACATGTTTAAGTTTAATATACATGACATTTTAAAAAATCTGTAATAAAATAATTAATTAAATTTAACGAAATCTTGATTTCGGTAGCTCTTTGCCATGTGTTTATTATGAAAGTGTCACGTACATATTAGTTCAACGTTTTACCACTGAAGCGCTGGTTGAACTGTTGGAATCGCCAATAAGATTTAACTTAATAGATACTTTTTGATTTTATGTTTTTAAGTACGCTAAGTGAATCTGAAAGTATGACTGTATTATTAAGATTGGAATTAATTATAAAGTCAAGAGTAAATAAAATTGCAAACGCTTCGAGAAAATATTGAAGCAAACTTAGAAATTTTAAATTTTTATACGATGTTCAAAGTAGGGCAAACAAAGGCGCAACCCCATAGAAAGGTCTTTGTCCGACTTTTAGCCATCAGTAAAAAAGGAAACATGATTAGGAAAGTTGCGACTGGTTAGGTCCCTGAATAAAATTGCTGGATTAAGAGAATTTTGTAGTGATTTGCCCAAGTCAAAGAACATTTGGGGAGTGAATATATGATCCTCATAGAGGAATTCGAAGTAAGTATCTAGATTCTTACTTCTAATGAGTTAGCTGTAATTCTTCGATCTTTCGAAAGCAATTAGAAGAGGGTAGTTAAAAAGAGTATTAGAGTCGCAGAGAAGTCGCGAGAGAACTGAAAGTCCGTCCGGCAGAGAGTGTCTGATATTTAAAAAAATTCTAAGAAGTTATCTTTCTTTCTCTTTGCGAGAAAATTAAATTTCATTCTTAAGGGGGGCACACAACATTCTGCTAACATTACATTGATGGGGGTGTTATTCCTATAGACCTGGAGATGATTTGACTTTACATGAATTAATTGAAATTTTGAGTTCTTCCAGAGAGAAAGGCGCTTCTAAAAAAGGATTACGTATGAAATTATTAGTAAAATTATCGTGAAAAATTGTAGGTGGGTAAAGCTCATTCACTAGAGAATGGAGCTTGTCTATTATTTCCTTATTTGCCGAACACGAGGCTGTTGGTGGATGGGTAAAGCGATGTTTAAAACTTTTAACAACCGACCATACTCTTGAAATAGGAGTATGTCTATCTAAAGAATTGCAAAATGTTTCAAATAATTTTCTTTAAGCTTCATTAACAGTGCGTTTGACTATCGCTTCAGATTTTTTATATTCAAGAAAATTTTGGTAATTAGAAGATTTTTTATAATTTGACAAAGCTAATTTACGACTATTAATAGCCTCATCGCATTTACCATTCCACCAAGGTGGAATGGTAGAGTTGTAACTTGAAAGGTAAGAAGCACGGTGGTAGAAGGTGCGTGTGAGACAGATTTGTCCTCATTAACGACTTTTCTGTTGAAACGCATGACATTGATGATTTTACAATCTTTTCCGATTTGACCTAAAACTTCGGCATTCTCCTAAATCTCCTCGTTAGAGATATCTAGGCCAATATTATTTATAATACCCTGTCATGTGACAAAGCTATTCGGAATTAACGCGACTAAACCTTTCGTTTTTAAAGTGAGGTCCGAGACAATTTGATTTGCCTTTCTACCACTATTCATTACGACACGTACCTTACCACGACCGCTTGGGTGGATACTGACGACATTACCGGGGTAAAGCGCGTGGAGTGTCTTGCCGATGGAAATGTGATTCAGGTCTTTATTTGCATCCGTTGAATTCGGATCACGCTGAATAAAAACCGGACAATTTCCCTTATCAAAATTTCCATATTTCGCAGGTTTTTGGTTGGTATTTTTGTTATCAAGCGGAATTTTCAACCGAGTTAAGAGCGGGACTTTGTTCTGCACTGAATCACGGAAAAAACTTTCACGAGCAAAAATTCACGCGTCTACACGGAGAAAAAAATCGGGGCTTTTTAGTATGGAGCAGTCTGTAGCTTTATCGCATGGGCGCTTCCTTACGGCGAAAGAACGAATTTGTACGATTGCAGCAAGAGCTCGCCCTATTTTAGTAAGGAAGCCTTGCTACAATCGTACAAATTCGTTCTTTCGCCGTAAGGAAGCGCCTATGCGATAATGCTATAGACCATTCCATACTAAAAAGCCCCGATTTTTTTCTCCGTGTAACCGATACCGCTTACCAGGCGGAAGTCCATTGTTGTCAATGCGTCTTTGGCACGGTCTGCGCGTGCGCGGAGAGCATCAGAGTTCACGTCGCGAAAAATTTAACTGTTTGAGTATATCAACCGCACGGACGTTGCAGAAGTTTTTACCATTTCTCCTTGTAATTTCAAGGAGGAAAGAAAAAATTTCTCCTTCCACATGTCGAAGGTCCAATCGCTGATATGAGACTTCTTCATCGTTTGTGCGGTTGATATATTCAAACAGTTTAATTTTCGCGACGCGTCAAAAATGCTTTTTTACAGATCATTTTAATTTGTTATTATACTAATTGCATTTTATTGCTCATACTTAAAAATGATTTTATTGTAAACTTTGACACTCTAATTCATGATTGGGGCGCATGAATATTCCCCAAATGTAATTTTCCAGAAATGTCATTTTACCGAACTGCACTTTTGCGAAAAGCCAATTTTGCAAAATGTCACTTTTGCGAGTTGTCATTTTTGTGAAAAGTCGTTTTTGCGAATTGTCATTTTTGAGAAATGTCATTTTTACGAATTGTCAATTTTCCGAAACGACAATTCGCAAAAATGACATTTCTCAAAAATGACAATTCGCAAAAACGACTTTTCACAAAAATGACATTACAGAAAAATGTCTTTTCGTAAAAATAATTATAGACAATTAAACTACGCTATACAAATTAATGTAAAATTATTATTACTTAGATTTATAATAACATTCTGTAATATTTCGGAAACGTGAAATAATATCCCTACAAACGCCAAAACATGGAGATAATATCCCTACTATTTTAGAAAAACACTGATCTAGGATAGAACCCTCAAGGACTCAGCCTCTTTTTGAGGGTTGGTTCAAGAAGAGCCAATCCCTAAACGACAGAATCAAATCATTTAACTTTTTACCATTTTCTCTTCTCCATTTTCTTTTTTAAAAACCAATCTGATAATTAGGCAGCCTCTTTTTCAATCTCTCTAAAAATATTTTTCAAAATCATGGAAACACCCAAAAATCTTAGTGGGGACATTACTTTAAAAACAGTACCCTCACAAGACAAGTCAGTTAGTTTTTAAGTCTTCAAAACATAGTTCTTAATTTAAAATATCAGTTCTCAAACATACAAGTCTTATTTCTATTTAAAAAGTAGTGCGTGTTAAAAATATTCACGATAAATTTCAAGTTTAATCTCACAAGTGTTAAAAATTCAATTTAAATCCAAGTATTCAACAACTACAACTATTCTTACGATACATAAATCGATATATCGATTATTAATATCGATTACTCGACTTTCCATATATCAAGGGTACAAATCGATATAATACAAAATTTCAAATTCATATTATTTCACGTTGGAGGAAAAGAAAACAGCCTTAATATTTTAAATAAAAAGTGAGTAATAATTGTTAAATATGTTATATTTCATTTAAATTCATTGTTTCTAACCTCAAATAATACTTTGTACACTTGTGAACAACTTATTATGTTAAAGAATCTTTTTCATAGATTCAAAGAATGAACCCTTATGGAAGAAATCGATTAATTTCAATTAAAAACAATTAAAAACTTTCTCTATTGTTGTTAATTGTGTTTCTTAATCGGGTTGTTCCAATTCATTACGATTAACTATAAAAATGCCTTCAATTGCTCTCAATTGTTTTTAATAGATTATATATCGAAAGGTAGAAGGAGTTAATTCTTGTAAGGAATTTTGAAAACCATTATTAAAAACAGAATGAGAATAAAATTATTTTAAAAAATGAAAGATTATTTTTGTCTAGTATCAAAATTATTTATTTTTTTTGTGATTTAATAAACATTAGTGGAATTGAATAAAATGTCAATTTAATGAAAATTAATTCCTACACAGCACAAAAACCTTCTTCAAAATTTATTAAAGATTTGCTTGCAAACTTCGAAGAATTTACTTGCAAAGTGTATAGTAAAAATTGGGTAAACATTTAAATGTCCCATTTCAATAAATGTTTATTGTTAAACTTCCTTGAAAATTTATTTTGAAACTTTCCTAAACATTTAAATTATATTTTCGCCTATTCTATTATTAGCTTAAATTTTTAGGACAGTTTCACGCTAAACATTTATTAAATTAAGATATTTAAATCTTTACACAATTTCCACTAAACTTTGCAGTTTGGACAGTTTCACGCTAAACATTTATTTAAGTAAGATATTTATATATAATATTTATTTGTCTTCAGATTTACAAAATCTATACAAAAGAGTCTTTTATTTTAATAACATTCTATACGAAGAGCAAGTTCATTTATAAAATTTACAACTTTTTTTATTGAAGATATGTCCACACTATTCAACAATTTCATCCAATCATTCTTGATCTTTTCTACATCTGTCTCCTGGGATATATATTGGGATCTTATATCATTAAAACAATCACACTCAACTATCAAATGGTATTCGTCGTTTAAAGACTTCCTACTCATACAATAACAGAATTTATTCTCAACAAATTTTAAACACTTTTTATTTACAATAATTCTTTTCTGAAATTTGTTAAGTAGGCGGACCTGCGAAAATACCCTTAAGAAACTCAGGGGGGTCCTATATTTCAGATACTTTTGTGGACCTATATACAAATTAAGGTTTGGATAAATTGACAATGAATGCGAATTTTGTACACTAATAATATCATTTTGATATAACATTTTTTCATAGGAAGAAATTAGACTTTTCTTTTTTACTCTTAAGATTTCTAAGGAAAGATCATTCCAAATCTCTTCAGCACCAACTTTGACAAAAAATTGTTTAGCTTGAAGAGCCCAGTTAAATCTTTCCGTAGAAGATTCTTTCAAGGATAATTCCCTGAGTCTCTCAAAGCATATTCGAGGGTATCGATTTTCTGACATTTCAAGCACTTTTAGTATCCAATTAATAATCAATTTAAAAACTTTTAGTTCATTGTGTGGGCTACCTGTTTCAATTCTAACTGCATACCCTGGTGTACACTGAGGAATCTGTAATATTTGTTTATAATAATTTACATGTACTTTTTCTAATTCGTCAATGTACCTCAAACCCCAAGTTTGTGCAGCATATAAAAGTGAATTACCAACAGAGCTTTCGAACAACCTTTCTATTGAATCCCAGGAGTCAGGTTTTAATTTATAAATTAGCCCTATCATTGAACCAATAGCCATATTTGCTTTTGCTACGAAATGATTTGTTGTCTGCGCAAAGACTGCTCTTTCATTAAACAAGATTCCCAGATACGTATACTGCTTTACAATTTCTATTTTTTCCTTTCCATAATTTAAATAAGAACATTTCTTCTTGTAACCATACCCTCCTTTCTGGAAAACTACCAAGTTAGTTTTCTTAACACTAACTTCTAACTCATTTTCCTCAGAATATTCCAGCAAACAATTAAGTATTCGTTGCATCATTACTTTCGAGTCTGCAAGAAAAATTAAATCATCGGCATATTTAAGGATCAATATTTCCACCGCGTGAGTCACTGCTACTCCTCTGATTCCCCTAGAAATGAAATATTCTTCGCAATCAGCAATAAATAAATTAAACAAATTTGGACTCGTCGTTTCCCCTTGCATTACTCCTCTTGTGACCTCAACCGGTTCCGTCGTACCCCTTTCTCCTTTAATCGCTACGTTAGCTTTAGAGTAAAAATTCATTAATAGCTTAATAATTTTAGAACTCATTCCTATAGCAAACAGTTTATGCCACAGCAATTTATGTGAGACAGACGGAAACGCATTTTTGAAGTCTACAAAAAGAGCAAACAATTTACCTTTACTACAATACAAACGGGTCTGAATTAAAGAATTTAAAGTAAAGATGTTATCGTTACAACTTCGGTTTCTTCTAAACCCCGCCTGTGCTTCAGGAAGCAAATTCTCTATTTCTATCCATTTATTTAATCTTTCGTTTATAATTTGTGTGAAAATTTTTAATATATTATTTAAAAGTGCAATTGTTCTAAAGTTATTCGGGTCTTTTTTATTTCCTTTTTTATAAATCATTTTAAAGTGTAAATCAATCCACGCTTTCGGTATTTCAGTTGTGCTCAATATTTTATTAAATAATTTACTAATATATTGCATACAATTCCCTGCAAGATTCTTGAAAAATTCGTAAGATATCCCATCAGGCCCGGGGGATTTATTATTTTTACATTTATTCATACTAAAAATAATCTCACTTTCAGATATTGGCGAATCAAGAATTGGATTTTCAAAAATTGGCATTTGTAATAAATAGAGTGATCTCGCGGGGGAAACATATCCTCAAGAAAATTACTCCATGTTGCTAAGTCTATACTCTCAAAATTAAAATTTTTTCTATTGTATTTATTAATAATTTTCCAGAAGATCTTAGGGTTTTTCGCACCAGAAAGCAAGTCTAATTCATTTCTTTTATAGTTATCTCTTTTACTTTTAAGTAGTTTTTGGTAGTTTTTTTTCATTTCATTATATTCAATTAATTTTTTAGTTACAAAATTATCAGACTTGCAATCTTTTAACATCAGATTCAATAATTTCTTTTTTTCCACACACTCTTTATCAAACCAAATTTTAGATTGACTAAATTGTCTCATTGAATTTACTCTCATTCCTACTTTATCTGCGCTATTTTTTACAATTTCAATTAATTTTATGGCCATTTGATCAATTGTTTCATTATAATCGTTAACATTTATAGATGATGAGACTAGGTTCATGTATTCATTAGTTAAATTTTCGTTCCATTTATATTTTATACATACTTCATTACTACTCAAAAACATGTTTAATGTTAGAACCACCGGGAAATGATCCGAGCGTGAAAAAGTAGTCCAAACTTCTAATTTTTCTATTAAATTTAAACTATGAAAATTGGCCCAAATTAAATCTATTACAGATTTTTTATTATTAACTAAATATGTATAGTTTGCCGGATAATCTCCCGCCGTTCTTCCGTTCAACAAAATAAAACCGTTTATTTCCAAACATTCTACAAGTTTTTTTCCCTTATTATTAATTTCAATATCCAAATTTTTACGTTCATTTGAGACACTTATATTTTCTATTTCTATTTCGTTATCAATTTGATTTAAATCTGAAACTCTCGAGTTAAAATCACCGCCAAGATAGAAAGGAAGATTTGGATATTGATTTTTTATCACGTTAATTGTATCATTGAGTTCACTTAAATCCTTAACTATATCAGAATTTGGATTTTAATATACAATTCCTGCAATTAAATTTCTATTTTGAACATTAATTTTAATTATTATATACTGACTTGTTGATTTTATAACATTTACTTTAAATAACCTTGAATCCCATATTATTAATAATCCTCCTTTTGGTCTTCCAAATTTTTCCGTCTTGACTGCTGGGCTGAATATAATTTCCATTCCCGGTTTCCGTGATAGAAAGTTTGACTTGTCCATTGTTGTCAACCATGTTTCACAGATGAATACAATATCTTCGTTCCTCACCTTATCACGTATGTCATAGAAACTATTTATCCCTCTTGCGTTCCAGAACATTAATCGTATGGCGATGCTCTTCTTCTTGTTTCATTTTTTTGCAGTTGTCTCAGCATTCATAGATTCTTGATCTTGATTTTTTAGAAAATAATCGATCTGCTTATTTCCTTTTTCTTGATCATTCTTCTTTAGAGTTTTTAATTTTTTAATTACGTTGTTTTTCGTGCCGATTTTGCGTCCTCTTTTACGTGGATTCACTACATTGAAAGAATCATTTATTTCATCATTCTCTGACTGTATTGTTGCTTCCTCATGATCGGGCGTATTATTGTTTTGAAACGAATATAAGAGTGTTAGAGCTGAATTGACATTGAGTTTTCATTTTCAATAATAATATATTTGCCTTTGACTATTACTTCTTTGTCCATCTGCTCAAAACATGACTTAAGTTCAAATAATTTTTTACGCTCTTCTCTTTGTTTCTCTCGTTGTTCTCTTGAAAGATCATTCGAGAAACTGATCTTCAATTCCCTGAAGCTTCTTGCATTTTCGAAGATTTGTTTTTTCGAAGAAACTTGTTTGAAAGTCACAAGCAAAGGTCTTGTTCCTTCATTATTTCCAAGTCTTCGGCAACTGTCTATTTCTTCTTTTTTAATACTTATATTAGCCGCCGAGAAGATATTCAGCATTTTGATGGTAGCATCACTATTAGAGTCTTCCTCTATTCCATAGAATACCAGATTTTTTATTCTGTCCTTATTCATGAGATAGTCAATTTCCTTTTCAGCTTTCAACAGTCGAAGTTGTAGAGATTCCGTTTTTCTTTCCAAACTCTTAGCACTTAACTTGCACTTTTCGACCTCTTGCACAATTTTTTCAGTTGCCTTTCTTAGTTCAGTTGTGTCACTCACTACAATATCCAACGTTTTTTTTTAATTTGCAACGTGTTCTTCTACATTTAATAGAAGAACTTTAAGATCGTCATTGGTAGTCATTATTTCACTCAACTTATTGTAAACAATTAAGGAACGCGAGTAAACACGTCTGTACGGCACGAAAGACAATACAAGACTCCTAAAGTAAGATATTTAAATCTTTACACAATTTTCACTAAACTTTGCAAGTAAATACTTCGAGAAATTGATTCGGATTATTGATAGATTCATTCATATTTAATATTTAATTACCGAATGATAAATTCACTTCCTTTAATTATAAATACGTCGAAGTTTTGAAGTAAATATTTAATAAATTTTTAGAAAAGTTTCGGTGCTGTGTGAGTTTAAACTAATTTTGATTGATTCATATTGTCTATTACTGATAAACATTTATTGGTTAAATATATTTACAATAAACTACAAAAAAGTGAAAGTTAAACTCAAACAAATACGTAAAATTGCACAGTGCATAACACACGCTTTCTGATCTACTGACCCGTCGCCATGACACATAACAGCTGGGAAGATCGACGTATGCGTGTATAAGTTTATATGAGTATTCATTTATCAATTTCAAGCTTACAATTGAAAACGATTCAACACAAACTTTTAAAATTGTAATACGATTGAAAACTATTAAAATTTCTCATAAAAATATTGATTTAATTAGCGACAATTAAAAACAATAAGCAAACTGTTAACTGTGAATAGTTACAAATTGTGATCAATCGATTCATTCTATAAGGGAAGATTTCCTTGTTTGATCAATCTTTAAAAATTGTAACCTATTTTTCCAAAAGGTTGTTAATGCTTCGGTTTGCCATTTCTAACACTCCTTGGTTCACTTTATATTAAAAAATCCATATTATAAAATTTGTTAACTCTACTCAATTCGAAGTGTCCCGAACTATTAGGCGAAAGTGTAGGTTCAAGTCACAATAATTATTTATTTCATAAATAAAAATTAAAAATAATTATGTCCCGTTCATAGGACGTAACACTTTCAAAAATCTTATTCTTTGCACCAAGACGGATCAGTTAAAAGTAAGACTACGTCAGAAAATATGCGATTTGCATGGGGTCTTTGGATTAGGCTGTAATTTGGTAAAATTGTAGTATTGGATACTAGAAACAAGTGTGCCAAAAAATTTTTGAAAATTTTGAGATTTGTTAAAGTTACGCCATTTTGAATTTTTTTGTTATAATTTTTTTAAATCGTAATATTTCTGAAAGTTTTCGATGAAATTTAATAAAATTTGGAAGGCTTATACTTGACATCATGTTTCTTCTCACTATGACATAAAAAAAACAAAAAATTTTTACCTAAAAAAAGTCAAAAAATTTTTGAAACCGTTTTGACCGAGCGGAACCGATTTTTGAGTTTTCTTGACAATGAATAAAATATTCCTTATAATTTCACCTTTCATTTAAAAAAAGAAAATCGATGGAGACTTAAATAGTTTTCGAGATATTGCAATTTTTGTGGAAGCGCGACCACGTTTCACTGTCAGCGATGTGTAAGTGCCCGGGAATCCTAATTCTTACACTTTACTGTTCAAAATTGTCTAGAACCTACAAATTTTATCCGATTTTGATGTTCTTGGTCTTAAATGAAAAGAGATAAATTTTCTAAGAGTTTCTCCGAAACTGTTGTTTCAATTATTAACACAGCCCTGCAAATTTGGACTTTTTTTGTGCAAATAAGATGGCTCCAGGTGTTTTCGAAGGCATTTTGCGCGCTGAACACGAATCTGGGTTCAAAAACTAATTTAAATTGATTTCGATCATGAGGAATGGAAAAATAAAAAATAAACACGATTTTTTTCAAAATTCTTGTAAATTGTTTACTTTGAGTAACAAAAAATATATATAAACAATTAATAATTGAAACAACGGTTTCAGGGAACTCTTAGAAAATTTATCTCCTTTCATTTCAGACCAGAAACATCAAAATCGGATAAAATTTGTAGGTTCTAGACAATTTTGAACAGTAAAGTGTAAGAATTAGGATTCCCGGGCACTTACACATCGCTGACAGTGAAACGTGGTCGCGCTTCCACAAAAATTGCAATATCCAAAGACCCCATGCAAATCGCATATTTTCTGACGAAGTCTTACCCTCAATGTATATAAACCGGGTGGTCACAAGTTTCAGTTTATCAATTTCACTGTTAATTTAGTGATATTAAAATTATTTTGCCTGACAACATTTTTTTATAGGTACTACGCCTTGCAGAGCTGAAAAAATTAGAAAACAACCAAGTTTTATTCCAAACAAAATGTGCACTTCCACATGGTGCTGTCAATGCATTCTTAGTAAGGTGTGCGCATGCGCAGAGAGCAGTAGAATCGCAGGTCGCGAAAAATAAAAGTGTTTGACTAAATCATCCGCACGGACGGTGAATAAGTTTTTACCCTTTCTCTTGTAATTTCAAGAAAGAAAGGGAAAAATTTCCCCTTCTGCATGTTGAAGGTCCAATCGCTGATATGAGACTTAAACAGTTTATTTTTCGAGACGCGTCGAAAATGCTATTTTACAAGTCATTTTAATTTGTTATTTTACTAATTGCTTTTCATTGCTTGTAGGCAAAATTTATTTCATTGGAAACTTTGACACTCTAATTTACCATTTTCTTTAAGAAAGTGTAAAAATATCAATTTTTGTGAGAAAAAAGGCTGTTTGAAAAAAGTGACTTTAGTGCTCGGTTTGTTTACATTTCACAATTATTTGGACTTGCCCTTAAGGCGGTGTCAAAGTCGATTGGATTTTTGCATTGAGCTTCAATGGGAAAATCACATCGACTTTGACATCTCCTTAAGTAGTTTTTAAAAAGTTACAAAACAACCGAGTGATAATATCATATAATAATTTAGTTTTTAAAAAGATTTAAGTGTAATTTGTCTAAAACAATTAAATTTCTTGAAAGAGTTTTTGTATTATTTAAAGAAACTAATTAATTTTTAATGAATTTTAATGAAATATTTTGAATAATGTTTTTTCTCCAAAATGATAAAACTAATTCTAAAATGTTATTATTTTTTGTATGTAGTGTGATTCCATGGGAAATTTTAGTTTTTTCGGAGTTAGTAAACTCATTGCAATGAAACTCGGGAATTTTAAGGGGTTAAATCTGGTTGGAATTTTTTTGCATTTTTTTTATTGGCTCAAATTGCGTAAAAACATTCCTAGATTAATAATCAATAACGGCTAAACATGAAAAAAACTCAGAAATGCTCTAAAAATTAATTTTTGTAGAGCAACTTTTAGATGTTAAAAGAGCGAATTTCGAGTATATAGTTGACACGGCATTTTTTTAATCTCGCGGTCAAAACTGCGATTTTCTAGAAAACTCAAAGAGTTTTTACCCAAATGACTTGAAATTTTAACTGTAACTTCTTAATTATATTATCTAAAGAAGTACACACGATTTTTACAGTGCATGAAAATTTTTTTTTTAGAGATATTTGAATAGCGATTTTTTGGTCAAAAAATCGCTGAAAAAAAATTTTTTAAGCTTGCAGATGATGGTGCAGAAGACTTCTGCTACGTGCAGCCGAGCAATATTTTTAAACATCACTTTACATTTATCGACCAGCAGCCGCCATTTTGTTTAATTTTGCCAATAAACAATTTTGTCATATACCTGAAGAGTTGCTTAATTGGTCTTTATAGTATTTGTTTATGTTTATTCAAAAACCTGCTCAGAAAAACAATTTGAAAAAGCCTATTTTTTAGGCCTCAAACCAGATTTAACCCCTTAACCACTTCAGCGGCATTGCGTTCCAATTGGCGTCGCATGAGTAGGTGACAGAAGCGGCAAAAAATGTGTAAATGGCGTTGCTATTTAAACTTAATTCCTAAACTCTGTAAACAAATTAAGTCAGCCAAATAAAAAATTTTTTATTATTTAAGATTATGAATCTTAAATGGATTTAAAAAAATTCAAATAGACGGATTCAAAATTGTCAACTATTTTGGTTGAATATTGGAACGCCATTCGTAAAAAGTATTAAAAATTGGTTTGAATTTTTGAATTTTTTTTTTGAAATCGTTATATCTTCCTTTCATTTAAACCAAATTACTTGACTATTTTTAGAAAAAAATTCATCTTAAAAAAACGAAAAAATTGTTTATATTATGTATATACAAAATTTTTATAAACAAAAAAGTTATTAAATACTAATTGAATAATTTTTGTATTGCATAACGTAATTAAATGACACAAACACTAAACTAATCTTACCAAAAGATATCTTTAAAATTCTGAAAGAAAAATAGTGCAACGCGGAATATATTTATACAATATTTGAATATTTTTGTTCACTTTTGAGAGTAAACATTAGAAGTTTCCTGAGCCCATGGAAGAGCACTGTATTTAAGTTTTCGGAAATATATAATTGAATTTACAGGAAGTAATAAAAATTTTAAAAAGCTACAAGCTAATTTTCATTCATTTTCATTTTTAAATTTACGTCTGAAGATTTTTTATTAAAGTTTACAATATTTTAATGACCTATTTTGAAATATTGAAAATTTTGATTTTGAAATATTGTAACAAAATACTTGTAAAAATTAATTACTTTCAATTAAATTTTACAAAATTTTAATTATATATTTCGAAAATTTAAATAGAAAAATGATTCAAAAATAATTTTTGAAAGATTAGTTCATAGTTCAAAACAGTCTGAATTTTCTAAACTTTCCTTCCAAACATGTTTTTTCCTGACATTCTCCTGACTGTACTGACAAACATTTTATTTCACTAATAGTTCCCTGACTTTACTGATATGTGGCTACCCTGGCATTATTTTGTTTTGGAATTTATACATGAAAAAGTTTTTGAGCAAGCTGCGTTTTGTGTCCCAGTGTTGGAAGAGGTGCGATAAAAGTTAGTAGTAGATACATAAATGATAGAGCAGCTCGTTCAATACTGGCCTTGCTGCGTTATCTTTTCCTACTGCAGCCCTACCAAAGTGAACTTGCGTAGCGTTACTATAGCAAATACAACTGCTCACCCAAATAATTTTCCGCGTTGATTTAAGTTAAATGATAGTTGAAAAATTTATTTATTTTACTAAACATTTTTTTCTTTATTTCGAATGTATACTAAAATTTTATTCTTTTTATTCTGAAGAATGGACATCTGGATTCACAACTTGTTGATGTATATTGTGACTATAATATAGAACTGCATTATATAGTTTTGTGCAATGTATTCTCAAGGGATCTTCTTTCGTGAATGATCGCGTCAAAGAAGGAATGTTTTGATAAAAGTAAAAAAAAACTATGCTTCAGTTGCCCAATGTTCGTGTGAATTAAGAAAAGAAAATTATAGTCCACTCCATTGTAATTCTTTGATCCCTCAAAGGAAAGAAAGGGACCAAAATACATTTATTTTTAGCGTATAATTATAGCAGAATTTTGTAATATCGTACTTTTGTATAATTTAAGCGCATAATTAGAGGGACTCTAATTAAGGTTCTAATTTATTTTAGGATAAAAATTATTTTTAAATTTTAGATGGAATTGACGGAAAACAGGCGCGTCGAACACAAACATCAGGTCCATTAGGCGAACTCTTTGATCATGGATTGGACAGTTGGACAACGATGCCAATTGCAGTTTGTACATTCTCAATATTTGGAAGAACAGATCACAGCGTTAATCCACTGCGAATGTATTTTATTCTCTGGACTGTTTTCCTCAATTTTTACTTGAGTCATTGGGAAAAATATAATACTGGAGTTTTATTCTTGCCTTGGAGTTACGACGCATCCATGTTGGTTGGTATAAAATCATTTTTTTTACAATTGACACTTGACCGTTTTCCGTGTGAATAATTTGACTCTAATAATAGAAAGTGTGCGTGCCGCTAATCGGAAAAAGGTATAAGAATATTTTAATATATTTAACGATTACGTAATAATTTAAACTGTACAGCGATTCATTGATATGCAGAAAGCTTGCAACTATCATGTACCACATTTATGATTAAATTATATTTATGTGTGGGAATAATTAATATTTTCATAAACTTGCGTAACAGTTTTGATATCATACAGGAATGATTTTATAATTACAAAAAACAATAGTTTTTTAACCTTACCGTGTTAGTTTATTAAACGCTAACTAAAATATGTACTACACTATTAATTATTTTTGCTTCACGAAGATTAGAATGTGGATAAAAACGTACTGAATACAATAAATGATTTTCAAAGCATGATAAATACAGTATGGCGGGTGTTTTCGGTATTCTCGTTGGTTGGGTTAATAAAATCGTAAATTTTTATTGGCTAAGTCTTTAAATTAACAGTTTAGTGATCTAAGTTGATGATCCGTGTCAGAGTATAAAAACATAACACTACAATGCCAAGTAAAAGTTTTAGTCAATAAAAATCCACTATTTCACTACCGTAATCAACCATGTGTGGCTTTTTCAGAGCAGTCTAAGCCTGAAAGCCGGAAACACCCGACGAGAAATAAATTTCTTCTGTTTGTGCTAAAAACCACACTAGTACCTACTTTTCGCACTTGTATCATAAATATAGGGCCGTCCATATATGACGTAACTGTATTTTTGGAAATTTTTGACCCCCTTCCCCACGTATCACAATGTCACTTAAATTAACATTTTTTTGCTTATCGTAACATACAGCTTAACCCATTTTGCCCCAAATGTCCGTATATCTTAGTACAAATTCGAGCTTTTCGTTCTACGAACTACGATTTTTAAAAAATTTGGAAGATAGGTTTTTTAATGATTTAAGTGTCCTCTTTCAGAATCTGAAAGAAAATTTCAAATTTATAGTAAAAAGTAATTATTGTTTAAACAAAAAAATGCTGTTTTTTAAAGTGTTTTTTTGGTTAAAATCAGATTATTTAATCGAAATCGGTTTAGAAAAAATCCGAAATATGAAAATATCGCGTCTAAAATATTGGGACTATCAAAAAGACATGATACCGAAAATAAATTATTTCAAATTTCAAACTGGCGCCTCAAAAATGTCCGCCAAAATATTCAAATTCGGAAAAGTAATTTTAAAAAATGCTAAAATTATTTTTTTTTATCTTTTATGCTTCATTTGAATAAAATAATATTGCTTCAACAAAAACTTTTGTTATCAGATGTTAATTAACAATATTATAAACAATTTAATAATTATATGCCAAAGTAGTAACAAAAATTTTATTTTCATCAATTCTTACTTCTTTTTGCAGTAAAAATGGATACTGAAAGAAATAATCCAATTCGAAATTATTTTATAATGTTTCAGAATGTTAAGAACATTTTGCAAAACATGAAATGGATTCGCAGAAGAAAAATTATTTTTTAATTACATTACGCTCTCTTGTAATCAAGATCATATGTACTGATAGTATGTATAGAATATACTTAGTATCATAAGTACAAAAATCTGCTTTCTCAGAAAGACATTTTTCGAAATTAATTGATTACAAAATTATCAAAGAACTGAGAAAAACGGCAGCATGGTGGGATACGAGCCCACGACCTTTCTGTTGCCGGTAGACTGCTCTGACCACTGAGCTACATGCGCACCGAAATTCTCAGAGTTCCTTGACTTATATATCGAAATTGATTCGGATTATTCTTTTCCCCCTTTTTACTGCTTTCCTTAAAGTGATTGGAACTACAGTCTTTGCGCATGCGTGGGATCTCTTTCAACGCATGAGGAATGAACAGGTTTCCCACCACTGTAAAATACTCACTTACTCTTATCATTCCTACTTTTTGTGTCTGAGTGTGTTCTATAGTTTTAAATTTCTTTTAGGTAAGTATTTTTTATACTGTTCGGCAACATTGCATTTGATTGTAACTTTTATTTTCTCATATTATTATATTACACTTTCGCATGTTATAGTATTTTAGGTAAGTATTAACTTTTATTGTTTTTAAAATGCCGAAAAGTAAAAGGTCAACAATGTTGCCGAACAGTATAAAAATACTTACTTAAAAGAAATTTAAAACTATAAAAGACGCTTAGACTCAAAAAGTAGGAATGATAAGAGTAAGCGAGTATTGTACACTGCTCATGCGTTGTAAGAGATACCACGCATGCGCAAAGACTGTAGTTCCCATCACTTCAAGGAAAGCACTAAAAAGGGTCAACAGAGATATTTTAACCGGCTGAAATATTTTTTAACAATTCTACAAAATTGTTTATAACATTTTTAAAAATTGTTTATAAATTTGGATAAACGATTGATACATTAATTCCATTGTAATGTAAAAATAAGTTGTCAAAATAAGTTAGTGGCGAAGAAATGGTGATTTTTTTCCACTCTGAACATAGTTTTTTATTAAAATTGTTTATAACATTGTAAAAAATGTTAAACAATTACAAACAAAGGTTTGTCTTTCCAACGTTTATTCTAATGACAAACCAATCTATATGTGAAAAAAAATTCTTTCCACTCTAAACTCCTTTTTCTATGAAAATTGTTTATAACATTTTTAAATATTGTTAAACAATGTTAAGTAAAGAGCTCCCCACTAACCGACAATGCAGATCTAAAATGGTTAAAAATCTGCAACGACCGTTTCTTGGAAAATATAAGATATTATGACATTATAAATTTAGGGAATTCATTTTTAACATAAATACACAGGATAAGTATTTTGTTTCTTGTAATTATTTAAAAAACTATATTTTTAGAAAGTAAAATATGAACAGTTAGTTTCAAACATCCCAAACGGCAACGATCTTTTCTTGAAAACAACAAAACACAAAATAATTTTTCCATTTGACCAACTTAATTTCAATAAAAAATACACATAATAAGATTCATTCTATGTGACTTGCCGCGACAAAACAAACCTTAGCTCTTTGTATTTACATGGAGCTAAGGCTCCTTTTGTCGCGGCAAGTCACATATATAAAATCAACATTAAAAAACTTCAATATATGTAAACTGTTTTGCATAGCAATTTATTACAAAAAGGAATCATGTGACAATTTTTTAGTGGTATATAGATCCAAAAGATGGCGCCAATGGGGAAAAAATGACAAATTTTAATTATTTTTAACTTTAAATTAACAATAATAAAATATAATTACTTTTTTTGAGTTAAAATTCATTAGCGATAAAAAATAAACAATGTGAGACCTTTATTTTGTTCAAAATGTTAAAGAAAAATTATTGTTAGTAAATTAACTATCATGTGCCACCGAACAGTTTTCACTTACACACTTTATGAAAAAAAATTTTGTATTGATATCTGAATAGCAAATGAGTCTTATCCTTTGTATTTTCCTACAAAATTAAATTTCCTAAATGGAAAAATTATTTTGTTTTGTTGTTTTCGAAAAAAGGTCGTTGCAGTTTAATCTGTATTCATATTTCGATGTGTGTTAGAAAAAAACACTCTTGAAATTTCTTTGCAAGAAAACTAACACTCCCGATTTTTAAATTTAAAAATGAACTTTTAATTTCAAAAACTAATTTGATTATATTGAATGTTGAAGTAAATATTACATCATGAAAGAGAAAATTTGAAAAAACTCCTTATTTGTGCAGAAAACTAAAAATGAAAACTGAATTTTTTGTTATATTTTCATTGGGAGTATTTTTTCTTCCTGAATCTGGACTGTTTTTTCGTAAGACTCGTCGATTTAATTTTTTATCACAATTTTTTTTAAATCATTATAACATATAAAATTCTCATCCTGTGTATTTATGTTAAAAAATGAATCCCTTAAATGTTTAATGTTAAAATATTTTATATTTTCCAAGAAACGGTCATTTTAAATTTTTAACCATTTTAGATCTGCATTGTCGGTAAGTGGGATCCCCTTAAAATTTGAACCTCTAGCAACATTTTGATTACGAGCAGGGACCGTCACAGAATCAAAACAAAATTTAAAAATAGTTTTGTTTTGAATCGCATATAGATATCAGAATCAAAATTAGTCTCTAGTCAGTTTTGATTCAGAAAACCGAATCAAAAATAAATATTGTTTATGTTCTGATTCCAGTATTAAAATTAAAATTCCACTCTATTTCGTTTTGGTTCCAATATCAAAATCAAAATTCTTTTTGGTTTTAATTTTGATAAAATACTACTGCGCATGTATAAGTCTCATTGAACCTAAATTTTGTTGCAAATGTCAAATATATCAGAAGATAATATCGTTTTACATACCATATCTGAAGTAGAATTCGAATCGACTTCTATTTCTATAAGAAAACCGAATTGCAGTATTACAGTATCAGAATCAAAATATAGGAAGTAAATTTTGTTTCGTTGCAGTATCAGAATTAAAATAGGAAGTAAATTTTGTTTTGTTACAGTAGCAGCATCAAAATAGAAAGTAAATATTATTTCGATACAGTATCAGAATCAAAATAGGAAGTAAATTTCGTTTCGTTGCAGTATCAGAATCAAATTAGAAAGTAAATTTTCTTTTGTTACGGAATCAAAATCAAAATACATTAATAATTTCGTTTTGTTTTGGAATATCGTAACGAAATCAACATTTGATTTTCGTGACGGTCTCTGTTTACAAGAGAGCGCAATGTAATTAAAAAAATTTTTTTTCTACGAATCCACTTCATGTTTTACAAATTGTTTATAAAAATTTTTCATAACATTTTGAAACATTGTAAAATAATTTTGAATTAGGTTTTTTCTTTCACTATCCATTTTTACTGCAGAAAGAAGTAAGAATTGAAGTTAAAATTTGTGTTACCACTTTGGCACATAGTTTTGAAATTGTTTATAAAAATTGTTTATAATATTGTTAATTAACATCAGATAACAATATTTTTGTTGAAGTAACATTATTGTATGTAAATGTAGCATAAAAGTTAAAAGAAAATAATTTTAGCATTTTTTAAAATTATTTTTCCAAATTTGAATATTTTTGCGGACATTTTTGAGGCGCCATTTTGAAATTTGAAATAATTTATTTTCGGTACAAGAAGACTAGAGACAGGAGAGCCAACTCGCCTGCTTGTTCATAGAGAGCAGTGGTTCCGATTTTAACGGACGACTGGGCGTACTACCCCGAGGCGCACTAGTCTTCTGCACATCCCAACACATGCATAACTTTATAAACTCTATCTGTGTGTCTTTAGATAATGTGTGTTTGTTTTGTTTACAATTTTCTTGGTTATGTGCAAGTTCTGTGCCAGTTGATTTTGAAAATATACTAAATGAAATGCCCCAAAAGAGACAGTGTTGCATAAATAATTGTACAAGTGGCGATAAAAATTGTAAAGAGAATTATCGTCATCTTTATTAGTTTTTATAATTTATAAATCCCTTTTAAAATCTTTGAAATATCGTAGAGCGTTAAATTTGAAAAGTTAGTTTATTGGGAAAAATTCCTTATTTGGAGGTTATGGTTAACCTCAAATACAATGCTGGAATAATAAATATATAATAAATTATATATTATAATAGGAGCGATAGCAATTTATAATATAACATACCTTTCTTTTTTATTATAAGATAAAAAATGGTTATGAAAATCTCATTACAACTTTTATTATTTAAATTAATACTCTTCATCAAGACGAATCATAATTAATAACACTAGTGTTAAATACACTTCTCACTTTTTTTAGAAACTTTTGTATTAAAAATATTAAGTTCATTTAATATTTACACTTATTATTCAATATGAAAAAGATAATAACAAACTTGCAGCTGTTATAGCTGTCAGATGGAATACATATATATAAAATACACACAGTTATGCATGTGTTGGGATGTGCAGAAGACTAGTGCGCCTCGGGGTAGTACGCCCAGTCGTCCATTAAAATCGGGACCATCGGAAATACTCGAGTTGGCTCTCCTGTCTCTAGTCTTCTTGTTTCGGTATCATGTCTATTTGATAGTACCAATATTTTAGACGCGATATTTTCATATCCCGGATTTTTTCCAAACCAATTTCGATTAAATAATCTGATTTAAAAAGAAGATACTTAAAAACGGCATTTTTTTGTTTAAACAATTATTACTTTTTACTGTAAATTTGAAATTGAAATTTTTTTTTCAGATTCTGAAAGAGGACACTTAAACCAATAAAAAACCTATCTCTTGATTTTTTTTAAATCGTAGCTCGTAGAACGAAAAGGTCGAACTTGTACTAAGAAATACGGACATTTGGGACTAAATAGGTTAATGGAGCGTTCAGACCTCTGCAGTCTGTCTGTCTGCAGGTTGCCATGGTAACGTACAACAGTAAAAGAGTAAGGAAATTAAAATTTATTACACCCTCTCCCTTACTCTCAGGGGCTTTCTACAACAGCTTTTTTTTATCGACAAGAACAAAATGCACCATGTAAAATAGTGTGAAAACGTTGCGCGCGCAACGTTTTTACACTGATTTCGATGAAAAAAAGCTGTTGTAGAAGCAGTCTTATTGCTCCTGGCTGCACAGGCAGACAGCCTGCAGAGGTCTGAATGCTCCTTAACCCTTCTCCCCACAGAGTGTTACGTAATATATGAATGACCCCTTACACGGAAAAGTTTTTGGGCGAGCAGACGTCTCTCACTCGCCTCCCACAGAAAAGGTTTTCTGCTTTCTCTCTAAAGAGAGCTC
Source organism: Leptopilina drosophilae (assembly GCA_032873175.1). Taxonomy (NCBI): domain Eukaryota; kingdom Metazoa; phylum Arthropoda; class Insecta; order Hymenoptera; family Figitidae; genus Leptopilina; species Leptopilina drosophilae. Next base: position 15,661,217 of record CM065486.1, read on the forward strand.
TGATGCCCCACAAGAGAGCTCTGACGCCCCACAGTAGGAAAGCAGCAGTCTCTGTGGGTGAAATGAGCTACCAAAATGGGGCTGTCACTTTACCATAGGTACTGGTTACGCAGCGCCACCACAACAGGTACAGCTACTCGCCCAAGAACTTTTCCGTGTATTACAGTTTTTTGTCTGTTCTGTCTATTTATGTTACCAAACTATCAGGGGCTTTCTACAACAGCTTTTTTTTATCGACAAGAGCAAAATGCACCATGTAAAATAGTGTGAAAACGTTGCGCGCGCAACGTTTTTACACTGATTTCGATGAAAAAAAAGCTGTTGTAGAAGCAGCCTCAGGGGCTTTCTACAACAGCTTTTTTTTATCGACAAGAGCAAAATGCACCATGTAAAATAGTGTGAAAACGTTGCGCGCGCAACGTTTTTACACTGATTTCGATGAAAAAAAAGCTGTTGTAGAAGCAGCCTCAGGGGCTTTCTACAACAGCTTTTTTTTATCGACAAGAGCAAAATGCACCATGTAAAATAGTGTGAAAACGTTGCGCGCGCAACGTTTTTACACTGATTTCGATGAAAAAAAAGCTGTTGTAGAAGCAGCCTCAAGGATGACAAAAACAGTTGTACGCGTAACTTCGATTTTTTTCCAGTAATATACGTATTTCGAAACTTAGGGTATTTAGTTTTTATTAAAACGTAGTTCTCGTTTAAAAAAATTCTAATTTGATTTAATTTTAAAGTGTTATCTATTAATATAATAATTATAATTTGATTTCAGGGGACAACTGTACTTTTTCTTGTAACATATATCTTTGGCCACAAATTGTGGAAGATTCAAGTATATGGTGATATTTCTATTAGTGAATTGATTGAAATACTCTTATATGTAAGTGCCATAGGTTCAAGTGTTCCAGTAGTTCTGTGGAATATTTATAAGTAAGACTTCATACTAATTCTTTTATGTAAATATGTTCTTAATTTTATTTTTATTAATAATCTTATTATAATTTTTCATAATTACAGGTCATATAGAGATAAAACTGGAAAAATGAGAAGTTTCTGGGAAGCCGTGAGGCCTTTGGTGCCTTTAGTTTTTCTTTTCGTCACAGCAACAATGTGGATTATCCATTCTCCAAATAATATTTTAGAACAGGATCCTAGAATTGTTTTTTTTGCTATTGGAACAATATTTTCTAATATCTGCGTAAGTACTGTACTAATATCGAAATTTATTGTTCTTTAAATATGCAGGGTGTGAAAAAAGTATTTTTTATATTACACTAGTGAAATGAGTGAACGGACATATGGACTCTGTATTAATATTTTTAACCGCATACTTTAAGAAATATTGTAGGCGTTCCATACTTTTGCCACACCCTGTATATTCTAATATTCTATTTGTTGTCTCTACACCTATGCAATATTTGAGACTCCAAAAATTCAGGTCAGGTGGTAAATTTTAATACTTATTTCATATGGATTAAAACAATTTTTCTTTTAAATTATCAGTAAAATTGTCGAAAATCAGTATTTTTCTATCTAAGGGAGCGTTCACAAATTACGTAACAAGAAATAGAGGGGAGGTTGTAATTGTGTTACGGCGCTTTACATAGGGGAGATGGGTTTATTTTTGTAAAATTACGTAACACTTTTTAATAAAATTAATTTTATTAAATTATAGAATTCTTTGAATACTCAATGTGATTTGCTTGAAAGTGACAAACAGAGTTGGTCAAGTGTCATGTTCTGCTTTTTTCTAAAGTAGAACTAAATGCAATTTAGTTACTTTCTAAATCTGAATGTATGAAATTTCACTTATTTCTAAGTCGCTCTCTCGTTAATAAGTGTTACAGTTAAAGGTGTTACAAAAAGCTTTACATTTTGGTTTCTAGTTAAGATATGGAGGTTTTTAAGGTTTCATTCTAAAACTTACATCTACATTAACCCTCCATCCGTCGCATGGTGAGAAGTTTCTTTACCCAGTTTCTTTATTTATAAATTTTACACTACAAAAAATTATAATTTCATATTCTCAGTACCTTTCACAACACTCTTCTTTTTTATTTTAAATCAATTTTTGTGTTTCTGTTTATTTAAATTTTTAAGCAGCAAATGTCAAGAATTTTTTTAAACGCAAAGTGAGGAAACTTCTCACCGCGCGACTAACCGCGTATACAATGAGTTGAAAGTGTTTAGAAATCAAATTTAACATGTGCCCTTCAAAAATGTAGGTTCTTATTAGGAGTTTCGTTTTGAAATTTAATGTTTGAAGTCATCGCATTTCTTATATATAAGTGGCACATATTCCTGTAAAAATTACTTCTTATTGTACAGACAATGTAATCCTGTTTTATGGTTAGTTAAAAATCTTCGTTAAAAAAGTTATCTCAAGTTAATTACTAAGTTGTCGAAATTTAAGAAAAGTTGTCTCGCAAGTATGCAGGGTACCCCATTTTTATCTTAATTGAGACACATCATTGTCTCAATGATTTTTTGGTTCCTTGTACTCTCAACTACTTCTACTGTAATTCACAAAATATATAATGACTCGTTAAAAAAGTTATATCACATAAACTGAAAAAAACAGTCAATGGGGGCTGTTCAAAAAATACGTAACGCGTTTTGGGGGGAGGGGGAGGATAAGCTATTTGTTACGGTAAGGAGAAAAATGGCGCTAATGTATATAACATTGTGTCCCAGGTGATCTGCAACTTTTTTACGCATCTGTAGAAACCAATAACTTTTGTAACAATTTCCATGACTTTTTCTACACCTATATGAACAAGTTCGCCATGATATTTAAATATAATATTTACTTTCGGTTTTTTTCAATTCAGATTTAATTCTAGTGATTTCTTTGTCTAAATTTTGTACAATTAGTCAATTCGACTCAAAACTATTATCGTTAATAACAGCTGCAAAATCACATTGGCTCAAACCATCAACATGAGTCATACGCGTACCTCATCTATGTTCTGTTGTGTAGTCAAAATTTTGTAATTCGAGTACCCATCGTGCAGTTCTTGGATTGATGCCATTCTTCTTTAATGAGAAAGCCAAAAAAATTCTAAAACGTCTCAGCGCGTAAATGATTGCAAGTATCTCCAGTTCAACGCTATGGTAGCGACTCTGACTAGCTGTCATTCTTTTAGAATGATAAAAATTGATAAAATTGCTCCGAAACCATGCGAACTCGCGTCACAATGGAATTGAGTTTCCGCTCTTGGATCATAAATTGCTAATATTGGTGGTTGTACTATTTGACCTTTCAACTGACTAAAGGCTCTTAATTGCTCATCTCCAAACGTATACGCAATTTTTTGTCTTAATAAGTCATAAAGTGGTCTAGAGATTAACGAGAACGACTCTATGAATTTTTTGAAATACGACATCAATCCAAGGAAACTTTGTACTTCTTTAATATCCATCGGAATTGGAAAATCTAATATCATTTTTATAACTTCATCTGTGTGTTTTAGGTCCCTCTCGGTGATTACTAAGTGATTTATTTCTGTTAACAAAAATTTACATTTTAACATTTGTAATTCCAAACCATTTTCAACTAAAAGCTTTAAAAGTTTACGCAATACAATCAAATTATGTTCAATAGTTTCCGTCGCGATCAATATGTCGTCTAGATATACAACATCTTCTGAATCTATAAGCTTTCTTAACACTTTTATTAACGAACTTTTGAAAATGTTTAGGCATAACCTTCATATTCTAATTTTGCCGTTTTTTCTAACTAATACAATTGGGGACGAATATTCGACGTTACTGACTCTTAAAATTTTTCGTTTTATTAAATCATCTATCATTCGTTTCAATTAATTTTTTTCTGTAAAAGTTTACAATGAAATGTTTTATGTTCTTTCAGTTTTAAACGAAGAATAGTTTTTGATTTTGGTTCTTCCGGTCTTTTGGAATTAACATAAATTTCAGTAAATAAATCAATTAATTGTTGTTTACTTTCAAAAGAAATCTGAGGATTAATTTTTAACATTTTAGAGGTTTTAAATAATTTATTTCAATATTCAAATTTTCGTTTAAATGATTATCCTCAAGTTTCTTCTCAACATGATTTTGTTTCACTAATCCCAAGACAAAAGTTCGTTATTATTCGATTTCTCCTTCTTACGTTCGGACGCCATGTGCCCTGCCTTTCTGCAATTATAACATCGTTTTTTATCTCTATCTACTGATTTCAAAGCATCTCTGGTTTTACTTTTTATTACCCAGCTGTCATTTTCCATTTTGTATACTTCTTTATTTCTACTCGGCATATTTAAATTATTAATTAATGATATTTTCTTAAACTCGATGATTAATGTTTCTTTTGAATAAAAAAGGTTGCATACGCGCGTGATATTTTTAAGATTTGTCTGGAATACCTTCAATAACAAAATAGACTAATTATGACTCATCTATATTTATTTTATTAGACAAAATTATTTTTCAAACGCGTATTCGCCAAATGACTCATTTTGATTCCAGATTCGACTTTCAAACTGTTTGCGCAATTTAATTTTACTCGTAAACAGGAAAAACATTTTTCTTAATTCTGAAATTAAATTTATTACCGGCATTGTTAAATGATCTGGTTGTGAATGAGACCATGCCTTCCCTACTGAATTTATAGAAACCTTAGCGTTTACCTCAATATTTTGAAGCAAAGTTACTTTTTGTATTGGCACCTGTGTACCAGATGTACTTACATCTGAACCCGTTCCCTGGTGATTAGTCAGCGGCATTGCTGAAGAACTTTGCGCGGTATTGTACTCCGGCGAAACCATTGAATTCTGCACTGACAAATTTGTCATTTTCGATCGGCTGCATGTCGTAAGAGGCGACTAAATGAGACTCGGAGTGGTGCCACTGCTTGCGGTTAGTACTCGGTTCGTCTTAGGCTTTCTTACAGAGCAGTGGCTTACGATGATGAAGGTCAGTGCCGTGACGGCCCGGCAGGACTAATATTGACCGTCAAACCTATCTTGCCGAAGCAAGGGTGGTAAGACTCTTAACCGGTACTCATACCAGAGTACTAAACGCTACCATGGGGACCGGTCCGAGCCCGAGTACTTGTCGAAAGACTTGTTTCCTTTCGGTCAATAGGTTGGACTCGTGGGGACAGTGGTTATAGCCTACATCGCTTGAGGCTAGGGGCGCTGTGAACAGACCGAAGCTTCGGCAACGGTCTTAGTACTAGCGCTTCGACATGTGAGTTGTGGTGCCAACTCGGGTGGTTACCTGCAAAGTAACCAGGGATTGGAAGGGTCCCGCCCTATACCGAAGGGCCGCAAATGTTCTTACTCAACTTTGCGGAGATCGGCAGATGGTCCATCGACGATGGAGAGCGTGATCTCTCCCTGTTACGCTCGTGGGCGAGCCGTGTTGTTATACGCGTATGCGGAGGTGCTGCACGTATACTCTAATGGTACGGTCACAGCTCGGCTGCCTGGCTGCCTGCCTGCAGGTCGTTATGGCAATACATAAGAGGAAGAGAGTCAGACAATTTAAATTATTCGTCTCTTCTCTCTTACTCTCGTGGCGGCTGCCTGCGCAGGCAGGCAGCCGAGGTGTGACCATGCCATAACTAGGCGATATCGGGTGTTTGGATTAGGGAGCGTTCAGACCTCCGCATGCAAAACTTTTGCATGCAGGTTGCCATAGTAGCATTCAAGAGTGAGAGAGATGAATAATTTCTATTTCTCTCACTCTTGAACTCTACCATAGCAACCTGCGTGCATAAGTTTTGCATGCGGAGGTCTGACCTGACTCTTACTTAACATTCCACTCTGATATAATTGCAATATAAGTGACAAGCATTTGTTGCATCGTAGATAATTGTAATATTAAATCCTGATTGTCCTCATCGCTGAATGTGCTTTGCTCTAGGTCATCGTCTTTGTCCTTCCGTTCGTCGCGCTCTTTCCTTTCACACTCTTATAGCCATGAACCTTCCGGGTCGTGGAGATATTTTTTACTTATCAAAATATTTTTCAACTCTTTTACCGTTAAATCAGTAGTCATGATAAAATTAATTAAATTTTGTTTCTCAAAGTCACTCGGTCACTTGTGTTTATAACTATCACAAAGACACGATAATATTTATGCTGTACAATCTTAACAACGTTAGGTGTGGGATACTAATTTTACGAGGGAAAACAATTTTCACCAATTCATAAAAGTTTTAAACGTCACATAAAAATTACCGTGAGTCTTAAAAATTTTGCCAAATAATCACTGGGTGTTTCCGACATTCGCTCCCTGAGCGGTCTGAAACTACGAAACATGATTGGTTGGATTAGGGGAATTGTGGATTTTGATTGGCTACAACTCTAACTCGACAGTTTCGTTCTCTGCTTTTTCGCTTCATGGAGATATACGAAGCGTGAGAGCAGAGTACGAAACTGTCAAGTTAGAGTTGTAGCCAATCAAAATCCATAATTCCGCTAACATCATTCACAATTCCCCCAATACAACCAATCATGTTTCGTACTTTCAGAGCGCTCAGAGAGGGAATGTCGGAAACACCCACTAAGTGCATCTTCAAACACTATGATCATTTACATAACATATCACATAACTCCTGTCACTCACATGAGCTTTTCAGATATTTTTTCTTTTTGCAGTTTCCCTTCTTCTCCGTAATTACTCCATAGCACCAAGCTTTCGTATAAAACCCGTCGAAATACCAGATACATGTTTTAAGGCAATATAAATCTCCAAACTCTCACGTAAAAAGTTAATTTTTTCTTTCAAACTCTCATAACCGAAAAGGACACTACTGAGGACACTACTACTATTAATCGTTATTAATTATTATTTCTTATTTATTTAATTAACTTAATTTATTTGGCAGGTCAAACGATAAACGAATTTGTCAAGTCAAACGATAAACATCTTCTCGCTCGCACACCTCAGTATAGACTGCTCATTTCCCATTCCGTTATCTCTCAAACCCAAAAACAAACGCACAATCACTCCTACAATGATATATACACACTTGTACATCATTCCCACCTATAATATATAATTTTCAAACAACCTATTGCAAGTAAAATTAACTTTCATTTTCTGTTAATTATTTAAATAAAAAATTAATGACAAATGAAATCAGGTATACGCGGCCAGTCGCACGGTGAGAAGTTTCTTCACTTTGCGTCAAAAATTCTTGACATTTGCTGCTTAAAAATTCAATTACAAAAAAACTAAAATAAATAAAAACACAGAAATTGTTTTAAAATAAAGAAGAAGAGTTTTGTGAAAGGTACTGAGAATATAAAATTATAATTTTTTGTATTTTAAAAGTTATAAATGAAAAAGAAACTGGGTGAGGAAACTTCTCACCATGCGACGGATGGACGGTTAATAACTTTTGTTTAAATTAATATTAATACATCGGTCAAGTTGCAAATTGCTTTTTATACCTTAAGAAAGGTCATTATTTAGAACTATATAAATAATTTATTTAACCATAAATATTACATTAAAAATATCTTTTAAAAAGGAAAAATTTATGTACTATAAATTAATGTTTGCTTGTCGGATTTTCTAGAACCTGTTTATTAAAATGTTTTTGAGGTCGCTGATTACGATTATGAAGTCAAAATTCAGAAATTCAAAATGGCGGATCCAATATGGCTAACCACAATTTTACAAATATTTACTAATCTTCCCGTCTTCTACCGCTATCTAGGGGTTTTTGGCAAAGTTAATTAAAAACTTTTTTTATTTTTATGTAAACCCATTTAGTTGTCTTAATTTCTAAGTTTTCATAATTTATTGAAAAAGATCTCAACTTTACAATAAACAAAAAAATATTTATTTTTAAAAAAGTGATTGAAGAAATTTTTTTTAGAAATAATTTCTTCATTTAATAATTTTGACTTTATCTTGAATCCACAAATTTGAATTGTTTAGTTTTAACATTATTTTCGTAATCAGCGACCCTGAAAACCTTTTGATTTTTCATCTTTAAGGAGCCCTGGACTAGAAACAATTCTTGCCCGAATAACTTTTCAGAAGAACCAGAGATATAACAATTAATTGGTATTGCAATCTTTAATTCCATTTTTTCTCGAAATGAGGATTTGCATTCTAAACTTTAAAATTTTGTAATTCAACGAATTTTTAATAAAAAAAATTGTTAAACAACTCAAAATTTTGCAAGGAATCCGACTATATAGTTATGTTCAATAGTGCTAAAATGGGCCCCTTCATGTCTTTTCATAAAAATTTAGAGAAATATTGTTAAAATGTTGCAATATTATATTATACAAAGCGATAAAATAAATTAACTCACTTCGTACCGCCAAAAAATTCTTAAGGTGCTTGTATACCATCACGTTTTTGAGTATATTCATAATTTCTCTAATTTTTATTGGATATTCCCATAGAGATGGACGTTTCTAAATATACTCAGAAACGTGGAGGTATACAAGCACCTTTAAAAATATGTAAGGGTAAGGTCTATTCACCGAATTGACCTTACCCCACCCCCTTAAATATTTTGAAAAATATATTTTTCTGAAATAATTTTTTAAAAAATGTCGTATTTAACATTGGACGCTATATTCCAAGCACATGAATTCGATTTTACCTCTAATTTTATTATTTATTAATTATTATTTACAGTGTCGATTGATAGTATCGCAAATGAGTAACACCAGATGTGAAGTGTTACCTTGGGTACTATTTCCTCTTGCTATTGCGTATGTCCTTTCCTTCATCTCGCCTAATTTAGATCTTCAATCCATGTATTTGGTATCTGCTGTTGCATTTGTAGCTCACATTCATTACGGAACGTGCGTAGTAAGTATTTTCATTAGCACATTAGCATTAGTATTTTTTTTTATCATTTACTTACTTTCAATAACATTTTATCCCTTTCTTTTTTCTCAGGTTCGACAAATGTGCCGACACTTCCGAATTAAGACGTTCTCGATAAAAAATCATTCAGATTGATTGCTTGCCGACAATATATGCTAAAATCGAAGGCGGAAATTAAAAGCGAGTCGAGAAAGAGGAAAGATCTGAAATAAACCAATTATTTATAAATTAAGCATCAATTAATGCTTAATTCATTACAATTTCGAATTTTAAATCTATTTATGTACAATATTTCAAATACTCGTGACTTATTAATTTTTCTTTTTAAATAATTTTTAATACTATTTAATTAACTTTTTTGTTTTGCTCTTTTCTTTTTACTAGTCGATTATTTCACCTCTATGACATTTAATTAGAAATTAATTTTGACTCGTGTTTAAATATTGGTAGCTTAATCCTTTCGGTTTTAATGTATGTTGTCCCCAAATAGAATGTTAGATGTTTTTTTACCGGTATCTTATTCTTTTTAGTTTGATTGCCGAAAAGTTATTTCTTCGATACTGCCGATAGTCGTACGAAGAGATTAAAGAAAATGACACATTCGAAAGACGATAAATGAATTCTCGTGAGACTGTTGACAGTTCCGAATAATATTCTCAACGATCTGATATCGTCAATTAATTTTTAAATTTTCTTTTGAAAATTGAGATCATTTCTTTTTGTAAACTAAAATGTAAAATTTTATATTTTAGTTTCTAGTCATGCCTGTTTTGTTCTCATTTAATCACTAACAAGAATTAAGCATTTTATTTGAAGAATGCGGATGGGGAGAAAATGATGTTTTTTTAAAGTTGAATGAATTCGAGCGCGAATATATTTAAGGATTACGACTAGTGTCTGTTCCATTCCTCAAATTCGCGTTCGTTTAATTTTTTTGATTTATAGTTTAAGTGAGACTCGGCGGCCAGTCAATAGACTTAAGAACATTCGACTTTCTTATCTCTCATTTATTTAACTAGTGTAAATTTTTTAAGCGTCACCAAAATGTTAGAAGTTGCCTGATTATTTTTTTAAATAAAAATGTACTTTTTAGAAGTATAATTATGTACTTTTTAAATCTCGAGAAGACGAATTGTTTATGTCATGAGTGACATTTTCAAACGGCATTTTCAAATGAATCGCATAATTTATCAAATAAACCTAATAAAATTGCAACTACGAAATATGTACAAACTAGTTAACGAATTGTGTGTAAATTAAGAATACTTGCACATCTATTAAATAAACAAAAATTGAAAAGTGAAATGTATGTACATAAAGAATACATAAAATTAATTTTTACCAAAACATTGGTTTTATTTTTGTTGAACACAAAATAAATCCTAATCTTGATTTCTATGTAACGAAGAAAATTATTTAACAAAAGCTATGTTATTTTTTTAGTTTTTGATTTTGAAGAAACTCTTCTTTAATTTGTTCTCTTTCAGTCGCAGTTGGAAGTTCAGGTTTAATTCCTTTCATTCTCCTTTCTCTTCTTATGTTGTCCTGAAAAAATGCAATTAATTCTGAAAATGTTAATCGTTTTCTATTGCTTTCTTTTAGTACAGGCCTGCACAAATGTGTGGCTCGCGAGCAAGAGGCTGATGGCACGGTCACACCTCAGCTGCCTGCCTGCCTGCGCAGGCAGCTGCCACGAGACTAAGAGAGAGGAGACGAATAATTTAAATTGTCTGACCCTCTTACTCTTATGTATTGCCATGACGACCTGCAGGCAGGCAGGCAGCCGAGGTGTGACCGTGCCATGATGGAACGGTCACAGCTCGGCTGCCTGCCTGCAGGTCGTTATGGCAATACATAAGAGTAAGAGAGTCAGACAATTTAAATTATTCGTCTCCTCTCTCTTACTCTCGTGGCGGCTGCCTGCGCAGGCAGGCAGCCGAGGTGTGACCATGCCATGAGAGAGAAATTCCCCCTCCATGCTGGCCCTCTACCTGCTTCACTCGGCCTGCCAAGGCAGAGGGAATTTCTATCTCAGCCTCTTGCTCGCGAGCCACGTATTTGTGCAGGCCTGTTTTAGTAGGATTTTTATTAAACCAAACAGAAAAATTTATATTCCGATGTTTAAAGGTTGAGATTTGTACTTCCATTATGTCAATTTAACCCTCCGTCACACACCTAGGGAGGGATTCCCTCTACGGTTCCCAAATTTTTTAAATAACTTTTGTTTTCCCCATTGAAAAATAAAATCAGTTTCTATACCTTTCGACAATTTCCTCCTGAACACATTTATAAGAAAAATTGAGTTTGAACGTAATTAATCTTCAATTATGAGGCTTCAAAGCCAGAAAAAAGTGGAAAAGTGAGGTTATGTAAAGTAAAAAAATCAAGTTTTCAAAACATTTTTTGTTCCACTTTTGTTTAATGACAAAATTATATTATAAATATAATTAAAATGAATTATTTTATAATTTTTTTGCTTATTTGTTAATGTTACATTATTTTTGCATGTAAAGTGGAATTCCTTCGAAGATACGCATTCGTGTAATTATAATTTTTATTTTTGAGACCGAAAATTAATTTTATGAATTTTATATTTTAGAATAATTTACTACATATTTGTAAGTTTGTGTTAAAATTAAATTTTGGTTGATTCCTTCGTTTATTTTGTAATGTCGCTTATTTTACAATATGGTGAGGGATTCTCTCTAAACGTGTGTAATCGTGTAATTATTTCTAAGGTGTGTGTACAATTTTTCAAAGGAAGGTAAAATAGACTTATTTTTGTCTAGAATAAATGTATATGCAATTCTGAGCAAATGTCCAGATGTATGTGTGTGTGTCACAAAATATTGTGTACAAATTATCTCAGAAACGATTCTCACACAAAGATTTCTAAATATATTTACAAAATTTTTTATACAATTTTTTCAAAATTTGAAAAAAAAGTTTTTGAATTTTTTAAATGAACTTCTTTCTATATCTAAATTTTAGTTAATTCTTATCAAAATCATATTCCTGACATTTAACGAATCAATTGATGTATCGAAGTGGCTATTTCGCCCGTCAACGGGCGAAATAAGAGAAATAGTTTATTTCACCCGTCAAAGAAAATGCATGGCAATAAAAAAACGGCCGAAATAAGAGAAATAGTTTATTTCACCCGTCAGTGAAAATAGGTATATGATTTACTAATTAATAATATTTATTAATTTTTCTTTTGTTGCAGGGGGGTTGATTTTGGGTTCGATACCTTCCAGTACCAAATATAAAGTCTATTTGACTCCCGTTTTGTACAAAAAATAACCAGGAACAAGATTTGGTTTTCTCCAGGAGTCTCTATAAAAAAGATTTTTTTAAGACCCGTTGGAGGGGGGTTAGTTTTAGGTTCGATACCTTCTAGTACCAATTAGAAACTTTTTTGTACAAAACGGGAGTCAAATAGACTTTATATTTGGTACTGGAAGGTATCGAACCCAAAATCAACCCCCCTCCAAGAAAAGAAAAATTAACTATAATAATCGTCGTATTCATTCATTCATTCTGTCCAGTCTGTCCACACTTGAAGTTAGTCATGATTATGCTTTTGTTTTTCTTTTTATATGTTTTGAATTTTTGATAGATAATATTATTTTTCTTTATATATATAATAATTTTTTTTTTTTTCTTACTTTTTAAATTTAATAATAGGTTTTTATTTATTTTATTAGAAATATTATTTTTATTTTTCAAATAATACTGAACTATTTTTATTAATTTACAAAAATTATTTATTATATTTTTCCATATTTCTCTCTTTTCCCAGAAA